>CM070553.1:38217221-39417221 GCA_036346405.1 Phyllostachys edulis
TAAATCGTGTATGTGCGCGACAGAGGTGGCCAAATGGGCGGCCGATCGAGCCGCAACCGCGAACCGTCAGACCGCAGCCCATTTCCCACCTGACCATTTCGGCCCGGCTACTATTGTCGTCTTGAGTCACGGGTGACAATGGTAGTGGTGATAACTAAACCCGGCCCATCGCTCTTTTCCGTGCCGTGTCGGGTAGGCCGCAGATTTCAACCCGTCCAGACCAAATAGAACCCGTTTGGCTGACGGAATGAAAAAATTCAAAAAATTCCAAAAATTAGAAAATGTGTAGAATTGAGGAAGTTGACATGAAAATTGAAAAAAAAAAAAAGACAACCATATTGAAAATGTAATAGAATTTTATTAATATTCAAATAACTAGCTCGTTAAAACATTTGTCATTTAGCTTATAAGACATGAAAAATTGAAAAACAATCCTAGAAAAAAATATATTTTAAAAACCAAAATAAATTTATATACTTATAAAATAAACTATATAAAATTTAAAACTACAAAATAAAACCATATAAGTATTAAAATGGAAAGAAAATCATATAGATATTAATAAATAAAAATAAAATTACATACATATATTAAAAGCGAGTGTTGTGCCCTATGAACGGTAATTAAAAGTAATAGATGCTGGATAAATGCGAGTGGGCAGAGTACTAATCGTCTTGAGGTGTCGTCTTGAAGCGCGATCATCTTGAGTGTCGGCCGGGGTCGGATCCGACCTGTCGTGTCGTGTCGATCCGGGCTAGTAAATGATATCGTCGTCTTAGTCTGCCGTCCAAATTACGTGCCGGTGTTAATGAGTCTTGTCTTGGGCCCATCAGACACGGCCAGCTCTAGCACCAGATACGCCCCGCGGTGGAGCTGGGGATTGCGATCCATAGGTATACCTGGAACCCTACTTTCGACGTTTGTGGAACAATTCCTCGCATTCGAAGGTAAACTACAATGGCGGTTGGTGCTTTGTGAAAGCGAAATTGGTTGATTCGAGTCGGGAGTTTGCCAACAAGTGGAGGAGTGGCCACTGATCGGGGGTTGGTGGCGGTGAGCGGCTGGTGGAGTAACAGATTCGGGGAGAAGCCTTCGCACGCACGGATTGCTCAACAACCAGGCCGAGGTCTGCAACAACCGAGAAGATCCATGGCAATTTCGACCGTGGGGTCGTGGCAGTGGCGATCAGTGGGGTAATCGGGCAATTTCGACAACCGTGGACGTGGAGGCTTCGACAACAGAGGCGGTAGAGGTGGTTTTGAGAATCGTGGTGATTGAGGGAGGTTTGAGTGGCGACAATGGCAGGAATACTGGACGATGGGTGGAAGGTCAGGCAGCTATGGCAATGGTAGATTTGGTTCTCATCAGGGATCGGCTGGTCAGCAGGATCGTTGGCGTCATCTTCAGGGACAAAATTACAAGCAACGATATGGAGATTCAGAATCAGGAGGGCAGCGTCACAAGGGGATCTGGATCGACAGGGCCAAACAATCAACCAATCGTGGATTGGGGGTGTGTGGGGAAGGAAGCAATACATGAAGCTAAGCCTACTCAGAATATAAATGTTGTTCCTGTGGCTGCTTCAGGAGGTTTGCAGGTAAATTCTTCTCCTACTACTGATGTGAAGGGTTTTAGTAAACAATCGGTCTGTCAGAAATGCAATGATCCAAGCCATAGTGCTAGAGAATGTCAGGCTGAGGTGTTTTTGTGAGGTTTGTGGCAAGGATGCTCATGTCACAGATAGATGCGTATGGCCTTATCAACCCAAACCCACTGCTAAATTCGTTGGATTTGCTGCTCTGGGTTTAGGACGCTTTCAAGCACAGAATGTCAAAAAAGTGACTCATATTTTTACCACTAATGTGCTTGCGTCAGTGGAAGTCACAAAAGGACATCGGACTGCCTCTTAGTGGAACAAGGATTTACAAATATGTTTCCTTGGTCCCTGTCGTGAATTAAAGACTAAGCATGATAGATTAAGAAAGACCTCCGATCGAGAAGAGTCCTCAAGAGGGACTCATTGTCGATAAACAAACATACTTGTATCACAATCGATAATCATCCCACAATCCTCCACCCTCCAATGGGGGCAAAGGTAACTACTTATAGCCTTTCCAAGAGATACCGCAATTACAAGTTTACCCTACGAGACCCTCATGGTAGAGGCTGCGAGGACCTTTCCTACCCTAGTGCTAGCTTCCTGCGTGGTGGGCAGCCACTAGACTTGGTCTACCTGTTGGTGTGTCGGTCAGTCTGATAACCGCCAGGGACCCTGGGTCTCAAGGCCCTCCGCGACCCTGGGGCACGCCATTTGAGCCTTCCCGCCACCGCTGGCTCGGCGCTCGCGGACCGCCGGATCTCTTGAAGGGCCGGGATCCTCCGGAGGGCATCGGGACCCTCAGGACTGCCTGGATCCCGGAGGCCGGGACCCCTCGCGTGGCCGGGACCCGCCGGACTTCCTCGGGACAACCGGAATATTTGCTGGCCCCCGGCGACTTTGGCCCGGGGCGTGCAGCGCTGCTCTTCGCCCGGTCGTGGGTGTTGTGCGCCCTCACGACAAGCCCCTCGCGGTCGAGGTCTTGCCGTCATGCCATTTGAAACCGCGCCTCTTCCGGAGAATCTGGTGCAAATCCCCTTGGCTTAGCGGCATTATTATTCTTCGTCGTTGGGTTCCGTCGTCATAAATTTGCTCGCTCTTGATTTGTTTTCGTTCGGCGCGCCGTTTTCTGTTTTGTCTTGGCTTGGCGGCCGTGTTATGGCGGCAAAGATGCGCGTGCTTTATCTGACGCCCGATTTTTATGCAACCAGTAATGGATTGTTGTTTGACACGTGTCGCGTCTTGTTTGGTGGTGGGCTCCTCGTTTTTACGTGATTTGGCGGCGTTGCCTATAAATAGGTGGCCTTGGGTCCCATCGCCTTCGCTTTTATGCATTTGTTCCTAAGACGTCTTGTTGTTTGTTGGCCTTCCTTCTTCCACCGCCCTTGATGCAGGAGGCTCGTGTTTTGCTTCCAAGTTCGCTTTCACCACCATGTGGCCGGGCGTTTTAGCTTGTGCTCCCGCAATGACCAAGCGGGTGAAGGATGGAGGTGTGTATTTGTAGTATACTGATAATTTGGGTCGATTAGTTGGTATTGCCGGTTCTAAAGCCACTGAAAAATGAGAGGAAGATTGCGAACACGGGCGGCGTTCGCGCCGAGTTGAGGTTACTCCTACCCAGGAGGAGAGGCGATCTTGTTAAATGGCGTATCTGGATCACGGGTCTTTATGCGCCTTGCGTTGACCGCATTGTGCGAGTCCTTCAACTATACAGAGTGGACTTGGCCGATTGACACTAACTTCGATCGTCAAGCTTGGCGTTTTCAGTGGAGTCTTTGCTTGCGCGAGAGTGACTAATGCTTGGCCGGCGTTTGTTCGCGTATCTTCCGCGACCGGTGGTGCCGGCCCAAGAAAGAAAGAAGGACGGGGAACCACGAACTTTGGCGATGTCAACTTTCAGCAAGAAGGTGTGCCTTCTCCACTACCTACACGCACGCTTCGGAGCAGGTGGGATCTTGATTAGACGGCGTTGGTTCTATCACAAGTGTTAAAGCGGTAGGCCGCTTCGCTCAGCAGAGGGGCCTATTGAGCTTATCCGCGCCCATGCTCGACCTTTCACCTCGGGAGGAGAATTGCTGCGTGTGTTATGGCCTTGTTGGCGCATGTCGATCGCGGGACTTAATGAAAGGAGTTTTGTGCGCTCGGGTGTGGCATTGGCCTTGGGGCGGGAGGTGGTGCTTGGCGAGCGAGGGGCAGGATGCTGTCACGAAGTTAAGGGACCGCGCGGGTAATGTCCGTGCTTGTTTGTTTGTTTTTTAATCTGCATCTCTGCATGATCTTGCCTCTTATCGGTGAGTGTGTATGTGAGCGGCAACTTAGACCCTACGGGGAGAGCACTTTCAGCGAGGCGACAGCGTACCTGCGTCAGTTGAAACCGTCGCGTACCGAGATCCGAGCGCCCGTTCTTGGGCGGCCCGACCACGGCGGAAGAAAAGCGGGTTCGCGATCTAGAAGGAGCTCGGTGCCTAGGCCCAGTGTAATGTCTTGCATTGCCTTGTCGAAGCGAAAGTGGTGATTAAGCGAGCCTCGGCTGCGGGTAGCTCGGTAGGCGTCCTCGAGAGTATCGCTCAGCGAGGGTGCAGGTGGGCGGCGACGCCGCAAGCTTCGTCCGCAGGGTCCTGGTTGCTCCTCATGCATTTCTCGAATTCTGAGGCGGGGCTTGCAAGCTCGTTTGGGATTGCTAGCATGGCCCTCGAGGATCGTCCGGCACCCCTTCGCATGTTTATGGTCGAGGAGCAGGACCTTTGTGGTCGAGCTCATGCCGATCTCCCTATTTGGGCCAGATCGTCAAGGGGATCATGGGTAATCTTGCCTCAAGTGGTAGCCCGTCATGAAGGATCCCGGATGGTAGCGAGATGGGGAAGCGGTGGCAGTGCCCGGCTCCAACGAAAAGCGTGGTGGCTGCGCTTTGCGGCCCAAGTGGAAGCCCGAATCTGGGGCCCTCCTCCTCCGATTTCCGGGTCACCCGGGCTTTCTTAATCTGCGAGAAGTGTCGAACTTTTGCTCCGCCCTATGTCACGAGCTCTTCGTGAAATGAAACACGAAGAAGATGTTGGCGTCGGAGGCGAACGCGATGAAGGTAGGTCGATGCTTGTCTTCCTCGTTATGGGCGAATTATTGACATTTTCTTGGCGAGACTATCATTCTCTCGCTGTTCGGAGAAGGACATCGAGGCGGCTGGCGGAGATTGACATCGAGTTGACACAGGAGTTATTCGGAACACCGGTTGCCATGCCAACAGGCCCTTCTTGAGAAAGGCGGAGGGGGAGGCCAGGTTGCCCAACTAGAGGTGGCGCCGCGCCCCTGCGGGGAGGAGGTTGAGGCTCTGCGCGGCCTTAGCTCCGTGCTTTCAGCGGAGGTGCGGCGGAGGCGATGCATCTCGGCTAGCTGGCGAAAACTAAATTGAGGCGTTGGACGCGTAGGCGCTATGTCGAGCTTAGTCTTAGTGCCACTTTTGAAAACACAAGTGGACCCGATTAAACGCCCTCGGCCGGCCGCCTTGCGAAGAGAAGTCTTTCTCTCATTTTCGTGCCTATGGCAATCATTCTTGTGGCCAGCGTGGGCCGCCGCCTTTGTTTCCTACGGCGTGGTGGGTGTGGTCATGTTGATCTTTCGGTGATGTGCCGTGCCGTCGCCTCTGCTGCGGAGGTCGCTTTGGGTCAAAGCGAGGTCGGCGGGCGGCAATGCCCTTGCCAAGGAGTTACAGGCCGTCTGGTCGGGGCGCCACCATGGAGTCACTCAGGCGTCTTTGTGACGAAGCTTCGCGTTCTGCGGATGGTGCAGCGTGGCGAGCGGAGGCGACCGAGAACAAGGTGTGACCCTCGGCCATCTTCTGGGAATCCTTGTTTTAGGGTTTGGGCTTCTTTTTTTGCTTGCTTTGGCACTTTGCTTCTGCGAGCGATTAGTGACTCTATCTGTGGTTTGTAACCATTATTTTGTTAATTAATATACACCGAAGGGGGGCTTGTTTGTTGGTGGGTGCCTGTTTCACGTTGGCGTTTGCTCTACTCGAGGAATGTTGTTTTGCGTCTGCACAGACGAGTCGCGGTTCCTCGTGAGTGGCGCCACGAAGTCCTATGCTCCTTCTGCGCGATACTAAAGATGAGCATTCTTTGGTTTGCAAGTGGCCTCGGAGGATTTATTCTGCGCGGTATAGTGTGCCATAGTGCGAAATGGAAGCGGTGGAAAAAAGGAAAATCCGGAGGGTCTATGAAGAGGTTCTTTCGGTTCTTGTGAGCGGAAGGCTTTGGATGTCTTGGGATGAGATACTATCCTTACAGGTGAATCGCGGCATGGTGGGTGTGCAGGGGCCATCTTCTCGGCCTCTTCTGCGATCTCCTCGAGCTCTTGGAGGTCGGCCGGTTGTCTTTGTGGAGAGAATCTGTGCGCCTCATGGCCACGCATCCGTCTGATGAAGAGCTACTCGAGTGGGTGCTTACAGGCGGCCTTGTTGAAAATGACGACTTCTTGCGTGTCTTGTGGAAATGGGTCATCTGCTTTCATGCCGTTCTGTCGGCCATGTGCTTATCTTTGTCCCTTGTGGGTGTATAATGTATGTGATGGGTGAATGAATTAATACATATATATTTTTATTTTCTCGTTGCATGTGTTTTATTTTTGTATTTTCCTTTCTTGGGAGGCGGGTGGCAGGCAGTCTCTATGCACAGCTAGGACTCGGGGAGCCCTAACGCTTTGTTGTGAGAGGGAGGCGCCTGTGCCGTCCCCATACTTTCTTAGATAGGGCTCAGGAGCCTAGCAGCTTTGTGACGAGGGGGCGGCCTCATGCCCGTCCCCCTTTCTTAGATGGGGCTCGAGGGGAGCCACTGGCAGCTGTTACGGGGAGGCGAAGCCTCGCCCGTCCACCATACTTTCTTAGGTAGGGCCGGGGGGCCTGGCAGCATTTACGAGGGAGGCGAAGCCTGGCGATCGTCCGGCTTAAAAGTGGCCCTCGGGCGGCATCGGAGTTGGGTTATGATTAGCGCGTTATACTGCTCGGGTGATTCGTTTATACACTCGTACTGCGAAGGGCATCGGTGTGCCGGGGCCCGTGTCAGACGTCTTGTGATGGCCGTTTATACCTCGTGCCCGCGGGCTTCGGTGTGCAGGGGCCCGAGGCCATGCGTGGTAACCGTTTATACACTCGTGCATAGCGGGCATCGGTGTCTGCCGGGGCGCTGAGGCCATCTTGCGGTGGCCGTTTATCGCTCGTGCATTAGCGGGCATCGGTGTCTGCTGGGGCCGAGGCCATGCTTGCGGTAACCGTTTATACACTCGTGCCCATAGCGGGCATCGGTGTCTTGGGGGCCGAGGCCATCTGCGGTGGCTTTGTTTATACACTCGTGCGCGTTCGGAACACCGGTGTCTGCGGGCAAGGCCATGGCGGTAACCGTTTATACCTTTGGGAAGGGCCGGAACAAGCGGCGGGGTATACAATTTTCACCACTTAGACGGGTAGACCTCTGGCGCGTGGGTTTGCAACAAAATCTTTGTACATGCCCTAGCCTAGTGAAAGCGGGGCTATTCTCGGCCTTGACCGGTTTCTGATTGCTAAGGGTAGAACTTTCGTAGGGTTTTGATGTTCTGGTATGGCCAAGTTGGTCCCCCCTGGTGTTGCGATCACGGAATGTCTGGCCTTATCGCGCTATAACGACATATAGCCCTTCCATGGACTCGGTTGCCATATTTGCTTGGTTGGTAGCTTCGTTCGGGGACGAGATCGCTTTGAGGCGATATAGTGGGCTTTGACCTTTGTTGTATGCTGGCGGCGCCTTAGCTTTGTATCTTTGCATGGTTGAGGCGGCCTATCGTGTTGCTTTCCTCAGAGGAGGTCGAGAGCTCCGTTCCCAGGCTTATGCGGGTTGTGGCTCGGTAAGAACCGGCGGCGAACTCGGCTGGCATCATGGCCTCATCGCGAAGAGAGCTTGAAGGAGAAAACACAACGTAGCTCACGGTGGGCGATGTGCATATTGACCATAGGGCCTTTTGGAGCTCTTGGGCCATAGTCCCTTGGGAAGGCCTACGGCTTCTTGACCCGTCGAGAGGTTGCCGTTGGCTCGCTCGGCAGCTCCGTTGGACTCTGGGTGCAGAAGCGGAGGCGAAGCATCTTTATTATGCCGGTCGTTCTGAAATTTTGGAAGTGGTGAGTCTAATTGCGTTAGTTATGCGGTGACGGCGTACCTTACTACGCCGTACCCGACAAATGATGTTTTCAAGCAAATCATTTGGCGGCTGCGGCGTGATCTTGGCGGCCGGTTACGCCCGACCCATCTACGGAGAAGTATTCGATGGCGGCGAAACGCCGTCGGAGGTTACCCTTGGCGCGAAGTGCGGGCGATGATGTCAACCCCGGCGTGCGAAGAAGGCCTGCTGGCGGCAAGAGTACGCAAAAAGTGTAAGCGCCTTTGGGTTGCGGCCATCGGCCCCACAGCAACACCGGGAGGCGAGTCTTGTCGTCTCGGGCGCCGTCGGCGATAAAGCCTTGGCGAACGTCTTCCTCTGAGGCCTCGAGGCGCTGGTGTCGCCGCATAAGCACTTCGTGGGCGTCCTTGAGTGATTGGCCTTCCTCCGTGATCGCTTGCGGGAGAAGAAACCTGACGCCCCTTATGCAGCTCGCCGGGAGACCATGTAGTAGTTTCTTGCCCGAACGAGCAGCGCTTTAGCCGGCCAAGATGTACGGTTCTTCCGTGGTACTTGATAATCACGTCTCGCGATCCCTTGCAGGGCTTGCTCACGCCGTTTCGAGGCGGCGCTTCATTTGTCTTGTTCCTCCTTTGAAGCGCTATATGCTCAGTGGAGCCCTTGTGCCGGTTGGAGCCCTTGTGCCGGGTGGGGGGCGGAGGGTTTTGTGAGGACTTCGTGAAGACCTCAGAATCCTCTCGGTAACACCATTTTGCGGTTGTCGTTGCCTCATTGTTTCCTCTGGGAATTGCTTGGGTGTGATTAGTGGAAATGCTTCACCGCTTTGCGTCTGCGGCTAAATGCGGTTCATCTCGAGTCACCTTGTCACGAAGTCTTGTCAAAGTGACTGCTACGAAGCGAGTCACTCTTGATAAGGGCGCGCCGCCCAGGGGATTCGCTACGGAGGCCAGCGGCGATCGCCATACTCGAAGCGTTGTTTGTGGTCGGGAAGTCGTGAGGCTGACATCGCGATCACGGTCTTGCCCGTCCGAAAACTAGGATGGTAATGGCCTTGGCCTATGGCGCACTGACGACGTCGTGTACATTACCCATGGTGTTTCCACCACGGTGGTCTTGTCCTCGCTTGCGGGAGTCCGCTCGGCAATGAAGTCCGCCCGGCTGCGATTTGATGGCCGTTCTTGCATGAAGTGGCGTCGAAGGGTGCCGGCTCGCGCCCATTTGCCTATCTGCGAGGCATCTTTGTTTGAACATCGGCGCCCGTAGTAGGATGTGGGGACCGTGATGGGATGCGCCGAGAAATAGGGCGGAGCTTCCTCGATGCCATGAGCAAAGCGTCTGTGAGCTTCTCAAGTTAGTGTAGCGGGTTTGGCTCCACTGCAAGACCTCGATACATAGTATATTGGGCGGCGGCTGTGCTCTGAGCGAGCACCGCGCTCGCGATGACGGGGTGGCGGCGATGTCTGAATGATAGCTCGGCTCCTGCTCGGGGCTGGTCAAGCTTAGTAGGCTGGCGAGTACAACCAGTCCTCGAAGGCCTTGGCATTCCTCATCACCGGAGCAGCTCCGTGCCGGTGTTACGAAGAACGTTAGTGCTCTCTCGAAAGCGAGACAAGAAGCGGCTAAGAAGCGGTGATCTGACCGTCGATTTTGTGCCAGCGAGTGTTGTGCGAGGCTTCATCTCTTGGATGGCTACGATTTTCTCGAGGTTGGCCTCAATCCCTCTCTCAGAGATGAGGAAGCAGGAGCTTCCCCTTCCATGCCGACGCACACTTTTAAGGGTTGAGTTTATGCCCTCATGTGAAGGTTGGTGAAGGTTTCTTGGAAGGTCCTTGGCGTGCGTCCCATAGCTTTCTTTTAATCACTATGTCATTGGCGTATGCTTCGCGTTCGTCCATTTGAGTAGCTAAGACCTTTGTGATGGTAAGACAAGCGTCGCCCGCGTTCTTGGTAGAAGGGTATCGTTTGTAGCAATATGTTCCCGTCGGGGTGATGAAGAGTAGTCTTGGTTCATCCTCCTCCACCATGTGCACTGGTGGTAGCAGAATGGCGTCGAGGAAGCTCATGAGCTCGCGGCTGAGGTAGCGTCCACGATTGATCGATCACGAGTAAGGAAAATCATCCTTGGACACGCCTTGTTGAGGTCGGTGAAGTCGACACACATCGCCATTGCCGATCTCCTCTTGAGCGAGGCCGGGTTTGCTAGCCCTCGGAATATTTGATTTCGGATGACTCGCCTTTCGACAACTTTAGAATCTCTTTCTTGGCGGCTGGGCGGTCGATTCGGCCTTATCTTATTCTGACTCTCGCTTCTAGGCGTCGCGTCGGTTCGAAGGGCTAGCTTTGTGCTCGATCGTTGCCTTGCCACTCTGGGAGGTCTTGGGCCCCTAAGCGAAGGCCTCTTCGTTCTTCTGACACTCGAGGATGCGTCGTCGCCTCGAGTGGAGGTCGAGCCGAAGACCCGCCGTCTTCTCTGGTGAGTTGTCCTTAGTGCCACTCTTGGGTGACCTTGCGGTTTGTGTTTGGTAGCCCATCTTCTTTGAGGGTGGCGCTACTTGGTCGATTGGGTCCCACAGCGATGTCTGTGGTGGAGATAGTGCCGAGTTCTATGTGCCGGTCGAGTCTTGATCTCCTCGGTGTGGCGATGCCGATGGGCGGGGAGCTTCATGCACAAATAGTTGTGGTGAGCTTTTGCGCAGAAGGTGTTTAAGCGTGGCTCGTAGAGGATTGCGTTATCTTGGTAAGCCATCTGGACCACATCAAGCGTGTGACCTTGGTTGGGATGCGAAGTCGTCGGCTGAATGTAATGGCGCGGATCTGCCCCAATCTTAGTGATGGGCGTTCTCCAAAACCTAGCGAGGGGATGTCCGGAGGAGTTAGGCGATCACGAGTATCATCATCTTGTCGAAGGCGTCCCACGAAGAGGAGGTCCGAGAGCTCCCTCCATCGGCGAGACCGCCTTACTTGAAATCCGCGATATTGGCGAAATGACGAGGGTCTTAGTGCGGAAAAATACACGCGGGCATATTCGAGTTCGAAAGATATGGGTATTTGAATGGCGAAGCGAGGCTCGGCGAGAATGCGTCGCCAGTGGTGGATTTGTCAGACATCGCTCGCCTCTGTCTTCGAAAGCAGCGAGCGAGCCTCCGGTGATCATGTTGATGACCCTTGGTATGGCTCGGCCCGCCACCTATCTGTGATATTGGCGATGGTGCGAAGTCGGTTGTCGACTCGCTCTTGCCATCATGCTCCGCGAGTTGGTCATGGCCTTGAGTAGTCTGCATAAGCGGCGATGGTCGCGACATTATTTGGTGGTGTCGCGAACCCTCGCCGTGGAAGTCCTAAAGCTGGAGTGCTCGGTGCGCGTTGTCGGGTTGGCGCCTGCGTTTGGCCGCTGACCGGCGCTGACCTCGGCTTACCGACGCCAGCGTCTTCCTCCTTCGTTTTGTGGCGCGCGTCTACATAGTAGACTCGGCCTTTACTGTAGTCATTGTTTGGGTTTGCTTGGTGCTCGGCCGGTGTCGTCTTGACCGCCTTCGCCGAAGGGTGATCGAGGTTGGAGTCGCCGTCGCTCCCCTCCGAGCCCTGCTGTCTTCCTCCGCTCGGGCGTACTCCTCCATTTTGTCGAAGAGTTCGGTCCTTTGTCTTGGCGGCTTGCGTCGGCCTCTCCGAAGCGGCGCGTTGCGGAGGCCGCGCGTTCTTCGCGTTGATGATGGTGGTCTCGTTGACGCCTTGGACTGACACTTGACCTCTGCGAACTTTCTGAAGAAGCTGCGGAGGGATTTGTTCGGCGCCTGCTTCACTGCGAACAAATGTCGGCGTCCGTTGGCTCGTGTAGTTCCTGGAAGTTGTTGCGGAGTAGGTCCCGGTTGCTCCCCATCGCGTACCCGAGGCGAGGAGGTATCGTGAAGAACCAAGTCAGCGCGACGCCCTTGGCGCGGTGGCGCTCTTTGCCTTTGTGGTATCGTCTCCTCCGTTGCCTCGATGGCGATCTCGTATACCGGAGGAATTGCGAGGTGCTGTGGACCCTTGAAGAAGCGCGACCTCGGCATCTTGAATCCCGTGGCCAGCGCCTCTCGACCGGGCTCAATGGTGAGTTTGGGTCGCCTCGAACACCGGTGTGTCGTCATGAGGCTAGGTTCCTCCTCGTTCGGCGGTTGTCGGAGCGGGGCGAAGTGCGGGGTGGGCTCGTTCGTTCTGCGGCATTTGCCGGAGTGGGGCGCGAGGTTGTCTCTGGCGGTTCTGGGAGGTCTGCCAACTCGGCGGAGCCGCCAGATTCTGCTGGAGAGTTTCGTATGATTCTTGGCTCGCCTCCCGTCTTGTGGTTGTTTGCTTCTTCCTCCGAAATTTGGGCGAAGTGCGCACTTCTTCTTGGCTCGCTCCTTTGGCCCTCGAGGTTCTTTGGGCCGAGGCAGCCATGATTACTTTTGCCAAAGCCTTGGGTCTAGCTCTCGTTAGGAGGGCCATCTGGTATCTTAGTGTTAGTGCCGTAGCTTACTGCCGGTCCCACAGACGGCGCCAAGCTCGTCGTAGTTAAAAGACTAGGCAGTAGATTAAGAGGGACCCTCCGATGCAGAAGGGTCCTCAAGAGGGACTCCTGTTAGTAAGCAAACATACTTGTATCTGTCGATAATCATCCCAAAATCCTCCCCCTCCAATGGGGCAAAGGTGGCTACTTGACCTTTCTAAGAGGTACCGCAATTACAAGTTTACCCTCACGAGACCCTACTGGCAGAGGGGCTGCAGAGACCTTCCTACCCTAGTGCTAGCTTCTAACACATGGTGGGCAGCCCTAGACTTGGTCTACCTGTTGGTGTGTCGGTCGAGGTACAATAACCCTCCAGGACCCCTGGTCTCCGAGCCCTCGCGGCCCTTCAGGCACTTTTGAGCCTTCCCGCCACCGGTGGCTCGGCGCTAAGCGGACCCTTCGGGATCTCTTGGAAGGGCTTCGGGATCCTCCGGAGGGCATCGGGACCCTCCGGACTGCCTTTGGATCCCTTCGGAGGGCTTCGGGACCCCTCGCGTGGCTTCGGGACCCTTCGGACTTCCTCCGGAACCTTCGGGAATATTTGCACCATCTGGCCCCCGGGCAACTTTGTGCCAAGGACGTGCGCTCGCTCTTCGCTTGGTCGTGGGGGCGTTGTGCACCCTACGATAGTCCCGAGATTGGAAAGCTAAGGATATTAACCGAGCAAATTTCTTATGAGATTCCCAACTCTTGATAATGTAGATGGACTTCACAATTTTCTTGAGTTCACATTGAAGGGAATTGGAGCACTCATTAAAGTTTCTAGATGGAACTCTTCTGTTATGGTAGTAGGAAAAGCTGCATTGATTGGGTGAGAGCCACTGGTGTTCCTGAGGAGCTTATGCATTTCAAGGTATTTGTGAAGTTGGATCCATGCTTGGAAGCTACACTAGCGATTGATATGTCAATTTTAGGAAATGTGACATTGTGAGATTCGAGTTGGTGTCAAGGACATTATGAAAATTCCTCTTCTGCGAATTAGCTGTTGATCCATTCTACTATGATATATTCTTTGATATATATTGGAATGAACAATTGATCTATTCTAATGGGCCAAAAGGCCAATATATAGCTCATGATGCGAGGAACAAAGCGAGAGGCTCATGTGTGCATGGAGAAAAGGTGTGAGGAGGCGTGGCGGCGGCGATCACGTGAAACCTAACCTAGCTCGATATCGTGTTGGAATGAATAATTGATCTATTCCAATGGGCTAAAAGGCCAATATATCATGTCTGAGGTAGGTCAATATACAAAGAGCACCTTAAGTTGTATACATATCTAACAATATAAAATTTGTGGTGGAATTGGAAGGTTTAATGCAAGGAGGTCTTTGTGGCTAAAAGGGCTCTTGAGGACAAAGATCCAAAACAAGATAGAGATAAAGACAATTTGGAAAATAAAAGGCCTAGGATTGGAGAGGAACATATAATAGTGATAATGTAGTACCTATGGCGTTGATGGTAAAGTCGACAATGCTAAGATAAATCTTTGCAGAGGATTGGAAGGACAAGATGGATTTGGAGTGTATTGAAATGCGGGACAAAGGAAAGGACATGGCGGTGATTGAAGGAAAGGCATCGACAAAGTTGATATGATGTGGAAGTTAAGGATCAAACAAAGGTGGATATCTGACCACAAGCGATTACAAAAGCCTCTATGGAAAATATGTTGCATATCACACGAAGAGTTAACAAAAATGATTCAAGTCGAAGTGATAGGAAATTGGTAGAGAAACTTGAAGGATCTTGTCCTCCATTGTGTGTTAATGGTGAGTTTTGATGGTTAGTGATCCGAATGTGAGATGACATTTTCCATGAGACGGTGAAATAGGTTCTCATGGTGATCGGACAAAGGTGGATAAGCAGGCACAAGCGATTACAAAAACCTCTATGGAAAGCATCTTGCATATCACACCTAAAGAGTTAGCAAAAATGATTCAAGTCGAAGCTGATAGGAAATTGGTAGAGAAACTTGAAGGATCTAGTCTCTCCATTGTGCGTTAATGGTGTGTTTTGATGGTTAGTGATATTCGAATGTGTGGGACTAACATTTTCTATGAGATGGTGAAATAGGTTGAGTCCCATGGTAATGAAGACTTTGTATGACATCGTTGGTTGATTGTCATCAAGTCAAGATTCGAGATGAAGGACGTCATCATGTGTTGATAAGCATCAAGATAAGATCCCGAAGTGGAGGATATCATCATGTGTTGATGAATAAGACAAGAACCCGGACTTGGAAATAACATGGTCGTCATCAAGTGAAAGCTCCAAGTGGATGCACAAGACAAGTATATAACTAGTATAGGCTCAGGATGTGCTCTTAGTCTTTTACAGTTCTCGGTGTTTGATTGAAAGATCGGATTGTTAGTATATGTTGCTGTAGTATTAAGATGGGTCTTAGATAGCAGTTTGAGTTTCATCATGTTGTCGATAGCTCAATCCCGATTGTTATAGCTCTCTGTGACATGATGCTATTGTTTGCAAATATGTTTTGCAAAATAGTTGAGGCTTATGCATCTAATCCCTATAACATGTGACTATAATTTGCAAACGTGTTTTGCAAATTGTTGAAGGCCATGTACCTACGCCTTGTGGCATGATACTAAAGTTCGCAAATGTGTTTTGCAAATTGTTAAGGTTCATGTATTTTCCCTTGGCATGATCTAAGTTGATTGTTGCCTTTTCCTTGGACTTAGACTATGTGTTGACTCTTTGTAGTTATACTTTTGCCTTGATCTAATGTGTTTGAGATCATACAAATAGATGGGTTGTGTGGCACTTTGAATAAGCTTTCCATAGAGTCCAAGATCATCTAAATTGGAGTTTGGAATAGAAAGTTATGATCATTTATCCAAGTTGGTAGTGCTGAAAGTTGGACTTAGGAATGTCCAAATTTGTAAATTAGGACATTTTGGCAGTGGCTTCGGGTGCTCCAGCAATCGTCTTAATCTAGTTTTTAGGATTGTCCGAATTTGTATTTTCGGATGTAGTGACAGAACTTGTGTTTAGGATCTGGTTGGGTGATGGGATTAGGATTGTCCGAATTTGATTAAGAGCTGTTTGTACTACCGTGGCTTTCTGAAAAAGGCTTCGGTTGAAATGCTGAGTGAGCGACTCTGAGGCGAATGGCTAAATTTGAAGAAGTTTGGTGTTTGGTATCGTCGACTTTTAGGTAAATTTGGTTGCGACTTAGAGATGAGAAATGTCTGAAATGCCCCTGAGGACAGTAACAGCTTGTTTAATATCGTTTAACGCAATTAACAACATTTAACGAGAACTAACGATAGTTAACGACGCTAAACGCAATTAACAAAATTTAAAGACAATGAACAATTGGCGACAACTACCGTAATTAGCACAATTGATCGCATTTAACGATGATTACCTAATTACATAATTGATCGCATTTGATGACAACTCGTAATTACCGCAATTGATCGCATTTGACAACAATTAACACAATATACCACACTTTAGCACAATTAGCGCAATAACCCACAATTAACGTAATTAACGACAATTATTACGAAGAAAGAAATATTACATAAATAAACATAATAAATAATTATTACAAACAATTATTATAATGACTAATTATTACGATAAATAATTATTAAAATAAGCGATTATTGCAAAACATTTAAAGTACAATGAGAAAAATAAAAAATAAAAAAAAAAAAGCAGGCAGTAGCTAAGGTTTGGGCAGCGTCGTGACAGAGGAGAGTCGTCGGGAGGAGGCGGCCGAGCCGATGGAGTGAGGAGGCGGGCGATCTGGCTAGATCTGGGCGGAGGAGAGGAGGAGGTGTCGGCGAGGAGGAGGCTGCGGGCTCAAGGTTGAGGCGACCAGAACCAATCGGCCAGAAAGGCACCGGATCTTGTGAGGTGTGGAGTCTTGGCTCGGGGAGAGGAGGAGGCCGGTGGCTCGAGGCCGAAGGAGCCAGATCCGATAAATGGAAGGCGGCCGGACGGACGTGTGTGGAAGCGGCTCGTGGCTACTTGTGGGGATGGGTGGCCGGCGTGGGGAGAAGGTGGGGGGTGGCCTTGGAGGAGGATGGGTGCAGCGTGGGGGAAGGGGGAGGAGCGGGGCTTGGGGTGCTGGCCGTTGGGGAGGTGGGAATTTTATTTGATGGCAAAAGCGGGTAATGATCGGTGAACTTGAGGGGCAAAGTTGTAAGGGGGTGGTGGGAAGATGCGGGAAGCTACCGAAGGGTAGCTTCCGGCTTTCGGTTTTCTCCTATTAGACGCGGCTTCCGGCTTTAGGAAAAGCAGCGCAAAAAAGCTGCCCGTTTGGGACGGCTTTTGGATTTTTTGAATGAAAAGCGGAAGCTAAAGCTGTCCCAAACACGACCTAATAGGAATGTCCGAATTTGTGTTTTAGGACAATTCGAATTTGCCTGTAACGGTTAGTTGCCACGTGCACTTGTGACCAAATTTGCATTTTAAGAGGGATTTGTTCCCAACGGCTTGTTTTTGTTGGTGAGGCTTTAAATACCTACCATGGTTGGTTGAGAGGGACTCTTTGGCACCCTATTTCATTCTTTTGAGCTAGTGCAAACCTCTCTGCTCAATTGTGCATGTGTTGTAACTTGTGAGCAAAGAGAGTAAGACTCTAATTGCATGTGTTGCATCTAGAGGTGGATTGAATATCCACTTGTGCTTGTGTAGAACTTGGTAAGGGTCAAGTAAGAGGTTTGAGTTATTACTCTTGGTGGTTGTCGCCATCTAGACGGTTTGAAAGAGTTGTACTCGGTGATCTCTTCAAGAAGCTTGTGAAGAGGTCCGGTGTGGTTGTAAAGGTTGGAGCTTACTTATCCGGAGGGGAGAAGTGCTACCACTAGTGGATTCAAAGTGTTTGGCTTAATTCGTGGAGCTGGTCTAATTCGTTTGGGCTTACCTCAACATGAATTAGGGGAGACTGACAAGTCTCAGAACACCATGGTAAAAAGACCGTCTATCATATTGTGGTTTGCTTTCTTGTGCTCATTTACATTTTTGCAATTTATATTTCTAGAATTAAATTGTTTGCTTGTTACCCTATGATTGCAAACCTTAATCTAGACATAGGTTGCTGATGCACTTAGTGAGACTAGTTGATCTAGGCCTTTATTGTGTAAAATTATTTTGATTTACGCTTCCGCGTATAAAACCCAATTTCGGCCAAATAGTTTTAAAAATCATCTATTCATCTCCCTCTAGTCGGCCTCCTTGATCTTACAAAACTTCAAAAATTGGAAAATATGCAACACATGGTGGGAGAACATCAAAGGACATTCAGAGTATTTGTGACAAAGGTAAAAACGTGATGGACAATGACGAGAATAATGGCAACAAGAACTTGAAACCCATGAACGAGGACAGACCAGAATGCTCTGCGATGGGTAGCAATAACTTGGAAAGGTTGCATCTGACTGCGAGTGATAAGTCTGATCCCTATGCAGCACAATATTCAAATAACTTTGCTAAGAATGTTGGAGTGCAATTTGAAGATAGTGAAGATATGGAGGAGGTGCAGGAAACACAGGAGAATCATAATGTTTGTCTGGCAACTCCAAGAACGCTGTAGGGGAAATCAAACACAGGACTCCAGCTAGAGCAGTGGACAACACAGTTTCTCGAAGAAGCTCAAGACTGAGAGACTATGAGGATATGAACCTGATAGATAAAAGCAAAGGAGAGAGCCAGACTGAGGGATTTGGAAGCTGAAAAATGTACTTTTCCTCCTATTATTGTTCTAAATACTTCAAATGCTATCCTCTGTGATATGACTTCACAAATGGGTTTTGATATAGGCTCTTTTGAGAGAGAGTAGAATGAGAATATTGACCTAATAAAAAAATCTAGAGCAATCTAGATATAATTTATATGTTGAAACTGTCAAAAGTAAACACCCAGTTACCAGTCAAATTACTGAACCAAATCAAGCAATGCTTGAAAATGAACTGGTTCAGGATTTACTTGATGAGGATAATGGAGATATTGATGATATGATATCCTGTGGAATGCAAAAATTCTTTGCATCCCAAAGCAGGAAGATGAAAAAAAAATGGTTCACTTGATATGTACACTGTGAAACCTAAAGTTAAAGTGAGGAAAGACAGAAAAATGACTAAAATCAAATGAAAGGAATAATCTTGAATTGTAGAGGATTAGTAGCTCCTAAGAACGGGAAACTTATGAAAGAAATTATCCTAGAAAAGAGGTTGGACTTCATTGGAGTCCAAGAAACTCACAAACAAGAAATAAGTGATGCTTGGTTAAAATATATTGGTGGTAAACAGAGCTTTATTTGGCATTGGATGTGTTCACAGGGCAGATCAGGTGGTCTTCTTGTGGGGGTCAGAAGTGAAGATTGGGATGTGGGGGAAATTAATTTTGGTGATTGGTATGTAAGAATGCTTATTATACAAAAGAAAGATGGGTTTCAATGGAACCTAATAGTTGTTTATGGAACAGCTCAGCAAGCTAAGGAACAAATTCTCACATAATTGGCTCAAGTGTGTGGAAAATCTCTACACCCTTTGCTGATTGGAGGTGATTTCAACATAGTAAGGAGAGAGAAAAAATAAATAAAGCAAGGGGTGTGGAAGATGGAGCTTTCTTTTCAATGCTATAATTGAGAATCTAGGTTTGAAGGAACTTGAAATGGCTAACATAAATTTTACTTGGTGTAATGATCAAGATAATGCTTAATTTGAAAAATTGGATAGAATATTAGTGAGCCCTAGGTGGGAAGATAATTTTCCTAGAATATTAGTGAGCCCTGGGTGGGAAGATAATTTTCCTTTAGTAACTGTTAGAGCTTTGGAAAGGGCAATCTCAGACCATGCACCCCTGTTATTGGATACAAGGGAGGGCTGTGTGAGGAACGCTCCTGTCAAATTTGAACTCTGTTGGTTCTTAAGGGAAGATCTGATAGACATAGTGGATAAAGTTTGGAATTTACCTCACAGATCATCTAGTAATCTAGATGATTGGATGTTCAGGATGTCTACCTTGAGAAGGAAATTAAAAGGATGGAATGTGAACATTCAAAGTGGATACAAAAAGGAAAAAAGGAAATCCTTCGGAAAATTGAGGCACTTGATGTGGAATGTGAAGTTTTGGGAATGGATATTAATACCAGAAATTTAAGACTACATTTAGAGAGTAGGTTGAATAAAAACATGCAGGAGGAAGAGATTAAATGGTGGCAAAGGTCAAAAGAGAAGGAACTATTAGAAGGGGATAGTAATACTTCATATTTTACGGCCAAAGCAACCGGAAGAAGGAGAAATAAAAAAAAAAACATTTATACAAGGAAGGAGATATAATTGAGGGTGAAAGTAATCTAATGGAACACATTACTGATTACTACAAAACCTTATTTGGGCACTCTGATAGATGAAATATCAGAATTCATCTGCCCTTCAAGAGTTGTATTTCTGAGGGACATAAAAAGATGCCGATTGAACCATTTTTGATAGAGGAGATAGAAATAGCAGTTTTTTTTCTATGGGAAAAAACAAGGCACCGGGACCTGATGAATTTCCATTGGAATTCTATTGGAAGTTCTGGGACATTGTTGGTGGATCCTTGAAGCTCGTAGATGATTTCCATAATGGTTGTATACTGGTATATCTGTTGATAGGTTAAATTATGGAATCATCACATCAATACCTAAGTCTGGATGCTGATGTTATACAGAAGTATAGACATGTCTAATGAATGTGTTCCTAAACTTTTTTGACAAAAGTAGTAAACAACAGGGTAATCAGAATAGCAGACAACATTATTGAGAGTACTCAGACTGCATTTATGAAAGGAAGATACATAATGGAGGGGATTGTAATTTTGCATCAAACACTCCATGACGTTTATAGGACCAAAAAATCTGGAGTATTTTTCAAAGTTGACTTTGTTAAGGCATATGACAAAGTTTGTCTGTACCAATTTTTTGCAACAAAAGGATTTCCCAAATAAATGAAATCATTGGATTATGAAAATTATCGCTGGGGGGAGGGTTGGTTAGACAAGGAGATCACTTATCTCCTATATTCGTTTAACCTAGCTATTGATGCTCTGACAAAAAAGGCTCAAAAGGTTGGTTTGATTAAAGGTTTGGCATTTGATCCTATGGAGAATGGCTTAGCAATTCTGCAATATGCAGATGAGACGATCTTCCTCGTAGAAGAGGGAGAGGAAAATGCTAGGAACCTTAAATTCTTCCTTTGTCTTTTTGAGCAAATGTCTATGCTAAAAAAACTTTCTCAAAAGTGAAGTTTATTGTTTGGGGGGAGCTCAAGCTAAACATGAACATTATGAAGGACATTTTCACTTGTAAACTGGGTTCCATGCCTTTCAGGTATTTGGGAATTGGGGGTGCCAATTCACTGCAAGAGATTGCAGAACAAGGATTAGAAGGGGCTGACGACAGAATGGAAAAAGGACTAGGATGTTGGTAGAGAAAATATCTGTCGTGTGAGGAGATTGGTTCTACTGAACTCTTGCTTAAGTAACATGCCTATTTACATGTTATCTTTCTACAAATTACCTAAAGGGGTCTCGAAAAGAATATATTTTTACAGGGCCAGATTACAATGGCAGGAGGATGAGGATTTTAGGAGGTATCATTTGGTGAATTGGGCTGAGGTCTGTCAGCCCAAAGACCAAGGTGGGTTAGGAGTTTTTGATCTAAATGTGATGAACATTAGCTTGCTCGGTAAATAGCTTTGGAAGTTGGAAAATGAGGAGGGGGTGTGGCAAGACATCCTCAGGAACACATATTTATACAATCAAACCCTGTCTCAGGCAGGTGTCAAGCAAGGGATCTCCCATTTCTGGTCTGGGCTAATGAGTATCAAAGACATTTTCTTATCCTTTTGCAAAAGCAAAATAGGGAATGGGGAGCAGACCAGGTTCTGGGAGGACATTTGGCCGAGGGACAAATCTTTAGTTGACACTTTCCCCATTCTGTACAATCTTACCTTTAGTAAGAATATAATTGTTGCAGAAGTCTTTGGAAAATTCTGGGGTTGTATTCATTTCAGAAGAGTACTATGGGGAGAAAAAGCTCAAATGATGGAAAACCTCAAAGGGATGTGTTCTGAAGTGAAACTTGGTGAGCATCCAGATGAATTAATCTATAATTCGTGCTCAAAAGGTCATTCTTCTGTCAAGTCTTTTTACTGTGCTTTAGAAATGCAGCAAGTAAGGTCCATAGGTTTCCATGGAAAATCATAATACCTTTGAAAATTAAGATCTTCCTTTGGGTAGTGCTTCATAGGAGCATTCTAACAAAGGATAATCTTTTGCGTAGAGGGTGGAAAGGAGAGAGTAAATGTATGTTTTGTGCAAAATTTTAGATGTGCTATAGCAAGATATATATAGCGAGTGATCCAATGTGCTCTTAATCTTAAAATAATACCCCAATTATTACAGGAACTAGTTGATGTTTGGTTAAAACAATTCAACAATGTCTGTACGTATTGTCATGGTTGGGGTTGCAGCTGTTCTTTGGACAGTTTGGAAAGTAAGAAACGATGCTTGTTTTTGACATAAATTCCCAACTGGCCCTAATTCTGTAGTATTTTAAGCTTGCCAGTTGATTGATCAATGGGCTAGTTTGCAGAAGGGAGATGCCTGTTGAGCTCTGCATCAAGGCGTGCGGCAGATATGGCGGATAGCTTCTGAAGTGTTCCAGCGTTCGAGGGGATGGGCTCCGGTAGTTCAAAGAATTGAACCTGGATGAAGCTCACCTTGTTTTGGAATTTATCTCGTAGTAATCGTTTCCCTTTTGGTTGTATCTGAAAATGTTTTATTTTCAGTTCCAGTAGCAGGATGGTGGGGTTAACCTAGCCATTCAAAACTATCTGTACTTTTTGTTGCTTTGAACTTGTCACTCTGTTTTCCTTAATGAAGCAGGGGGAAACCCTTTATTTTTTTAAATTTTTTTTTTTGAAAATCAGACCTGAAGGGCAGCTGCAGAAAAGGTGTAAACGTAGAGGGATAAAAGCCGATGCCTCATTTAGAACGCATGAAGTTTACTAGAAGATATTTACACTTTTATGGGAATGTTTGCGTTCCAAACAGGCCTTGAATCCCAAAATCATGGCCTGCTCATGGTAACTGTCAACACTATCTCGCCGCTTACCAATTTCTTGAAATAGGATGTTTAGTTTTCTCACTGACTGTGGCACACTTAAACTCACAAGCTTTCCCTCGTTTTTTAGTTCTGTGGTACGATAATTAAGCACCTTTGCAAAAGCTAAAACTGTAAGGTGGCTTTCGTTATAACTATCCTGTGTCTCGTCAACTGTGGTGTGCAG
The DNA here is from genome assembly GCA_036346405.1 of Phyllostachys edulis. Classification (NCBI taxonomy): domain Eukaryota; kingdom Viridiplantae; phylum Streptophyta; class Magnoliopsida; order Poales; family Poaceae; genus Phyllostachys; species Phyllostachys edulis. The sequence continues at coordinate 38,239,788 of CM070553.1, forward strand.
CATGATTACGACACTTACGATTTTTCTGCGAGATCGAAGAAGGTGGGTCAGTTCGACATAATGACGATCGAGGAGGCAGGCGTGGATTAGACGCCGACATGGTTGCGACTCGCAACTAATCAAATGATTACAAGAGAAAGTTTTCAAATGATCGAGTGCAGCACCTGTACTATGATTCCCTAAGAACCGGCAAACCAATCGGACGAGAAAATCTTGACCAAACTCCGATGTTGTTTTGAACACAATCGCACGAGGAATACTAGATAGAAAATTGAGGTATTTGGCAGGAGCTACTTAAGTTTTTTCTCCAATAATTACCACGGTGATCCACTATTCCGCTTGGAAATCGTTTCTCAAAATCATACTGAAGGTAAATTGTTTCGTGCGAAATTCCTATGTTCTGTTGCGCAACCATTCGACAAATTCCAGTTAAATTGTTTTCCAACTTAAGAGTTTAGACTGCACGAAGCTTGATGTGGGTCCCAACTCCCAAGAGTAGATAGTACTAATAGGTTGTCACCTACCGGTTTTTTTTAAAAAATAATTCTTTTTTATTCCAAAATACAGTAATGTAACTCCGTTTTTTTATTTTTACAGAAATAATCCTCTATCGCTTCACCTTTGGGCGATTGTAGAAGTCGTCCAACGACCGTTGGGCGACATATGGACAAGTCACGCACCGGTTTGGCGATTTAAACTAATAATATTATTATTTTATTAATCCGATGAAAATAATTGTGGGGAATAAATGATATTTTTGTAGGTAATACATTTAGCAATTTTTTTGGAAAATAAAAGGGTTGGTTGGTCCGTTTGTGATTTTCGTAGATTCTCAAGGGTACGAAATCAGTTAGACTTGCAATAACATTTTGTGATCGTCGTATGTTGTTGTAGTGCGATAAATTTTGAAGAATTTTGTGAGGACGATTGAGGTAGCAATGATTCGTAAGTGGAAAGGTAAGTGATATTGCGATACGCGGTGAATTCATACACGGTGGAGAACTTTGGAGAAATGGCGCAATGATAACAACCCGACAGTTGATCCGACAAGACGGTTACATGGCATGCAGGCTAACAAACCAAAGACAGTGCACGCATGCCTTTAGGGAATTATAAATACATGAGACATGGACGAATATGGTCGAAATACTGTGCGCAACGTGGCCACACTGCTACAGAAAAGGTCATCACAGATGGTTCAAAATCGTCATCACAAATGTTTTTTCTAAACTGTTTGACTTTATGGGTCAGTGATGACATGAGTCATCACAGACGATTTTTGAACCGTCTATGAAAAAGCTATCACAGACGGTTCTAAACAATAACCGTCTATAATAATCAATTATCATAGACGGTTCTTGTTCAGAACCGTCTGTGATAATAGACTAACAAACACGGTTCTTGTTCAGAATCGTCTGTGATAGTTTTTTCTATTCAAAAAAATTTCAAATTCTAAGCCAAACCAATCAATTGCTGGATAATTAGACCCGAGTATCTACATATGGTTGATTACACAATCTGGAATGAAAGAAAACTCAAACTGGACGGCAAATGAATAAGCAAAAAGTCTTTGAAACTTCAGAGGCCGTTTTGAGGCCCTAAATGACCTTTTTTTTTTTGGATTTTTCACTTTTTCAAAGCCTCATGAGTAAATCTAACCTAGACTTATGCATTTTTGGATTGAACTTTTCGTTAGCTTTCCAACGAGCCAAAGAACGTCGCAATCCGACTTCGTATGCAAAAGTTATGGCTGTTTTACCGGACAGTGCGTGAAACCAAAATCTGTTCGGGTTTGGATTTGTGGCCGGGGAGGAAAACGAGTATGCGATGAAGAGGCAGACAATGGCTTGGTACTCGGAGTCAGAGATGCTGAGGTGCTTGCTGTCGATGTCCATGAGCTTCATCTCAAAATCTGCAATCTTATATTGATCTATTTATTCACAAGAAAACCACGGTCACTACTAAGAGCCACCAAAAGCAACAAGACAGGGGGAGGCGGTAAGCAATTGATCACTTACTAGCATGGGTCCTGCGCGTCCCTCCTCCTCGTCATCGTGGGCTGTGTTGCCTCGCCGAACCGCGCTGGGGAATCGAGGGCGGTCATTGGAGCTCACCGTGGGGAGGGAGAGGGAGAGACTGATGGAAGATAAGGCGGGGGTGGCTATAATATATAAGGACAATGCCAAAATATTTCGCTTTCCGCGCACGTGTCTAAAAATTTTCGCCATCCTGCGCTGCGAATCATAGACGGTTTCAAACAAAAACCGTCTGTGATGACCATAATATCACATATGGTTCTTGTTAAGAACTGTCTGTGATACTTCACAAACGGTTTTCAACATGAACCGTCCGTGATATTATGGTAATATCACAGACGATTCTTGTTAAGAACCGTCTATGATACTTCACAGACAGTTTTCAACATGAACCGTCTATGATATTGTGGTCATCACAAACGGTTTTTAGCACAGCTAGTTACACAGACGGTCGCAAAGCCAAAACCATATGTGATTGTATTTAATATAGACAGTTTTGGTCAATAGTTTGTGATGAGGCGTCCAGTATTAGCCTTTTTGTAGTAGTGCCATGTGCCCTTACGGCCTAGCTCGGTATTGTACTCCTCGCCTTGCGCCTTAGCTTGCGCCGCGATGGCCCTCTTTCGCGCCCTCTCGACCTCACGTCGCCTAGCCTGCTCGCGCTCCTGCTCCTCATGCAGCCTCTCCCGCCTCTTCTTCTCTTCCATCTCAGCCTGCAGCTCTTCGAGACGCCTTTCACAATCCTCACAGTCCTCCCTGGCCCACCTCTTCCGTGACAGTCGCATCCACATGTCGTAGGGGTGGATCTTGTCATCGATCCATTGGCTGAAGTCGCATAGGCTAGGCGAAGATTGCAGTCGGAAGAGAGACGTGGTTCTGGCGTAACAGGAAGCAAAATAGTGGTATGCTTCGAAATGCGATTTCATTACCTACCGTATCGTGGCACGGCGTGTCAAATCTGCGATCGGGTAGTCCGCAGCAAGTTTAGGCGATACCAATAGCGCCCAATGGTCCATTCGTCGGTTGATTTGGCGCTTACAAAGGCGTCCGACACTAGCAAAAGGGTGGCGCCACCCCCGTCGGGGGCCCTTCCGGAGGGCGTTCAACGGGCATAGGAGGGGGGGGGGGGCTCGACCCAGAATCGTTGGGCGTACTGTGAAGCAGCCTTCTTAGATCCGCGAGCTTTGAAGGTGGGTGTTGTGTGTAAGGCTGCTGACTAAACACCCTGTGGTGAGCGGAGGTCTGCTGGGGAGCCTCCCAGTCCTTCAAAAGCTCACGAATGTGCTCATATTCCTTCTCCTTGTCCATGTTATCTAGGTAGTGTTGTTGGTGTGGAGCTCCTAGCCGAGTAGCGCTGTATTTATAGCGGAAGCAGACACAGTTGTAGCGGCTCCATTGTGATAAGGCACGGATGTGTTTCGCGTACGTGTGCCGCGCCCTTCGAGGAGGAATCTTGCAGCAGTTGAGTGGTCTCTTCGTTCTTTGCAGAGCGAGGTCACGTCCTGCTTTGCAGAGAGTGGTCATATCTTGCTTTGCAGAGAGAAATCATGTACTGCTTTGCAGAGAGTGGTCACGTCCTGCTTTGCAGAGCGAGATCACGTCCTAGTTTGCAGAGTGAGGTCACATCCTACTTTGCAGAGATAGGTAGCGATGATAGATTGACACTGCAAATGAAGTTAAAGTTTACAATTACGGTACAATTAGTTCCACACTGCATACAGTAAGCAAAGTACTAACTGAAGTACAAGTTACAACATGCTAGCATTTCTAATCTTAGTACTACTACACACACAACAAGAAGTGGTGCTACACTTCACGCTGGTGTTCCTACTTGTTGGCATGCGCCTTGCAACTTCTCGCAGTGTGGCTTTCTTGGTCGCAGTGGCCGTAACGTCTACCCGCCGCTCCAGCTTCCCCTTCGTCCATATCGTTCCTAATGCGACAACTCTGCCGACAGCCCTTCCCACCCTTCAACAGGTTAAGATCCGAAATCCAAATCCTCAGTGCCATATCCAACGTGGCGAAGTTGCCCACAACCCTAAAGTCTCTTAGCTCGACTGAGATCATAGGCAACATTTGCCTGAAAGCATCGATGCAGACACCGAAGGCTAAGAAGGCCCTCTGCAATACCATAAAATCTAGTGACAGTCTTCTGGATGGCTTGTCCTTCACAGCAATGCATGTGCCCGGGTTCCTATCTTGCAGCACCTAGTGCATACGAGGAAGGTTATCGTAAGCCGCCTCAAAAGAACCGAACCTCCTTTCCAAAGCCTTCGCGTAGCTAATCTTGTACTTGAATTTCTGCTTAATAGCCACCATGATGTGCTTGGCCTCCATGTCTTTCTTCTTCTTCTTCACTATCTCTCCATACATGAGATTGGCTATGAAGGTAGACGTTAGGTTGCGATGCTTTGGCAAAACACTGCTGAGCACACAGAAGTGCGTCTCCATCTTGGAGATAATCTAGTGAGTCTCGTAGTTGAGTCTATGTGCGTGCACACGCCAAGGACAACCAGCCTACTCGTAGGCCACGGTGTACTGCTCCTGGCTAGATTTGAGGACCCAGAACATTCGCTGCATAGATAGAGCCCATAGCTTAATGGTATCCTGCAGTGATCCCTTGTCAGCAAACATTGCATGAAGTCGAACCTCTGTACCATGATACTCCCATGGTGATTTGTGCTCGTTGTGCACAGCAAGACCCTCAACGTCCACCCTATTCCATTCCTGTGGGATGTGGAACCTTCGTCCTCATCGGAAGAGTCATCGTCATCCTCTTCTAAAGCTTCCTCCTCGGCCCAGGACGTCAAGTCATTGATCTCTATGTAATGTGCTATACTATCAACATGCTCTCCTGCATCTGCCTGTCCAATGGGCTCAGCGTGCGGTGTGCGGTCTTCCTCTTCTTCCTCCACAACATCGGCCACCGCGTCCTCTTCTGCCTCCGCAACATCGGCCAACACATCCTCTTCATGAACCATCTTGCCTTGCGCCCAGCTGCTCCCACCAACTGAATGATAGCCATCAGCAGGGCCTCGTGCGACTCCCTTTGGATATGCTTGCACGAGTAACACATACTCGTATCCACGACGCCGACAACCTTCGCTCAACTCCCATCGAATGGGCATGGCGGAATCGACTTCAAAGCCTATGTAGGGCGACACTACACACCTCGAGGTCCAAGAAGAAGCTGCGGTGAGCTAGCGCAGACATCTCCGATTAGAGCATTCTCCGGGTATGCGGGTGTACCATCTTGACTTCTTTGGAAACCACTCAGTCAATCTTGTATGGACCTTCACGAATCATACCAATCTTGTAATGCACTTTTAATCTTGTGGGCTCCAACATGGTGATTTCTCACTACAAATATTTGAACATTGCAACTAACTATTTGTCAACACACATTCATGAAATCGTGCTAAACCAATAAGTAGCGACACGTTGCCTACATTCGGACGAGAACAAGAACGAATAAGACTATTACCTTCACGCGAAAACCTTCTCGCCGTGAGCTTCATTCTTCTTTCTCTCTTACCTCCCAAGCTCCTCTCCTCTCCTCCTCTCCCTCTCTCGACCTTCTCCCCTCTTCACTTCCCTCTCCTTCTCTCCCTTTCCTTTTCTCCTCTCCCAAGCTCCTCTTGTTTTCTCTCTCTCTCGAGAAATGGCAAAACAGACCGTGAGGGGAACATGTGTCTTTCTATACAACTATCTAATCTCTTAACCGTTGGACGACTTGACTGCAAGTAGTGCTCTAACGGTTCAATGACACGTCGACTAGGTGCTCAGCCAAGTCATCCAACGGTTGAGCGACTAGGAGATAAGTCGCTCAACTGTCCCCATCCCCGACGGCCAGCCAGCGGAAGATGTTAAATAACTAGCGTCATCAGACGATCCATACGATTAATCATAATAGTTAGCAAGATCAAAAATAGATGAACAAAAGACACAAGATATAGAGAGATCAATTCGACGATCTTATTTATTCCAATGCTTTTCTGTATACATAATAGATAGATCTCTCTCCTATTTAAACTAATAGCCTTGCAGGGATTTGGTATGAGCCCATTATTCCTTCTTGGAGAAGAAGTAGAAACCACCTGAGGCTCACCAGGGGCAGCCACACCTCTCCTACGGGAGTTGGTTTTGTAACAGAAGAGAGACCAAAGCACATCCAAAAATCGCGGCAGTTTCGACATGGAACGTGTGGGCCTATGCATGTCGCTCTAGAGATGAGACAGATCGTTTGTGGAGGAGAGGCTAAGAGGGAGATGTAGCGAGTTGGGTCACAGACACAGCGCTTGTGGGAATCACTACGCTTCTTTGGTGGCACTATGGCACTGTCACACTGACCACCTGAAGGGTCACCGTTCTTTATCTGGGCCAATGTGCGTAAAGGGTTGGTGGGCTGGTTGGGCCATGTAATAGACTAGTAGTCGGGTGAACAGTCGAAGTAAAGACTAAATAGTTTATAACCGATGCCTGTAAGGGATATCGATAGAAATACAATACTACCAAAACCCCTAAACTCTATCTCTCTCTCTACCAATTCCTCCCAAAATCCCCAAATCCTATCTGGATTTGATGTCGCTAAGTTTGATTCTCCAGAGCAACGTTAGAATCGGTCTCAAACCGTGACATTGTGGTATCAAAGCCATGATTCCTAATCGTGGCAAAGAAGAAGGGGCAACCGCGCTCACTATGAGAATGGTGGCGACGAAGACAAGATGTCCACTCTGAAACCGACGTTAAGGCGATCTTGGCATTGGTCACCGGAGTGGATGAGCGGATGAAGCATGCCGAAGCATGGAGGCCGACCGTCGACCTCACGCTGATGGGGCTGCGGCAGACGGTGGAGGAACTTGGTGTGTGCGTCAACTATCTGGAGACAACGCCACCAAATCCACCTCGCCTAGTGACGCCTTTGCCCGATAGGCATCGTTATGAGAAGCAACACCAGGGTGATGTCTCAAGGGGATTCAACACTCCTTGACAAGCCCTGGTCAAGGGTGAGTCATTGAATCCGAATCCTCCTGTGTTGCTTGATTTGAATGCTAGTGGGAGTAGAGAAACAAAGAGACAACGGTACTATAATCCTCACCCACCGAGAGAATTCCATATGCCTGAGGCTGAGTTTCCTAGATTTGAAGGGGAGCACCCTATAGTCTGGAAGGAGAAACATGAAAAGTACTTTAACATGTTCAATGTTCCAATCCATTTGTGGGTGCCATATGCTACTCTACACTTTCAGGGGAATGCTGCTTTATGGTTGCAGACGTTTGAGGCACAACACACTGTTGATAGTTGGGTAGAGTTATGCATAGTTATAGACAACAAGTTTGGGAGAGATCTTTATCACAACTACATGAGAGCACAATTGAACTTGAAACATCATGCTAGTGTCTTAGAATATCATGAAAATTTTTAGGCCATTATGCATCAGGTTCTAGTACACAATAGAAACTATGATGATGTGTTCTTTGTTAATAAATTTTTGGATGGGTTGAAACATGATATTAGAGTAGCAATAGTACTGTACAAACCTAGAACGGTTGACGCTGCGTTATCCTTGGCATTGTTATCGGAGGAGTGGGAAACAACTACAAAAGACCTCATCCAAACACGACAATGAGATTTCACTAAATACAACACTAGGCCAATGAGTCACTTAGGCAAAGGCATATTGGGTGTTTATTGGACCGAAAAGGCAACTAGAGGGGGGTGAATAGGAGCACGGTTTCTTTTTCTCCTTGATCGAATTCAACACTATTTTCACTCCAATAGCTATGAAAGCTATGAAGATCAATATACAAGCATAGCGGAAGACTTGTATTGAATCCAATCAAAACCCCAAAGCAAATGGACCAAAATCACCAAGAACTCAAATTGGTCTAACTTTTGATCTACAACTCCAAACTTCACGAAACTTGAAACATACCTTCTTTAGGATGTTAGGAACCTATTCCAACAAACAATCGTGAAGATCATTGCCAAAGTTCTGGCCTTTTTCCATTTGAGTGGATGTTACTTCAAAACCGAGTCAAAACCAAAATATGATCTAAAAACCTGCTCGTGGGTAGAAGATGATCAAGATGATCCTAGATATATACCCATATGTCACAGCAAGCAGAATCCAGGCTAGAAACCAAAGGAAAACCAACAGATCAAAGAAAGCCCTAAAATCACAAAATAGAGAGCAAGAACAAGAAGAGACTCATCTTGAGGAATCTTGCTTGGATTGATTTTAGATTGATGTTAGTTTACAGCCACTCCATCCAGGAGGACAAATGCTCAACACTTGAGCACACAATCAATCCAACTCTCTAGAACCCTAACCTCTCCACTTTTCTCTCCTAACCCTAAAACACAAACTAGGGTTTTAGATATAAGGGTTGGGGGTGCACAACTAGCACCCTCTCCTATTTATAGTAGAGGCTAGCTTCTAGAAGGATATTCCTGATGGGCACCTGTTAAGCCCACACACAAATAAGTTTCACTTACGCATGCGTTTTAAAGCGTCGTCTCCATCTTCTCTTGACCTAAACCACTTCTCCTTGCGTCGTCTTGCGCCATGGTTTAGCCAAAAGCCATTAAGGTGGTATTTAGGTAAGTTACCAAAATACCCCTTTTCGATCCTTCTCCAAAGACCGAGTCCAAATCTTCATGAAGCAGTCCCATGCTTCGCCACGTGTAGGTTGATCAACGGCTCTCTTCATATCGCCAGTCTCTCCCATCCAGCTCCCACCGAAACCACCATGGCACTTGCACCGCCCCCCGCGCTGTTTGATGCAACCCGTCGCACCGAACTTCCTGTTTAGTCATCTTTGTCTATTTTGTACCATGCTTGAGTCTTCTGACTTCACCCGGCATCATCGATCGTTTTGAATCTCAGCTCTCCAAGCCTAGTCCCGATCATCCTCGCCGTTGACCGTCGTTGACTTCTAAGCTTCCTACACCACAGTAGACAAAGAAATCGATTCCGAGAACAAGTTCTTCGAACTTGACCCACGTTAGTCAAAACATGCATCATACAACACATATGCACTGAAACCCATGAACTTGACCTAACCAACAAACATCGCCGCCAAGATGGCCGGCGAATAAGTAAAAAACCGGTTAGACTGCCACCCATGGCGGTTTGATCGCCCCTGGCGGTCGACCGCCAAAGAAGGATTTAGCCAAATTTCCTCCTTGGAAATCCGAAACCTCTCTGAAAATTTCAAACGGATAGAACTTTTGACTCAAAACTCCAAAAATTATAAGACCAAGTGTAGAAGAATTCCATCTCTTGCTTACACCATCTATTTTTGGCCCGGCTCTAAATTCGAAAGTTCCTTTATGGCCGGTCAGACCGCCGCCCATTGGCCGGTTTGACCGCCACCACTAGCCTAAGGCTTGGCCGGTATGATTGCCAGAGGTGGCCGGTCTGAACGCCAGATGTGGCCGGTCCGACCGTCGCTTTGGCCGGTCTGACCGCCTATAACTCGACAAAGAAGGGACTTTGTCGAAAACGAGTGTTTCGACAAATCTTCAACACCATTACCAATTGTATCATCATCCTAAGATCATGAGTATATCCCCATGATATCCACAATCTCCCCTTTGTAACACCCCGATTTTCGAAATCGGGATGTTAATATTTAATTTGGAGATCTATTAAATTTTTCACTATGTTTTAAAATTTTCGGTGTTTAATCAAAATGTTGCTTTAAGAATCAAATTGAATTAATTAAAAGGTTGCATTTTATTAAAACAAATTGTTTGAAAGACTATGTTAAAATATATATATTATTAAAATTAAAATTAATTGCATTGATATCTTATTTTCACATGCATTTCAAAAATCATACCATGATGCATGCATTGTATCGTCGTTTTATTTTCCGACTTCGTACGATCTTAAGCTAAACGCTGCGTGTTCCATCTTTTCCGGTCATCTCCCTTTTTCCTTCCCTGCTAACTCCTTTCGCTTCTTTCCTTCTAATCTCATCCAAAAACTCAAAACCGAGCCATGCATGTCATACCGTCGCGATCGTTATCGCACGACCAACCCATTTCCGCAATTCGATTTCGCATGCATGGTAGTTTGAGCGAATTCGCGAAAAGAGAAAAAGAAATAGCAGATAAAACAACGCGTGTTTATTCTTTTCCCTAACTTCTCTCTTCGCAATCACAACCAAAAATCAAGAATCCGACAATGCATGTTATACCGTTGCGATCGTTGTCTCGAGGGCTTTCCATTTTAGCGTTTAGTTTGCGCATGCAAAGTCGTTGGAGCCGGCCGGAGAAAAGAGGAATAACCGTACTGCTATTCTTCTTCCGAGTAAACAGGAACTTCAAAGATTTTTAGAGAGCATCACACTATGGAAAAATTCCTGAAAATTTTACCTAAAAATCAACATTATGTCAGGAACCTTTCATATAAATTTCATGATTTTTGGAATTAAACTTCTATGCCCAAATATTCTTTAACTCTCTCTGCCCATTTCTTTAGTGCTGTCCACTATTCATCCGAATTTTTAATCAGCCGAGAGACACACCACTGCTATTTCTCTACTCCAACCAAAGCCACATGCCTCTAACCATTTGCTTTGCCCAGCCGAGAGAGCTCCTCTCCACATACTGCCATCTTCTTATTTTTACTCACCTCCCACACTATCCAACAAAGCTCAACCCTGCCACCTTTTTCCCCACCATATGTCCAGTCAAACACAACAACACAATCCACTGCTAATTACTTGTTCCCAGCCGAGAGCATCAATTCTTCACTACTGCCATTTTCCCATCAGTCCCAACCGAATCAGTTATCACCCCACTGCCAACTTCATCTCTCCCCTCACGCCATCTCTCTTCCCCACAGGTAGAACACAGCCCATTTCTTTATCTCCAATCGGATCCACCATTTTCCCATTGCCAACACATACAAAATCACTGCCCATTTTCCCTTGTGCCAGGCTGCCAGCCGAAGCACCTTTCCCCCACGCTATTCTCTTTGCTGTCCACCAACAGAGCCATCCATCACCTTCTTCTTCCTCTAGCATGAACTCAAGTCCATTTCTCTAAACTTCTCTCCTCTCAATGCCTAGCAAAATCCAAGAAATAGCCCTTGCATGCTATGTCATTGTGTCCTTCTTCCCATGAGCATCCCATCCATGTAAATGGTTTTTGCATGCATGGCCATTTGGGTGTTTTGCAAGAAAAGAGAGAAGTAGCAGACACTGTACGTGGCTCCTTGCAGCTTTGTCGACATGGATCCTGGAAGCCAGGGAAGAAATCAGCGGTGTGGAGGAGAGGAGCCGACCGAGCGCAGCAGCTCCGGTGGCAGCGGCGGCCCAACGCGCAAGGGAGCCGGGCGACGGCCGGATGCCTCTGCAGCTTGGCGACAAGCTGGCCAAGGCAACCATGGCGGTTGGAGCAGCAGTGGCTGGCAAGGAGCACTGAGGCGGAGCAGCGCGGTAGCTTGAACGGCACGCTGCTGCGACGAGGCGTCGGTAGGGAGGCGAGACGCAGCGCGGCGGCGTCGAGGGCACGGCATCAGCCCAAGACGGCGACAAGACAGAGGCCGGTGCTGTCCACTGGCGTTCGTAGCGGCGTATGCGGAGCAGCGGAGGCTCGGTGTGGTGTGGCATGGCGCAGCGCGATGGACGGCAGCAGCGTCGCGGCACGGCGGCTCGAGGCGAGGCGACATGACGTGGCGGCACCGACGCGGAGCCAAGAAGACGATGTCCGGTGACGATACGCACGCCTAGTGCCGTGGTAAAATCTTTAATGTCATTTTTGTCACCGCGCTACAATTTTAGTCGTGCATGTTGCATCTTAGTCATGTGCATGTCATCTATTTATGCATGTTTAAATATAAAAATTGTTTGGTAGCTTACGACCGGTGTAATCCTCCGGTTATGTCTTATTTGTGCGTAGGCGTGATTATGTATCGATATATTGGTGGATGCGAATAATTAGATTATTGTGGTGAAATGCGTCTGTTATTGTTCGATAGATGCTAGATTGAATTTATGATTGGATTATCTGATCGGATGATATTATTTTGAAGTTGCATGGATGTTAGTGGTGGTCTTTGGATAATACGTTAATTGGAGATTTTTCTTCATGTTGGATTAGTAATTTTAGGAGATAGGACGTATAAGAATCTTATGATTTATTACTTGATGGATAGCTCTTGTGACGTTATTGAATGAGATATGGAGGTTGACTCGAATAATTTATTTAATCATGAGTAGATTGATCGGATGTCTTAAGTATTAGTTATGTGAGTAATTTGTGTTAGAATTTGGAGAAGGTAGCAATTGATCATTTGGTTGCGAATAAATATTTAGATTTGCCATGTACTTAGTAGGTAAGTCTTATGTGCCGAGTCGGTGGAATTATACTCTCTATTGGATTAGTAGATAAATGATTAATAGTCGATCGGTAAGGCGCATGTGTGATTGGATTGGTAGTTGTCATACACGACTAGTCCGGTGAGATGGATGTAAGTTGAATTATTAGTGAGCTATTAAATGTTGGATGTGTTATTATAATTGTTAAGCTCATTAGGTGTCGGTGAGTCAAATAGACCTCGATCGGTGGAAATGTTGGTGTTTACGAATGTGATTTGCCGAGGCGAGACTAGTAGAGCTAGATAGTTAGTATTAGCTTAAATAGTATATCGGAGAATGATTGACGGATTTAGTCTTGGTCATATGCTTATCATTTGGTGGATTTCATATGACTACTAAAAGGATTGAGTAGATGGAAGTTCATGAGTCCGTGAATTATTTGTTGGATTGACTACCTTGATTATGCCTTAGTGAAGGTTAGTATGGGATTTAGATCAAGATATGAGAATATGATCAGCGAGTACTATGCATGTGAGTGGATTCAACACCGGAGAATCGGTTAAGTCAATCATTATGAGAATATTAGATTTGTCAATAGATGTTTTACTTTAGGAATTAAATGGAAAATAAAAGGAAATATGTAGGCCTCATTTGTCATGATAGAGACTAGGTTAGCATGTGTGCAAAAAGTATTAAATGATTTGGAAAAATTCGGAATGCAATTATTTTTGCACTAAAAATGCTTTTAACTTTAAAAATTCATAACTATTTCATAAAAACTCCAAATAGGATGAACCAAGTTATTTTGGTCTTATATTAATATTCTCTATCCATCCATATAATCCTCGTCCTCACCACTGCTCTGCAAATTTTGGCCAAATAATTAAATTAAGTGAACGATGAAGAATTGAATTAAATTGGATTTTCCTGAAAACTGATTTTCAAACCTTCATAACTCTCACATACTAAGTCCAAATGGAATAATTATTTCACCTAAATTCATCCAAAATCATAATCTAGCCACTGTAGAAAATTCATGCATTTTTGAGTAATTTGATTTTTTTCGGCTTTTCTCGATGTTTATTCGATATCGTCTTTCTATAGATTCGAATTGCGGAAGTAAGCTTAGCACGTAACGAGAGTGAACAACTGAACTACCAGCAAGGCAAGTATCATTTGAACTTTCTTTTGCATCATATTTGATCCCAGTTTTGTTAAGTTAGTGCAATGGTAATTGCTTGCATGCTATTTTTGATAATGTCGCTATTTTTGTGATGAATAGTTAGATACATCCTATTACCTTGTCATTGTGGTTATCCATGAATTATTCCAGTACTGAAATGCTTAAGATAGGATTGTGTGAAGTATATTATGTTCGGGTTTGCTTAGCCATGCAAGTCTAGAACGGTAGCCGATTGTCGGGAATAACCCGACAATTATGGGATACACACAACTTTCAATTTATACTTTTGTTTCAGATCTTCGTATCTGTTTTATGAGTTAAATTTTGTCTATTTAAATGAGCTTTTGGTCTGGACAAGTGATTGGTTATGGAGGGTGCCTTCGTGCACACTTTGGGTTGTGGCTTGTCTTGTCTAGACAATTAAGGACCGAACTTTGGTAACATCTTTGATTCAAGTAAAACTCGTGCTATCACACGCGGTGTATGGGCACTGCTTGGTTAAGTAAGGGGTTGGTATTGTTGAGTTGATGACTGGTGGTGTGAGGGCGTATATGTGTTCCATCGCATATATGTTCCATAAGGGTACCGATTGCAATTCTTTATTGTGAGGGCGAGCCCTATTTAAGCTTTATTAATTGGGTCGGTACTTCCGGCACAACTTGCGTGCCGTTTAGATGTAGGAGGCTAGCCTACACTTAAACGGGGTTACGTCGCGTTTGGGCGATTCAACTCAATGATATCAACTTGCTGAAAAATACTAAGTCTTGGTTTACCCGGCCGACATACCATAGGAAGTATGCTATATTCGGAGGCATCTGGAGGCTTACGGGCTAATCAAGTCGTGTGGGTAAGTAGTACACCTGCAGGGTATAAATCTATTCGAATAGCCGTGTCCACGGTTATGGACGACCACTTGAGTTATATGGTTGCTATTGTTAGACTTGGAATTAAAATTGTGGTTATAACTTGGTATCATCATGAATGGGATATTCATGTATGTTGTTGTATCAAAGTGGACAGCCACTTTGTCATTTGTATGATTCATTTGTTATTCAATTTACTACTTATTCACATGCTTTACTTCTACTTCAAATCGGATTTCAAAGTGGCACTTGAAAAACTAGTATGTGTAGGTTGTAAATTGTTGCGTCTCTTTTGCAAAACTAAGCCAATATGAGCCATCCTTTGGAATAACCTCTAGTATAACTAATTTTTATTTGTGTAAGACTAGCGAGTATCTTTGTACTCAACCCGGTTGCTGCAATTTCAGGTGAGGAAGTGTATGAGCCCGTTGAGCCTGTTAGCGCCGATTTTGGCGACGCTAATGAGTAATGCTATCATTTAACTCCCAGTCGGTTGCCGATGGGTTATGGGGCATACCATGCTGGATATTTTGGTTTATTTACTTGCTTCGTTGCTACTTAATACTCTTATTTGAATTTGGTGGTCGGCGCTTGTAATAGATGGAAACTTTAACTATTACGTTGTGTGTCTTTTGAACTATCTATGTATGCTGTTGTATGGATGTGATCAACGTTGTATGAGAGTATGAGCATATTGGTCGCTGATCTTGGGAGCCAATATGATTGCATACTCGCTGTTAAATGGCTTCCTATTTAACTCACTAAGTGTAGTGCTTGACTTGTTGGAGAACCGACAATCATGTAGTGCTTTCAGTGAGCAAAGGCGCATGATCGTCGGGGCTCTAGTTTGTAGTCAAGCTTGTTAAGTTGGAATCTATTTACTTGAGGCCTTAGAGTTATGTCCTTAAGACCATGCTTAGTCTCGGTCTTCTGAGGATAACCCGGGTCTTCACAAATGATATCGAGCCATCTTGTTGTAGGTTAGAGATAGCTTGGGCGTTAAGTTTAGCTAGTCCATTGGTCTAAAACTATTTTCAATGTATCAAACTAATTTGAGAAAAACTAAGTTAGGATATCTTTTATTCCTCATCCATCTTAGTACCATTTCTCACCTTATTCTTGCTTCGATTTACAAAACTAACTCATCTTGCCATTCTGTCCTTGGATGAGTCCTTAGTACCTGGTTAGGGGGATCCAAGATGAAGATGTGGACGGATACCGGCGCTTCTAGAGATATAATGTGTTGAGCAAACTTCACTTATCAACCCTAATACTCCATCTACCATCGGGATCAAGGACTAGGGATGGAGGAGTATTTGCCGATGATCAATATCGTTGCGGGCGTGTGACGGGGAGTATCCCATCTGATTCGGTAGCGTGGCACCTCGAGGCCCGCGGCGTTGCGGTGAAGTGGCTCGTGTGGCATCGAGCCATCTTCGTCATGATTTGACGAAGTTAGCTCAGCCTCCATACTACCACTTTCCTTTGCAAGCACCTGGCGCGGAAGTGAACACTGTTGCTAGGATCCAGTCTGGGGAAGATACTCAAGTGCGACAGCTGGCAATATTGATTCACACCATGGATCAGATCCATTATTGCACGGTGCATGAGTTATGGGAGACGCGGCGTCATCTCACTTTGGCTCAAGAGCGTCTACAACCCATATGCAACATGGGGCTTGTGGACCGGCATGTGCTTTATGGGGAGAACGAGGTCTCTTCATATGCGTCTGCACCATTGGAGTACCGTCTTCCCGAAGTGGGAGGGCAAGTACTCAATCTTGGACCAAGACGTCAAGCACGTATGTTCGTAGGTTTCTCTAGTGTCCAGAGCATCGGCGAAAGGACGAGAAGATGATGCCTTGCTGTGATATTAGGGTTAAATTAGGGTTTATTCTTAGATTATATACGCCCTAATGATATTATTACTTCGCTTGTAGACACTGGATTTTGTGGCGATCATTTGCTTTCTTTTGTTCCAAGTAGTTGTGCATCGCCTACGGGCGGATTGTATCGCAACTATGTCGGAAAACTAACCGTGTTTCATTTGTATCTTGTGCTGTCCCTACTTCTTTCTTTTTCATTTGTTTCAAGTTGGTTCTTAAGTTTTTAAAGCTTAAAATCCCTAAAATTAAATAAAGAACCTTACCCCTGTTGTTTTCCCCTACCTTATGTTGTTCCCTCTCATCTCTTTAATGGAAGTCGCATGTTGATTAAGAGATTGATAGCGGAATCGGTAAATAGAAGGATATGATTGAATAACTGCTATTTTATCTTTAATTAGATCTTTTATGTTTGATTGGTATTGGTGGTTTTGCACTGTCAAAGTGATAGTTGATAATTGAGAAATTGAATTATTACTCATGATCCCTAAATATGATCTTAGAAGAGTTCATTAGATTTTCGAATCATGAGATATTAACCTTTGTGAGATCAATTGTGGATTATGGTAGGTGTTACCATCAGAGGTTACGACATAAGTATAAATGGAACTATTATAGTGATGTTTAAGCTTGCCTGCGAATGATGTTGGATTTATATCGGAGAAATATGCAGGTAGAACTCATAGAACACATGTAGTAGGCTTGAATAATTAATTTATGGGTTCACTTGTGGATTTTGATTAAAGATATATCTTAGTCAATTTGGCTATAAGATGGTTAGTCATATTTTGGTTTAGTATGATAAAGTTAGAATTTGAAACTGTGATGATATTATAAATTTTCATGGATGCTTATGATGATCATTTGATAGTTGTGAATTTATAATTGAGTATATGACCGGATCGTTACACTTCTAGAGATGGAGAATGATTAGGTGATTGGATAGTCATGTAGTGGATGACTATGAGGATTGAATGGGAGATTTATATCTTTGGGAATAGTTGTCCCAAGGATGATGTAATTGGATTGATTAGGTATGATTAAATGTAGCCGTTGGATTTAGAAAATGCTTGAGGATAAATAGACTATGGAAGACATCGAGTTAATATTGTTGAATTAAACTAAGATAATTATTGTGGATAACTTGATTTGGACAAAGTTAGTAACTCGAATTAATTGGATTATAGTTGGATTACTTAACTCATCTTGGATGGATGATCTTTTTGATGATTTAATTTCCCTAGGTCAGAGTTGACTTTGGATAAATGAGGCATATCTTTAACCTTGGATAATTGTGTTGATTTTGATGATTGATGAGATCCTACAATAGGGATGAGTGGATTAGACTTTAAAAGATTGATTTGAAGTAACTGGTGGATTGATTATTGCAAGTGGATTGATCCTACTAACCAAAAGGATTGAGAAGTAGAAATATAGAGGCATTGCTTGAAGATGTAATTTGACAATTGTTCAATTTGACCTTTGATCATTGTGAGGTTCCAAGAATTACAATTCAAGTTTAGAAATGGCAATAAGATCATAAGAATGCAAATTAATTGCTCTCCCTCACTATGATCATCATTTTTTAGAAAATTTTATTTTCTCCCTTCTTCTCCAAATAGCTCCTTTTTTTAACATTTTTGTTACATCTTCTCATCTTTTGACAATGGAGTCAACAAGGAATCACACATTCCTCTCATTCAGAGATGACAAATGCAGAAATGAGAAAAAAATCATAAGAAAGAGCATGCAAGAAATGCAATGGAGTGGCTTCATTTTTTGTAATTTTCAAATTTTAGTACAAGAAGCTTTGGAGATTACCCAAAAGAACAATCTAGCATTTCTATTATTACTCAATACATATCAAGCCTGAAAGCACTAGCAAGATCATGTTAAGACATATATATCAAAGCTAAGCTAGAAGGTTCAAGATAAAGCGATGAATTGTAACAATTTAAGCATCTTAAAGTGATAATGGCCATGTCAGAATGTCAATGTGAGATCAAGAAGCTAACAACGACCATCATAGAGACAAAAAGTCCTAAATCGAATCATTTTTCTCAAAGAACCTTAATCACCCAATTTTTACAACAATTTTTCATTTGCACTGAATATTAAAGTTGATTAAAGGTCTATCTTAGTGAAGAAGATCCTAGACTAGGAGCCATCCACAAACTCTTCCTAAGCTTCGATCAGGGCGACAAATCTTGAGTTTCATGTCAATTTTGACAAGCAGTCCCCATGAGATCGTCTGGATCATCAAACTATCTCCAAGTTCATGTCTTTAACATGCAGTCTCGTGAGAGTAGTTTGGCACAAATTAATCACATGAGAATCTTGAAATTGGATTTTTCATTTTGCACAAGAGCAGTTTTAGATTCACAAAGTAACAAGAAGCTCAAGAAATGTTCAATCCTAGATTCAAGAGCTAACAAAGCAATTTTGACAGGGCCAGTGTCACAAAAAGATCACTAATTGTGCAACTAGCTAAGAGATCCATAAATTACAATTTTTAGTTCAAGTTGTCTTAAAATTCTAGCTCATTTAGCAAAGACTTAGCTACACATGTGAAAGCATGATAATTCTAGCAAGTCAAAGAATTAGACATGACATTGAGCAAGAATTGAAATACTAAAGCTCAAGAGAGTAATAAGCAAAGCTTTGTCAGTTTAAAAGATAAGCAGTAAAGCTTATATTACAATGCATCTTTTTGTGATTTACATATGAATACAATATGATACAATGAGATGCAAGAAAAGCTCAAAAAGTCGAAGAAGATCAAAAAGATCAGCAAGTTTGAAAAAAAAAGATCAAGGAAAGATTAGATGAACAAGGAAAGCTCAGAAAAGAACCAACTCCCCCTCAAACCAACCCATAGGGGTAAATTACCCCTAACTCACTTCTCAAGGTGGCAAATCTAGTTGGGGCTAAAGATTTGGTGAGGATATCAGTTAACTGAGCCCCGGACTCCACAAATTTTAGTACAATATCACCCTTCTCTGCATGGTCTCTAAGGAAGTGATAGTGAATGTCTGTGTGCTTGGTTCTAGAATGTTGCGCAGGGTTTTTAGCAATATTAATGGCAGAAGTGTTATCACAGAGGCGAGTAACACTAGCAAAATTTAGCCCAAAGTCCTTAAGAGTGCACACCATCCACAAAATCGACTACAACAACTAGCATGACTACATATTCAACCTGCGCATGGATTGAGCAACAGAGGGCTGCTTCCTAGAGGACCAAGAGGCGAGAGAAGTGCCTAAGAAGTGACAATTGCACGAGGTACTCTTCCTATCTGGTGACGACCAACAAAATCGAATCGAAAACCCCGAATGGACAAGGAAGAAGAACAGAATACCAAATGCCATATTGGAGGGTAGAGTGAAGGTACCGAAAATACGCTGACGGCTTAGCGATAGGAAGTCCTCAGAGATGCCTCAAACTTCGCACGAGGCGAGATCGCGAAGTGGATGTCGGTCTTGATGCCATCAGGTAAATGAGGGAGCTGATCATACTGCGGTACTCGCGTTGATCCACGGCTTCTCCTTCTTTGTCAGGATCCAAAACAGTCGAAGTCGCCATGGGAGTGGCTATCGGATTGTAGTCACCCATCTCGAAGCGCTTGAGCAGATATTTGGTGTACTTCGTCTGATGGATGAAGATCCCTTCCTTGCATTGCTTGATTTGAAGCCCCAGAAAGTAGTTGAGTTCTCCCATCATACTCATCTCAAATTCTCTGGACATGGTCTCATAAAAACTAGAAACAAGAGCATGAGAAGAACCACCAAAGATAATATCATCTACATAAATCTGAACAAGCAAGAAGTCATTACCATGCCTAAGAACGAATAGATTCTTGTCTACCTTACCCATTTCAAATTTGTTCTTAAGCAAGGATGTCTTAAATCTATCATACCAGGCTCTAGGGGCTTGCTTAAGACCATACAAGGCTTTAGATAGCTTAAAAACATGATGTGGATGCTTAGAATTCTCAAAGCCTAGGGGTTGCCTAACATACACTTCCTCCTCTATGTAACCATTTAGAAATACACTCTTGACATCTATCTGGTGCAGCCTAAAACCCTTAGATGCAGCAGATGCAAGCAAAATACGAATAGCTTCTAATCTAGTAACAGGAGCAAAAGTTTTATCAAAGTTTAACCCCTCAACTTAGCTAAAACCCTGAGCTACCAATCTAGCCTTGTTTCTAACCACAGAACCATCCTCACTTTGTTTGTTTTTGAACACTCAACGAGTTCCTATCACATTATGACCACTAGGAGGCTCTACTAGGTTCCAAACCTTATTCCTCTCAAAGGTCTCTAACTCCTCATGCATGGCATTAACCCAACTAGAATCAGATAAAGCATGTGATATATCGCGGGGTTCGAAAGAAGCAACAAATGAAGAATGGGAGTAGAGACTCGGATCGTGATACCTAGAGTGAGTGACTCGCTCATGAAGATGACCAATGATCTGATCCGGAGGATGATGCCTCTGAATGTGAAGTGGAGCGCCCGGGGGAGATAGCATTTTTTCGACCTCCGTAGGTACTGCTGATGATGAAGATGCAATAGGAGCCTCAATTGGAGGTGAAGTAGTCGAAACAGGTTCTTGAGCTAGAATAGGAGCATCAGCAACAGGTAGGAGAGCATCATTGATTCTATCATCATCTTCCTCTACAAAAATGCTCTCTGTTGCCTGTGTATCACCTGAAATGTCTGATCTAGCACTAGGGATAGTCTCATCAAAGGTGACATTACATGTCTCCTAGACAACGTTAGTCTCAACATTAAAAATTCAAAAACCTATGGAATGTGCAGGATAACCCAGAAATAAACCATCAGAAATTCTTGACTCAAATTTATCTAGGTTTCCTGTCTTGAGAATGAAACACTTAGCTCCAAAAACTCGAAAATGAGAAACAGAGCGTTTTCTACCAAACTGAAGCTCATATGATGTCTTGCCCAAAGACGGTCTCGAGAAGACACGATTGGCAATATGGCAAGCTATAGCAATAGTTTTGGCCCAAAACCTCCTCAGAGTGCTATACTCATCTAGCATCGTCCTAGCCATCTCGACTAAGGTTCTGTTCTTCCTTCCCACCACGCCATTTTGCTGAGGGAAGTGTGGAGAAGAGAACTGATGCTCAATACTACGCTCAGCACAAAAAGAGGCAAATGAGACATTCTTGAACTCCGTGCCATTATCACTGCGAATCGCTTTCAAGGCACCAGGGAGTTCAGAAGCCAAGCGAAGAACAAGATCATGAAAATGATCAAAAGGTTCATCCTTCGAAGCAAGAAAGAACACTCAAGAGTATCTCGAAAAATCATAGATTATGACAAGAATATACCATTTGCCACCGACTGACCGAACCCTAACAGGACCAACAGTATCCATGTAAAGCAACTGTCCCGGTCCGTCAGTCTTGACCATAGTCAATGAAGGGTGTGAGGCGGCAACTTGCTTGCCATGCCTACAGGGCGCACATACAGCTTCCTTGACGGTTTTGAGTTTGGGCAAACCTCTCATGAGATCAAGGCTGCTAACTCACGTCAGATGATCAAAACCAATGTGCTCCAAACGATGGTGCCAAAGCCAGAACTCAAAAGAATATGCAATCAAACACTGGAGAGAACCAGCAAGAGATTCAGAAAAGTCAGCTCCAAAGATCCTACCAACTCTAGAAATCCCAAAAACAAGCTTACCAGCTGAATCAAGCACACAAGAAGCATTTTTCTTAATCTAGTCTCATAGCCATCATCAAGAAGCTGCGAGATAGAATGCAAGTTGTACCTTAGCTTGTCCACAAGAGCGACGTCCTTCAAGATGAATTTGTCGTTCACCCTGATCGATTCCGTTCCTTCAATTCGCTCTTGTGTATCATCTCCAAAGGTGTTGAAGTCATCACCGTCAACCGCGTGAAGGAGGTTAACCATCTTGAGTCTTTGGTCATGTGGCGTGAACAGCCGGAGTCGACGAACCACGTGTTCTTCCCCCTTTCGCGACGATCCTGAAAATCAAGGCACAGAAGATCGATGTTTCTCATTACTGGGGTTACTTAAACATGACTTGGGAACCCAGTACTGAGACACACGTCTGTGAGTAGTATACAAAGTAGAATTGCTATCCTTGATCCTACTTGAGGTTCTATCATGAGCAATGGTTACACAAACATAAGAAAACATCATGTCTAGGAATATGATGATGATGAGCATGTGAAACAAATCCTAGTTTAGGTTTCTTTTCTAAATGACCATGTCTCATGAAGGCTCTAGGTTGATAAGATTAAATTCTAGCAAGATTTTTCCTAACATTTTTCAACCTACACCAACAGAACTCAAGCAAATGCCCATCCTTCTTGCAATAGGTGCAATGGTACTTGGTACCACTAGGAGAAGCACCTTTTGGCTTAAAAGATGGTTGGACAAAACCTGCAGATTTGAAAATGTTTTTTGCAGGTTGGGTTTTGAACTCAACTAAGCCATTTTCTGATACTTGAATAACATTTGGGTTGGACTTGTCTTGGGCAAAGTTGTATCCTAACCCTTGCTTCTTATAAGGAGTTTTTGACTTGTCAAGAATCATGTTTAACTGTTTCTTACCCTTAGAGAATTTTTCTAATGTATCCTTATGATAAGCATTCTCTTTTTCAAGGTTAAAACGTGATTAACAAGTTTTGGCCTTAATGGCTCTAGCATGCTTCTCCTTATGAATAGCAACTTCAAGCTTAAGGGTTTCACATGAAGCACAAGGAGTAGAATCAATTTTGTCCTTAAGTTTGGCATACTTAGCTCTAACTGCTTCTAATATGTCCTTTACTTCATGTTCACGTTCTAAGCAGAAAGAGCAAGTGCTAGACTCAACCTTATTCGAAGCGAACAACTTACTAGATTCTAAGCATTTTTCACATGGTGCAGATTTATTTTCAATTAACTCAGTCCTAGCAATTTCTAGTTGGTGCAAGGCAACATCATGAGTATTTTACAATTTAGCAAGTTCAGAGTATAAAGCATTGCAGGATGAACATTCATCAGCATCAAGATTCTTAGCATTCACAAGTTCTAGTGTGAGATTATCAACTCGTGACTCTAAGTCCTTATTCCTAGCCATGGTGAATTCTAACGCCTTATCCTGGATAATCAATTGCTCAAATATAGTATCACATATAGTAGAGAGAACTTCATAGGATGGAGATACCTCATCGATGTCATCATTATTGACGGAGTCAGCCATGAAGCACATGCCGGTGAAGTCTTTTGCCTTCCCTTTCTTCTTTTCTTGAGGGAGCTCCTCCTTCTTGTCCTCCTCGCTACCGGAGTCCACATCATTCATGGATTGCTCTTCAAAAGCGGCAAGGACTAGGTGAGCGGCCTTCATGAGCTTGGCAGCATCAAACTTGGACTTGTTCCCTTGAGGCTTTCTCCAAGCTGCCTTCTCCTCCTTGTGGTTGCCTTTCCCTTTTAGCTTGGGGCAGTTTGCCCGGATATGGTAGAGCTCTCCACACTCATAGCATGTCATAGGGCCGCCTCTCTTCTTGTTTCTCACATTGTTATAGGGCCGTGTGAATTTTTTTGGCTAGAAGGGCTAACTTAGCCTTAGGAATACTCTCAAGTTCCTCTTCATGGATTGTAAATAATCAGGCAAGTGAAAATCCAGAGGAAGACTCAGAAGAATCATCAGAAGTTCTTTTAAGAGGGCCAGCCACCAAAGTCATGTTCTCCTTCTTAGGATAACTAACTCTCTTGATCTCATGAGTCTTGAGCTTGCTATAGAGCAACTCCAAAGAGAGATTAGAGATATTGACATTCTCCTCAATGGCGTAGCCTTCATCTCCCACTCCTTGGTGTTGATTGCGCCAAGAGATGGGTGGCATTCTCAAGCGAGAATACTCGATGTCTCTCGCTCTCAATCGATTAATCACTTCGTTAAAGTGAGTGAATACATCATCGATGCTCTCTAGGGCGCATCTCAAACTTGTTGTATTCTCGCTTGAAGACCGTTTACGCGTACTTGCTTAATTTGGGACGAACCCTCATGATAGGTTTTGAGGGTGTGCCAAATCTAGCAAGCAGAACTCAAGATTACAAATCTGTCATACTCATGTGTCCTGTCTACCAAGCCCAGCATATAAGGTTTTTTTTTGCCTTATGGTTGTTAGCCAAGAGGGCCGCTGAAGCCGGCGTAGCAACCTCGGGCAAAACGAGCGGAGCTTGAATAACCTCCTATATAGCTTGACCTTCGCTTTGAAGGAAGACACGCATGCGATTCTTCCAATAGGTATAGTCGAGCCCATTGAACTTGGTGGAGTACTTCTCCATCGCCAAGTTCAGTGACCGGTTAAGATCAAGATTGAACTAACCGGGCTCTGATACCACTTGTTGGACCGAAAAGGTGACTAGAAGGGGGGTGAATAGGAGCACGATCTCTTTTTCTTCTTGATCGAATTCAACACTATTTTCACTCTAATAGCTATGAAAGTTATGAATATTAATATACAAGCATAGCGGAAGACTTGCATTGAATCTAATCAAAACCCCAAAGAAAATGGACCAAAATCACTAAGAACTCAAACCCAAATGAGTTGGGCGGTCAGACCTCTTTGTACCTAGTGGTCTGACCTCTCCATGGGTGGTCTGACCGACCAATGGTTGACGGTCTGACCTCCAGCCCAATGAATAGTAAAACCAGCCCGAAGTCAAAATTACAAATTGGTCTAACTTTTGATCCACAACTCCAAACTTCACAAAACTTGAAACAAACCTTCTTTAGGATATCAGGAACCTATTCCAATCAATGGTCATGAAGATCATTGCCAAAGTTTTGACATTTTTCCGTTTGAGTGAAGGTTACTTCAAAACCGAGTCAAAACCAAAATATGATTTAAAAACTTGCTCATGGGTAGAAGATGATCAAGATGATCCTAGATGTATACCCATATGTCATAGCAAGCAGAATCCAGGCTAGAAACCAAAGGAAAACCAACGGATCAAAGAAAGCCCTAAAATCACAAAATAGAGAGCAAGAATAAGAAGAGACTCATCTTGAGGAATCTTGCTTGGATTGATTTGATATTCATATTGGTTTACAACCACTCCATCCAGGAGGACAAAGGCTCAACACTTGAGCACACAATCAATCCAACTCTCTAGAACCCTAACCTCTCCACTTTTCTCTTCTAACCCTAAAACACAAACTAGTGTTTTAGATATAAGGGTTGGGGGTGCACAACCAGCACGCTCCCCTATTTATAGTGAAGGCTAGCTTCTAAAAGGATATTCCTAATGGGCACCCGTTAAGCCTACACACAAACCGATTTCACTTACGCACGCGTTTTAAAGCATCGTCTTCATCTTCTCTTGACCTAAACCACTTCTCCTTGTGCTGTCTTGCACCATGGTTTAGCCAAAAACTGTTAAGGTGATATTTAGGTGAAGTTACTAAAATACCCTTCTCGATCCTTCTCCAAAGACCGAGTCCAAATCTTCATGAAGCGGTCCCATGCTTATGCACGTGTAGGTTGATCAACGACTCTCTTCATGTCGATAAGTCTCTCCCATCCGGCTCCCACCGAAACCACCATGGCACTTGCACCGACCTTCACGCCGCTTGATGCAACCTGTCGCATCGAACTTCCCGTTCGATCATCCTTGTCTATTTTACGCCATGCTTGAGTCTTCTGACTTCACCTAGCATCATCGATCGTTCTGAACCTCAAGTCTCCAAGTCTAGTCCCGATCATCCTTGCTGTTGACCTCTTAGCTTCCTGCACAACAATAAACAAAGAAATCGATTATGGGAACAAGTTCTTCGCGACTTGACCCATGTTAGTCAAAATACGCATCATGCAACACATATCACTGAAACCCATGAACTTGACCTAACCAACAAACATCGCCGACAAGATGGCCGGTGAACAAGTCAAAACAGGTCAGACTGCCACCCATGGCTGGTCTGACTACCCACTGGCCAGTCTGACCGCCATCTGGCTAGTTTGACCGCCCAGCAAGGGACTTAGGCAAATTTTCTTTCTGAAAATCTGAAACCTCTTTGAAAATTTCAAACGAATAGAACTTTTGACTCGAAGCTCCAAAAATTATGAGACCAAGTGTAGAAGAATCTCCTCTCTTACTTACACCCTCTATTTTTGGCCAGGCTCCAAATTCGAAAGTTCCTTTATGGCTGGTCAGACCGCCAGCCACTAGACCCGAGGCTTGGCCGGTCTGACCGCCAGAGGTGGCTGGTCTAACCGCCTCCCTGGTCGGTCTGACCACCTACAACCTGATAGTTGCAAGACGTTGCCGAAAACGAGTGTTTCGACAAACCTTCAACGCTATTGCCAATTGTATCATCATTCTAAGATCGTGAGCATATCCCCATGATATCCACAGTGTTGCACCTGGAGAGAACAAGGACATCAACAAGCCAAAGTGGGAAGACAAGTACAATAGTTTGAAAGACCTCAGAAAAGCTAGAGGAGAATGCTTCAAATGTGGAGAAAAATTTGATCATAATCACAGATGTCCTAAGAATATTCCTTTGCAAGTACTAGAAGAGCTGTTAAGCATTCTGCAGTTAGACAGCACTGATGATGATAGTGAAGTTGATGGAAAAGAAAGTGAAGAAGAGTTGTTGATGGGCCTTTCCTATTGTGCTGCAACTGGTACTCAAAGCAAGAGGACTATCAGACTATAAGGCTTGATCAAGAATCAAGATATTTTGATTTTAGTGGACTCAAGAAGTTCAGGTAATTTCATAAGTAACAAGTTGGTCGACAAACTTCACTATGATACACATACAGTTCCTATAGTCCAAGTCACTATTGTCAATGGAGGAAAATTGCAAAGTGACCAAATGATCTCCAATCTGGAATGGTGGGTTCAAGGTCATACTTTCCCAGTCAGAGTACCTGCACATCCACGCCACTTTCTAAACATGGTGTGGACGCGCAGGTACTCCCACTGTGAAGTAGCTTTATGTATTAGCAACTAACCAATCCTTGATGTCAAGTCCAATTACCTATCGATGACATCTAGGTAGTTGTATCTCCACGCGCTCTCCTGGCATTCTGGCAACCATGCTTCTTGAACTTGCAGGCTTGATGAAATTTGATCGTGGTCTTTGCCTCATCCTCCTCATGACCCCCGAAAGTGGTGGAGACTTGGAGACTTATAGAGAAGAGATTAGGAATGGAATGGTAGGACGTACCTAGGATGCAAGGGAGGAGAACTTGACTGACATAAACACAGTTACACAGACAAAGATAAAATAAATGGCGAGAGACAGGTGAAGAGGTGTTGTAGTAGTTTTTGACTCATTTGGTCTTGTTTTGGAATAGAATACACACGAATTAATAAATAATTGATGATTAGAGGTACAAGCTAGGTAAAAATTCCAGAAATTTGTATGTTAATTGCAGCTTTACAAATTAGCATAACCTTTACAAATCTGAAAAGTTAATTACAGCTTTCAAAAGCAGAATACCATATAAGAACATACATGTACAAAAATTTGTATGTGTACAGACTGATGTTTTGCCTCATCCGAACCACATCCCATGTAAGCCAATCAAGCACAAAGAACTGGCATCAGTAGCCCTCAGTATCCATCAGAGAGTATTAATCAAACGCATCATTTTGCCCCATTTATTGTTGTCAATCTGAACCCACAACATAAACTAAGCAAGATGCACATAATGCACATATATCAATAGCCCTCAGTTTATATCACAGAGCAAGGGGAGGGAAAGCGATAGAGAGTAGAGGAGAGTAGTTACCTCAGTGCGACGCAATACCAGCGGCAACACTTCCACCATGCATTAACCCACCTCTATTTTATTTACCGTGCTTAATCAATAAATTAACACATATCAGTAAATAATCAACTCACATCAGTAAACCAAAACAAGCTTAAGCATGAAACTAAAATAGCAGAAAGAGGAAGTGGGGGAATGGGGGATTGAGTCCAGGGAGCAGGAAGCCCCAAACAACCGGGCCTCAAACCACAGTTGGGTCAGAGCCGAGCGCAAGGAGGCACAGGGGTCGGGGAGAAGGCACGACTCGGGCAGAGTCATCGATGTCGGGGGCGGTGGCGTCAAGGTTGGTGGAGAGGTAGCCAGGGTCACGCACGCCGAGGGGAGAGGACGAAGAGGAGAAGGTAGATCTGGCGGCGGGGAGGTGGATTTGGCAGGGGGCATCGGCGATAGGGTCGGGGAGAAGGCGCGACTCGGGCGGCGCCGTTGATGTCGGGGGTGGCGGCGTCGAGGTCGGGGGCACTCGGGTGGTGAGAGTAATGGCGCTAGGGACTAGAGAGTGATGAGTTAGGGTGCAAACCCTAGTAGGCTCCTACTAATAAAGAGATATCACAGACGGTTCTATTCTAGAACCGTCTGTGATAAGTATCACTGACAGTTCCATAATAGAACCGTCCGTGATATGTCTCATACCACATACGGTTCCATAATATAACCGTCTGTGATATGAGACATATTACGGATGGTTCTATTATGGAGCCGTCTGTGATATGGTTGTTTTCGATTTCAATTTTGTCATTTAAATACTGCTGAAAATATGCTTTAACTTCACCTCCAAACTATATGTATATTTTTTTTGGAATTTACATAATATGACCAAACAGGTGGCCAGTCACTTCTTACAAAGATTAAAAAAGTAGAAACCTAAATAAACAAAGTTTTTCTAGTGGCGGAGGTAGGTTGCTATCTCCGTCTTCAAAACTTCGTAGGCGACGGCGTCGGCATCGGACAGTTCGTGATCATCAGCGAACGAAGCCCAAAATGCATCCACCCGCTAACGTGCTCGTTCAAGTGTTTCCCGAAGACCATCGGACTATTGAATCAAGAAGAATTGAGCCCATAGGCTCTCTTCCCTTGCTTGAGAGGTCTCAAGAAATTCGATGCCCACCGCCTCAATTAAGCAATCCAAGTGACGGCAAACCTCCTGGAGATGTGCAATGTCATTATGGAGGACCACGTCGATGACGCGGTAAACTCGCCGGAAGTGGGAGATTACCCGGAAGGCGTGACAGAGGAGGATGTCAAGACAGAGGAAGGTGACCGTTACCTGCGCCGGCAAATCCTCGAATAGAGGAGTGAAGATATTGTTAAAACAGTGTCCTTCCGCAGCATTCGCCAACGTATGGCCAGAGAGGTGCTCGTACAGTATGGCCAAGTAGGCCATCAATGCCGGTGACAAGGAAACAGAAGAGGGAGCCATTTTTGCTTTAGAGTTATATGTGGGGATGATCATTTTCGATGGTGGATGATCCATTTCATAAAACAAGGAATAAATTCGGTAGCGTGAGGCGAAGAGACGATCGGGGGCCGAAGCGGTATTGATGTGACAAAGAGACGACGCCGCATTTAAGAAACTCAACGGTGGCGAAGAAACTCACCGGGGAGCTAAGCGATATTATCACAGACGGTTATAATTAAAACCATCGTGAAGTCTACAATTATCACAGACGGTTCGTGTTTAGAAGCGTCGTGATACTCCTGACGATTTTCAATATGAACCGTTTGTGATATTACCTCTTCACGAGACAATTTTAGCGCAGCAAGATAACGCAGCGGTTATCGGTATGAATCATCTGTGATTGCATGTATCTGACGATTTTGGTCAACCGTATGTGATGAGGCGTCGATATTAGCCTTTTTGTAGTAGTGGACCCACTTCCTCGGCGTCACGATCACTGCACCCTTTCTTAGTGACAGTGGATCTCAGGTGATGTTCATGAGAACCGTTGGAGGAGGCGGAGGAGCGTCCCTGGGCACGACTTCCTACGAGCAGCACCATAGGCAGTCGAGCTACGGCGTTGCGGGTTCCCTATCGGAAGAGCACTGGGCAGGTCTCACCCTACCACCCACCCCTCTAGATCTGGGCTTGCCAGATACGTGGCATCAGCTACTCCTTGGCACCCACACGTATTGTTTTGTTGATTTGTTGCACCAAAGAATTTTTTGTTGCAATTGAGGATGTGATTTGTTGACACTGAATAAGGTTTTGTTGCATGCTTAGTAGTCATTGTTGCACTCGTTATCATTTTTTGTTGCAGTTTTTTTGTTGGCAGATCAGACATTTATTTCGTGTTTGTTGCATCCGGGTCAAGATTTGTTGCAAACTTAGAAACTAATTATTGCACTTTTGCTTTTTTGTTGTTGTATCGAATCGAACGGCTTAGATCGATGTCTTAAATGAGATCTAATGGGTTGGGTGGGTGTTTTCCATCATATGTCCAGACGTTTGTCGCCCCATAAAACTGGCCTAATGGGCTATTAGCCTATGCAACTGCATGACTAGTATTTCCCCCCCTTTCTCAGTTACAACAAGAAAATTCACATATCACCCAATACTGTAGTTTCGCTGTAATGTTACAGATGCATCAGAATTGGGCCAAATGTATTCGCCTGAGAAATTTATCTTTCTTGTGTAATATCTATTTCTAAAATGGCTGCATCACAAGTAATTTATCCATTTTCTAGTTAAGGATCGTAGTGCAATGGTTAACGTTTACTCTATTTCTAAAACGCCGTCATACATAAGGAAACGACAAATGAAAACACATGGTTATGATGAAACGACACGTATGGGCGCAACGAATGTCCATCCTTAGACGGGCTTTCACTCGTACAGTTGCACACAATTGGTCGCACACGTGCGCACAACATATGTACTCCAAGCAAAGGTGAAGGCAAATCAAGCATAAAATACGCTTTCGCCTATTAATCGCCTCCGAATCTCCGTCTCCAGTTACACTTGTTCGGTTGTTCCCTCCCCAGCCAGGTCTCCAACCCGCACACCCCACGTACGTACAAACAAAAAATCTCACATTTCTCAGGCAGCACAAAATTTGTTTTAACCGATTTTATAGATAAGTAATAAAAATTAAACAGACCGAAAAGTTGAGAGACAAAATATATACTTATTCCAATGTTCTCTCCAAGTGTAAAGGTGAAGGCAAATCAGGTTTAAAATACGCTTTCACCTTTTAATCACCTGCGAATCTCCGTCTCCAGTTATATTTGTTCGGTCGTTGATTGTTCCCTCGGTCCCTCCCCCCACCCAGGTCTTCCCTCCCTCCCTCCAACCCCGCACACCCCACGTACGTACAAACAAAAATTTTCACATTTCTCAGGTGAACAGCACAGAATTCAAACCGAAAATCCAAATCCGATCCCGACCCGGAATTCGAAACCCGCACCCAGGCACGCCTCAAATGCGCCGGCCGCGCAGCGCCGCCGCACGCCGTCGATGAGTCACGCCCTCCGAACGACGGCGGCGACCTCTTCGCCGCCAACTTCAAGGGCGCGCTCCTCGCCGTCGCCTCCTCCTCGTTCATCGGCGTCAGCTTCATCGTCAAGAAGAAGGGGCTCCGCCGCGCCGGCTCCGCCGGCTCACGCGCAGGTCCGCGCCTCTCTGGCCGCCGGCAACCGAAAGGCGCCTGCTTTATGGTTCTTTTCGGTGCAATCTTAGATAGCGCATCGTGTTCTTTCGTTTCTTTGGGTTGTTAATTAGGTGCTATTTTGAGGTTATGTGACGAGAGATGTCGGAAAGGCGCCTCCTTTACGGCCGATTCGGTGTGCTTCGTCAACGAACGTTGTAACATTTGTTTTCTTGATGGGAATTTCAGGTGTTGGAGGCTATGGATACCTCCTGGAGCCACTGTGGTGGGTTGGGATGGTTACAAGTAAGTTCTTGATTCCTTTGGTTGCTTCGTTCTTGGTGGCCTAGTGCAAAAATAATTGAAATGCTTGAGCAAAATGTGAAACTTCGCAGTGCTGATTGGTGAGATTGCGAATTTCGTCGCCTACATGTTTGCGCCGGCTGTTCTCGTCACTCCACTCGGTGCGCTCAGCATAATTGTCAGGTAATTGTGATTTGTTCCATTTTGTGTATTACACTGTTAGAATTCGTGGTTTTATTTATTTTTGATTTGTGCATGCGCATGGGTGGTGATCTCTCTGGAAAAGTGCTGTTCTAGCCCATTTTATCCTCGATGAGAAGTTGCAGAGGATGGGCGTGTTGGGTTGTGTGCTCTGTATAGTTGGGTCGACAGTGATCATCCTCCATGCACCCGAAGAAGAGACACCAAGCTCAGTGGAACAGATTTGGCACTTGGCGACGCAACCTGGTATATCTTTGCTGTTTCCTTATAAGCCTTATCATAAGCTGACCTGTTTGGTTTTTGTGCATTCTGTGATGTTTTTCCTTACTTCTGCTGCTCTGCAGCCTTTCTTTGCTACGCGGCCTCTGCACTGGTGGTCTCACTGATCTTGATGCTTCATTCTGCTCCCCGCCATGGGCAGACCAACATAGTGGTGTATGTGGGGATTTGTTCGGTGATTGGATCTTTGACGGTAAATGATGTCTATGGCATTGTCTTTGGTATCACCTTGTTTTGGTGTTTATGGGATGTTTACTTGTCTTTTGTTTTGTTAGGTGATGAGCATCAAGGCGGTAGGCATTGCTATCAAGCTTACAATTGAGGGCATAAACCAGGCTGGCTATTTCCAAACTTGGTTGTTTGCAACTGTTTCAGCTACGTGCATAATTATTCAGTTAGTTTACCTGAACAAGGTACATCTGGCATTAAAAATAAGTTATGCTTTTCTTACAATGCTGTTTTGGATAAACACAACAAAAACAATTCATATGCATTTTGCAAATTGCCTCAAAATCGATGACCAAGATATTTTAACTTCCAATTCCACGTAACTTTATTGTGTTGCAACTTGCAACATAGTGTGATCATAGTAACAAATTTACTATGCCTTTTGTTGAGTAACATAAAAGAAGAACCTCGTAAGTTTACCTTTCAGTCTTTCAGAGCAGTAATTTTGATGTTACTTTGCATCTTCACATCATGTTAAACTTTCAGGCATTGGATACTTTCAATACTGCAGTTGTTTCTCCCATCTATTATGCAATGTTCACATCCCTCACAATTTTAGCAAGTTCCATAATGTTCAAGGTATGCGAATTTTGAAAACCTTCCACAGATGCCAAGTACTTTCAGCCCTTTGCTAGAACACAAATTTGAAAACTTCTGTTTTGTGATTGCTAGGACTGGTCCGGCAGAGTGTAAGCAGTATCGCCTCTGAGATTTGTGGATTTCTTACCGTTCTTGCTGGTACTGTTGTACTGCATTCTACAAGAGAATCTGATCAAACTCTTTCTTCAGGTAAGTGCTTAGTTTTTAGTGAATCAAGATTCAACCATTCTGCAACATGTAAACAACAATATAAATATTTGCTATGTGATACATGATACACACTGGTGGCACGATAGCAATATTATTTATGCAAACAATTTTTTTTGAGAGAGAATGCCAGCAATTTATTGATCACAAAATATCGTTGCAAAGAGTTTTCCGAATACACTCCGGTACACCATTACGAATAAAAGAGCTAACAGAGTGCTCACAAGATCTAGTTAGAGTATGTACCGCTACATTTACCACATAGCTAACATGACGAAAAACAACCGAGGAAAAGCCATCTGCCATATACTTGATATCAGAGATAACAGCACCAACAGAGGACCAGTCCTGCATCGACAAATTCAACCGTTGCACCATAAACAAACAGTTAGAAGCAAGAATGACATTTTGATATCCTTCATCACGGGCGAGGGTTGTTGCACGGCGAAACGCCAATGCTTCTGCTAACTCTAGTGTAGTGATCCCATCAAGGCGCTCACTGCAGGTAGCCAAGCATTCACCAATGTGGTTTCGGACTACCACGCCAACCCCCATCCGACGAGAAAAAGCAAATAGTGCTACATCGATATTAATAAGGACCGTACCTGCCGGTGGTGGAGTCCATTTAGGGACTGAATGTAAGGACTCACGCCTATGACCTAGATCCGGATTGAAGATATGGAACACTATCAACTCAACATAAATGTTAACTTTTGCTGCCACTCTTCGAGGGTGCAACAAACTTTCATCATTTCGTGCACCATTACGGGCCTCCCAAATATACCATAGAGTAACAGTAAGAACCGTTGCCTCCCGATCCGAGGAACGTCCCAGGAAATCGAACAGCCACTACTTAGCATGATTCAACGTCTTGCGGCAGAGATGGAAGCCATACTCCAATTTCACTTCACGCCAAACTTCACGAGCAAACTGACAAAAAGGAAGGAATGTTCTATACGCTCCTCCCTCCCACAGAAGACACATGTATCATTCGCTGGGATATGCCTCCATTTCAACTGGAAACCACACAGGAGATAGTTATGTGCGAAACGCCACAACAGAATTTTCATTAATGGTTACAAATCTGGCATAATTTTATGCAAACATGTTTATGTTGTTTTCACTAATGCTTTGCTCACTGCATTTTTTAAGTTACCAATTTTCCCCTTACCAGCCTTATGGTTACAAATCTGGCATAAGCTGTGGTTGTTCAGAGTTGGTGCTTTACGTTATCGCTGTGCTGATTACCAATCCGGCAATCCCTACTAAAGTTGGTTGAATTTTTTTAGCAATGAAGTTGATTGAATTGAAAAGCTATTTCATATTTTGCTTCAAGCAGCTGGAGTTCATTCTGTTACCAGTGGTTTTCATGGACATCAAATCGTGGTCTTTGTATTTATGGATCTACAGATGGTACACCGTTCAAAAGTTTTCATTACACCTACTCATGATGTGTTGGCAAATCTGTCCTTTTCAACTGCTTTAAGGCTTTGTCTATAGATCGTTTTGCAAGGCCAGAAACTACCTCACTTTTTTTCATATGCTGGTTCTTCAGAACAAAAAGAAACGATGTTGAGAAATATTTTCTAGAGTATTGGCACTATATGCTCTTGTCCATGTAAAATCTTGTAGGTTACCAAACACCACTGTTTTATTCGAAGTGCCACTGCAGTAACTTTCCGTTTTTTATCACTACAGATCTGTATACTCCTCTTCCCCCAATATATTGGCATATCCAAGGGAATGGCGAGACAGGGAAACAAAGAGAGGATGATTTGCTGTCCGGTGACTTCATCACCGTGGTGCGACAAGACTACTTTGTCTAGACTCCCTCCCAGATGCTCGGTGACTTGCGTTACCTTCCTTAGTTCTTCTGATGGAAGCTGATGTTTGCTGTGCTTATAGTCTTCCCAAGACCGTATCTCAGCAGTCACCAAACCCAAACAATTGCGAAGTTTTGCAGAAATTGTAGGACTAGTTCCCATTTGATCATGGCGCACTCGAGCGAATGCCTTTGCAGGGACAGCCGAACAGCTGAGCAACTTGTCTTCTAGCCTGATGGTGTGATGAAGGATTTGCTGCAAGTCTATCAGGGTGGTGTGGCGGGATGTGTTATATGGGTATTGTCTATTCGATCTGAGCAGCATTTGTATGGCCTTGCTCTGTCTAGTCTGACAGTTTTTTGGCTTTCAGCTTCTGAGTTTGCTAGTTGATGTATGTATATTATACAGTCTAATGTGAATGTACGAAATTAGAGTTGTTTATTTTTTTCCTTTAGAGATTGAAATCAGTCAAGCAGCCTTTTACTAACCTTACTAGCTCTTCAGAATGTTTGAAGCTCTTTGCAGTTGGAATGCACGCCAGTATACGCGCTAATCATTTAGAATCTGGGCAATTATTTAGCGACAAACTTGATGATCCTTTCTATTGCAGTGCTGTATTACTCATGACATGTAATAATGTTCTTCCCTCCTGATTGAAGAATCAGGATAGTAGATCCCTGCAAATATTTTTGAAAGATTGACGCGCTATAAGTCACTTGTTTGCTAACAAGTTTCCATTCATCTGGATGCTCTTAGAACTCTATCAAAGGTACATAAATCAACAGCAATACTACAGTCCGTGCAAACATATTTTCTTCTATACAGGTGACACATGCTGATATTGGACTTACGCAGATGCCATGGTTGCCCAAGTCCCAGATAGTTGAGTATTATTTGTTGGAATAACGTGCAATTTCACAAGAAACAAAAAAAAAAAAACGCCAAGAATTATTACCACGGTAGAACAACAGATAACCTCGACAAAACAGAACCGTGAATTCGTGTGAGAGTACCAAACGACGCCCTTCAATAACCATTTCACCCCTTCTTTTTCCTCGAATTTAACAGGCTAATATTTCTGAAGATCTAGTTCACGCTTGATTCAATTTGCATCTTTTTCATTAAAGTGTGAACGAATCAATAGAAGCCATATCAGTAAGATGCTACTACAGAGTAAAACCAAGATTTTTTTTTAATATAAATAATCCATTTTTATTCGAAATTACAATAATATACCTGTGTTTTTTTTATAAGATGATACGCCTGTCGCTAAATCATTGGGTGATGGTTCCGATCATAACGGACAAGTAACGATAATCTGATCGCCGAACCATTGGGCAATATTAATACAAGCGCCTAATGTTGGGCGATAGGATCTATCATTGAATCTGTTAGCGACAATGACCTCGATCGCCAAACTATTAGGCGATTGGATGGCTTATATAAGAAGCCTGAAGTCGCCCCTACGAGCGATAGGAGAGAGAAAGAAAGAAAGTGAGGGAGAAGAAGAAGAATAGAGGGAGAGGAGAGGAAAGAAAGAGGAAAAAAGGAGAGGGAGAAGAAGAAGAGGAGAGGGAGAGGGAGAAGAAGAAGAGGAGGAAAGATTTGTCTGTAAGGTAATTTTTTTTATCTTGTAGTGTATTTCTTTGTAGTAAGTAAATAGTTTGTGTAGTTAAAATAGTGGTATAAGTAACACAAGTAGGAAATTTTAGTTAGAGAAAAAAAGTAGAAAATCGGAATGTTGTTAATTTATATGTAAGTAGCACTGGTAGAAAACTTTAGTTAGAGAAAAAAGTAGTCCATGAGGGAGAAGTAGTGCTGTTTGTGAGAAGTATTGTAGTTTTGTCGGTGCATGCGTGACCGACTATTATTCGGTGAATAATTAGAAAGTTGGTAAGTAGTAGTGGGTACTCTAGCCGAGTGCATGAGGACGATGAATTATTTGTATAGACTAATTAGTACAGGTTAATTAGTATGAACTAATTGACTTAGGTAATTGGTATAGCTCTGTAGAAGACTAGAACACCACTTGTAGCATTTTGGATTGCAAGTTAGCGTCAGAATCGGATAATGCCTAGTATGGAATAGCTCGATTTTCAGGTTGAATCAGAATAGTGTACTGCACATTCATTGTGCCCTCTGCCTGAGGGAACGAATGACGCCTTGACCATGTTGTAGTGTAGTTGTTCATGATAGGCGAAGGGCCGTACAAATGTATATTACAGTGTAGTAGTACTTGCATATCGTGCGTTGTAATCTGACTAATTGCAATATTGGAAATATTTGCAGGCAGACATTAGTCATGCCTATACCCACTACATTGAAAGCGCATTACGGTGATGGCACCGTTTGTGAAGGTCCGTACGGTGTTGACTTGAGAAGCTTTCCACAAGCCACTTTGGTACACCCGGACGGCGAGAATGCACGAATCGCAGATGTGATGCACTGGCTCACCCGCGGCTTCTCCTTCGACCCTGAGGTGTGCAGCGTCGTCATACAAGGGCTTTGGAGCCGGTCTCCTACGGACATTAGATGGGAGTTGAGAAGACTGCTGCGCATGGCTGTGTGGAAGGGCTTTATAGAAGATTGTTGGCGCCGTGGATACGAGTGTGTGCTGCTTGTGCAAGTATGCCCAAAAGAAGTTGTGCAGGGCCCCGCTGACGGATATCATCCGGGTGGTGGGAGCAGCTCGGGTGCCCAGCATGTTGGTGAAGAAGAGGACCCGGAGGCTAGTGTTATGAAGGGTTCGAGGATGTTGCTCGTGACGAGCCCGACACGGTAGATACAAGAGAGGAAGATCGGTCACCGCATGGTGAGCCTACAGGACAGGCTGATGAAGGAGAGCATAGGGAGTACATATTGCATCAAATGGATAGCGATGACTGGATGGCCTTGGCTGAAGAGGAAGATGTACAGGAGGACGATGATGACAGTTTCGATGAGGATGAAGCTCCCATCCCCCAGGAATGGAACAGATTTATGCTGAGGGTGTAGCTACGCATGATGAGCATGAATCACCATGGGAGTACCATGCCACGGAGGTTTGGTTGCACTCAATGTTTGCTGATAAGATATCCTTGCAGGATGCCATTAAGCTGTGGGCTTTGTCCATGTAGCAGACGTTTCGGGTCGTCAAATCTAGCCAGAGCGATACAGCATCCAAATGCGAGCGAGCCAGCTTGTCCTGGCGAGTGCACGCACATAGACCAAAGTACGAGACTCATTGGATTGTCTCAAAGGTGGAGCCGCACTTCTGCATGCTCAGCAGTGTTTTGTCAAGGCATCGTAACCTAACGTCGACCTTCATAGCCAATTTGATGTATGGAGAGATAGTGGAGAAGAAGGATGTGGAGGCCAAGCACATTATGGTGGCTATTGAGAAGAAATTCAAGTGTGAGATGCTGAAGGCGTGGCGTGATAAGCAAAAGGCTTTGGAAAGACGGTTTGGGTCTTTTGAGGCGGTGTACGACAACCTTCCTCGTATGCTTGGGGTGCTGTAGGAGAGAAACACGGGCACGTACACTGCTGTGAAGGACAAGCCATCTAAAATCCGCGAGGTTTTGCAATATTGCATAGGGCCTTCATAGCCTTCGGTGCCTGCATCGAGGATTTTAGGCATATGCTGCCCGTGATCTCAGTTGAAGAGATCTTTTGACTGGGAAATACAAGGGGCAGATCCTTACGGCCATTGGCATTGACAGAAACAATCAAATTCTGCCGTTGGCCATCGCATTCGTCGAAGGTGAGAATTACGATAGCTGGTTGTGGTTCCATTGACATGTGTGGGTGAGAGTTGTTGGAGCTCGTCTTGGTGTGTGCGTGATCCATGATCACCATGCTGGGATGCTGAAGGCCATAAGAAAACTACAGCAAGACCCCGAGGAGCCGTTTCCTTGGCCGGATATGAGGAGTAGATGGTGCATTCGGCACTTGGGGGCCAACTTCTTGAAGAAGTTCCCGAAGCAACTATTGGTGAAGCTATTCAAGAGGATGGCTATGTGTAACATCCTATTTTTCAGAGCCTTTTTGAAAATTTCAAAATTTAAAATTAACCATTTGGTTTATTGAATTAATAAAGCTTAAACTTGAAATTTTAGAAAATAAAAACAATTTAATGTGAGTTAATCAAACTTCAATTGAATCAAAACTTAGTTTATTCACATTTCTTGGATTTTATTGTATTTAAAGTCAAAAAGAGTGCATTAAGTATTTTCTTGGATTTTGTGAATTTTAAAAAGGGCTTTCCTTTTTGCCCAAAAGCTAAAAATAATTTGTTTGAAAAATTAAAACAAAAGTTAAGTTATAAATAATTTTATTAAGTTCCAAATAATTCAAGGAATTTCTGTGTATTTTTCTTGGAATTTTTGGACCTAATTAACTATTTTCTAAAAACCCTTTTTAATTTCTTGAATTATTTTAATAAAAATGTATTGAAGTTTCCCTTTTCCCTTTCGGGCCGTTTCTCCTGCCCATTCCTATTCTCGACCTCCGCCTCGCTCATGGCCCACCAGCGTGAGGCCTAAGCGCGTCTTGGCCTAGCGCCTCAGCGCCGCCGCTCCTCCCCCTCGCAGACCGTCCGATTGAAATCGGACGGCTCCCATTCATTGTGCCCCTCTCCGCGTCGCTGCCAGGTGGGGCCCACTTGGGTTGTCTTCTTCCCGTTGTAGCCCTTGCTCATGCCCTCATCACCGTCGCGCGGAAGTCGCCGCTTCACCCGCATTTTCCGCCGACGCCCTCGCCCATCTTCGTCGCTTTGTCAACAGGGCATTGAATGCCTGTCGCCTCCACCACCCGCCAGTGTCGCCCTCGCCTGGGACGTCTCCTTCCTCACACCACA
This sequence comes from Phyllostachys edulis, assembly GCA_036346405.1. Taxonomy (NCBI): domain Eukaryota; kingdom Viridiplantae; phylum Streptophyta; class Magnoliopsida; order Poales; family Poaceae; genus Phyllostachys; species Phyllostachys edulis. The sequence goes on from CM070553.1 coordinate 38,279,961, forward strand.
GCTGCCGCGCTCGTTAGAAACCATCTTGCAGCGTCTTGTGAGTTTTAGCAGCCGTGCGCCTCCCTCCCTCATTCTTCGCACCTACCTTTGGCGCGCGCATTCAATGCGGCGTCCTCCGCCGTGCCCGTTGCTCCCCTTTTCTTCCCTTCCACCGGCTCCCATCCCATCCTCGCCTACCTCATCGCTTCGGCCAGAGCTCTGCCATGCCAGCGCCCATGTCGTCCTCCTCCCTCGGCCTCCTTAGCGCCTATAAAGGAGCACCTTGTGTGCCTCTTCCCCTCCTCTCCCCGTTCCCCAAACTAACTCCCTCTCCTTCATCCCCAATCGCCCGAATCTCACCGTCGAAGAGTTTCGGCCGAAGCTCCTTCCACCGCCATTAGTGCCGCCACGGAAGCTCCTCCGTCGCCTCCCGACCGCCCGCCGTGGACCGCCACCGCCCGGCCCGCCTGATTGTTCGCCACAGTGCGCTGTACCCCACTCCACCCGAGCTCACTGAACTCCGTCCGCCGCTTGAGCCGCCGTCACCGCCGGCCATCTCTTCACCAACCGCCATTTTGGTGCGCCTTGAGTTCCTTGCACGCTCCTCTTCGCATTGCCGCCACCCATCGCTTGCCCGGCCTTGGCCGGCGAGCCCTGTGACTCGAGACGCCGCCGTCGCCCTTCGTCGACGTGGCGCCACCTCACCTCCAGCTCACCGCCACCTAGGTGTCACCTCAGCCCTTTTGATGTGGCTCATGCCATGTGTCACATCTTGGCGTGGCGCAAGATCGTGCCGTGGGCCCCAAATTGTCGGCCGCACAATCGCTTTTCTAATTAAAAATAAATCCAGAAATTCCGAAAATCCTTTTCCTTTATCATTTTATGTTTTTGCAATCTTCCGGAGGCCATATCTTCTCCGTTCGAACTCGGATTCGAGCGATTAAAATTTCTAAATTCATCTAAAATCAAGACCTACCTATCTATACTAAAATTATTTGATTTGGAGTTCGTTTGATTTCATTTGAGTATTATTTGAATTTGGATCCTTTTCGTGTGTAGATTTCAATGACTCCAAGGAACTCGAATATTACGAAGAAGTAGATCCTCAAGCATTTGAGCAAGGCAAGTTACATCATTGATCATATCGAATCCCATTATTTTAAAGTATTTAAATTCTATGTTAAATTATTATTACATGCTTATTTAAATTCAAGTAATTTAAATTCCCGTTTTAAGCTTATAGTTATTCCATATTCCTTTGTATAGCCAACTTTGTTATTAAATCAATCATTCCTTGATACCTTAGTTAAAAATCTAGTTGATACATTAGTATGAGCTAGAGCATGTTGAAAAACACCATACTTAGACAAAGCTTAGACCAAAATGTTTACCTTGGGGAAATTAGCCAAAAATCCAATTATGATTTGAACAATGTTATGGTATGTCTATACCATACAATCTTTGAAATGTCTAACTTGTTAAATAAAATGAAAAATGGTTTGGACTTGGGCGAAATGGTTGTTGGATGGTGCATGTTCATGCACGGGATCGATCATTTCTATGATCGAGACCCATGGGTTTATTGGAATGTCGTCCAAGTCAATTAAGGACCGGTCTTCGAGTCGCATCTTGCTAAGCCCCATCGTAGTACCACATGTCATGTGTGGGTGGGACCTAGCTAAATAATTTGTATCATTTCACCATGGTCGTGCCATCCGGTTGCGTGGGTGTCTTTTATGGCCTACTTTTATGTATTCCCACCTAGCGCAAGAGGGGGTCTGAACCCAGCGGGTCTCTGCCAAAGTGTGCGAAACCTTAGCGAGGTGGGATTACGGTGGGATGACGCATTGTAAAGGCTTCGTGATAATGACTTAGTCACACACCTTCGGTAGTGTGTTAAACGGACATTATAAGTCAATTATCTCTTGTGGGTAAAGTTGTACCATCTCTGCAGAGTGTAAAACTATTTGAATAGCCATGTCCACGGTCAAGGACATGCTAAGCAAAGCCACTCCAAGTTAGATTTTTGGTTTTTGTTTTCAAAAGACTTTATTAAATGATTTTGGATTTATATCCAAATGGGAATTGGGCGGTTAGCCATGTGATAGGAGGATATCCTTCACCACTTATTGATGAATATTATCTGACTATAAAACTTGAGATTTAGAAAACAAATTTTAGTTATAAGTAAACTGCTTTGGAAACTTAGTATGAATATTTAAATGAAAAATATCGCTTTATGCAAATTGAGCCATATAAGCCTCCCTTTGTTGAATCCTTGTATGCATAATAATTATGTTACGTTGGGTGTAACTTGCGGAGTACATTCATTTGTACTCACCTTGCTTAATAAATTGTTGATCAGAAGAAGAATACAACGAGGATAATGAGAACGTGGACGACTAGGCTATGCCCTCCAGACGATTGCCTGTGGCGAATCGTGTGGTCTACCTTACTGCTTTTGCTTCCGCCGTATTTTGGTCTTTGGCTTTATGCCCCTCTTGTATTAAACCTTAAGTATTTCAATGAATGACGTTGTATGGTTGTGTTATCCACTTTTGTTGACTGTGTACACTAGCTGTTCCTGGACTAGTGTGTGTTTCACAGAGAATCCAGGATCCTTCGCTCCCGGGTTCGACAAGAAGTGGTATCAGAGCCATATCAACTGTAGGTCGAAACCTAGTTAGAATGGTCGTTAGTTGAAAATTTCAAAAATTATTTTATGTAACAAGAAAAATAAATTATTCTCTCCTCATCTTGGTCATCTATTCATTCTTAGCTTCATTTAGCAATTCTTTCTTACCTATTTCTTTCTTCACCATTTTACAATATTAAATGGATCCTCCTTTCCTTGAAATTTTCTATAAACGATCTCACGGTCTTTGACCGTGACGTTCAAGACCTCAAGACACGAAGTTGTCGCAGGAGCATCGTCATGCAAGAACCCCCAAAGACCGTGAGTATCGAGTAGAATGTTGTATAAAGCTATTAAAGTTATTTGGAAAAGCTTTTTAGTTGGTCGTTTTGTTTGGGTTGGTTGTTTCGCTCTATCCCCCTTAGTTTCTCCTCTCTTTCCTAGGTCTTTGGAGATCTAGCAGATGGTGACTACTCGCAACGGTGGTGGTAGCACCAGCAGTCCAGACAGAGGGAATGAGGGTGACCAAGGGACCCCAATTCCACCACCACCACCCCCTCCAGCGAGAGGACCCGACTGGAACCAGATGATGGCCAACCAAGCTCAGTTGATTAGTCTGCTTGCACAATCAATCAGAAACACATAGAACTTGCAAGCCGTAGCAGCAGCTCAACCTCAAGCTTACGCTCCACCTCCCCCGAGGACGAACATATCATAATTCATGAGGATGCATCCTCCAACCTTCTCCAGTAGCACCGAGCTAATGGAAGCTGACGATTGGCTCAGGGCAGTCGGCAAGAAACTAGATATGGTCCAGTGCACTGATCATGAGAGAGTCCTATTCGCCTCTCACCAATTGAATGGACCCGCATCCGAATGGTGGGACAATTTTGCCTAGTCTCACGAAGATGCTCAGACTATTACCTGGGATGAGTTCATGCAGGCTTTCCGCCGTGCACACATTCCGTCAGGCACGATCACCCTGAAGAAGAAGGAATTCCGTACCTTGCGCTAAGGCAGCCGCTCCGTCAATGAGTATCTGCACAAGTCAATCAACTAGCTCGTTATGCACCTAAGGATGTTGCGACTGATGAAGCCAAGCAAGAACGTTTCTTGGAAGGGCTCAATAATGATCTTTCTGCCTGCCTCATTGCGCAAGTTACACTGACTTCCAACAATTTGTGAACAAGGCTATCTGTCAGGAAGGCAAGCACCAAGAAATGGAAGACCGCAGAAAGAGGAAGGCAAATCAGAAGTTCAACCCTGGAGGTTTTCCCAAGCCTCGCCTCTCTCAGCCTCAGCCACCTCAGCAAGGAGATTCCAAGCTTCCCTAGCTAAAGCACCTATGCCAGCTCAGCGCCCAGTTAATTCCGGTTTTCGTAACACTTCTCCCGGAAGCCAGTTTCAGAAGAAGGCACCCACTACCTCCACCGCGGGAGTTACTTGCTTCTATTGTAATGAAGTAGGACACTATGCCAATAAGTGCCCAAAGAAGAAGCAACCAGCAATCCCAACTCACCCGAATCAGGGAGTTCTAGCATCTGGCAGCACTCCAGTTGTGAAGCCGTTAGTTCAATATATGAAAGGACGTGTGAATCACGTCACAACAGAAGAAGCTCAGACTGCACCAGATGTGGTCCTTGGTACGTTCCTTGTCAATTCAATACCAACATCAGTTTTATTTGATTCAGGAACTTCGCATTCTTTTGTTTCAAATAAGTTTGTGGGGGAAATATGGGTTATCTATCTCTCCTTTAGTTAACCCTATGTTAATCCTTTCCCCGGGCTCGGAAATAAGGACTAGTTCCCTATGCCCAAATCTTAGCTTAGAAATATCAGGAGTATCTTTCTTAGCAGACTTAATAGTCTTGCAATCTCAAGGATTGGATGTGATTCTTGGAATGGATTGGCTAGCCAAGAATCAATGCCAGATAGACTGTGCCAATAGGTTTATCACCCTTACCAATGAACAAGGAATTGAAGTAGAGTTCAGATCCGAGACCCCTGTTAAAGAAGATCCTATCCTAACCAGTTTGAAGGAAGTAAAGTTAGAGGACATTCCAGTGGTGAATGAATACCCAGATGTATTTCCTGAAGAATTACCAGTAAGCCACCAGATAGGGACATCATGTTCCTAATTGACTTAGTCCCAGGGACTGCTCCAATTTTGAAGAGACCCTATAGGATGCCTGCAAATGAGTTGGCAGAATTGAAGAATTACAAGACAAAGGTTTTATTCAACCAACTTTATCACCTTGGGGAGCACCAGTGTTGTTTGTCAAAAAGAAAGACAACAGTATGAGAATGTGTGTGGATTACAGATCCCTCAATGAAGTCACAATCAAGAACAAGTATCCGTTACCCAGGATCGATGATCTCTTTGATCAATTGAAAGGAGCAAGTGTTTTCTCCAAGATCGACTTAAGATTTGGTTACCACCAATTGAAGATCAGACCAGAAGACATACCGAAGACTGCTTTCACTACAAGATATGGATTGTATGAGTTCATAGTGATGTCATTCGGTTTAATGAATGCGCCAGCTTATTTTATGAATATGATGAATAAAGTATTCATGGAATTCTTGGATAAGTTTGTGGTCGTATTTATTGACGACATTATCATCTACTCAAAGGATGAAGAAGAACACGAGAGACATCTCAGGAAAGTTTTGGAAAGGCTCAGAGAGCAATAGCTCTATGCCAAATTCAGTAAAAGTGAATTCTAGCTAAGCCAAGTAGCTTTTCTCAGACATATAGTGTCAGTAGGAGGCATTGCAGTAGATCCCGCAAAGGCTGAAGCCGTAATCGATTGGAGGCAACCCAAGTCTGTCACCGAAGTAAGGAGTTTTCTTGGATTAGCTGGTTATTACTGAAGGTTTATCGAATGTTTCTTCAAAACAGCTAGACCTATGACTCAGCTGTTAAAGAAGGAAAAGAAATTTGAATGGACAGTTGCTTGCGAGCAAAGTTTTCAAGAATTGAAGAAAAGATTAGTATCAGCACCTGTGTTAGTCTTACCTGACATCCATAAGGACTTCGAGGTTTTTTGTGATGCCTCACGTCAAGGCCTTGGATGTGTATTGATGCAGGAAGGTAAAGTTGTAGCTTATGCCTCTCGCCAATTGAAGCCTCACAAAGGGAATTACCCGACGCGTGATCCGAAGTTAGCAGCAATTGTGCATGCCCTGAAAATTTGGCGGCATTATCTTATTGGTAATCGCTGTGAGATTTTCTCGGATCACAAAAGCCTCAAATACATCTTCACTCAGTTAGAACTAAATCTTAGGCAGAGAAGATGGTTGGAACTGATAAAGGATTATGACCTTGTAATCCACTACCATCCAAGCAAAGCAAATGTAGTGACAGATGCCCTAAGTCGAAAAGGGTATTGCAACACAATGATGGTTCAGGAAAGTCAGCCAAGATTGTATGAAGAGTTAAGACATCTGAATTTAGAAATCGTTAGCCAAGACTGTGTCAACACTTTGGAAGTTCAACTGACCGTTCAGAGTCAAATCAGAGAATATCAGAAAGAAGATGAAGATATCAAGGAAATCTAGAAGAACATGAGAAGAGGGAAAGCCTCAGGATTCTCTGAGGATGAGCAAGGTACCATTTGGTTCAGTAACCGCATCTGTGTACCTGATCACCAAAAAACAAAATAGTTGATTCTGAAGGAAGTCCATCAATCACCTTACTCTATTCATCTAGGGAGTACCAAGATGTACTAGAATCTAAAGGAAAAGTATTGGTGGGTCAGTATGAAGTGAGAAATTGCTGAGTTTGTTGCACAATATGATGTATGCCTAAGAGTCAAAGCAGAACATCAAAGGCCAGCTGGACTGTTACAACCTTTATCAATTCCCGAATGGAAGTGGGAACAAATCGGCATGGACTTTATCACCGGATTGCCATGGAAGCTCCTCCGCCGCCTCAAGATCACGGCTTGACAACAGGCGCCACCGCGCGCCACCCACTCACACACTCCAGCTCACCAAAAACCTCATCGCCGCCTTTGAGCCGCCGCCACCGCCACCGCCGCTTTTCGTCGTCGCCAACGGCCATCTCTTCACCAACCGCCACACATCGTTTCGCCTCAACAAGAAAGCGCCGTGAAGCCGTCTTGCTCGACGCCACTCGCCCTTCGGACGTGATGCCACCTCACCTCCAGCTCATCGCCACCTAGGCGCCACCTCAACCCTTCGCTGACGTGGCCCACGCAGCTGTCACGCGCGCGTGGCATGACACTGTGCCGTGGGCCCCAGCTATCAGCGGCATAGTCACTTTTCTATTTAAAAATAAATCCAGAAATTCCAAAAATCCTTTTCCTTTATCATTTTATGTTTTTGTAATCTTCTAGAAGCCATATCTTCTCCGTTCGAACTCCGATTCGAGCGATTCAAATTTCTAAATTCATCTAAAATCAAGACCTACCTATCTATACTAAAATTATTTGATTTGGAGTTTGTTTGATTTCATTGAGTATTATTTGAATTTGGATCCTTTTCGTGTGTAGATTTCGACGACTCCGGGGAACCCGAATATTATGAATAAGTAGATCCTTAAGCATTTGAGCAAGGCAAGTTACATCATTGATCATATTGAATCCCATTATTTTAAATTATTTAAATTTCGCTTTAAATTATCATTGCATGCTTATTTAAATTCAAGTAATTTAAATTCCCGTTTTAAGCTTATAGTTATTCCATATTCCTTTGTAAAGCCAACTTTGTTATTAAATCAATCATTCCTTGATATCTTAGTTAAAAATCTAGTTGATACATTAGTATGAGCTAGAACATATTGAAAACCACCATGTTTAGACAAAGCTTAGACCAAAATGTTTACCTTGGGGAAATTAGCCAAAAATCCAATTATGATTTGAACAATGTTATGGTATGTCTATACCATACAATCTTTGAAATGTCTAACATGTTAAATAAAATGAAAAATGGTTTGGACTTGGGGGAAATGGTTGTTGGATGGTGCATGTTCATGCATGGGATCGAGGCGGGATTACGGTGGGATGACGCATTGTAAAGGCTTTGTGATAATGAATTAGTCACACACCTTCGGTAGTGTGTTAAACAGACATTATAAGTTAATTATCTCTTGTGGGTAAAGTTGTACCACCTCTGCAGAGTGTAAAACTATTCGAATAGCCATGTCCACGGTCAAGGACATGCTAAGCAAAGCCACTCCAAGTTAGATTTTTGGTTTTATTTTCAAAAGACTTTATTGAATGATTTTGGATTTCTATCCAAATGGGAATTAGGCGGTTAGCCATGTGATAGGAGGATATCCTTCACCACTTATTGATGAATGTTATCTGACTATAAAACTTGAGATTTAGAAAATGAATTTTAGTTATAAGTAAACTGCTTTGGAAACTTAGTATGAATATTTAAATGAAAAATGTTGCTTTATGCAAATTGAGCCATATAAGCCTCCCTTTGTTGAATCCTTGCATGCATAATAATTATGTTACGTTGGGTGTAACTTGCGGAGTACATTCATTTGTACTCACCTTGCTTAATAAATTGGTGATCAGGAGAAGAATACTACGAGGATAATGAGAACGTGGACGACTAGGCTACACCCTCCAGACGATTGCCTGTGGCGAATCGTGTGGTCTACCTTATTGCTTTTGCTTCCGCTGTATTTTGCTCTTTGGCTTTATGCCCCTCTTGTATTAAACCTTAAGTATTTCAATGAATGACGTTGTATAGTTGTGTTATCCACTTTTGTTGACTGTGTACACTAGCTGTTCCTGGACTAGTGTGTGTTTCATAGAGAATCCGGGATTTCCAAATTTCCAAAATCTCCAAGTTAAGCTTGAGAAATTCAACAAAACCGAATGGTTAGCTTTTAAAATTCGAATTTTTCAAACACACGGGAAAATTGGGGCATTACAAACCTACATCCCTTAAAGGGAATCTCGACCTCGAGATTCGAGCTGACTAGGGAATTGGTGCGGGAACTCGGTCTTCAAGTCCTCTTCACATTCCCAGGTGGCTTCTCGTTCAGTGTGGTTGCTCCACTGGACCTTGCGTAAACGGATGACTTTGCTCCTTGTGACTCGCTTCTACCACTTCCAAGATCTTGACGGGTTGCTCTTTGTAGGAGAGGTCTTCTTGGAGGTTCGCTGCTTCCAGAGGCATTTGCTCTTCAGGCACACGCAGGCATTTCCTCAACTGGGACAGATGGAAGACATCATTTACACCAAACAACTGAGGTGGGAGCTCTAGCTTATAAGCAGCTTCTCCTCTTCGAACAAGAACTGGGAAAGGTCCTGTCGGTGTTTTAGAATCGATCTTACATAAAGATTGTTTGATTCGGGGGGTCTCCAAGAATGAAATCACGCAGAGAGATGGACACGGGATTTTTATACAGGTTCAGGCCTTTTGAGAAAATAACAAACCTACTCATGTGTGTGTATGGTATTGAGTGTATTTTCTACAATCAGGAGAAAGACAAAGATTATTACAGAGGATAGTGCCTATCTTCTCGATTGCCTTTTGTCTTGTTCTCTGTTGTCCCCTCCATTCCTCTCTGACCACCACCTTTATATAGTCGGTGAAGGAGTGGCTGTTTCTCTAGGTGAAGTGGCGCCTCATCAATTTCTATAATGGGCGCATGTTTGCAGTAATCACCGGTGTATTAACTCCTCCGTGCCGTCCCGCGCTACTTGTCGAGATAATGGAGTATTATGTCATTGTTACTCAGAGAATAACAACAGATATTGATCGCTTGAATTCCCCAATCAATTGGACCTACTAAATCGTAGGTTCTGTTGATCATAGGGTGGTCGTAGCTGACCTGGTCGTAGAAGAGCTTATGACCATAAGGTAGTCGTAGAATAACTTACGACTGGATAGTGATCGTAGAAGAACTTATGACCATGAGGTAGTCGTAGCAGGACTTACGACTATGGGGGTGGTCGTAGAAGAACTTACGACCACCTGGTTGGCTTCTCCCTTGTAAATATACGGGGTATATACAGGGACCATATGACGTCATATTTACCCATAATAAGAATTATAGATAAATGATAAAATGAGGATTATTAGATCCTCGTCAAAGTTCTTCACAACTTGACCCACGTTAGTCAAAACATGCATCATGCAACACATATGCAATGAAACCCATGAACTTGACCTAACCCAACACTCATCACCACCTTTGGCCGATGAACAGTACAAAATCGGTCAGACCGCCATTCATTGGCCATCTAATCGCTGGCCGGTTCGACCATTGCTTACAAGCCGCTCGGCCGCTATTTGTCGGCGGCCTGCGCTCAACGCCGCTCGACCGCACCGCCAATAACAATGAGCTTCAACCTTTGACGAAAAACGCTGTTTTGATAAATCGATAACGCCATTGCCAATAGTAACATCATCCTAAGATCATGAGTATAACCCCATGATATCCACAGGGTGGAAGTTTCTAAGATGATGGCTTACAGGGCAAGGAGCAAAAGCTCACGAGGTGGTATTAGGGAATCACAAGCAAAGAATATCCGAGGATTAGGATTGCCTCTGCATGTTGTTAAACCATAACCTGTAGCGTATGCATTGTAACTACAATTCTAAATTCCCAGTCTAATCTTAATCCTAGATTCCACAACCTCTTCATATGTCTCAATGCACAGAAAGAAGGCTTCATGAATGGTTGCAGGCCATTCATAGTGTTGTAGGTGTAAAAACCAAACACGAGTGAGGGGGTGGACATTGCCGTCTGACGGGCCATAGTCCATGAGAGTAAAAAATGACACAAGGATTTATACAGGTTCAGGGGTCCGAGAGAACCGTCTTACTCCTGTCGGTGAGCCAATGGGGGGTTACCTTCGGAGAGGGAGCCCCTGAGGGCTCACCAATTTTAATATGCTTCTTTATTGCTCAAGAGAGTTCCCCTTCCCTCAAATGAGAGATACATAGGGTATTTATAGGCTCTTGGGCCTGTACAAATGACAGAAATACCCCTAAGTGAGATAACTATCCTATGAGTACAAGTGAGGGGTATTATAGTCTTTTCTAAGCAATTACATTTTTGGATCCATTAAGCAGGTGTTTACTTAGTGGGGTGGGTCCTACTGGTAAGAGGATGAAATATTCTTCCAACACATAGGTTAGTGCATTGTAACTACAAATTGCATTGCTTTCTATTGTCATATGTTGTGATGTTGATTTTCTTCCCTTGTGGCTTGAATAAGGAATTGACGGGTGTTTTGTGAACCAATGGGGCTCAAGTGCTGGCTGCAACAGGAAGGGATGCCAATAACAATTCATTCTCTTTGGCTTTTGGGGTTGTAGGGAAAGAAGATTTTCCAGTTGGACTTGGTTCCTTACGTAGCTCAAGTGCGTGCTTGGTGGCCAGTGTGGAGAGTATGGAAGATGGATGTTAATGTCATATAGGTAAAAGGTAAGTTTGACATTATCATATGAGAGATACAAGTATTTTGCCAAACATTCTTTTAACCACTTGGTGCTTATGTGTAGGGTCTTCTACATGCCATCAAAGTTGTTTTCCTTGATTGCGTGCAAAGGTATTGCAAACACCATCTTTACCAAAACTTTTGCACCGCTGGATTTAGGGGAGGAAACATTAAGACACACATGGACTCTGCTTGCTATGAATATAACAAACATGACTTTTATATTGCAATGGAACAATTGAAAGATGAGAGTGAAGGTGCATGTGAGTGGCTATCTGAAATACCCACAAAACACTGGGCTAGGCATGCATTTGACACAACATGCAAGACAGATTTAGTAGTCAACAACCTCAGTGAAGTCTTTAATAACTACATCATTAATGTGAGGGACAAGCCTATTGCCACAATGCAAGACATGATTAGGACAAAGCTAATGTCAGGGTTTAACACCAAAAGGGAAGGTGTGGCAACATCAGTCTGGGAAATAACTCCTCACTATGTAGAGAAGTTGGAATTAGAAAAGAAAGATGATAGGTATTGCAGTCCTGTATGTGCAGGAATGGGTATATGGCAAGTGACTTGTGGGGAAAGGACATATGCCCTCAATCTTGAGGCAAGGACATGTGGATGTTTCAAATGGGATCTCACTGGTGTCCCATGTAAATATGCTGTTTCGGCTATCTACAAGTCTAGGCAACATCCTGAAGACTTTGTTCATGATTTTTTCAAGAAACTAGCATATGAGAGAGCATACATAAACCTCATATATCCAGTCCCTGGTCCTCATGATTGGGCCAAAACAAATACACCCAATGTAGATCCTTCTAAATTCACAAAACATCTAGGCGGGCCAAAGAAGAGTAGAAGAAAGGCAGCAGATGAGCCTTCACAATCTAGTGGTAGAGCGAGGATGACTACTATTACATGTTCCAACTGCTACAAGAAAGGGCACAAGTATACAAGCTATTCGCAGATGCTGAGGCTAGACCTACAAATCAGGAAAACCAAGCATAAGGTAATTTGGGGTGTAGTGTTTCTTGTTTTTGAACTCTTGCATTTGTACATTTTCCATACTACTACTACTACAACATGTGCACTCTTGTTCATGCAGAGTAACAGAACCATGCCAGAGAATTTTAGCCATGAACATAACCATGAAGGATTGTCGGCTAGAATGGCAAGGGGAAGAGCAACCAAGTTGACCATCATGAGAGGCAGAAGTGGGGCGAGTGGGAGAGACAGAGGGAGAGCAAGGGGGTAGCAAGAATTATGGAATGGCTAGGGCAAGTGGCTAGGAGTAAATTCATCACTTCATGGAGATAGTTTTTGGGGTTTCTTTTTGTGAATGACAACAACATATACATCACTGTATGGGATAGTTACTTCATGGAGATAGTATTTTGGGCATATTTTGGTTAGGTTCATCACACTTAACCATGTAATAATCTGGAAATTGTTAACATGTAATGCCAAATAGAAGTATTACTACTTTACCTTTTAGTTGCACTATGTCTCAAGCACTCTTAAGTATTTTGTCTAAGACCTATTTTGTAATTTCTATGTTATGTCATTGAGGATGTTATGCCAGCCTCAAGTTATGTCCTGTAACTTCCTACTGATTTCGAATATGGTGTGCAATCTATCTACTGATTTCAAATTCTGGAATCTGATTCTGCAATCAAGTTATGTCATTGGACTGATTTGGTTATCTGTCTATGTCTGCAAATACTCACTGGAACACTGGAACCTGTAAATCTATAATGTGGTGTAGGAACAATATCAGATGGGATCTCGCTGGATCCTGGAACCTATAATATGTCTGGAACAGTATTAGATGGGATCCAATCACTTAATCACCTCTGTATTTTGAGCTCCTCTGTGCGTTCTTCTTAGTATGAGGTTTTACAGCAACTTTTGGTAAGAGGAAACCGGAGCAGAATATCAGAAGTTAGTATTACCAGTCGGTGAACATTGCACTACGACAAACATGCAATAGCATTCAAGAAATCATGCACATATATAAAAATCTCATTCACCCTTCCAAAGAATATCTGAGAACAGTTAAACATTCTGACACCATTACTACCAATGACTCAATTCTTATGCCAATACTGGATTATGGAACACAGTAATGTGTCCGAACAAGATCGATGATCTCACTCGATTCTGGAACTTGTAATGTGTCTGGAACAGTATCAGATGGGATCTCAACTGACAATGCAATACCTCAATTGATTTCTACACAATTTGACAAGGTTAACACTCCTGGAAAATAGATCAAATCAATTCCATAACAAAATATTGAAGGAACACAATTTCATACAATTTACTACTTGGAGGGAACACAGTTTCATACAATTTCACATCTTCATCTGCTACTTGGAGGTAACACAATTCCATAACAAAATACAAACTCAATATTGATTCATCTATGTAGTTAGCACAGATGTGAGCACAAGCAAAAGCACCACTATGACACCAAGGCACCACATCGACTGTATTGTCATATTGTCCACCTTGATTGCACAATTCGTCTCCAGGTTGTCCAGGTGATCAGCCATCTCAAGCTCTAGCTCCAATGGACGATGGGGAAAGGTTAGGGAAGGTGTGGATGTGCTCCTACGAGGAAGAATCGAAGAGAGAGACTCACTCGGTTGCGATCGGCGACGTAAATGGCGGTTTGGCCAGTGATGGGGAAGGAGAGGCCGACGCGGTTCTCTAGTGAGGGAGACTCCCAATTGATGGAGGGGTTTTGATGGTGGGGCGGTCGGACGCTCCGTGATGCGGCCGTCCGGCAAGGGGGCTCACCGGCACGCCAAAATCAGTGAGGCACAACAATGTGATCGAGTGGGCGGTAGTGGCGATTTTTCTCAATGGAGTGAGGGGGAAGACTAGGGGATGGCAAGGGAGAAGGAAGCAAGGGAAACCGAAGGCTTCTCGGCGTTGGCCTTTTGTAGGTGGGCGGCAGACGAAGTGAGAGGAGGCGGCATGGGCTTGCTGGTGTGGGCGCAGAAGAGTAGTGCCGCATGGCTTGTCAAGCGCAGGCGTGGCGCATGGAGAAGAAGAGCAGGAGCAAGAGATGGGCTAACCACGTGGCCCCACCTGGCGGCGAGAGGGCACTAGTGGCGGGTTGGAGCCGGGCATGGCCTGAAACAATAGATGAATTGAAATAATTCCGTTGGGATTTAGAAAATAGCTAAGTGAGTCCAAAAATTAAGGAAAAATTCACATAAATTCCTTGAGACAATTTGGACTTAAATAAAATATTTCCAACTCAACATTGGTATTTAATTTTGTAGATAATTTATTTTGGCTTTAACATAAATAGGAAAAAGCTTTTAAAATTTTAGAAAATTCAGAAAACTCAAGGAAAATAATTAAATTTTATTTTTAACTAAAATTAAAAATTTAGGATGTTACAGCGAGCATATCCGTGTACCTGTCACAACTACTCATCGTCATCATTAGTTGAGACTCCATCCCCCATGAATCGCTCAAATCAAGCGAAGCAAGGCAAATAGTCTAGAAGAACATGCAAGCTAGACAATCACACATGTGTAAATAGCATATATGTTCTTACTTTCTTGCAGATGTAGGAACATCAGAGTTGCTTGCCATGGCTACCTCGCTTCTGTTCTTTCTGTGAAACTGGTAGTAGGGCATGGAGACGGTCTTGGAATAGAATAAGAGTTGGGGATGTTCCAGTTTGTGTTGTACATGTTGCTAGACTAAATCTAAGATAGGGATATACATACCATGAATGCAAGCTGTGAGAGTGAAGTTAGGTCCCTGTATTTGGTAGTTAATGTTATGAGGTCATTCTAGCAATATGGTGGTCCTAAAGATTCTAGCCTGAAATTAATGAGGTAGAGGGGGGCGGGGGTGTATTGTACTGAATTAGGTCAATCCCAAGTGAGCATTAGTAGTGGTGATTTCATTTGATGAGAACTGAATTGATGTGGCGGGCGTTGAGCAGTAGTAGCGTGATTCCGCTAATAAACAAAAATAGATTGAGTAGGAAATGCACCTTGTGTTTACGGGCAAGCCAAATTGGATGCCATCAATATATAGCTTGCACTCAACAAAGAGCTCAGGAGGAGCCTTTGTGTGGACCAATAAGGTATGACGATCTGGATGGAACCAAGCATCGATTCGTGATAAATTCGAACGAATTAGGGGGGAAATGAAATTGGAGATTTCACCCTAGCTACCAGCGAGGAGGAGCGATCGATTCGAGGGCTGACCTCACCTACCTGTGGGGGGCTGAGGAGGCGGGGCATGAGGGCTTTGAGAACACGGAAGGCGAGCGGGAGGTTGACGTCGCAGGAGAGGAAGAAGCGGAACTCGTTGTTGGCCGCGTTGCTCCTGCTGATGCTCGTCGCCATGGACGCCGCGTCCGCCCAACTCAGCTCGAGGAGAGAGATCTAACAGAGAGAGAGAGAGAGAGAGAGAGAGGAAGAAAGGAATCCCGCATCCGCAGGTAGAGCAGGTGGTAGTAACAACGTGCAAGTCAACCCAACGGGTAAACGGGCGTGACGGGCACGGGTAGAGCTCATCTATGTCCACACCCGTTTACTTGATGGGTAGATGATTGCCCTCATTTTCATACCCGTGGGTAAAAAAGGCCTCACATACCCGACTCACATATCCGACTATTAGGGTAATTACCCGTGGGCATGCCGATAATCAAGCACAATTGCCATCCCGCAAGGTCTCCTTGCTGAAATCCTCAGTGGAATTTCACCAACCTGACAGTAGCAGTAAATCGGCAAATGAGGCACGCGCGCCGACGCCATTGTCGACGGACGAAAGTACGAAACAACCATCTAACTGACACCACTAGCTTTTCAATAAGGGAAATTTAGATAAATGCCACTGCAAAGTGCTCGTTTCAGAGAAGTGCCATCGCTCATTTTGATATTCCAAATATGCCACCTCAAAGCTTGGAAGATCATACAAATGCCATTACCGAGGCTTTTCCCCATTTTCCATTGACTTATACACTGTGCGGGCTGGTCTATTTTCATATGGACTCTAATGCCCTTGCCACCTCGCGTGACATAGGGACGCTCCCGGCTCCGATCCATTCCCACTGCTAGTCGATCCCCTTTCATTCCTCTGTGCGCCGCCGTGGAACCCTAGCTCCTGCGCCATCCCGCCGTGGCCCGCAACCCCCACCCTCGGTAGCCCATCCCGCCGCCGCCAATCGCAACCCGCACCCTCATCTTCTACCTCGGCTCCCTCCAAAGTGCGCTATGGAACCCTAGCTCCTGCGCCGCCATATCTTGGCCCTCCGCCGCTATTTAGTGGCCATCCTAGCGCCGCCGCTTGAGGAAGCGGAAGCTGAAGGAAGATGGATGTGCCTCTTCCTCCCGGGTCCCCAGTGTGGTAAGTAACTTGAACTCGATCCAGTACCTCGCATTTGGAGTTCTTATTTTCTCACTTGAACTCGATCCAGTAGTGCATTTGGAGTTCTTATTTCGTATTTTTGCTTAATAGGATTGATCCAAGTAACGCGTTTAGAGTAGACGTTAAAGTTGAAGCCTTCCATTCGAAAGAACCGGATGGTAGGAAATTGTGCACCAAGGGTAGAACAGTGAGTTGGATCCTCGAATCCAATCGTTGCACGATGCAATTGTTGATGGTGTCCTTGTCTAGTGAGGTTTCCTAGGGCGAATCACAGACTCCCACTGTGTGGTACTTTGACAGGAAAAATGGGGAGGATGTTAGGCTTGTTTCTGACTCTTAGGTTCCTGGTATGTTTGACATGTACAGGGATGACAGGCATTTTCAACTTATTGTTGCAGTATTCGACCATGGCGTAGCAATGACATATGGTGGTGAGGCACAGTTGAACAATGATTCAGATAATCTTAGTCAAACCAATTTGAATGCACCTTGTCCTGCAAATGCAATTGGTAGTAAGAGCACTAACAACATTGAAGCCCAGCCACCTGATGATCCATGTGATGATCCAGATGAGTACGTAGGTGTCGATGATGAGCACATGTATGATGTTCCTTTTAATGCGGCAACACAGCAGAATGATATAACTGATGAGGCTAATGACGCTAATGAGGTTAATGAGGCTAATAAGGCTGTTCCTGTTGAAGCTGAAATAAATGATGAAGTTGACTGCGAGGTAGTCATAGCATATGATCGTGAGAACCCTAACATAGAAGAGAAGGCTATGTTTCCTAATATGGTTACCTTCAGGAAAGCGATTAGACATTACGCTGTCAAGATAGGTTTTGAGCTTTGTAATGTAAGAACTGACACTACAAGATTCATAGCAAAGTGTAAAGGTGATAACTGTAACTGGCGCATACATGCTTCTAGGCTCCCGGATGGGCATACTATAATGGTATGTGGCCCTTCGTATACCTACTTTTCTGAATGACCTATTATCTGTGTGTTTCCCTTCTAACTTTGTTTGTGTTTTACCTTGTGCAGATCAAGAAGCTTCCCTTTGTGCATGAGTGTTCAAGCACCAAGCTTTTAGACGGTAGGATAGCTACTCGTATTTGGGTTATTGGATAGACTTGGGGACCGTTGAAGGCCAACCCAACACTATCGCTAAAGAAGCTCAAAGCAAGCTACAAGGAGATTACAACATCAAGCTAAGGTATTCCAAGGCTTGGGCAGGCATGAAACTGGCTCTCGATCACATCCATGGTAAGTACGAAGAGAGCTTTCAGAACTTATTCAATTTCAAAGCTGAGCTAGAGGAAAAGTCTCCTGATAGTATCGTGGAGATTGATCTGAAGAAGCACGCAAATAACATGTGTTTCCGTAGAGTCTTTGTTGCAATGAAGCCGTGCATAGATGGTTTTCTAGCTGGGTGTAGACCTTACATTGGAGTGGACTCAACTCACCTCCATGGTAGGTACAAGGGCCAATTGGCATCTGCTACATCCATAGATGGTCACAACTGGTTGTTTTATGTGGCTTTTGCAATTTTTGACTCAGAGAGTACTGAAAACTGGGAATTGTTCATAAGGCAGTTGCATAGAGCCATAGGTTCCCCGTCAGGGCTTGTCATATCTAGTGATGCATGCAAGGGATTGGAGACTTCTGTTGCTACTATTTTTCCAGAAGCTGAACATAGAGAATGCATGTGACACTTGTACTCAAACTTCATGAAAAAGTTCCATGGCCCAGTGTTTGTGGATAACTTGTATCCAACTGCAAGGGCATACACTGAAGACAGGTTCAAGTTCCACATGGCAAAGATATATGGAGCAAGCCCTGAATCTATAAAGTACCTAGAGATACACCATCTGTGTATCTGGTATAGGTGTGGATTCTCCGAGGCTAGCAAAGTGGATTATGTCAATAACAATATTTCAGAAAGTTTCAACAAACAGATAAAACCATTTAAAGGCTTGAATATTGATGAGCTTGTTGACAGCATAAGGGAAATGGTTATGACTAAGTTTAGCATCCGAAGAGTAATTGGTAGGAATTTGGAGACTTCCATCCTACCATCGTAAGCTAAAGGATTTGCATGCTAAGAGTAGGTTGTTAGGGAATGCCAATATCTCCGTATAACGATCTTGTTGTCAAGTCACCTTGTTTGGAGAATGAATCCAATCTAAGAAGGCGCACTGTAGACCTTAACAAGCAAGAATGTTCTTGCAGGAAGGGGCAGCTGTCTGGCAGGCCTTGCATGCATGCTATTGCTTTCATTTGCCATATGAGGGGATGTAACATAGAGTCATATGTGCATGACTATTATTCTGTTGCAAAATTCAGGGCAACATATGCTGGTGTTATACCCCCAATGACTGATAAATCCACTTGGAAAAAAGTGGATTTGGGATTTGTAATACACCCACCTAAACAAAGGAAGCAAGTCGGTAGGCCAAGAAAGGTTAGGATTAGGGATGTCTTGAGCCCAGCAAAAGAAGGGTTATGTGCAAAAGGTGCAAGCAATTTGGACACTGGGAAGGACTTGCAAGCTTCCACCTCCGATCAAGAAGAGGGTGCAGCAGACGACAATCAAGAACAACAACAGAGAAAGAGGTTCTCACACCGCAAGCTTCCACCTTTTTCAATCTTGTTTTGTAGTGTCACTTGTATTGTGTGCTTACACTTTAACGCATACTTACTAATTATTTCAGAAAAGAACATCCCCTAAGAAGGCCATGTCTGCTGCTAGCAAAAAGAGTGCTAAGAAGTCAAAGGATCCATCTACAGCTAGCAAAAAGACATCCCCTAAGAAGGCTATGTCTGCTACTAGCAAAAAGATTGCTAAGAAGTCGAAGGATCCATCTACAGCTAGCAAAAAGACATCCCCTAAGAAGGGTCCATCAAAGGGGAAGAAGTTGTCAGAGATGATTGTTTAGCTTTTTCCTGGTTATGTATGGTTACCTTTCGAACCGGGTTATGTATCGTTTAAGTGTCGAACCAGGTTATGTATCGTTTAAGTGTCGAACCAGGTTATGTATCGTTTAAGTGTCGAACCGGTTTATGTATGGTTAACTGGTTATGTATGATGAAGTGCGCGTTGTTGTGCATTCTCTTGGCTTATATGTGTTTCCAGAATATTTTGGATGTTGACCTTCTTGATGAGCCTGTAGCTGGATTAGGAAGTTGGATGTTTCCATATGCATACACAGTTGGTTTCCAGCTAATGCATGTTTTCAGATGATGCCTCTATCACCAATGATGGTATGATCTCCATATTGTAGCAACTGAAGATCTTTCTTCAGAGAGCAAGCCTCAATAACTCTCTTGTAACGCCGCTCTCATCCATTGGATTTGCCGAAAAGAATGTTCTCCTCAATGTTTCAGATCAGATCCAGCAAACTGAGGAACATATGTCATTATACCACTAGATGATATTTCACTCACCAGTCACTAGCAATTTCAGTCACTAGTCACTAGATGATATTTGCCCAGAAAGAGGTTTTGTCATTGCCCATTGGAGTGAACTTGTCATTGGAGTTATTTACCCAGATAATGTTGGAAGTGAACTTGCCATTGGAGTTATTTGCCCATTCTTTTCTTAGATCATATTTGATGACAAATGAATGAACCCATGAAATTCATAATGCTTTCTGATTGTAACATCAAGCATTTGGAATGAAAACAGATTGTAACATCAAGCATTTGTCATTTCATTCCGTAATAGCGATTGTATATACAAGTAACATCAAGCATTCGTCACATTCGTCATTTCATTCCAGAATAGCAGATGATATATACAAGTAAACAAAACATGCATATTACAATGCAAGCATGTAACCCTATTAGCTTATCATCACAACCCCTTCTATATTCCTTGAAATCTTCAATGACAGCAGTCATCTGAGCATTATGCTTCTTCATTTCACTCACAAGTTGAACCAGCTCGTAATTTTGCTCCTTCAGCTGGCACACAACACTACTCAGCCTATCCATTTCTGCCACAAAAGTCTGCTGTCCATCCGAAGCTTCGTTCTCTATGGAAATTGCGCACATCTCTTTCAAGTATTACTCATAAGCACACTCCCACTTGAAAAACGAACACTCAGGATCATTTTGCATAAATTACAGCCATCACAAATAGGAAGAACACAAATAGGAGACTTACTGGAGACTAAAACAAATACACCCAAGATATTGTACTTACTGGAATATTGTTCTTGCCTTTGTAAAATATTCTCCCTGGATTTGAGACTGTATTGCTACGCAACTTGATTACGGGGATCTTGCAGCATGGGCACTCCACGAGTGGAAGCTCTTTGCCTTCTATACGGCTGGAGCTTGAGAATGATGACTTCATAGAACTCCCTATTGCCTTGCGCATTGCCATTGCTTCAGAATTGGGGCCGCTCGGCGTGCAGGTTGGGTGACAACAACAAGGATGGAAACTGGAGGAAAAGGATGAGAACCGGAGGAGAGGATTGCGAACAGGAGGAGGATGCAGGCACGGAGGGTGGAGCCGTCGAGATGGCACAGGCGGCCGGAATTAGGGTTCCAAGCCCCGGAGGAGAAGAGTGCAAACGGGAGGAGGACGCGGTCGGGATGGCGCAGCCGGCCAGAACTAGGGTTCCAAGCCCGGAGGAGAAGAAGAGTGCGAATCAGAGGAGGACGCGGGCCGCCGCGGAGGTGGAGGCTGTCGGGATGGCGCGCCGTCGAGCTAGGGTTCCACGGCGGTGCACGGAGGAAGGGGATCGAGTAGCAGTGGCGTTTGGACGGAGCCGAGGTAGAAGACGATGGTGGGAATGGATCAGACCGGAGCCACGACCATCCCTATGTCACGCGACGCAAGGGCATTAGAGTCCAAACGAGAATACACCAACCAAGACAAAGGTATAAATCGATGGAAAATAGGGAAAAGCCTCGGTAATGGTATTTGTATGATCTTCCAAGCTTTGCAGTGGCATATTTGAAATATCAAAATGAGCGATAGCACTTCTCTAAAACAAGCACTTTACAGTGGCATTTATCTAAATTTCTCTTTCAGTAACGAACTTCATCACTCATCAGTCAAATCTCAAGTTCTCAACCTTTCAGAACGATCCAAAGCATCTTTCTGAAACGTTAGTCTTAAGTGCAACAGTTGGAAAACAAACGCATGACCCACAAGGAACTTTTCAGATGAAAAACGCAGGGTACACAAGTACAGACAGCATCTTGGCAAACGATGTACTCGTTACGAATCTTTTCAACACCGCAAAATATGAAACTAGCAGTAAGAGTATCATTTACAAGATGGAGGTAGGGACAGACTATTTCACATCAATGGCCAGCATTAGATAGCCTAGGTCTGAAGAAAAGCATCAGCGATTTTACAAAGGTCAGTGAGCGAGTCTCTCGTGAGATCCTAAGTTCTTTTGAAGTTGAAATCCTAAGTTGAGAGATATGAAGACATGGCTCTTCTGAAATCCCGGTTCATAGCGGAGCCTGCGAAAGGGGTACCTTCAGGGACCCACAAACAGTCTCTGTGAGGAAGCATAATCTGTGGGTTCATGCGGTCCTTGTCGGTACTTGTTTGCTCGGATGGAGCTTCCTTCTTTTTCTTCACAAATTCAAAGAACTCTACAACTTGCCGGGCATATCTGCACAGGCAAAAGATGTTGGATTAATTTCCGTTATGTGGACCTACATGAGATAATATATATATTGGCTATCTATTATTTTGGTTGGCTCAAATATATAAAGTGATCAAATAAAGTATTTATTAAGAGCCGAGTATCTGCTAAGGAAAATATGGACTTTGATTTTTTAAATCTGTGTAGAGACCTATTTGGAATCTATCTCTAATTATGGGACGGGATAGGATTCCATACCAAAAAGGCTATAAATAGGGGTCAAGTCCTCCCAGCAGGGTAACTCACGCCATACCACCTATCCCCATCTGTAGTTAGAGTTTGTAGCCTACCTCTTGCTGGGAAAGAACAAACCCTAGGTAAACAGAACAATTGTTCATCTATTACTTCAGATCAATTCTTCATCGGCAATGGCATCATCGTCAGGTATGCTTCCGCGTTTACGGATTATATAGGTGTTGCAATTACCACATATGCAATCCTGTTAGTTTTGATCATCTGGTTTAGATCAGTTTATTTCTATCAATTGGTATCAGAGCATCGTATGTGTATTACAACCTGTTCTGGTAATCATCAGATCGATTTGGATGTTTTTTTTTCGTCCGATCGGTTCGGTTCCTTCTGGTCTGTTCTTTAAGGGCAGATCCTTTTTTTCCTCTTCGTTCCCCTTGCTCCTGCGGGTGGATCGCAGCACGCTGCTCGGGTCTCCGCCGCCTCCCCGACACCGAGCGCCTTTGGCTGTCCCGCCGCCTCGAAGCGCCATCACGCTCCGGTCCCGCCGCCTCTAGCTCAGTTGGTCCTGTGCGCTCCTCCGAATCCGCCGCTTATGTGCTCGATGGCACCGCCGCTGCGTGCCATGCGTCCTCGAGCCCCGCGCCCGTGTGGTCCGCCGCTTCTTGCTTGCGCCCCTTCGTGCTTGTGGCCCTCGGCATCTACGCCGCCCGCCGCCGCTTTTGCTTGTGCGCCGCCGCCGTTAGTCTTGGCGCCTCACGCCGCCTCGTTGCCGGGCTCAGAAGCCGCCTCCCCATGTGGCGTGTGCGCCTTTGCCTTCGCTGCTTCCACGACCGGCGAAGCGACCTCGGCTTCGCTGCCTGGCTTTCTTCGGCTCCTCGCCGCCAGGCGGCGCTGAAGTGCCTCTTCATCCTCCGCATTGCTCGTGCGATCGCCGTCGGTACCGCCGCCAGCACCGAGCGCCTTCGGCTTCGCGTGGCCCTCCGTTCTTCCGTTGCCGCTGCTGGCGGCCGTGACCACGCCGGGATGCCTCTAGCTCCGCGACCGCGAACCCCCTCCATTTCTGCTGCCGCCGCGGCGCTGGCGCCGACGCGCTGTGCTCTTTTGACGCCACTGCAACCGCCACCTCCAAGCGCTGTCAAGACAGCATCAAGCAAATCCAAAAGATTAGCCCTTGAAGATTGTTTTTTTTTTGTGGATTAAGCTTCTGGCTTAAGTTTCTGGATAAGGATGTTTTGAGATTTAGTTTTTACATCCATCCGATTTTGAGATGCTTCTGGTATCAGGATATCATAAGGATGATTTGCGATTTAGTTTGTGATCATCATATTGTTCTTGTATCTTGTGATGCGTCTTTAGATAATCTTAGTTATGGATTATTATGGTTATTCCTTGCTGTTTCTGATAGAATCAGTCTGCTGAATATTGTATTTGTGATCTTGGATGGAATAATCTCAAATGCGATAATGGTTGGTAGTATATCTTGATGATATTGTCATCTTGCTGCCAAGTCTCTGTTAATTCAGTGCTTCAGATACTACTATTGGTAGAAATCAGTAGTTACTGATTTGTGTTTTCGATATTGAACTAAAGATTAATTGCTCTCTGTTTGCCGTAAGGCTGTAATACTAAAATCGGCTATACAAGCACTGTCATTTTGGTTCAATTCTCTGTTAGGTGAGAGTTAACTTGTCGTTTAAGATTAGTCTTGACATATCGCTTAATGTCAATTGCAATATTGCTTGTCTTGCATCTAGTTTTGTTCTGCGTGACATGTGCTCCAAATAATATTAAGGTTCATTATAATCACCGATCGCTATATATGCTTGTCAGGCAAATTAGTTGTTATCAATGAATGCAAGACTAGTTGTGCATAATCTATTCATCTGGATGAGGAATATATTATGCATTTTTGTTATAAATTGTGGACTTTTTTTTTCATGAATGATGGATTGATTCAAATTTGGCCAGCTAGTGTTCTGCATATGTTAACTGAAGTACTATGTTGCCAAAGCAACCTCTGGTATGTAGGTTAATTTATTCAGAATAACTAGGCATTTTTTTGTGTGTATAATTCATGCATCTATTGACTGGCCCAAAGGAAAGTCAATATTTGGCCGAATTATATATGCAACTATGGCAATAAATATGTAACAATCATCAAGTTTCCATGTGAACAATAAGTCAGACCAAAGTAAGGCATATTGTTTGGCAGGATTTATTGTTAGTATTTGTTTGCTACAACAAGGTTACCGCTTGCTAGTTAATATTTCTGTCCAAAGACTAAATATTAATGTAGCGCTAGATATCTTGCGTGATGGTCTATACCAAATTTTGAATCAAGCCTTAAGTACTTTATTCATGTCATGATGTGAGCATTTATTCTTTTATTTCAGCTGCAAATACTGCTTCCAATATTTATGCTAGCATCAATTCTATACTATGCTTACTGGTGCAAACTTTAAAGAATAGAAAGAGAACATTTTAGTTGTTCTTGGGGTAATGGATCTAGACCTTGCACTTCGTAAAGAACAACCCGCCGCTCTTATGGCTAACAACTCCATTGAGGAAAAGAAGGAGTATGAGAAGTGGGATCGTTCAAATCGCATGAGTCTAATGATCATGAGGTGTGCTGTTTCGAAAGTTTTTCGGGATAGCACACCAGAATAGGCCACTATAGCTAAGGTTTTCCTTGATAGTCTTGAGCAAAGGTTTGCTAAAAAAGAAAAGGGTGAATTGAGTACGCTTTTGGCAAAACTTATCTCAATAAAGTATAAAGGTAAAGGAAACATAAGGGAGTACATTATGGAAATATCTCATCTTGTTTCAAAATTAAAGGCACTCAAATTAAAGCTATCTGAGGATTTACTCATGCATTTAATTTTGATACCCCTTCCTGCACACTTTAATCAGTTCAAGGTGAGCTATAACTGTCAAAAGGACAATCGGTCCCTTAATGAGCTCATCCCCTATTGTGTGCAAGAGGAGGATAGATGGTAACAAGATAGAACAAAAAAAATGCTCATTTGTCTATGACCCCTAAAGTAAAAAATAACAAGAGGAAGAGCAAAGAAGCTGTAGGTGTGCCGTCCATAATGAAGAAACAATGGCTTGAATTGGCTTGTTTCTTTTGTAAGAAGGATGGTCACGTAAAGAAGTATTGTACCAAATATCATACTTGGCATGCAAAGAAAGGTACAATTTTTGCTATGGTTAGCTCTGAGGTTAACTTAACTTCTGTACCTGAATGCACTTGTTAATTAGACTCCGGTGCAACTTCTAACATCAGTGTGTCAATAAACGGTTGCCTGAACTGCCGAAAGCCAAGTGATGCTGAAAGATTCATCTATGTGGGCGATGGCAAGAAGGTGGAAGTTAAGTGCTAATAGAGTTTCAGATGTCTTAGAACTGATACATACGGATATCTGGGGCCATTCCCTACGGCTTCCTGGAATGGCCAAAGGTATATTATCACGTTCATAGACGACTTCTCGCGATATGGTTATATTTATCTTATTCATGAGAAGTCACAGTCCCTGGATGTGTTCAAATTTTTTTTTAAGGCTGAGGTGGAAACCCAACTTGGCAAAAGAATTAAGGCCGTTTGATCTGACTGTGGTGGAGAATACTATGGCAGAAATGACGGATTAGGTGAACAACGTCCAGACCTTTTGCTAAATTCCTAGAGGAATGCGGATCGCCTCAAGACACACCATGCCGGATCTCCCGGCATGAACGGTGTTGCCGAGAGACAAACAGACTCTTAAGGATATGGTGATGAGTATGATTAGTCATTCTACCTTACCGTGAGTATCTCTGGGAGAGGCATTGAAAATCGCAATTATTTACTCAACAAAGTACCAACTAAGGCGACTAACAAAACCCGCATCTAAAAATGGATAGGCAAAAAGCCTAGCATCGTGCATGTACGCACGTGGGGATGTCCATCTCGAGGCAAGGTAGCATGTGCCTAACGAAAGAAAATTGGACTCAAGAACTGTTAGTAGCTATTTTGTTGGATATTCGAAAGATCAAGGGGTTACAAATCCTATGATCCCACTACTAAGACAATTTTTTGAAATGGGTAATGCCCGTTTTTTTGAGGATATTGAGTTTGAAGGGGAGATATGGTTAGGAACATTATTTTTGAAGAAGTTTCAAGGATTTATTTCCTCTTCCTTTGGTTATTCCTAATAACGATCGGGATCAAAGTTATTTTACCCGGTATTATTGAGGAAAATACAATTCAAAATAATGTCCATGATGTTCCTCCACAAAATGATGTTCCTATAGAAGAACAAACTCATCAACCTCAAGAACGAGTGCCATTAAGGAGATCCACTAGAGAAAGAAGAAGTGCAATCTCTGATGATTACATTATCTTTCTTCAGGAGAATGAAGCTTGTAGTGAAATTTTGGGAGAAGATCCTATCAATCTCCAAAAAGCCCTGCAAAGCCCAAATTCAGTTAATTGGATCAATGCCATGAATGAAGAGTTAAAATCCATGAAGGACAATGACGTTTGGGATCCTGTCCCATTGCTAGAAGGAAAGAAACCCATTGGTTGCAAATGGATATTTAAGACCAAACGGGATTCGAAAGGCAATGTGGAAAGATATAAGGCTCGTCTTGTTGCTAAAGGATATACTCAAAAGGAAGGCATAGATTATAAAGAGACTTTCTCTCCGGTTTCTTCAAAAGACTCTTTTAGGGTCAATTATGGCACTTGTGGCATTTTTTATCTTGAGCTTCATCAGATGGATGTAAAAACAGCGTTTCTAAATGGAAACATTGATGAGATGATTTATATGGTGCAACCAGAAAACTTTGTGGTCGGTGATCCGAAGCAAATGGTACGCAAATTAAAGACATCCATCTATGGGCTCAAACAGGCTTCCCGGCAATGGTACCACAAATTTCATGAGGTTATTATCTCTTCTGGTTTTGAGGTAAATGCAGTTGAGGATTGTGTGTATCATAAATTCAGTGGGAGTAAGTTCATATTTTGGTTCTGTATGTTGATGACATATTGTTTGCTTGTAATGATATAGGCTTGTTGCATAAAACCAAGAAATTTCTCGCTAAAAATTTCGAGATGAAGGATCTTGGTGATGCTTCTTTTGTATTAGGAATTCAAATATGCTGAGATCGCTCTCAAGGTGTACTTGGATTATCACAAAAGAACTATATCGATAAGGTATTGTAAAGATTTGGCATGCAGAACTGTAAACCTTTAGATACCCCTGTGGCCAAAGGTGAAAAATTTAGTCTTAGCCAATGTCCTAAGAATGATTTTGAGGCTAAGAAAATGCAAAACATCCCCTATTCATCTTTGATAGGAAGCATGATGTATGCTCAAGTTTGCACTAGACCAGATATAGCATATATTGTTGGAATGCTAAGCAGGTATTTAAGTAATCCAGGATTGGATCATTGAGTCGCAGCAAAACAGGTGTTGCGGTATTTGCAAAAGATGAAGGATTTCATGCTCACATATAGGAAGTCGAATCAGTTGGAGATCATTGGGTATTCTGATTCTGATTTTGTTGGTTGCCAGGATACTCGCAAATCCACTTCAGGTTACATCTATCTACTAGGTGGAGGTGCGGTTTCTTGGAAAAGTGCTAAGCAGTCACTCGTTGCCCTATCCACAATGGCAGCTGAGTATGTTGCTTGCTATGAGGCTTCAAATCATGGGATATGGTTGCAGAACTTTGTCACAAGGTCATGAATTTTGGATCGGTCGACGCACCACTAAAGTTATATTGTGACAACAAGTCTGCAGTTATGTATTCTAATAACAACAGGAGTTCGTCTAAATCTAAGCATATAGACATCAAGTTCCTAGTTGTGAAAGAAAGAATTTAGAGTGGTAAATTGTCTATTGAGCATATAGGTACAGACTCCATGATTGCGGATCCGTTCACTAAAGGCTTGACACCTAAAGTGTTCCACGAGCATGTTGCTC
The DNA here is from genome assembly GCA_036346405.1 of Phyllostachys edulis. Taxonomy (NCBI): domain Eukaryota; kingdom Viridiplantae; phylum Streptophyta; class Magnoliopsida; order Poales; family Poaceae; genus Phyllostachys; species Phyllostachys edulis. The sequence continues at coordinate 38,308,248 of CM070553.1, forward strand.
ATATGGGTGTGGTTTCACTTATGGAATTCAGTTCAAGTGGGAGTTTGTAATTTTTCTTATGCTCATGTGACTATCAGTTTAGTATAAAGACCTTCAGTTATATTCTCTAGAGAAATAAAGTTTATGCTCTTTTACTCTAAATTCATATCATCTCATTTGGTTCTAAGAAGATGTTTTGATCTCATAAGGTATAAAGTTGGACCAGTTGGAAATAGGCATGTTGTGATCGCATCTCATGTAATTTCCATGCTACACATCCATATTTGATCCATGTCATTCTTTTATGTTGACATATGTGACATTGATGGGTTTAGTTACGCTTTCAAGTGACGAAGACCGCTTTGATCCTATGTTGATATAATTGATGGACTGGATTGGTTTAATGATGCTCATAACATAGATAGCATTTTTGAAGCTCATAAAGTTTTGATATGTATTTACTCATTTGGTCCAAGTGGGAGATTGTTGTATTAATTTCCGTTATGTGGACCTACATGAGATAATATACATATTGGCTATCTATTATTTTGGTTGGCTCAAATATATAAAGTGATCAAATAAAGTATTTATTAAGAGCCTAATATCTCATTAAGGAAAATATGGACTTTGATTTTTAAATCGTAGAGACCTATTTGGAATCTATCTCTAATTATGGGACGGGATAGGATTCCATACCAAAAGGCTATAAATAGGGTCAAGTCCTCCCAAATAGGTAACTCATGCCATACCACCTATCCCCATCTCAGTTAGAGTTTGTAGCCTACCTCTTTGGGAAAGACCAAACCCTAGGTAGACGTAACAATTGTTCATCTACTACTTCAGATCAATTCTTCATCGGCAATGGCATCATCGTCGTATGCTTCGCGTTCTGATTATATAGGTGTTGCAATTACCACATATGCGATCCTCGTTAGTTTTGATTATCTGGTTTAGATCAGTTTATTTCTATCAAAAGATTCAAACCTTAAGTGAGGATGCAGAATTTTTGGGGTATTTAGGAGTAGCTTTCACCGCTACTTCCTAATGTTGATATCCAGTAACTAGAACAGCATTGCGAGGGCCAAATTAAATCTATATTAAAACACAAAAAAATGTGCATAGGACCTAGAAAAGCTGGCCATTCAAAGATTTAAAAAAAATGACACAATGAACAATATAATCAGTAAAATGAACGTTTGCAAACTCACTGTCGTTTAGCCTCTACATCTTTGTTGAAATCAATGTCAGGTTCACAATCCAGGACCCGATCGAGCAGGAACCTACATAGCATAATGCCTCTGCTTTATAACTGAGGTGATTAGTACTGGAGCTTTTGAAGCAAATTAAGATAGGAGAACATACCTTTTGGATACTGGAATGCATGTGATCTCCTTCCAAGCAAAAGACACGATCCCGTATTTCTGGAGGCAAGGAGCCCTCCATATGCATGGGCAGCTGACGGACTGATAATACACCAGGGCCGCCTCCTTTCGAAGGAAGTAACCAGCTCTCATGTTTCTCATGCAAACCTTGCGAGTAGTCAAGAGTAACACCACCTTCCTCTGATCTTTTTCGGAGCATCATTCTTTTATGGCAAGTATCTGGGCTAGCTCTTAAATAAATAAACCCATCAGCAGGGGCAAAGCTGAACCTCGGGTCTCCCGGACAATGGCCAAAGGCCCAGCGAAAAATAGCAGGTAAGTGGTTAGCTACAGTACAGAAATTTAGACTGGACTGTACAGATAAAGATGATCACGCACTGGGCCAGCCTGAGGCTTGGGCCGGCGCTGGCTCCACCTCTGCCCATCAGGGATAAGACCTGGGAGCGATGACACAACCGGATCGAACCAGGAATCATAGATGCTGATCTCCATCTCATTCATCCAGTTAGCTTCGTGAACAGCACGTACAAATGCCTGGTGGATATTGACAAAAGATTTAGTTTACACAAAAGATACTAACCAATTGAATCAGAAGGTAACTAAAATATTATGTTCACTGCCTGAACTAGCATTAGTAAGTAAGAAAGACCTACCATCCTATCACTGAAAATGCTTCTTTCCATCAGTCTGAGAGGTTTTATTACACCTGAAGATTCCCTTTCTTGCATGACCCTCGTCACAAACACGTTGTTTTGGAATGTGTAAGCATACCTATGTGGCTCAGCGTAGAAGGCATCCAATATATTGAAGTAATCAGGGCCAACATCCTGCCACTTAGCAATAGGTTCAGGTACTATCTCTACAAGATCACGCAATTCAATAGTCTCATTAGCTATTCTTTTGAGGAAGGTGGTCTTCCCAACACTAAGATTCCCTTCCACACAAAAGGTCAGATTCTTCTTCTGAGAAAGCTTAGATGAGTCTGTATCCTTAAGCTCCTCATCAACTCTCTTTAATGAATGAAGCTATACTCTCAGCATGGTTCTTATGTATGATGCCAACTGAGCTCTGTAAGAACTCAACCATCTTCTCACTAGACTTGCCAAAGAACTGCACATGCACGTAAATTGTCAACAAAAGCTGAGGGGACAGCATATTCAAATGGAGAAGTCCATAACATTTACACGATAATGTAACCACCTCAAACAAAAGAATAGAGTGGCAGGAATCTGCAGTATCGCCATATCATTTATTAACCTCTCGTGCGACTTAAGTATTGAAAAGTCCATCCCAAACTGAAAGAAATATAACTTGCTTCTCAGAACACAGAAGAACATGTGACAAAATCACTCTACAGTCCTGATTTTCTTTTCACAAGTCCAAAACAAGACAAACAAAAAGCATCAGAGTTCCCCGTCTATTACAATAGTAATATAATGAGGTGTTGATCAACTGGCATTAGCATAAGTGGAAAAGGCATATAATGCAAAAGAGCATCATGCTTGTACATTCAGCGCAGTCTACATGAGACAGTTATAATTTTGGTTATGAGTGTTTGTTTCAAAATGTTGCAGATGGAGTTGATTTTTAATTTGGTTAAGAGACGTTTAATTTTGTAAATATATATATCTGTCAACTAGGATGAACGGACACGGACACGCGTGTCGGACACGACACGTATCGGATAAGAGATTCGCCATTTTCTAAAAAATGATGACACAGGGACACAGCTGTATGTATGTATATAATAATAACAACAACAACAACAACAACAACAACAATAATAATAATATATGCATATGTATTATTGAATGCTTTTCTACGTGTTTATCAAACAGAAAGTGTAAAATGCTAGGAATATGTGCCACAAAGATGATCATCGGCTTCTGGTCTTTTCAGTTCCTCATAAAGCATAACTTCATATTAATACAAGAAATTCAAAATTCCTTTAACCTGTGAATAGAAAAAACTTGATTAGTAAATGTAAGTAAGCAATATAACAAATACAATGCAACAACAAACACCTAAGTACCTAACATTATAACAACCATCAAATAATCGGCACTTGAATTTGAACCACCCGGTTCCATCTTCTAAGTCCTAATTCCTAAATCTGCAGCAAGGAACATAACATTACGTGATTACACTTTCCAATTTTCCATGCATATCCACAAGGTCGGAACCAACAAAAATCCCATTTCAGTACAGCACTACAAGTCTAACAGCAGTACAACACTACAAGTCTACAAGCCCATTTCAGTAAACAAAAATCCAACTAAATCGTAAAAGATCAGAGGCCGAAGGGGAACCAAGGTTGGCACATTCTTAAGTACTTGAGAAGGACTAAGAATCGTTCCTAGTTTATGGCGGTGATGAAGAGCTCGTTGTAAATGGTTACACCGATGCAAGCTTTCAAACCGATAAAGATGATTATCGTTCGCAATCTGGTTTTGTATTCATTTTGAATGGAAGAGCAGTGAGCTAGAAAAGTTCTAAGCAAGAGACGGTTGCTGATTCTACGATGGAGGCCGAGTACATTGCGGCTTTTGAATCTGTGAAAGAAGGTGTTTGGATAAGGAATCTCAATGCTGGGTTGGGTGTGGTTCTGAGTGCCTCGAGCCCAATGGATCTCTATTGTGACAATAATGGAGCCATTGCGTATGCTAAGGAGCCTAGATCCCATCAGAAGTCCAAGCATATACTCAGGCGTTATCATCTTATTTGCGAATTGGTGGATAGAGGAGATGTTAAGATATGCAAAATTCATACAGATTTAAATGTTGCTGATCCATTGACAAAGCCTCTCACACATCTAAACCATGAGGTGCACACAAGAGCTATCTGTATTTGATACTTAAATGATTGACTCTAGTGCAAGTGGGAGACTGTTGGAAATATGCCCTAGAGGTAATCATAAAGATGATTATATTTCGTTATGTTCATAACATTGGATAATATGTTATCTTTTTCTAGAATAATGTTGTTAATATTTATTATCAAGTATGTGACTTGATTGTGAAACTTTATATTTCGCGATAATTATTCTTAAACGTTCTCTAGTCGAAACATATGAGAATACATATGAATAGACTAGCATATGTATTGGTTAATGATTATGTTTCACATGTCATAGATATGGAGACATCAAACCAACAATATGGACACATGTTAAAGAACATGGTGTTGGTTTGACCCACCTTGAGACACTGTTGAGATTGTTATGAATTCTTATGTCATCAGTTGGTCTCAAGCAATGATGATGTATGATACTTAGACCTGAAATCAGCATAGTTTCCTGCATGTATAGTAGCACTCTTAGGGGTTGCCAAACACTACTCGTAATTGGGTAGTTATAAAGGTAGCTTTCAAGTATGCTATGAAACTTGCAGAGGAATGTGACTGGTCGGATATGGGATTTGCCCCTCCTAACATAACAGGAGAGATGTCTCTGGGCCCCTCATTGTGATCGGATAAAGAAAGTGCATGGCCATGCCACTAGTGGTCGAAGTGTCAACCATATGAAGTTATTCGATACTTGATCGAGAAAGAATTGAACAGTTCATGGATGATATATAATCTCACCTGGAGTTCAACCAGATATCGTGAGACAAAGGGATAATACATAAATAGGTTGTTCAGTTCGACCAGATAATACAGCTAATATCCTTTCTCCACGTGTAGGGATAACCGCTTTCTAGGACCTCCTCCGCTTAGGACCTCCTCTGCCTGGAGTGGTCCTGGAGAAACCTTTCGAGGAGGTCCAATAGGACGTCTTGAAGCTGGTCGATGACTGGTTGTATGGAGATACGAGCAGGTCGTAGACTGGTCGGAGCTGGTCGTAGATTGGTCGAACGTAATCACTAACTAGTCCTAAGGAGTTACGAACTGGTCGTGACTAGATACAAGCTGGTCGTAAGTGATAAAGACCTGGTCATAGATCATATTACATTAAGGTCTATCCGATATATTCTATGTGTGTTCGGGAATCATTATGTCCTGCTAAGTATCGCTGACGATTCGTGGTCGGAAAAGAGTTTCTAAGTCACAATCGATTACACATGAACCTATAGGGTCATACATTTAAAGGGCTAGGATTTGATTTGAATAGTGATCTGAATTCTTGTAGGCCACGAGTTCCTAATGGGCCTCAAGTTCGAGACCCATTATGGATGCCTATATATAGAGGGGCGGTGGCATGGGGTGAGATGATCTTGGAGTGGTCCTAGAGAAACCCGAGTAGCCACGCCTCCCTCAACCACGCCGCCGGTGCTAGCACTCCAACGTGTGGTGTCCCTGCCCCGTATGTGTGGATACTTTGGAGGTGTTGTTGCGAAGCATTAGCACTAGGACGATCCACAACTCATGACGATCACAAGAGTAGGAGGAGAAGACGCGAGGCGAGTACGACCACTGCATCAACTCGCTGCATCGACTCTATTTCCGCTACGAGTCGGCGCGTCTAGTGGTAATCCCGTGATCTATTACTAGCGGAAGTTCCTTAGTTGCACGGTAGAATTTTTGTTTTGTGCTTTCGTAGCCTACCTGTAGTCCAATAGTGGTATCAAAGCCTTTCCGTCTAGTTTTAGATTCAGATTAGATGCATATTGTGATATGTAGCAGTTATAGATGTGATCTATTTCTGTTTTTGTTGGTTGTAGATTGTTTTTGGCGATGGTCGATATGATCGTCCATGCGCGGTGGTCATGAGATGGGTTCATGATCGTTATTCCGTGATCATGTGTTCATGGTCGTATCACGACTTGCCTCTACCGGTCGGTTTCCACCATCGGGGCAGACAGTGATCGTAAATCCATGAAGCACATGAAGATCAATCTGGTTGGTCGAATCGGAGCTGCGATCGGAAAGGGTTAAGGTGATTAATCCAATGCGATTTACATGGACAGAACAGTAGATTAGATCTACGTAGTTTGAAAATTTTTGCCGAAAAGGACCTTGGTATATGGATAGGGCTACCGCCCTTCTGGTGCGGGTTGCCATCCTTGTGGCCTAGGATCTTAACTTGTTTTTGCAGGATTTTGTGAATAGTATGACCCATGATGTATGTGTTAGACCGAAAAGGCGACTAGAGGGAGGGTGAATAGGAGCACGATCTCTTTTTCACCTTTATTGAATTCAACACGATTTTCACTATAATAGCTATAAAAGCTATGAAGATCAATATAAAAGCACAGTGGAAGACTTGTATTGAATCCAATCAAAACCCCGAAGCAAATAGACAAAAATCACAAAAACTCAAAACCTAAAGAGTTGGACGGTCAGACCTCCATGTAGTTGGCGGTCTGACCTTTGGAAATCGGTCTGACCGCTAGGTACATGGCGGTCTGACCTCCAGGCCAATGAACAGTAAAATCAGCACGAACTCAAAATCACAAATTGGCTTAACTTTTGATCCGCAACTCCAAACCTAACCAAACTTGAGACATACCTTCTCTAGGATGTCAGGAACCTATTCCAATCAAGGATCGTAAAGATCCTTGCCAAAGTTCCAATCCTTTTCCGTTTGAGTGAAGGTTGCTCCAAAACCGAGTCAAAACCAAAATATGATCCAAACAGTTGCTCGTGGGTGATTGATGATCAAGATGATCCTAGATGTATTACCACATGTCATAGCAAGCTAGATCTAGGCCAGAAACCAAAAGAAAACTCACGAATTAAAGAAAGCCCCAAAATCACAAAATAAAGAGTAAGAACAAAAGAGACTCATCTTGAGGAATCTTTCTTGGATTAATTTGGGATTCATGTTGGTTTATAGCCACTCCATTCAGTAGGACAAAGGCTCAACACATAAGCACACAATCAATCCATCTCTCTAGAACCCTAGCCTCTCCACTCTCTTAATCCTAAAACACAAAATAGGGTTTTAGATATGAGGGTTGGGAGATGCTAAACCAGCACCCTCCCCTATTTATAGTGGAGGCTAGTTTCTAGAAGAACATTCCTAATGGGCACCCGTTAAGCCCACACACAAACGGGTTTCACTTACGCACGTATTTTAAAGTGTCGCCTTCATCTCCTCTTGACCTAAATTGCTTCTCCTTGCGCCGTCTTGTGCCGCTGGTTAGCAAAAGGTCATCAAAGCGTATTTAGGTGAAATTACCAAAATACCCTTCTCGATCCTTCTCCCAAGACCGAGTCCAATCTTTATGAAGCAATCCCATGCTTCACACGCAGTAGTTGATCAACGGCTCTTCAAGTCGGCAAGTTCTCCCATTCGCTTCCCACCGAAACCACCGTGGCACTTGCACCCACCCCACGCCGCTTGATGCAACTCCGCTGCAATCAACTTCCCGTTCGGTCATCCTTGTCCATTTTGCGCCATGCTTAAATCCATTGACTTCACCGCATCTTCGATCGTTTCTAAACCTCACTCTCCAAGCCTAGTCCCGATCATCCTCGCCATTGACCGTCGTTAACCTCCAAGCTTCCTCACAACAATAGATAAAGAAATCGATTCCGGGAACAAGTTCTTCGCAACTTGACCCACGTTAGTCAAAACATGCATCATGCAACATATATGCACCAAACCCTTGAACTTGACCTAACCACATTAACGAGGATATAACAATCCTTATTTTATTATATATCTATAATTCATGTCATGGGTAATAATGACGCCATATAACTCTTGAATATACCCCTCAATATTCATAAGGAGAAGCCGGAAGTCGTAAGTTCTCTTTACGACCACCCGTAGTCGTGGGTCTTCCTACGACTACCCCATAGTCGTAAGCCCTTCTTTACTATCCCGTGATCGTAAGCTCTACTACGATCGATCCGCGGGTTGTAGGCTCTCCTCGACCACCACCTCGTCAGAAGCTCTTCTTTACCGGTCCTTAGTCGACAAGACTCACAGACATGTGGGCCTAGTCGATCAGGAAATCTCATATACCGTATCCAAGGATATGAGCAATCAATTACGCTGTTATTCCCTGGAATAACATCATGATTTAACTCTCTGTTATGGTGATAATTGCCTGGCAACGTGGGAACGTTACAACTCTCGTAATAACCTCCGGTAACGGCTCCACGATCTGGTGTGTTAATGTGACCTTTATACTAAAGATCCAACGGCACACCCCGGGGCCAGTATAAAAGGCAAGGATCATCAGGAAGAGGTGAGGAGGTGAAAGAAGATTAGAAGGACAATACTCTAGTCTATGATTCCATCTTGTAATCCAGTATACTTAATACATACACACATGAGTAGGGTTGTTATTCTCCCAGGAGAAGGCCCGAACCTGTATAAAAATCCCTGTGTCTCCATCTCTGTGTGATTTTGAGCCTAGAAGAAACCGAATCAAATAATCTTTACGTAAGTTCGGTTCTAAAACACCGACAGTTGGCGCCGACCGTGGGGATCTTTGAGTCATCAGCTTTCCTTTGTCTTTCCGATTCTCATGCTCTCATGGTAGGAGAGTGGAATGCGGAGAACTGGTTTGACTTGGCCGATTATGCAGATATCGACATGGATGTTGGTTTCGACTATGAGCTGAGCGATGCATCATCTGATGGTGATGTCGCCTCTGGAGATCTTTCTCCAAGAGACCTTACCATCGATGGAGTTGAGGAGGGATCCTTATCCCCCACAACTATACGTCTAGATGGGGAACCAGCTTCCTCAGAGGACAAGGGTCAATCTGACCACAATGAGGGCTGTCCCAAGGCAGACTTGCGACATGGTGAGGGTTCCCTCTCCAAATGTCCCAGTCCGTCTAAGACAGTCCGACCTGGCGCGACAACTCCTGGAAGTCGTAATTCCGGATCTTCATCAACATCTGGTTATTCTCTCTCTCTCTCCGGTTAGCCCAGCCAAGAATGTGATCAAACATGCTCTTTCTGCGAGTTCGACCATCCCAACGCAGGACTCGCTTGCCGACAGAGACGGTTATAACCCGGAATTCCCCTTCCTAGAAGGGTTTACTCCAAGTCACCAAATGGTGTCATTCGACGACTCCTCAAGCGAGGAGGCCTCTAGCGCAAGTGGAGATCATCAACAGGAGGTCTTCATCCTGCCCTCAAGTAACTCTCATAGAGATGAGGCTGCAGATGCTCCCCGAAGATCACACCCTACGACCGCTCGTGGCAATGATAAAGACACCACCGACGACAACCAGAGTCAATACTCTGATGAGCGTGCGGGAAATTCTTGAGATCATCGCACTCCATTGAGGCAAGCTCAAGGATCAGGTATGAATGATCCTAAAATAAACAGACGAAAATGAGTTGCAGCTCAGAGAAAATTGCCTAGGCGCACTCAATACTAGTCGGAAGAAGCTCAGAAACTTCAGTATATCAACGACCTGCTCGAGAACCCATCTCGAGAACTTGCTCGAAAGCACTGGCTACAACCTCTTCGCCAAGAGATCGCAAAACTACTACGAGTATGATGAGCAAGCTCGAACGACTTCGCCGACGTTATTCCAGAGTCGTGGCAATCACGACTCCATCGCCTTCCAATCAATCGAATAACTTCGCCGATGGAGATCGCCGCAAGGTGCGCCGCCCCAATCCGTAAAAAGAGTTCCTCGAATGCTTGACGATCATAAAACTCCTAGGAGAGGTGATCATTCACCACTCCGACCGAGAGGTTTGCAACAGCAGACAAGATACGAGGAGTATTACCCTCGTAGGATCGAGACTTGCTATAAGTCAGATTCACCCCTTGCTGGATATCGTCGAGTACGATCACCGCAACGCTAACCCCTCTTTCTACAAAGGTGGTGTTACGATGTGATTACCGGATGTCGGCATTCTCGCCGACCTCGAAAGCGCTTCAACGGCGCCGCGATTTCGACCAGGAACAAGGAGAAATTTGATGGGTCTCAAAATCCCATCGAATTCCTTCAAATCTACACAACCGCCGAACGAGCAACAGAGGAGGAGAGCGCGCCATGACGAATTACCTTCCGATCAGGTTCGAAGGGTCTCGCCGATCGTGGTTATTAAACCAACCATTCGAGTCGATCTACTCGTGGAAACACCTCTGTGATATGTTGCTGGCTAATTTCTAGAGCACCTACCATCGCCTTTAAAGGAGGACGACCTACACATGATGGGACAAAATGACCACGTAAACACTACGCCAATTCATCAGCGTTTACCAGTTCACAATTCTATTCTGATGTTTCCGACGATTCGTTATCGTGAGCCTTCTGCAGGAGTCCGTAGTAGAAGGATCACGGAGGACATCGCTTTGAACCTCCCGCCATCAGAAGTGAACTCTTCAAGATGGCTGATCGGTACGCTACTGCTGACGAAGAAGTTGAGTGGACCAAAATCATCGATCGAGATGATCAAGACCTCGAGACCGGGCGAAGGTAGCAAAAACAAGGATAAGAAGGCCAAGAAATCTAAGAACAAGGCAAAGGGACAAAAGCTTCAAGCCAATGCTTCTAAGGAGATCCTAGTCGTAAGCGATAAGGAGCCACGAACTGACAAGCAATACCCCGATCGAGGCAAAGGTAAGCGCTCGAACGGAAGAACGATAAGCCTAGGTGGTGCCCTTTCCACAAAAAGGAAGGGCATGACCTCCGCAACTGCCGAGTTTTTCAACGAAAACTCAAAGACTATTACAACGGCAAAGGGCCACTTCCTACTCTCGAAGAAGTAGGGCAAGCCAATGGTCGTACACAGTCGGATGACAACGAGGACATGCCATTTCAAGATCCCAAGCACACCATCGAGCACATCTTTGGAGGATCATCGGCGTACGAGTCAAGACGACAGCTTAAGGCAGTCGAACGTGAGGTAAACTCCATTGACTCTTCTCTTGTCAATAAAGTATCGAGGTGGTTTCAAGTCACCATCTCTTTCGAGAAGGGTGACCGCTCGATCCTTCAACCCGACCGTTGTTTTTCGATCGGTGAACCCACCATCAATAACTATCGAGTAAATCGAGTGTTGATTGATGGTGGTAGCTCGTTAAACATTCTGCTTACGAGCACCACGACGAAATGCAAGTACCTGTGACCAAGGTAAGACCAGAAGATATTCATTTCATGGTATTGTACCGTGGTCTTCACCAAACCCATTGGTCAAGTTTCTTCCTTTAACATTTGGTTCACTAAGTAATTTCTGTGATCGGAGAAAATCTCCTTTGATGTGGTCGATTTCGATATGGCATATAACGCCATATTCGGACGACTCGACTTTTGGCAAAATTCTTAATGGCAACTCATTATGGGTATCAATGTCTTAAGATGCCAGTCCCAAAGGACTAATCATAATTCATTGTGATAAGAAGATGGCGCACACGCAGACCGCGATCCCTCGAGATGGTGGGTCGATACCAAATGGAAGAAAAAAGGCGACCGACCAAGAGCTCGAAACCCAGAGTCGCGCCCAAGCCGAATCCATCAAGTCAAAGAAGTTCCCTAGATCGAGGAACCTTCAAGATCGCTTGCATCGGGATACTTCCGACTCCAAGTAGGAAGACGCCCTAGCCCTCATCACTTTCTTCCAAGCAAACGCAGATGTCTTCGCATGGTAAGCATCCGACATGCCCGGAGTCCCCAGGGAAGTGATCGAGCATAGGCTAGCTTTACGGCCTGACAAAGTACCCGCAAAACAAAAATTATGGAGATTTGCCCTGATTGACGAGATGCTATAAGGTCAGAATTGGACAAGCTACTTAAAGCAGGCTTTATAAGAGAAGTCGACCACCTAGAGTGGTTGGCCAACCCTATAATGGTTAGGAAGTCTAATGGCAAGTGGCGAATGTGCGTAGACTTTACTGATCTTAATAAAGCTTGTCCAAAAGATAATTTTTCTTTACCTCAGACGATCGCTTGGTTGACTCTCATCGCTGGTTGTGAAACATTAAGTTTTCTAGATGTATATTCTGGCTACCATCAGATTAATATGTGTCTAGAAGATAAAGAAAAGACCGCATTTATTACTCCATTTGGTATATTTTGCTATGTCAAAATGCCATTTGGTCTAAAAAATGCTGGCGCTTCTTTTCAACGTTTAATGCAATCGACTTTTTCACCTCAGCTAGGCTAAAATTTGGAAGCCTATGTTGATGATCTAGTCGTAAAAAGCATCAAATGGCTTGATCATGTTTCGGAATTGCAGGAGACGTTCGACAACCTCAGAAAACACTACTTAAAACTCAATCCTGAGAAGTGTGTGTTTGGAGTCTCTTCGAAAATTGCTTGATTTCGGTCTCCGACGAGGGATCAAGCAAATCTCAAAAAGATAAAAGCCATTATTCAAATGCGCCTCCAACCATGAAGAAAGAAGTCCAAAAGCTCACAGGTGTATGGCGGCTTTAAGTCATTTCATAGCACGACCGGGGAAAAGGACTACCTTTCTTCAAACTTCTAAGGAAGCACGAGGGTTTCGAGTGGTCGAAGAGGCAAACGCCGCTTTCGAGGATGTCAAGAGATATCTTTTAGTAGCTCCTATTCTGGTTTCCCCGAAACCAGAAGAGTCGCTCTTAATTTATCTAGCTGCCACACCACAGGCAGTGAGCGCAATACTAGTTGTAGAACGTGAAAACATTCAACGACTGGTGTACTACGTAAGTGAAGCTTTACATAGACCTAAGGAGCGTTACCCTCAGGTCCAAAAGCTTCTTTATGCCCTCCTCATGTCTTCGAGGAAACTGAGACATTATTTTTAGGCACACAAGATAATTGTGCCGTCTGAGTTTCCCTTAGGAGTGATCCTCCAAAATAGGAAAGCAGCGGGACACATGTCTAAATGGTCAGTAGAACTTGAGGAGTTCGACCTCTATTTCGTGTCCCGAACGACTATTAAATCCCAGATCTTGGTAGACTTTGTCGCCGAATGGACAAATCCTAAACCTGTTCAAGATCCCCAGTACGATACCCACGACAAGTGGACGATGTACTTTGACGGGTCACTTACTTTAAGTGGCTCGGGGGCTGGAGTGGTCTTGGAATCTCCTAACGGAGAGACCTTAAAGTATGCCATACAGTTAAACTTTTAGGCCACTAACAACGCAAGCGTATCATCTGAAGGTTTACTAGTTTCAAGATACGTCTTGCGAAAGCACTCGCAATTCAACAACTACTCGTGAGAGGAGACTCTCAACTAGTCGTGAATCAAGTCGAAAAAGAGTACCAGTGCTCTAATCCGACCATGTCTCGACATTTATCGGAGGTTCAAAAGCTTGAAAAGCATTTTTTCGTTTCGAGGTACAATTTATCCTCGAAGGATAATTTCCTCCTGCATCACCTTACTCGGATAGCTTCTTCCTGATCACAAGTGCCAAAAGGGGTCTTCTTGGAGCAACTCCAGAAGCCGTCTCTGGTGGACACACCAGAGACATCTCCTATTGAGACAACATCTCCAGATTACGAGAACACTTGGATGGATCCCATCTACAAGTATCTTTAGACGGGTTCTGTACCCGATGACGATCTTGAAGCAGATCGTTTATCCTGAAAGGTCAAAATGTATACTTTGGTCGAAGGAGTCCTCTATAAATGAGGTACTCAAGGGGTACTCATGCGATGCATACCGCAGAGAGAAGGACTAAACCTCCTTCATGACATACACGGGGGTATCTGTGGAACTCATGCTTCCTACAGAACGCTGGTCGAAAAGCCTTTCGACAAGGATTTTATCGCCAATGCCTCTACGATGCCAAAAAGTTGGTTAAGAAATATGTACAATGCCGCTTATAGCAGTAAATACACCAACCAAATTTCGCATTACAAACAACCCTTTATCTTGGCCTTTTGCGACCGAGGTCTCGATATCCTAGGACTGCTCCCAAGGGCCTCAGGGAGGCTTTGAGTTCCTTTTGTGGCTATTGATACGCTCACAAAATGGATCAAAGCCAACTCCGTGGATCGATAACAAATGTAAGCCGCAAAACGGTTCACGATGAGAAGCGTGATTGCTCGGTTTGGTGTCCCAAGTCGAATAATCACGATAATGGTAAACAATTTTTAGTGTAAAATTTCAGAATTTTATGACGAGTTGGGTACCAAGCTCTGTTATGCCTCTCCCGCCCATCCCCAAAGCAATGGGGCAATGAACGAGCTTAATGGCCAAATAATGCAGGAATTAAACTCGAGTTCGACCACTTTGTCAAGCCGAGGGCTTGGGTACAAGAATTACCCTCAAGATATGGGCAGCCAAGACGACCGCTAGTTAGGCAACAAGCTTAAACACCTTTTTCCTAGTTTTTGGTGCCGGGCCATGCTTCCGCCGTAACTAAAGATCAGTCTACAAGGGTTGAGAGTTTCAATTACTCAACCCATGAACAACTTCGAGCGGATGACATTAACCTGCTCGAAGAAAAGAGGAATCGTGCCTTAATCCGCTCAACAGCCTACCAAAGAAGCCCTCGCCAAATACTATGATCGTGAAGGTCCAACCTCACGCCTTTGTCAGAGGTGACTTGGTATTGAGAAAAATTCAATCCCAAATTAATCGAACAAGCTTTCCCCAAGTGGGAAGGTCCTTACACAAAGGGTCGGGTTATGCACTGTGTTCTGACGATCGAATGGAAGACGGTACCAATTCTCTCAAATTCTTGGAATATCGACCAGTTACGCAAATTCTACATGTAAACGACCATCCGTTCAATAAAGCATCAGGTTCTTTCTATCTTTATTGTATTACTTCGAGTAGCGCTTTGACAATTCTTTTAACCATACCCTGGTCAAAGGTCCGCCCTTGACCAGTTACTAAGTCGTGCACTCTTCCACGATAATGCACTGGTCGTAAGATATTCTACGTCACCTAGTCGAAGCCTTTCCTCTCTGCACGTGGTCCCGCCCACTAGAAGGAACTTCCTAGAGTCGACTCGTTCCCCCCTTTTTTTTACCAACACAAAGAGCTTGGGTTCGAAACATGGTTGAAATAATGTCAAGACAACTCTTAGTACGTTAGTTTATTTCTTCATCCATCTGTTTGAAAAATAAATTAAGCAGAGTACACTTTCCAAATTTGCTCGACTACTTTCGATAAACTCGGTTTGTTTTAACTGGTCGGAGGAAGTTGCAACACCTAGTCGAAGACTTTCCTCTTTGCACGTGGTCTTGCCCACTAGAAGGAACTTCCTAGCATCATTTTGTTTCTAACTCTTGCTACCAGAGCAAATATACTAAGTGCATTGAGATAAGTTGGACAAATTTTTTAAGGAACTCTAGACGTTTATCTAACTCAAGTTGACCGTTCTTGATTTGATTAATCCGTCGAGATGGTAATATCACCTAGTCGAAGCTTTTTCCTCTCTCGACATGGTCCCCCCACTAGAAGGACCTTCTTAGTGTCGACTGCTCCTACTCTTACGACCAAAGGCAAGATTATCGTGATCTAAAACTACATGTTAGCTAAACCTCTCTTTTTTGTAAAACCTATTAAACACTATTTACTCGGTTTATCTAAATAAACCAAGCAAATAGTCGTGGGCTAGGATAAAGTTATTAACTTGACTTCAATTCTTAGTCTTGCTCTTTTCCCATTCATTATCTTATGAGTTACTAACTACTCGACAAGATGATTTTCGTGAACAAGGAAGGATTATATATCAACATTAACAAAAAAAATTGTCTTTACAGGAATTTGGTACAGACTACTCAGGCCGAGGAGAACTGACTTGCATACCTTCCGTGACTAACTCAACGATCGGCTGCATTATCTCTATTAACTACTCCGCTTCTACTTTAGGGCAAAGCGGTCATCTATGACAGTCAGAGACATAGGTGGGATCATGAGATTTAAGTTTTGCTAAGACAAATCTTATTCCTCTTGGATCACATCCTTTATCAAGTTGAATTGGTTAGCTCTCGCAGTAGTCACCAACTCTGCAAAGTTCGACTTGTTCACCAATGGCACTCGACAAGTGCATAACGCGGTCGCCACGAGGAGTAATCCTCTCGCATGAAAACCATCGAGTACATTGTTCAGAGGAAATATTGTTTTGAAGATTGATCTTCAAAGCCTTCATCTCCTCCCCGACATGAAGTCGAAGCCTCTAGAAGTCGCTTTACTTGTACTACTTGTTCTCGAAAAGAATAAGGTCACCAAATAAAATGACCTCGAGAGGAAAAACACAACCAATTGCAGTAAAGATTTGCTTACCAACTAGTTGAGAATCTAACTTCTTGACATCTTCAGTGTGGGCGGCGGTGTCCTTAAGGTAACATTGCTCACATGTCTGGACCTCTTGGTCTTTGTCTGAAAGAGAATGAGATTCAGAAAAAGACAAGGAGGTCGAAGGCGGTCTTAAGTTCAGCACTTACCGCTTAGTCGCTTCTCGCAACTTTTGATTTGCGAGTTTGCCTCCCTGCTTCTTCCTGGAGGTCTTCAATCTCCTCCCTTAGCTTTTTATTCTCGGCTCTCTCAAAGTCGAGAGAATCAGCTAAGGACTTCTCGTCACTCTTGAGCCTGAAAAGGGAATGGGTAGACGTTAGCATAATTCCTGGTCGTAAGTTCTTCTGTGATCAGCTCCTTGTTGTAAGTCTTTCTACGACAATATCTTGGTCGTAAGTCTTTCTACGACAATATCCTGGTCATAAGTTCTTCTACGACAATATCTTGGTCGTAAGTTCCTTGTCGTAAGTATTTCTACGACGAACCCCTCGTCGAAAGTCCTCCTACCACCAAGACTCTAGTCGTGAAGATCTTCTACGACAAACCCTACGCAAGTGTTGTGTAAGTGGTCAAAACATGAAAGGCTACGAAAAGGCCATTTCACAACCTCTTCGCCGTCAGCAGAGTAGCGCTTTGTCTTGTCATAGTTTGGACAAGTTGCCTCGTTATATTCACCTTGAGGACAATTTGTTCCAAAGATGTTCTCGCACAAAGAAAGACAAGAAGAAGCGTGAAAAAGTATAGAAGTAAATACCAAATTTCGTACTTACATTCATAGTCATCCGAGCTTAACGAAGATACCACCCTTGTAGGGTCCTCGCCATCAATCTCATGAACTCGGTTCCACCAAACCCTTTCGAGACGCCACATCGAAGACATCCCTCTATTAGGAATGTCCTTTGTGAGGAACACGATCACGAGATCTGAACGCACGGAGCCCACAACAAGTAGGAGCGAAGAACCCGAAGGTACGGCCGAAGAGCTCGAACTCTTCTTCTCCTTGGAGGTATGACTAGTAGCTTGGCCTTGGGAGTGGGAGGATCAACCGCAAAGAACCTCCTTCCTAGCACTTGAATTGATGTTTCACCCCATGGCCGATGTGTCCGCCGCTACCATCTTCACCCTCGCATGTACGATCGCCTCAAAGGATCGTGAGTCAGCCTCGACTCTCGACCACTCCAAAGAGTCATGGCCGAGTCAAGAACAACGACACCTCTCCACCATTTGGATAGTGGTTGATTCTTGACCATCACATCCACTGCTTGTTTCTTCGCTCGCCAAGAAATCAGTAGGGATTCCTTGGCAGAACGCCCTTAATGATAAAAGGAGCTGCTAAGATCATAAAAAGGAAAACATGATCGGTGGTAAAGCAAAGGGCAATTTGCTCATTAACACTACTCAGATTACAAGTTGGAAAATAACATGGATGTGAGGATGACATGTGGCCCCATGGCCCACTTGTCATCCTCACATTGATGTTATTTTCCAATTTGCACATGAATGCAATGTTACTAAACAAATTAATCCAAAAGCAAAAGGTAAATGTTGTTCTTACACTTCGCTCTCTTTTACGCACTCTCCAAGTGTTGGATTTGATCTTAAGTTTGGAAACAACCTCCCTAGGAAGGTTTCTTTTGACTTTTTCTCAACCACGCCCGTCAAGACTCAAGTTGAGGAATGGATCCACGCACCACGTCGCCCGAGTGGGAGCTTGATCGAGCACCATTGCTTCTGAGCCTTCTTGGCTCTCCTGCTGGCCGAGACTGTCTCGACCACCTCAACAATGCAACTGCCCGACCACGGCATTTGCTAGCGCAAAGATTCTCCTTCACGAAAAGACATGAAACTCTTCAGCTCTCCTTTTCTAATCGATTGATAAAGCCACGAGAGGCGTAAATCAAAGGTTTTATCGCATAATAGAAGGGTACCTTGGTCTTAGGGCCCTGGGTTTGAATACTTCACTATTCTCGCCAAGCGATTGCTTCCTCTCGCAGCAATTATTTTCGTGGCAAGATTAGCCAAAGGTGCATTTGAGAAGCTGAGCTCGAGCTTACACCACCCTCATCAATAGCTTGTGCGAGCCTCCTCCCCGTCCGAGGAGCATCTACTTGCCCAACAAATAGGATCGAGCTCGAGCCTCCCTTGTCTGGGGCCTTAACAAGCCGCGCTCTTAGCCGGGAGAAACAAACTACTCTACTACGCACTTCAATGACCAATGCCGACTTTTTTGTCGTCCCCGATGGTCCTCCTTGCCTACTTTCCGCAGAAATCGGAAAGAGAGATATTATAAAGCCATTGTAAGTTCTTCTACAACTATCACCATGTCGTAGAAGTTTTCACGACAACCCCCGGTTGTAAGTTTTTCACGACCGTAACCTCGATCGTAAGCCTTCTTATGATCAGTACCCAGTCATAAGTTCTTCTATGACTACAAAGTCCTAAAGACGAAATCGACTCTTGATTACCTTTAGGCACTCTACCTTGTCCTCTGGAGACAAGTCCGCCAGAATTGGAGGCGCCACAACATGGGCGGGTCTTCTCACAGATGAGCTTGACCCGAGCGTCAATCTCCTCTAGTGAGAGGTCTGCAGAGATAAGAGAACCTTCAGTAAGCCTAATTTAAAACTAACAGAAGAAGGCTAGAGCTCAAGGTTTACTTACCCTCCGCGTAGTCCCTCGTCGGGTCCGTCGGGCCCGAGTACCTCCACATCTGATGAGCCCTCTTCTTCAGAGGGTTGATGTAGCGCGTGATGAAATCCTTCACCACGTGCCATCCGGTAAGCCCCTCTTCCTTCAAGTCTGCAATAACTTGAATGAACGAGGCGATCCGACCAAGATCCTTGGGAATTAAATCCCAGCTGAACCTTCTCAAGAAGCTTCCCAAAGAAAGAGAGGTCATCCTCGTTGGTGATCTTCCAATAGAACCACCTCTTCCACCCCGCCACGATTTATCGGATAAACATCTCAATGTACTCCTCGACTTCCCGTCAGGAGCTTCAGACTACAACTACGGCGTTCCGCTTAATCGGTCATTTCAGAGTAATAACTGGAACAACTCGGATCGCTCGGAATCCCTGTAGGCCTCACACAGTAATACCTAACACCCCAACATTGTGATAGAATTGGGACAAGGTTCACTAACTCCACTTGGAAATATTCGAGTACTAATGTGAGAAAAGAATGAGCGGTAATCGAAGACCACACTCACGCATGCTTGGAAAATGGGATTTGCCCCATCTCCTCCGACGACTAATGTTTGCTCGATGGCCTCAATCCACCGCACTAATTTCATCTTCTAATCTTCTGAGTCGCACCAAAGCTCGATTTTGGTCGATCCATCTTCGATTGCCCATCGAAGCGGCTCGGCCATTTCTCCCAAAAGTCAAGATTTGGATGTGGAAAGATTGAAGAAAAAGCTTGATTTGGTCAACAAGGCGGAGAACTCGGGAGTTCGAACAGAAGAACAATTTGGGGAAGGTAAGGACCTTATCCTCACCCACGGTGAAGATTTATAACCGCACACCAAGTCCAAAAGACGTGCCTACCCCAACGTTGCCAACGCCGAACCGCCTCCAATAGACAAGGGTAAGGAATCGATTGGGACTCTTAAATTTGTTCCGTCAAGAAGTCAGTCTGCTTTTGCACCTCAGCTTAAATTTCCTCCTTGACTAAGTCTTTTTCCGTCAAAATGCAACAAAGGATCGAAAGATCCCGCTCCAACCGCAAGAAGATCTTTGCGACCACTCAATGACCGTAGATCTCCCACGCACCACCTTGTAAGTCATAAGATTATTTCACAACTTTCTTGACCAAGTAAATTTCGGTCAAATGAAACACCAACAAGAGTTCTTCCTTCGACCATTTCCCTCGAACCACTTACTAGTCGTAAGACCATCTAACGCTTCCTTTTCCAAGTAAGTTATTTTCGCTTAAGTCAGGCTAGATGACGAGGATATAACAATCCTTATTTTATTATATATCTATAATTCATATTATCGATAATAATGACGCCATATAACTCTTGAGTATACTCCTTAATATTCATAAGGGAGAAGTCGAAGTCGTAAGTTCTCCTCGACCACCCTCAGAAGTCATGGGTCTTCCTCGACTACCCCATAGTCGTAGCTCTTCTACGACTATCCCGTGATCGTAAGCTCTAGTACGATCGACCGTGGTTGTAGGCTCTCCTACGACCACCACCTAGTCGTAAGCTCTTCTCGACCGCCCTCACGACAAGACTCACGCATATGTGGGCCTAGTCGATCGTGAATCTCATGTACCGTATCCAAGGATACGAAAGCAATCAATTACGTTGTTATTCCTGGAATAACAAAGCCGCGACTTAACTCCCCGTTATGGTGATAATTGCTCGGCAACGTGGGAACGCTATAACTCCGTAATAACCTCCTGTAATGGCTCCACGATCCTGTGCGTTAATGTGACCTTTATACTAAAGATCCAACTACAAGCACCCCGGGACAATTATAAAAGGCAAGGATCATCAGGAAGAGGGGAGGAGGCGAAAGAAGATTAGAAGGAAAATACTCTAGTCGATTCCATCTTGTAATCCAGTATACTCAATACATACACACAGAAGTAGGGTTGTTATTCTCCCAGGAGAAGGCTCGAACCTGTATAAAAATCACCGTGTCTCCATCTCTGTGTGATTTTGATCCTAGAGGAACCTCCCGAATCAAATAATCTTTACGTAAGTTCGGTTCTAAAATACCGACACACACAATCATCATCACCAAGATGGCCGACGAACAAGTCAAAACTGGTCAAACCGCCACCCATGGCTTGGCCTCGACCACCTCGGCCCAGATGATGCCACTGGGCTGGCCCGACCACCACCTAGGACTTAGCCAAAATTTTAACTTAGAAATCCGAGAGTTCTCCGGAAATTTCAAACGAATAGATCTTTTGACTCGAAGCTCCAAAAATTATGAGATCAAGTGTAGAAGAATCCCCTCTCTTGCCTACACCCTCTATTTTTGGTCCAGCTCCAAACTCAAAAACTTTTACTGGCCGGTCAGACCGCCGCCCAACGGCTGGTCTGACCGCCAACCACTTGACCCGAGGCTTGGCCAGTCTGACCGCCAGAGGTAGCCAGTCAGACCGCCACACAGGCCAGTCTAACCGCCTAGAACTTGACAGCCTTTGAACTTCGCTAAAAACGATTGTTTCGGCAAACCTTCAATGCCACTGCCAATTGTATCATCATCCTAAGATCGTGAGCATATCCCCAAGATATCCACAATCTCCCCCTTGATGAACACATTGGCAATTTCTCAAAAATGTAAGTTTGAGGTTTGAGAATGAAAATACTCAATGTCCTCGCCCGCACCCCTCTCTCCCCCTTTCTCTCAAGGCGTGGGCCCCGCCGTGTCACCTCCCCCGCCTTCTCCTACCTCCGACAGAGCCGTTGGGCGCCCATGCCGCCCGCATGAATCCGCTTGCCCTCGCCCACCTCGCCCACTCCCACGAATCCCGCCACGCCTCCCGCGTGCCTCCCGCCTCCGCCGCTTGCCGCCCACGCCTCGGCGCACCCCCGCCTCCCATGCCATGGGTCAAGCCGCCATTAATGGGTCAGTGACCTCCACGCCGCCTCCTCTTCCACCCTCCCGAGCCCTATTTAAGCACGCACCCGACCGCCCGGCTCCTCTCTCTTTTCCCTCTCACCTCCTCTTCTCCTCTGGCCTACTTGAATTGAAGTTCTTCTCGCCGCCGCCGGGTTGATTCCGCCGACCTTCGCCGCCGTTGAGCTCCTTCATTGCCACCGCCCCGTCCCGGCCGCTTGAGCCGCACGCATCGCGCCTCCCCGTCGCCTAAATCCGCGGGGCGCTGCCGCCGCCTTTGAGCCGCCGCCTCCGCCGCTTCGCCGTCACCGCCATCTTTCCCCATGCCGCGCGTCCTCGGGACCGAGCGCGATCGTGTTCGCCGCGATTTCTCTCTCCGCCAGACTCGCCACGGGCCACTGCCGCCGTCACGGCGAGACCTCTCGGCCAAGCGCCATCGCTCTTGGTGACGTGGCGCCACCGTGGCTGCCCGTCGGCGCCAGTCGGCGCCACGCCACGCCTCCAGCAGCGTGGCCGCCTCGTGGCACCCTTCCGAAGCAAAGTGTGGACCTAGTCCACCATGCACCTCTATGACAAGTGGACCCCACAGCCGTCGATTTCTTTTCTTTTAATTCGGCGGTTTTCCTCTGCGCCGACGCCACTTGATTAAATCAATTTTCCTTTAGGAAAATAATTCCAGAAATCAGGAAATCCTTTTTCTTGATTTTATGTGTTTTCCTATCTTCTTTTGGCCATAACTTCTTCATTCGAACTCCGATTCGAGTGATTCAAATTTCTAAATTCATCTAAATTCATTTTCTTCCTATTAGTATTTATTTAGTATTTATTTGGATTTTATTTGGAGTTGTTTTATTTATTTAGCTTTGTTCAAGACGTGTAGATTCCTGCTGTTAGGACAATTTCGCATCTTTCTACGAAAGCACCGCTTACTCTTCAACGAAGGCAAGTCATAGACCATTGATCATGTTGATCCCATGTTAATAAAAGTATATTGTTTTATATAAACATGCATGGCTAATTTTATAATAAATGGTTTTGGATTAGTTAGTTACCTAATTGCCATTATACCTCCATGATAATTTGTAATTGACATGTTTCCTCTGAATGACATAAATCCTGGACACCCTAGGATGGTAAATTATTAGTTGACATTATTGTGCTACCAACATGGGTACGATTTATTGCTTAGTCATGCTCTAATAGACGTTGGTCCCGATCTCATGATTCAACAAAGGTTGATTTGTTCTAAGCGCACATGGTTTGTGGCTTGTGTAGTAACGACTGTGTTGCCAATAATGCTAAGTGTGGTCCTGTGTGAGACCAACGACATTTGTTGTCACCTTACTAAAATTTGTGTGCCAGACTAGGTGGTCCTCTGCCGGGTTAGAACCCAACATGATGAATTTGACTAAAGGAAATTATGGAACCGGCGTATGAGCCACTTTTGTTAAAGATGTTGTGCCATGACTAGGGTGGTCATTTGGCCAGGTTGAACGGAAATGATTTATGCTCTGACGAGTGGGTGGTGGAAAGGGTGGGTGCCGTGAACGCACACTTGGAATGTGGAACCGCCTCTGCCCGAGCAACCAACTAAGGACTTAACCTTGAACCATTGATCTGGGCCTCAACTGCACAAACCACATGTCTAGATTGGGATAGACTGGCCGACTAATTAGCAATGTTTTGGTTCGGTTCGCTTTTGGTTGGGAACGCGCAAGAGGGGGCCGATAGAGGCGTAAACCTTAGCTTAACGTAATCGAGTCAAAATAGAACTTTGTAAAGCCTTGTCACGTACTTTCTAGACCTTACCTAAGGTAGTGAGCGGTGGCATAGATATATGCCTTGACAAACTAGAGAATCCGTGTCTTGTGGGTCAAGCTGTACCACCTCTGCAGAGTGTAAAACTATTCGAATAGCCGTGTCCCCAGTTATGGACATGCCTGGTGATTTCACGCAAGGGATAGAACTTTTGTCAAAAATGATGGAATGGTTTGGTCGAATTTGGTTGATGGTTGGAAAGTGAACAGGGTGTTCACTAGCTGTTTCAAAGAAAATTGTTTACTTATGTATTAATCTTTTAAATTGTGCTTTGCAATCTACTTATTGTATTTACCGCCAAATATTGCTTTCCGCGAAATAGCCATAAAGCTATCCTTGTCAAAGCCTGCATAAATATTCCTTGCATTCATTTCCCTATGACTTGCTGAGTACATTCAAAGTACTCACGACTTTATACTCGGTTAATCAAGAGTGAAGAAGAACCCGAAGCAACGAAGTTCTACGAAGAAGACTTCTTTGAAGACTATGCAATTAGGTCGCGTCCTTCACTCGATTCTTGGTGGGCATATTGGGTGACCTCCGCCAGATGTTGTGTTTCCGCAGCAAGCTCTCTTTTGTTGCTTAGCCTGTGGCAACGCAGAAGACTTGACCACAAGGTCTCTTTTGGTTAATAATATTAATTTGTCTCGCTTCATCTTTAGTTTGGTTGTGTGGTTATGATTACACCAATGTTGTATCTGTGTGAGCTAGCTACTGATCATGGGACTAGTTCAGAATACACAGAGGGTCCTAGGGTTGCATACCCGGGGTCCCGACACAAACCAACTCATAGGGATAAATTACCCCTAACTCACTCCTCAAGGCGGCAAACCTAGTTGGGTCTATAGGATTGGTGAGGATATCAGCTAACTAAGCCTCGGACTCCATAAAATGTAGCACAATATCACCCTTCTCTACATGGTCTCTATGAAAGTGATAGCGAATGTCAATGTGCTTGGTCCTAGAATGTTGCACAGGGTTCTTAGCAATATTAATGGCAGAAGTGTTATCACAGAGAAGAGGAACACTAGCAAAATTTAATCCAAAGTCCTTAAGAGTGGACACCATCTATAAAATCTGACTACAGCAACTAACGGCAGCTACATATTCAGCTTTTGTAGTGAATTGTGCAACAGAGGACTGCTTCCTAGAAGACTAAGAGACAAGAGAAGTGCCTAAGAAGTGAAAAGTGCCTAAGGTACTCTTCCTATCCAAATTGACAAACGCAAAATCGA
The DNA here is from genome assembly GCA_036346405.1 of Phyllostachys edulis. Taxonomy (NCBI): domain Eukaryota; kingdom Viridiplantae; phylum Streptophyta; class Magnoliopsida; order Poales; family Poaceae; genus Phyllostachys; species Phyllostachys edulis. Next base: position 38,333,340 of record CM070553.1, read on the forward strand.
ATCGAAAACCCCGAATGGACAAGGAAGAAGAGCAGGAATACCAAATGCCATACTGGAGGGTAGAGTGAAGGTACCTGAAAATGTGCTTGACGGCTTGGCGATGTGAAGTCCTTGGAGATGCCTGAAACCTCACACAGAGGCAGACTGCAAAGTGAATGTCCAGTCTTGAGGCCGTCAAGTAGAGGAGAGAGCCAATCATGCTGTGGTACTCGCGTTAATCCACGACTTCTCCTTCCTCATCTGGATCCAAAACAGTCGATGTCGCCATGGGAGTAGCGATCGGCTTGCAATCACCCATCTCGAGCGCTTGAGCAAATCCTTGGTGTGCTTCGTTTGATGGATGAAGATCCCTTCCTTGCATTGCTTGATTTGAAGTCCCAGAAAGTAGTTGAGCTTTCCCATCATACTCATCTCAAATTCCCTGGATATTGTCTCAGAAAAACTAGGAACAAGAGCATGAGAAGAACCACCAAAGATAATATCATCTACATAAATCTGAACAAGTAAGAAGTCATTGCCATTCCTAAGAATGAATAGAGTATTGTCTACCTTACCCATCTCAAAATTATTCTTAAGCAAGAAGGTCTTAAGTCTATCATACCAGGCTCTAGGGGCTTGCTTAAGACCATACAAGGTTTTGGATAGCTTGAAAACATGATGTGGATGCTTGGGATTCTCAAAGCCTAGAGGTTGCCTAACATACACTTCCTCCTCTATGTAACCATTCAGAAATACACTCTTGACATCCATCTAGTGCAGCCTAATCTAGCAATAGGAGCAAATGTTTCATCAAAATCTAACCCCTCAACTTGGCTAAAACCCTGAGCTACCAATCTAGCCTTGTTTCTAACCACAGAACCATCCTCACTTTGTTTGTTTTTGAACACTCAATGGATTCCTATCACATTATGACCACTAGGAGGCTCTACTAGGTTTCAAATCTTGTTCCTCTCAAAGTTCTCTAACTCCTCATGCATGACATTAACCCAGCTATAATCAGATAAAATATGTGATATATCGCGGGGTTTGAAAGAAGCAACAAATGTAGAATGGGATTAGAGACTGGGATCATGATACCTAGAGCGAGTGACTCGCTCATGAAGATGACCAATAATCTGATCTGGAGGATGATACCTCTGAATGTGAAGTGGAGCGCCTGGGAGATAGTATCTCTTCGACCTCTGCAGTATCTTGCGATGATGAAGATGCGAGGGAGCCTCAATTGAGGTGAAGTAGTCAAAGGTGTTCTTGAGTCGAATAGGAGCGTCCAAGAAGAAAGGGGAGAGTAGTATCGACTTCATCATCATCTTCCTCTACAAAAATGCTCTCCGTCGCCTTTGTATCACCTGAAACGTTTAATCTAGCACTAGGGCAAGTCTTATCAAAAGTGATATTGCATGTCTCCTGGACAACGTTAGTCTCAACATTAAAAACCCGAAAACCCCTCGAATGTGCAGGATAACCCAGAAATAAACCATCAGAAGTTCTTGATTCAAATTTATCTAGGTTTCCTGTCTTGAGAATGAAACACTTAGCTCCAAAAACTTGAAAATGAGAAACAGAGGGTTTTCTACCAAACCGAAACTCATATGATGTCTTGCCCAAAGATGGTCTCAAAAAGGCACGATTGGCAATATGGCAAGCTGTAGCAATAGCTTCGGCCCAAAACCTCATCGAAGTGCTATACTCATCTAGCATCGCCCTAGCCATCCTCGAGTAAGGTTACGTTTCTTCCTTTCCACCACACCATTTTGTTGAGGGACGTGTGGAGAAGAGAACTAATGCTCAATACCACGCCAAGAAAGAGGCAAATGAGGTATTCTTGAACTCTGTGCCATTATCACTGCGAATTGCTCTCAAAGCACTTGGGAGTTCAGAAGCCAAGTGAAGAACAAGATCATGAAAATGATCAAAAGCTTCATCCTTCGAAGCAAGAAAGAACACCCAAGAGTATCTCGAAAAATCATCGACTATGACAAGAATATACCATTTGCCACCGACTGACCGAACCCTAGCAGGACCAACAGTATCCATGTGAAGCAACTGTCCTGGTCTGTCAGTCATGACCATAGTAAATGAAGGGTGTGAGGCGGCAACTTGCTTGCCATGCCTACAGGGCACACGTACAGCATCCTTGATGACTTTGAGTTTGGGCAAACCTCTCGTGAGATTAAGGCTACTAACTCGCGTCAGATGATCAAAACCAATGTGCCCCAAACGACGGTGCCAAAGCCAGAACTCAGAAGAAGATGCAATCAAACACTTGAAAGATCCAGCAATAGATTCAGAAAAGTCAGCTCCAAAGATCCTACCAACTCTAGAAATCCCAAAAATAAGCTCACCAGCTTAATCAAGCACACGACAAGAATTTTTCTTAAATCTAGTCTCATAGCCATCATCAATAAGTCAGGAAACGTAAAGCAAGTTATACCTTAGCTTGTCCACAAGAGCTACGCCCTTAGGATGAATTTGTCGCTCACCCCGATCGATCCGTTCCTTCAATCTGCCCTTGTGTATCACCTCCAAAGGTGATAAAGTCATCACCGATCAACCGTGAAGGAGGTGAACCATCTTGAGTCTCTGGTCATGTGGCGTGAATAAATGAGTTAACGAACCACGTATTCTTCCCCCTTCCGCGATCCCGAAAATCAAGGCCTGAGAAATTGATGTGTCTCAACATCAAGTTAGTTAAACAAGACTTGGGAACCCAAAGATCGAGACACATGTCTCATGAAAGCGAGATGTAAAGTAGAATTGCTAGCCTTGATCCTACATGAGAATCTATCATGAGCAATGGTTACACGAACATGAGATACAACCTGTTTAGGAATATGATGATGATGAGCATGTGAAATAAATCCTAGACCAGGTTTCTTTTTTTCTAGGTGACCATGTCTCATGAAAGCTCTAGGTTAATAAGATGAGATTCTAGCAAGATTTCTCCTAGCATTTTTCAACCTACGACAACAGAACTCAAGCAAATGCCCATCCTTCTTGCAATAGGTGTAATGGTATTTGGTACCACTGGGAGAAGCACCTTTTGGCTCAAAAGATGGTTGGACAAAACCTGCATATTTAAAAATAGTTTTTGCAGGTTGGGTTTTGAACTCAACTAAGTAATTTTCTAAGACTTGAATGACATTTGGTTTGGACTTGTCTTGGGCAAAGTTGTATCCTAACCCTTGCTTCTTATAAGGAGTTTTTGACTTGTCAAGAATCCTGTTTAATTGTTTATTACCCTTAAAGAATTTTTCTAAAGTATCTTTATGATAAGCATTATCTTTTCCAAGGTTAATACATGATTCACAAGTTTTGGCCTTAATGGCTCTAGCATTCTTGTCCTTATGAATAGCAACTTCAAGCTTAAGGGCTTCACATGAAGCACAGGTAGCAGAATTAATTTTGTCCTTAAGCTTGGCATACTTAGCTCTAACTGCTTCTATTATGTCTTTTACTTCATGTTCACGTTCTAAGCAGAAAGAGTAAGTGCTAGATTCAGCCTTATCAAAAACAACCAACTTGCTAGATTCTAAGTATTTTTCACATGGAGTAGATTTAATTTCAATTAACTCAGTCCTAGCATTTTCTAGTTGGTGCAAGGCAACATCATGAGTATTTTGTAATTTAGCAAGTTCAGAGTGTAAAGCATGGCAGGATGAACATTTATCAGTATGAAGAGTCTTAGCATTCACAAGTTTTAATGTGAGATTATCAACTTGTGACTCTAAGTCCTTATTCCTAGCCATGGTGAACTCTAACGCCTTATCCTGGCTATGCAGTTGCTCAAAGATGGTATCACATCTAGCAAAGAGAACATCATAGGATGGAGGTACCTCATCTGTGTCATCGATGTCGACGGAGTCGGCCATGAAGCACATACCGGTGAAGTCTTCTGCCTTCCCTTTCTTCTTCTCCTGAGGGAGCTCCTCCTCCTTGTCCTCCTCGCTCCTGGAGTCCACATCGCTAATGGATTGCTCTCCAAAAGCGGCAAAGACCTAGTGAGCGGCCTTGATGAGATTGGCAGCATCAAACTTGGACTTGTTCTCTTGAGGCTTCCTCCAGGGTGCCTTCTCATCCTTATGGTTGCTCTTCCCTTTTAGCTTGGGGCAGTTCGCCCAGATGTGGTAGAGCTCTCCACACTCATAGCATGTCACAGGGCCACCTTTCTTCTTGTTTCTCACATTGTTATAGGCCCGTGTGAATGTTTTGGCTAGAAAGGCTAACTCAGCTTCAGGAATACTCTCAAGTTCTTCTTCATGGATTGCGATAAACAGCAAGTGAAAATCCGAAGAAGACTCAAAAGAATTATCGAAGTTCTTTTAAGAGGGTCAGCCACTAAAGCCATGTTCTCCTTCTTAGGATAACTAACTCTCTTGCTCTCATGAGTCTTGAGCTTGCTATAAAGTAGCTCCAAAGAGAGACTAGAGAGATTGACATTCTCCTCAATGGCAGTAGCCTTCATCTCCCACTCCTTGGTATTGATTGTAGCCAAGAGATGGGTGGCATTCTCAGACTGAGAATACTCGATGTCTACTGCTCTCAATTGATTAATCACCTTATTAAAGCGAGTGAATACATCATCGATGCTCTCTCTAGAACGCATCTCGAACTTGTTGTATTCTCGCTTGAAGACCGTCTGGCGTACTTACTTGATTTGGGACGAATCCTCATAGTAGGTTTCGAGGGTGTGCCAAATCTCATGTGCGGTCTCAAGATTGCAAATCCTATCAAACTCTTGTCTACCAAGCCCAGTATATAGAAGGTTCTTTGCCTTGTGGTTGTTAGCCAAGAGGACAGCTGAAGACGGCGAAGCAACCTCGGGTAAAATGAGCGGGGCTCGAACAACCTCCCATATGGCTTGACCTTCGCTCTGAAGCAAGACACGCATGCGATTCTTCCAATATGCATAGTCGAGCCCATCGAAGATATGCGGTTTGGTGGAGTACTTCTCCATCGCCAAGTTCAGTGACCGGTTAAGATCAAGATTGAACTAACCGGGCTCTGATACCACTTGCTGGACCAAAAAGACGACTAGAGGGGGGAATAGGAGCACGATCACTTTTTCACCTTGATTGAATTCAACACGATTTTCACTCCAATAGCTATAAAAGTTATAAAGATCAATATACAAACATAGTGGAAGACTTGTATTGAATCCCATCAAAACCCCGAAGCAAATAGACCAAAATCACAAAAACATAAAAACTAAAGAGTTGGGTGGTCAGACCTCCATGTGGTTGGTGGTCTAACCTTTGGAAATCGGTCTGACCGCCAGGTACATGGCGGTCTGACCTCCAGGCCAATGAAGAGTAAAATCAGCCCAAACTCAAAATCACAAATTGGTCTAACTTTTAATCCGCAACTTCAAACCTTACTAAACTTGAGACATACCTTCTTTAGGATATCAATAACCTATTCCAATCAAGGATTGTGAAGATCCTTGCCAAAGTTCCGACCTTTTTCCGTTTGAGTGAAGGTTGCTCCAAAACCGAGTCAAAACCAAAATATAATCTAAACACTTGCTCGTGGGTGATTGATGATCAAGACAATCCTAGATGTATTCCCACATGTCATAGCAAGTTAGATCTAGGCCAGAAACCAAAGAAAAACTCATGAATCAAAGAAAGATCCAAAATCACAAAATAGAGAGCAAGAACAAAAAGAGACTTATCTTGAGAAATCTTGCTTGGATTAATTTGGGATTGATGTTGGTTTACAACCACTCTATTTAGGAGGACAAAGACTCAACACATGAGCACACAATCAATCCATCTCCCTAGAACCCTAGCCTCTCCACTATTCTCTCATAACCCTAAAACACAAACTAGGGTTTTAGATATGAGGGTTGGGAGGTGCTAAACCAGCACCCTCCCCTATTTATAGTGGAGGCTAGCTTCTAGAAGGATATTCCTAATGGGCACCCGTTAAGCTCACACACAAACGGGTCTACGTAAGATCATAGTTAGATGCAATGGTTTAGATACTATGATATCTGTACTTACGATTTCGAAACACGATCCTGCGATGATCTTAGCATATGATCATGACATCTCGATCCTACCAACATGAAAATATCCTAACTAGCCCTGATTCATGTTGTCATTAGAGCAAGGATTTTCGCATATAACACGCTCCGGCGCGCTCTTGCCTGTATGTACTCGTTGTAATCCAGGAATTATGGAAGGTACGAGCAGATGAAAATGAGATGGTGCGTGAAGTGTAAACCATGGAATGGAAACTTTGGGGAGTCCAATCCTTATCATGGAATACAAGACTCCATGCAAGTGATCTCGATCAAGATGTTAATTTCCAGCCTACGATGGGGAGTACATCACAAAAGAGTTCGCCTGTACTAATATTTTTCACTGGTAAAATAGTCATTTTGTTGTTGGGCCAAGCCCAGATAAGAGGACTAGCCCATAACTGTAGCAGGCACTCGCGCTACATGGAGAAAGAAACTTGTTAACAATGTTTCAATCCTGGTTAATTTCTTTGCTTGTCAAAACTAGCATGCAGAATGTTCCTGTTAAGTTTGAGTACGATACAAATTTTATTTCCTATTTCAACTCATAGTTCTACTCCTATATAAATATATTTCTGTAATTCATAGGGAAGAGTAAGAGCTTCATTGTAAGCATCTTCTCATATTAAATTCATGCCTCACATTCCTATTTTTCTGTGCATTATTTACAACAAGTGGCATCAGAGCACAGGAGATTCGATGAACGATTCTTCTCGCGCCTCGTGAGTTGCAATCCGAATCAACATTGAATTCGAGGTTGTCTCCGCATCGAAGACAAGGAGCAACTGTTTCTCCGCGCTGAATAAAGCAAGTAGCATAGTTGGCAGATCACAAGGTGAGCAAAGCAACAACAGCGTTGATTTCTAGAAAGAGAAAACGCAACACAACATCATTGATTGCAAATAAAAAGGGTCCAAGTAGATCAACATTGATTGCAAAGGGAAAAAACATTACACCTGAAAAGGAGCAGGCAGAGATTCTATTGGCTAACTTTAGTTCTTGAACCACCTTACAGCGTTCAAAGAAGTAGTCTCGGATCTGAGTCTATGGAGATAAAATATGATGATGAAGACTTGAGTCTTATTCTTTTATGCTCGCTGCCTACTTCATACTCTATGTTCAGAAATACTATTATATATAGCTGAGATACTCTTACACTTATGAAGTCTATGAAGCACTATATGCGAAGGAAAAGATGAAATTCAAGGTTCCGAACGAACGTTCAAATTCGCATGTAGAAGGTTTGGTTGTCCATGGCAGACAACAGGAGATGAGTTCAAACGGTAATTCAAGAGGCAAAAGCTCAAGCAGAAATTACAAAGACATATCAAAATCTAGAGGCATGTACAAGTCGTGCAAATATTGCAAGAAAGATGGACATGACATATCTGAGTGCTGGTGGGTAAAGAAAAAGGAGAAAATGAATAACAATTTCAAGAAGGATTGGCAAGAGCATGATGCTAAAGCCACCATTGTTACTAAGCAATATTCTGATGGAGATGTTCTCGTTGCCATTGCCGTTAATTCTAAAACCGGTGATGACTAGATTGTTGATACGGCCTGCACTTTCCACATGAGTCTGAACTAAGATTGGTTCATGAATTATGAAGCTATGCCAAGTTGTTCTGTGTTGATGGGTGATAATTCACCATGCAAGATTGCAAGCATTGGTTCTATCCAGATCAAGATATTTGATGGCACCATCCGGAACTTTGTCGGATATTTGGCACATTCTGGGTTTGAAGAGAAATCTTATATCACTGAGTACTCTTGATGCTAAAGAGTAAGAGTATTCAGGTGGAGGTGGAGTTCTAAAGATCTCCAAATGCTCTCTTATTGTGATAAAAGGTGGTATGAAAGCTATAAACTCATATCATCTGCAAGGTACTACAATTTCAGGTAATGTTGTTGTTACCAATTGATAAGAAGTCTATTCGTTGCAAATGGATCTTTAAGAAGAAAGAAGACACTTCATCAACCAAAAAGGTTATGTACAAGGCAATGCTCGTTGCTAAAGGATATAGCCAAATTCCAGGTATTGATTTCACAAATGTCTTTTCCCCAGTTATAAAGCATAGTTCCATTCGTACTTTACTCAGCATAGTGGCTATGCATGATTATGAGCTTGAACAATTGGATGTGAAAACTGTGTTCTTACATGGGGAATTAAAGGAATACATTTATATGGAGCAACCATAAGGTTTTATCTTTTCGGAAAAAGAGAATTATGCTTGCAAGTTAAATAAATCTTTTTATGGTCTAAAGCAATCACACAAACAGTGGTACATGAAATTTGACTCATTTACGATCTCTTAGAATTTCAAAAGATCCGATTATGATAACTGTGTTTATTTGAAGACTGTTAATGACTCGGCTATTTATTTGCTCCTATATTTTGATGATACGCTGATTGTTGCAAAAGACAAAGTAGAAATTTCACAGTTGAAGGCTCAATTGAGCAGTGAATTGAGATGAATGATCTCGATGCAGCAAAGAATATGTTTACTGAGCTTTGTGGAAGTGTGTCTTACACTATGATATTCTACGACAGTCAAAGCGTTACTTGCCTTACGAAGGGTCAGATGTTTAATGAGAGAACGAAGCACATTGACATCAGATATCATTACAATCTAGGTGTCATTGCTCAAGGTGATATTAAAGTTAGTAAGATGGCTACTTATGATAATCTAGCTGATATGATGTTCAAGTCGGTTCCTACCACTGAGTCTGAGATTTGCTCGCACCTAGTTGGTATCATTCAATAGTCCTATGGACGTTCGGTGCACAAGGTGTTTATACTAATCTGTTTTGAGGAGATCACATTTTGTTTTGGCTAGAGGAGGAATTTGTCTCAAGGTGAAGATTGTTGAGTTTGAGTGTGATACGAATCGAATTTGAGTGTGATACAAATTGAGTTTCCTACTTCAACTCACAGTTATACTCCTACATAGAGTCTTTCATATATCACTATAAATATATCTATGTAGTCCATAGAGAAAAGCAAGAGCTTCATTGTAAACATCTCCTCATACATTGATATTGTCTTTGTGTGCCCTTAGTTTTTTCGAAATAGTTTTTCACGTAAAATTCGTATCACCCATTTCTATTTTTCTGTGTATTATTTACGACATTTCCAATGATTTCCCAAGAAAACATGACCACATGGCGCGATTTGACAACGACCAAAGGAACAAAGCTAGACAAGGGATGTTTTTTCGCCTATTCTGGACGGTTTGTCCCCGAGCAAGGATCACCAAAAAAAACTCTCAGTCACATTGCGATCATTAAGCTCTGGATATGAGCAAAAATGGTGCATCCCTGTGTCATAACACTTGCTCTGAACTGTAGATCTGTGAAGACAAGTGTGGACTAGAACACCCAACCACTTTCGACAGATGAAGTTATGGGTGTGTTTGGTTGCCTGCATGCCCCTAGCCTAGTTCATATGGGTCATCCAGGCTAAACCTAGCTAGGCTGAGTGGATACAATGGTGGGTTGTTTGGTTATCTGTTTTTGTCAGGCCAAGCTGTGCTGAGATGTTGTTTGGTTGGTTGCATCAGGAAAGTGGATGCATGCCTAGATGCAATGTTGGGTTGTTTGGTTATCTGAATGTGACAAAGTGTGCTCACCTCTTCTAGTAGGTGGTGAGAATAACCCTTGGTAGTATGTTTGAGTTGGATGAAAAAATGGCTAAAGACATGACTGCACTCCCATACTATTGACACGCATTGATATGATAGGCAAATGCTAGTACGGTCATGGTCTCACCTGAGGAAAATATTTTGGAAGATCGCACGGGTCATTGTCATGAACAAACGATTCTAGACATACCTATAGCTTGATGTAATGTCGAAGATTTGCACAATTTTTTAAAATATAGATGTAGGTAGACATTTGAATATTTGCGATCAAGCAAGTCCTATTTGCGATTATTTGCAAATTCTACAAGTACACTACTCATTGAGGCATGGTTCTGTTTGTGGCCTTAATCAATTCTTCTAGAGCAAGATTGCACAAACACTGCTAGTATTCAACCAACAGCATGATCAAACAACACTCAAAGCTTCTAAAATTTAGTGTGGGTTTAGAATCTGGTCAACCTTTCACAACACGAATGCAACAGGTAAATAATCTCACATCAATCAATACCAAGAGACAAGAGTAGCAAACACAAGTCTTTGAAGTATACTGCGTGTATGAGATGTTAACAATCCGATAAGTACTAGAAGGAAAAAAGCAGATTGCAATCCACCAAATCCTGCTCTTGCTATTGATGCTCACGTTCTCCGAGCACCTGGAAAGCAAAGAAATTTTGAGGCCAAATCAATCCACTATGCTTCGTCGTCTATGATAGAACTTAGTTTGCAAAGACTTGAAGCATGATTGATATGGAACTTTGACTAATTTGAGCAGCACCAGGTTTACAACAACAACAGAAAAAAAAGGTAGCAGTAGAAATATAAGCTTATTAACCAATGAAAACTCTATATTGTGAGTAAAGCTACCTTCTTGGGTTGTCGTAACATCAAAACTATATCAGTTAATACACCTCAATTTGATTAGCGAGAATCCACCACCAAAGCATCGATCCAATAAGTACTGTACTCTATGCTACAAGCTAAAGCCTAAATTCAATTCTCTACTCTCTGAGATAAGGTAAAGGCAGACAAGGTTAGGATCATTTTTTAAGCAAAATAGACACAACGATGCATCACTATTGTAAAATCAAAGGGGGTAGGAATAATGCTAAAACTGGTACAGTAAAAATGGTGCATCAGTATTGTTGATGACTCATCATTGGCCATATCCCACAAAAAGGCGGAAATCAAACCACCATCCTAACTAATTAAATAAAATAGAACCATAAGAAAAGGATAATTAATTAAGAACCTTCATCTAATATAGGGGATTATACCTATAAACACTCAATGCTTGAATATAGAAAAACTGGAACAACTCATAACTTCCTCTCCTCACTCTAAAGGCTGTGAGCCTGAGCCTGTGACCTTGGTCACAAATAAACTAATTGCAGTCTAAATTTTTTGGAACTACTGAATTAGTTTCTTTATACTAGAAGAACATAATTCAAATCATACATGTCAGTTAACTTATTGCAGTACTTCACATGAACAATCAATACTAATGGTCCAAGATGGTGCATAGTACAGAACTACAGAAACCAACTTACTACAGTTCACACGAATCGCATAATAGCATTGAACATATCAATTATTTATGAATGTCTCCGAATTAGACTTCAAATTGTGTTATCGTATTTTTCAATCATACACAACAATCACAAGTCAAGACCAACATTACCAATTTAGCATTGCAAATTCACAGTTCACAAAGAACATCTGCGCCAAGAGAGGCAGGGGCAAACCTAGTGCGGATGGATCACCGGGCTGGCGAAGCACCACGCTGGCGCCACCGAGGAAGGGAGGAGGGATAACCGGCTCTGGCCGGAGGAGCGCTGGAGGGTGGCCTGGAAGGCGCTTTGCCTTTCTGCGAGCGGTCAGCACTAACCTGCATAGAGCGGCGAGGTGTCGAGTTGGGAGGCGCGGCGCCGGCCGAGGTAGACAAGGAACTAGGGGCCGGGCTACTAGAGACCGCTCGGTGCACGACGGCGGAAGGATCGTTGCGATCAAGAGGGCTCGCTGCGGCCAGTGGAGTCTGCAGATGGGCGAGGACACACCGAGAGGTACGCAAGCATGGTTCAACGTCTGGATCTGGGAGCGAGGGAGAGTGATGTAGGGAGAGGAGGGAGATGCGAGAGTGAGGGGAGCGAGGTGCGCTGCTCGACTGGAATCGAGGTTTGCACGCGCAAATGCAAACTCTACGCCTCGGAATCGAGTCTTTGCCATCGATCGCCGGCTTTGGTGGCAAGCGAAAGTTAATCCTCGCATTTCTCTCTGGCCAGGCTCGGGAGCAACTTTTGCACGAGTTCAGCCAGGCTGGGACGATGCATACAGGCAACTAAACATCTCAAATCTTGCATCCGGTGGTGTAGGTCAAGCCCATGCAGGCAACCAAACACACCCTATCTGATTTCACCAGCATTCTACAGATGAGCAACGATACTATGGCCCTGTTTGTTTAGGCTTTTTCTTTGGCTAATAAGCAAAAAAGCCTAAGCCTAAACAAAGGGGTGATTTTTTATCCAGCTTATAAAAAGGTTAAACCATTTTAAGACTAAAAGCCATAAGCCAAAGGAGAGGTGTTTTTTTTTTTTTGCTTTTACGGAATAGAATATTCATTTACCACTGAAGTGCACTAAAATTACCCACGAAATGCCATTATATATAAGGGAAAATCGTTTCATTTTTTCTCTCATCCTTCCTCCTCTCAACCCCCTTTTCCCTTCGGTTCCGTGAGACGCCCACCTCCCTCCTCCCCCAAGCCGCCGCCCTTGCTCCTCCTCCCGACTCCTCTACACACACCAACCCGACCGCGCCGCCTCCCTCGTCTTCTCCCACCTCAAGCCCCCCGGCCAAATTGGTGAAACCTCTTTCGTCGCACACACGCGGCGCCCACCCCGAGCTCGCCTTTCGCCGGGAAAGATCAGCAGCGCGTCGGGTCCTCATGCCTGGCTAGTGGCAGCCTAGGGCTTCCATTCGGGTATGGTGGTACTAACCTTTCTCTACTTCGTTGTCTCCAGCTAGATACTATTTTTTCTTGTATTTTTCTGGATTTCGATCTAAGCATGAGAGAAGAGAGAGGGATGCTGTGATTGGGAAGACCATCTTGTGGAGTATAGAAAATTTAAGAGACCATAGGCATATAGCAGTTATCTTCTCCTAGATGAAAAGTAGAGGCAGCTTCTTGTGGAAACCCTCCCTTCCTTATGCTCGTGAAAGATTTCTTTTGGTTTGGATCCTTTCGCCAGCCCAGACGATCTTGTCAAGCAATTTCTATGATGCAGCTTCTGATACTCAAAAGTCGAAATCATTAGTGCTAAAACTCGAATTTTTTGCAACTGTGTTATATGTATGAGCAATTTTTAAGTTAAATGGTTTTGTTCATACAAAACAAGGAGGAAAAGGAACAACTCCAAGCTCCTTAAAGCAAAATGAAAAGAGAAATTTCTTGGCCTAGATGCTATAGCCTTAGCTTGCAGTTATATCTTTCTTTGCCACAAGAACTTGAACTTAACTACAGACTTCAAGATGTTCTCCGCTCTAGGAAACAATTCTTTGGCTCTAGCGGCCCCACGGCCAGGAATGGATCTGGCTAACGTTCAATAGCATCCTAACCAAGCTCTTGGGCCTGGTGGGAAGCAACGCACATCCAGTCTGGAGGCACCGATAATGCTACTCACAGGGACCCAGATAATCTCTGCAAGCCCTGACAAAACTGTGAGGGTCTGGGACGTTGAGATAGGCAAGCAAGTTAAGAGAGGTTGCAAGAAAGTTGCACACAGCCATGGTGGCCTATCCCGGTGATATGGCTTACTGACTGTTGTGCTTGTGTCAGCATGCTATTAGAGTATCATTCTCTATTACATTTATGCTAAGAGTTGAAAATGATTACCAACGTATTCTGTTAATACAGCAAGAATCACCTAAACTGAAATTGAGAGATGAATTGTTGTTGGTGCTATCCAATAATTAGTGTGTGCTTCGTTGTGCATTCTCACCGGTAATTAACCGTAGGTCTCCCTAGATCCTCTGGATTATACCTAGTGCTACCTTATGTAAATCCTTGTTTTATGCACTAAGAAACAATCGATGATAGAGATAAGAATGTCTTTCGTGATAGTATTGCTACTTCTTTAATGGTCGAAAGAGGATAAATAGATTACATTAATATGATATGTACATGTTGCAGTGACAAGATAATTGTATCATATATGATTTGCAATTTATTTGGATGGGCCATGGTACACACACGCATGCACATATGAGCGAAATCTATTTTGTTTCATATTTACACTTGTATGTATCATCATATTTTCAAATCTCGTGTAAAAAATAAGTTTAAATACATGCTTAAAAGGGTTCTTTAAACCCTCAAGGGCAATTCAGACTTTTATCCTTCACATACAACTCAATAAGCTAACATCCTACAAAAAGCTAGATTACCAAACACCAAAACTTGACTTAAAAGCTAAGAGACTTATAAGCTGATTAAATCAAAAAGCTGGTTTTAAACTATAAGCTAAAAATTCTAAGCCTAAACAAACAGAGCCTATGCATTCATGTGATAGCCTGACAGGCTGATAGGAACATCAGTGGGAAGAGAGTCTTTCCATCTGAGTTCACATGGAAACCGCGCGGGTTCTTGCCATGTTTGAAAAAGAAACCACCACATAAGACTTGTTCCTGCAGTCTACCAAAGTAAAACAGAGCATGACTGCTTCCTCGAAGAGGAAGCGAAATAAAAAAATATTGCATTCGTAGAAAAAAAATGTTGCATACTGTTCACAGCGATGTTGCAATTTTTTCCAACGCACTTTTTTTTTCCAGATGCTTTGTTTTTTGATTTGTGATGTTGCAACTGTTATCCGGGGATGTTGTAACCGTTGTCCGGAGATGTTGCAACCGTTGTCCGGGGATGTTGCAACTGTTGTCTAGAGTTGTTGCAACCATTGTCCTAGGATGTTGCAACCATTATCCGAAAATGTTACAAGTGTTGCATCTATAAAAAAAAATGTTGTATACGGTTTACAGCGATGTTGCAATTTTTTCCAACGCGTTTTTTTCAGATGCTTTTTTTTATTTGTGATGTTGCAACCATTGTCCGGGAATATTGCATCTATTGTTCGAGGATGTTACAACCGTTGTCCGGAGATGCTGCAACCGCTGTCTTAAGATGTTGCAATCGTGTCTAGGGGATGTTGCATGCAGCGCGTATTTATCTGCATGTGTTGTAATAAGGGCAAATGATGCTGCATAATTTGTATTTTTATGTTGCGCTAAGTGCTAAATTTCTTGATACCTAACAGGTAGGGTGACAATAGAAAAGTGCCTAGCCTAGAAGCATTAGGTGCGTCTGTTTTACTCGTCAGTTGTAAGATGTAGTACCAGAAAAACGATATCAAACATGACTAGAAAGGAAAACTATTTATGCGTCGATGGTGATGGCTTTGCCCTTTAATAATTAATAAGGGGTAGACCAATGTTTAGTGTAGTAGTGCAGTGGTAACCAATAATGTTATCGGTGGAGGTGCTATATGAGTGGTCGTGCGATTCCTAGTCTTAAATCGAACATACGGCTCCTTAGTATCACCCATATAACATTGTCCTGGCGTGATCTGGTCAGCGGACACCTCACGCCTACAGCTCAATTCTCCGAATGTCGCAAAACAACGAGAGGACTTTATTCAGAAACAACAGATGGTGTCATTACGGTTCAAGTTATGATAGCACAGTCAGGTTGGTAAGCAAGTGATCGATCGATGCTGTTTTCTGGTAAGCGCCAATAAAAGAGGCTAGCTGCCGTGAACTACCACAGTTTGGTAGGGCTGAACATCGCACTGTGCCACTGTGTGCATGCATGTACTTATCGTCCTCGAGCTCTCGCATGATCAGCACCTGTAGCACATACGTATGTTTATGGGCAGATGGATGTGAATGTAATCATAGGTGCGGTTGTGGGTTGTGGCTTCGCTGGTACTAGTTGACCTATCTTGTTGACACAACATTATTCATCAATGTATTTCAAGTTCAGCACTTTGTAAAAGCATGTACTACACCTTGTTGAACCATCACCTTGCAATGCAATGATATGCAGACCTGCGTATTCTGAAAAAAAATGTGTGACGCTGGTGATTTTTTTAGGACTCACACTGGTAATCGTATGCTAAGTTCATCGCGTTGATTCACGATCCAATGGTTACCAGGGGTGGATCTACAGTAGCCTAGCAGCGTGCACAAGATACCGGGTCTAAAAATTAATTTTCTTTGAAAATAATCATGTATATCTAGTACGGATACTCTTAACCCAATACGATGGGACACCCTAAATCACAGCCTAATCTGATAATTAAACATCTGTGATATGTATTGAGAGTGAAGACTCCGGTCATTTTATCCGCCACCGACGGTTACATGTAATCGGCGCCATTTGAATAGCACAGCAGAGGACGCGGGTTCCCATGGAGAAACCGTTGGCTGTCGGCACAAGGTGACACCCGTCCATCCTCCCATTCCAAGGGGCCGCGGTTTGAGCTAGTCATGGGACATGAGGACATCACACAGCGAGGACGCGTGTGGCAAGCCGCGGAGGTGAGAGCTGAGCAAACATCGATCTTTTTTTAATAATACATTTTTAAATAGTATTATAGAAATAAATATATTTAATAAATTTACAAAAATAAGTTTCTGACGCCAATTCAATTGGCGACAAAACCTGTTGCCAAATGAATTGATGACATGCCGATGTGGCAGATCCTGTCGTGCCAAATGAATTGATGATAGGAGCTTCCCTGTCAAACTGTCGTCAAATCATTTGGTGACACCCTGTCGCCAAATGAATTGGCGACAGAATATTGTTTGGCTGACAGTCTTGTCGCTGATTCATTTGGCCGATAGGCTCCGACAGAGGCCTGTTGCCGCCAATTTATTTGGCTACAAATGTTGTCAAAAGAATTGACGACGAAGATCATTTTGTAATTTTATTAAACATAGATTTATTTTTACAATTCTATTAAAAATGTATTTTTTAAAAAAAAATCAGCAAACATCTGCACTGCCCCCTGAAGTAAGGAGAGTACCAGTAGCACCTACCACTACCAGTACTGGCTCATGGCCGGGCCAGGGCCAGCATTAGCCAAACCGGCTAATCCATTTGACTCGTCACCGACTGCTAGCTATCACGAACGACCCGTACTTACCCGTTGCATTTGCAGCGGATGGGATGGGTGCGGTTGTCTGTCTGCGCAGCAGTTTGCACATGTGATGGTTGCGTTTCAGGCCATTTATTTGGCATGCACGATGCGGAGAGCTACTGCCTACCGCCAACGCCAGCCGGTTAGCTTGGTGCTCAAAACTGTTCAACGGTGGCAGAGCACTAGTTATTCGGCGTGCTTTCACACGGTACGCGGCAGTAGCATCACACCTGCTCGTTTTAACTCGATGCAGGGATCGTTTTCACTGACGCGTGCTGTGTTAGGTTGGCGCATGTGTCCGTCATTCTGTTCTACAGAAAGCAACTTATGTCTGTGAAGAAACGAGAGAGAGATAGATCGGTATAGCAGGAAGCGCGCAAAGCAAATGTTGTCTCTGCTCTGTATTATATAGGGTGTCGGATGGCACTATTCCATATCCGAAACATGAGAGACAGATTGGTATATAGCAGGAAGCGCGCAAAGCAAACGCTGTCTCTGCTCTACATTATATAGCGTGCCATTTGCCGGATGGCACTGTTCCATATCCGAAACATCAGGGAAATCAGGGATACAACAAAAAGGATGATACGATCATGATCCTCAGCTCCTAGTAGGAGCTAGTGCCTTATGTTGGTCTATCTAGTTATGTCGGAATGATATTGTTTTTAATAAAAGATTGTTACTAATCCATTGCGGGTTATCTTTTGACCGAACCGGCCGAGGGCTTGAGCAAATTTGCAGAAACCGGCCTAGAAGGAGTCCATGCTGGCTGGAAGCGACCGTTTGGAGGTTGTGGCGAAGCAAATTTTAAGTATTCATGGGTGGCGGTTTAGTCACAGGATTTGTAATGATTGAGTTTAAATTTCAGTCACCATTTACTTGTAAGGCTTCATGCCATTTTTACCAGTTTGGCTACTTTGGTGCTTTCAACTTGCTAATAAAATAGGTTGTGTGCATCCTTGATGCGATAACCGGAGAGGTTTTCTCTCTATTATCTAAAAAAATGGGCTATCTGCGCCCTAATCACCGATGTCTATCTATACAACATGAAAACAAGATCAATCTAGTAATCTATTTTCACATCCCCTCAATCACAACTTCCGGATATCAAATTGAGATTGGACGAAGTCTTCTTAATGTTTGGACGGTAGAGCTTTTGTGAAGATATTTGCTAGTTGATCTTGAGAATGAATGAACTGAATCTCGAGCCTTGTGAGCCACTCGTTTTCATACAAAATGGAAATCCACGTCAATATACTTGGTTCTAGCATGAAACATTGGATTTCTTGATAGGTATGTTGCGCCTAGATTATCACACCAAAGTGAAGGCGATGCAATGAAACACACCTAGTTGGAGAACCGATTGAATCAAAACGATTCTCTCACGGTGGCATTGGCAAGAGACTTGTACTCGATTAAGTGCTTGAATGTGACACAATGAGCTACTTCACGAACTCCACGAAATAAGATTAGCACCCAAAACACCGCAAATCTTCCAATGGACCGAGATCATCGACCACCAACCCAATCAACATCTCGAGAAGGCACTCACAAGAGTGGAGTTTGAGCAATGTATTTTCAGAACATTTTTTATTACTATGCTTAAGATACAGAAGAATCCTTTTAACAACACTCCAATGAGCATCTGTTGGTGCTTGCAAATACTGGCAAACTTTGTTGACTACATAAGAGATGTTAGGTCTCATGATCGTCAAGTACTATAGTGCCCCAACTGTGCTACGATACTTGGTAATCTCAGTAGCAAGTACTGGATTTCTCATGTAGCGAGAGAACTTCTTTGAACACGCCATTGGAGTGGATACTGGTTTGCATAGCTCCATGTTAGTGCGTCGAAGTAGCTCCAAGGTGTAATTGTGCTATGAGAGAATTATTCCCCAGGATATGAGGATACCTCAATGCCAAGAAAATAGTGGAGGTTACCCAGATCCTTTATAGCAAAATCAAGCTAAAGTTGACGAAGTAACAAATCGGCAGATTGTTCTAAGGAGCTTGTAATGATGAGATCATCTACATAGATCAGAATATAAGTGACCACTCCATGATGATTGTAGATGAATAAGGAAGTGTTAGCTTTGGAAGGTACAAAACCAAGTTCTTGCAACTTAGAACTAAGTTTAGAGTACTATGCTCGTGGAGCTTATTTAAGTCCATAGATAGCCTTATCCAGTTTGCACACGAACTGTGGGTGGGAGACATCTTCAAACCCTGGAGGCTAACTCATGTAGACTTATTCTTAAAGATCTCCATGCAAAAAGGCATTTTTCACATAATCTTGGAGCAAACACCATCCTCGGGACACAACAAGGGAGAGAACCAATCAGATTGTAGCCAGTTTGACAACCAGGCTGAATGTGTCATCATAGTCAATGTCATCTTGTTGTTTGAAACCTTTTGCCACAAGACGCTCTGTATCTTTCAATAGAGTCATCACTCGTCGTTTGAGTTTCAAAACCCATTTGAACCCGATAATGTTACGACCACACCGCGGTGGTACAAAGGCGCCATGTTTTGTTACGAAGAAGTGCCTCATGTTCTTCTATCATTGCTTGCTTCTAGTGCGGATGTTGCAAAGCATTTATGTGATGTCGGCTCATTCACTATCTCCACCTGAGCAACAAATCCTCACTTGCGAGGATCATAATGGATTGTACCATCATTAAACTCTTTAAGAGTCCTACTAATGGTTTAGTATCGATCTTATGAATGAGTGTTGGGGGCTCTCCTAGAGCGAAACCACACAAAAAAGGACACGGGAATTTTATACAGGTTCAGGCCTTCTCTTGAGAGAATAATAACCATACTCTGTATTCTTTGTCTTGATTGTGTTTACAAGAGAGAAGTCCTTGAAGGCTAGGACTAATGACTCTTATGCGCTTTGTTACTTGATCGCTTGATCTTCTCTCCTCTCTTTGTCCATGACTTTACTCCTTATATAGCGTATGAAGGGTGGCGGTTGTTCACGTCGAGAGGTGCCTCGTCATTTGATGCAATGCGCACGTTTAAGGGTAATTATTGTTAGAGACGTATCCCCCACGTCGTCTTGCAGTTATGTCAGAGACAGAGGTTCAATACATGCATTTATCTTTAGGAATAACGACACATATTAACTACGGTGTGTATTAAAGACAGCGCACAAATGTCCCTAGTTGATTGGGCCCATATGTCTGTAAGCTTTATCGACTATAGGGTGATCGTAGATGACACAGTCAGAGAAGAACTTACGACTATGATGTGATCATAGTAAGACTTACAATCAATAGGTGGTCGTAGAAGAACTTATGACTATGAGGTGATCGTAGTAAGACTTACGATCAATAGGTGGTCGAGAAGAACTTACGACCATATAGGGTGGTCGAGAAAAGCTTACGACCACTAGGTGTGTATGATCTCCTCATTGTTAATATTGAGGGATACCTTTGGAGGTTGTATAAGAGACACTATTATCTATAAATATTACAGATAAATAACTTAGTTAATTGAGGATTATTAGATCCTCATTGTCGATGGTTTATTATCGATCATACAAATGAATATTGGGGACTTTCCTTGAGTTAAACCACATAGAAAAAACATAGGGATTTTATATAGGTTCGAGTCTTCTCCTGATAGAATAAGAACCCTACTCCTGCGTTGTTGCATTGACTATGCTTTACAATAGGGAAGAAATCACTAGAACTAGGGCTTAATGACTTCTGTCTGTTGATCGTGTCTCTATTGTCGTTGTTTTTTTCTCCTCCTTCTCTGTCCACCAGCTTTACTCCTTATATAAAGCTTGAAGGGGTGACAGTTGTCCTGTACCAAGAGGCGTCTCACCATTTAATGAAATATGCATGTTCGGTGACGGTTATTGTCAGAGACTAATCCTCCCTTGACGTCTTGCAATTTTGTTAGAGATAGAGGCTTAATACGTGCAGTTATCCTAGAGAATAACAACACATATTAACTATTATGTGTATTAAACGCAGCGCATAAGTGTCCCTAGTCGATTGGGCCCACATGTCTGTAGGCTTTGTTGACTATAAGGTGGCCGTAGTTGACATAGTCATAGTAAAACATACGACCATGAAGTGATTGTAGTAAGGCTTATGATCATGAGGTGGTCATAGGAACTCTTACGACCACTAGGTAGTCGTAGAAGTACTTACGACCATATAGGGTGGTCGTAAAATAGTTTACGACCACTCGGCTAAGCTTCCCCCTTATTAATAATAAGGGGTATCCTTACGAATAACATGAAGATATTGATATCTATAATAACATTTATAGATAAACAATTTAATTAATTAAGGATTATTAGATCCTCGTCACTCATCAAGTTCTGAACTTCTGATGTCGTGTTGAGACCTTGTACGTGGATACGTCGTAGAAGACTCCTCGGCCTGTAAAACTCCAGAAAGATCAAGAATAGAATCACTCAATTCAAAATGCAGGTTAGTCTCATCCTCATGATGTTCATGCTAGGTTTGAATGGGGCTATTTCCTAGAGGCTGGATGTCTAGAGTTGTAGGTGAGGAAGTGTTGGCTGAGGTTGTGAGCCATGGAAGTAAAGTGGACTCATATATGGATGTTGGACTGACATACTGTTTTTGGTCAACATCAAATGGGAAGATTAGTTCATCAAATACAACATCTCGTGACATATACACACACCCAGTAGGTACATGTAAACACTTGTACCCCTTTGTGAATATCACTATACCCAAGAAATACACAGTTGAAAACGAAAGGAGAGTTTGTGAGCGTTGTAACTTGTATGGCCATAAATTCAAACCAACATGCATGACCAAAGGCCTTGAGAGAGTTGTAGTCTAGTTTGATTTTAAAGAGACGCTCAAGAGGTGTACTACCATGAATGGTTTGGTTGGATAGCCGATTGATTAAATGATAGGATGTGAGCAAGGCTTCATTCCAGAATTTGTTGGGAAGGAAAGCATGCGCAAGAAGAGCCAGACCCATGTCAATAGTGTGTGCATGCTTTCTTTCTATGACACCATTTTGTTGGTGTGTATGAGGACATGACACCTGATGATGAATCCCAGTTTCTTTAAAGTAGGAATTAAGACGCTGGTATTCCCCTCCCCAATCACTTTGAAAAGAGATAATTTTTCTGTTTAGAAATCGTTCAACATACTTCTAAAATTGAACAAAAAAAAATTTCAACATCAAATTTGTGCTTCAAGAGGTAAATCCATGAGAATTTACTAAAGGAATCAATAAAACTCACATAGTATTTAGAACCACCAACAGATGTAACTCTTGGTCCCCAAACATCGAATAAATTGGTACCAAAGGAAATGAAGCAACAAAATTTCGAATTTGGAAATGGTAGCTGATGGCTCTTGGCCAACTGACAAGCATCACATACAGATGTAATGGTTTTATTTAAGGAGTATGATAAATTATTAGTCTGATGGACTTGACTAACGACAGCTTGAGATGGATGGCCTAGATGTTGGTGCCACTATTCCACAGAGGGCGTCACAACAAGAAGAACTTCCTTGGATGGCAAACAATGAGTGGATGCGGTGGGGTATAGACCGGTCTCACATCTACCACGAAGAAGAGGTATCTTCGTTGTACGATCCTTGACAACAAAAAAAGTAGGAGGAAATTGAAAGTAAACATCGTTGTCACGAGTAAAGTGGTGCACAGATAACAATTGTTTAGATGCATGTGGAGCATGTAAGATATTATGAAGTTTCAAGGTTTTGTGAGGAGTAACAAGCTGAGAATGACCAACATGTGAGATGGACATACCAGATCCATTCGCGGTTTGGATATGTTCCTTCCCTTGATACTTCTCTCACACCGTGAGATGATCTAGATCATTGGTTATATGATCTGTCACTCATGTGTCACTATACCAGTTTGTGTCCACTATGTAGGAGTTTCCAGTATTGTTGTTGTTGTTGATGAAAGCAACAACATGGTTTTCTTCATCTTGGTAGGAATGGTCGAAACGATGATAGCATTTTAGTGCTACATGTCCAAACTTTCCACACAATTGGCATATACTACTACAAAACAGGCTATAGAAGATGCCTCATCACAGACGGTTCATTTGGAACCGCTCATGTTAATATTATCACAGATGGTTCCAAAAGCGTGTGTGATACGTACCTATCACGAGCGGTTTATAAGCGGAACGTCGTGATAAATCACGAGCGGTTTCTATTACAAACCGTGCAGCGATAGCTTAACTAATCACAGCACGGTTTATAACTAGAAGCTATGCGTGATAAATCGCCTACGATTCTTATTACGAACCGTGTGTGATATGCTGAACTATCACGCAGCGGTTCTACTATGGAACCGTCAGCGTGATAAGTCACATACGGTTCTTATTACGAACCGTGTGTGATATGCTAGACTATCACAGACGATTCTATTATGGAACCGTCTATGATAGGTAATCACATACGGTTCCGTAATAGAACCGTCTGTGATATGCCTTATAAGAACCACTAGGGCTGCTTGGTTCTTCTCCCAGTGCACTTAGCCCTTAAGCTCTCCATGCTGTTTACGTCTCCTCTAGGGCTCGCCCATTCACCGACCCTTAAGCTCCGACACCACCGCCTCCGACCTCGACGCCGCCACCCCCGACATCGGCGACGCCAAGCCAGCCTTGACGCCTCCTCCTCCTGTCGGCGTCCTCCTCTGCCAGGCCTCCTCCCGCGCCGTCCTCCTCCCGTGTCGGCCTCCTCCCCTACACCGGCCTCCTCCCCGCGGCCCCCTCCCTTGCCGGCCTCCTCCCCCGAGCTTCCCTCCTCCCCGCGTCGGCCTCCTCCCCTGCGCCGGCCTCCTCCTTGCACCGTGAGTTCTTGTGTGGCATCCTCTCTGTGAGTATTCCTATATTAAGTTTGTGCATCACTGTGGCTATATACTTATGTGCTGGATTAGCTTCAAATTCTATGTTAGATTGTGCACTAAGAGATAGCAAAGTAGTTATGTGGGCTCGGTTGATCAACTCTGTGATGAATGTCAAATCTGAAATCAATTTGCAGTGCTAGTTGGTACCTTGATCTGTATTAGTTCTGATTTCTGAATCTAGTACTAAAGATATTGCAAATTGATTAGTGGACTTTGTTGACATGCTCTGTGATGAACTCTATCTTATACTGAGATTGAATGTGATAGTTAGTTCATTCTTGAGCTCTATTGTATTACTTACTCTTGTCAATTTGATATCTTTGTTAATTGGTTACTTTCGGTTGAAAGCTAGTTATTCGATTCTTACGGTTCTTTTGATCTCTAGCATTTGAAGTGGGTACTCTTATGTCAGCCAATCGGCTTTATCACTGAACTTGTGACTTCATGTTCAGTTCTATTGAGAGTATTTAGTTTTTGTTGGTAATCTAACAACCAGTTTGTGATTCTTCTAGTAGTCTGTTGGACTGGATGTTTAATCTGTTTTTGTTAACAGTTGAGATCATTTGATAGTTAAGCAAAGTATTGTTTAGAGCTCATAGTTTGAATTTATATTATCATATTCATTTAATGAAGAGTATAGACAATAGGATTGAGACGGCAAAGACTTGTTCTTTAGCTACTCTCCTTCTGAGAGCACATAATAGTAAGATCTGTTTGATAATTGTTAAATTTGATTAGTGAAGATATATTGAATGATGTACTGAGATTGCAAAGGTTAAATCCTTTGCATCCAGCATACTGAGAGCACTCTTTAACATCAATACTCTGAGCTTTTTATATGACATGGAGATACTTCATTTGTATATGTTGATTTGGTCATTTAAATGCTTGCAACAATCCTATGTTGATTTGGTCATTTAAATGCTTATATTGTTTTGTCAAAGTCAATTAGTGAAGAGTATAGACTGGTTGAGATGGCAGAGGCGCTGTCTTCGTCGCCGCCACCAACGCCGCCTAATGCGTCTGGATTTCCATCGATGATAATGATACGTAAGCGAGATGGTAGAGGAAAAATCAAAATTGCTGCATGGTCGATCGATCATCACGGAGGTCGATGGCGTTGGGATCCTCTGAGTCCCCGAGAGATCGTGGCGAGATTCGGACCATCTCAGGATACTTGCAAGGAACGGGTCCCCATCACCACACCAAGCCGGAAGTCTCGAGACGAAAGAACGAGTATGCTGTGGGATGAACTTTCAAGCAAGTTCACTATCCCAGAAGCAGATATGGCACGCGTGGAACGACAGGTGTTGCTCTCGATGGATAACGCGTGGAGGACCTTCAAGAGCGTTCTTGTCACAAAGTACGTGAACACGGGTGAGACACCCTTCGCGAAGTATGGATTCTTGACGTGGGAAACATGGGACGCCTTTGTGGCTATGAAGATGACGGCTGAATTTAAGGAGCAAAGTGCGACGCACAAAGCTCTCCAGACACGAAACACTCACCCCCACAGACTCGGCACCGCTGAGTACGCGGCTTAATCCATGCAATGGGCAGCAGAGGAGGAGAACGGAACCGGGCTATTTTCTGGGATCACAGACCCGCGTTCCCTAAGCTGGTTAAAAACGAGGGCAAAACTCTCGTCTTCGGGCAGCATCTCTTTCACAAACCCGGCAGACTAGGAAGTGTCCCAACGTGTGGTAAATATGTCGAACTACCTAGTTATTAATAAATCCATAACTTCATAGTGTCTATAATAACATGATGACCTCTTGCAGCATGAATTGACTGTCCAAACTTCCCAAGGCTCCTTCCAAGCAGACAGGGAGAATGATATGCTATCTACGGCCCTGGGAAACAAGGAGCACCCGGGTCGCACGCAAGGCCTTGGGGTTACTGTACCTTGGAGTTATGGATTCCAAGGCGACTACGACACGTATAGGAGTAGGAAGAGATCCAAGGCCAAGCACGAGGATCGGTTGGTACAGATGCTTACTACAAAATTTGAAGGACATATAACACAATCGCAGGATCAACTAAATCAACTCCTGAACCAGTCGCAAGCCGCCCCGTTATTTAGGGAGCCAGTAGCGTCGCGTCCATGCATAATTCTGAACATGATGACGTCCAACTACCTATTAACGACATCAAGGTAATGTACATCTCTAGAATACTCCAAAGATAGATCTATAGAATGCCTTAGCTAATTGTGTATCGTTTTGTAGGAGCCAACGCCCTGCAAGCTCCAAGTGAGGATGGTTGGGTCTATTTCTATTGAAATTTGGCGGGTTGGCGTATCCATGCCAGAAGGGACGGTCTGACATGGTGCCCAACTAAGCGCGAGGTTACACCAGGTCTGGTGGACATGGTACATGACAATTTCATGGCCGTCCCGCTGGAGATTTGCTCGAACGAAGACATCAGAACACTAGGGGATGCCATGCACACTTTTATCCAGTGGCCCAAGAAGGACATCGCCCTGGACTCAGCAGTGCCGCGATCTCGACATGACCATTCCTCTCCAACGGGGCCCTGATGACTCCACCTCATCATCTTTCGCCCCAAAAGGCCACCTCATCGGTTCCCGCAGAGAAGACACCGAAGGAACAAAAAAAATGTACCGCCGTATCGGTTCCCATAGAGAAGACATCGAAGGAACAAGAAAAGCGTGCCGCCGTATCGGTTCCCGTAGAGAAGACGCTGAAGGAACAAGAAAAGCATGCCGTCGTATCGGTTCCCGTAGAGAAGACGCTGACAGGAATACTCAACAGGTATACTCATTTCCTCTATACATAACTCTATTGTAGTTTTCCTTCGTTTGAAATGGCCGAGGATAATTTTTTGGAATCATGTAGGTCGTTCAAAGCCTATGTTCGCGACGGAGGACTATACAAGGGGGGATCGAACGACACACTAACACACAGGACGTGATTTCTGGTACACGCTACAACACCATAGTGCTATATCATACTTCGTAATAATGTGTCTCGAACTGACTATACCTATATATGTAATTCTATTTTTGTAGTGCCGCCAGCAAAAAAACTGATGAGCTATGTACATTCTACGTTTGCCATCATATGCGGCAAATCATTAATGTTAAGACGAAGGATCCCCAGTTTTGTCAATCTCGAAATAATTATTTTCAAATTATAAATTTAAATATATATATGCTTACCACGTTACTCTTCTTAGCGACAGGGCTTGATGATAGAATCAGATGCACTCGTTGTGAGCGAGATCGTGGACGTTCAAGGGAAGCTCTGTGACTTCATCAATATAGATATCATTAACCCCAACGGAGACTTTCACTCCATCACCGACGTAGAGTTTCACCCTGTCGGCACCTCTCAACCACGTGCAAACAAATGATTCAATTGTAATCCAATTGTAACTATAGCGAGAATACTTGAACAAATTCTTTTGTAATTTATTTTGAGTAATAATCACTTTGAGTTGTCAACAATTGATTATCTGTGATGTATCTGTTTTCTGCATGCTTGTTTTCAAAGGGTATGGCTAGCAATTCCTGAGGCTAGCCAAGAATAAAAAAAAAGTGGTTAGGTTTATGAACTATCCCAGACAGTTTTTTGTTAAAACCGCTCAGGTTATTAACTACGACGGTTTTTGAACCGCTCAGTGATAACCGCCGTTATCACAGACATACAATCTGAGACGGTTGGAAACCGCTCGTGATGACTATTCCGAATATGCTCGTGATGAGGCTTCCTGTAGTAGTACTAGCTAGACGATTTACTCTGTAGTTGTTGTTGTTTGTTGGTGGTTTGTTCCAAGGCACAAAGCCTCTACCACATCCACGATTCTTGTTGCTGTCATTACCATTGCCACCTTTATAGAAATAACTGTCGGGACCGGATTTCTGAATCCTAACCCTCTGTGTATTTCTACACCAGTCCTAGATCAGTAGCTAGTGCACACAGTGGAAATAGCGTCGATAATAAGTTTAAATCACGATTCAACACAAAAGTAATAACAAAGTACCAGCCTTAAGGCTGCTTATTACGATAAAGGTCACATGATCTCAAGTCTTACAGCAGTAGAAACAACAAATGATAAACTCCAAATGGTGACCCATCAAATTTCCCACTAGCATTCGACTGGGGAGAGTAGCCTAGTACTCCGGGTGTCCTTCATCAAAAACACATGCGAAGTAGTCGTAATCCTCCTCCGTGTCGTTGAAGGCTTCTGAGATTTTATTTGAGTGTAGCACGTGAGTACATAAAGTACTCTACAAGTCTTGGTAAAGATGCATATGCATAGCTTTAACAAATGAGGCTTATATGGTTCTTTTGCACAAAGCAATATTTTAATTTTCAATAGTTTTCATAAAGCACATTTGACAAAAAGTAGTTTCAATAATTAAACTAATTATATCACTAGTAGAGGTTCTAGCTACCAACCCCTAGTATCAAGGCTCTAGCCGCTAAGGTTTAAAGGGTAGGGCTCTATCTACCAGAAAAACTACCAAAGAGTCCCAACTACTCTTGGCTTCCCAAAATTTATTCTTTTGAAATCAAAACCAAAATCTACCATGTGAAAACACACCTTGCCCACCCTTGACTGTGGGCACGTCTATTTGAATAGTTTTACACTCTACAGAGGTTGTACAGCTTGACCCACACAAGATAATCAGCTTATAATGTCCATTTGACACACTTTCGAAGGTGTGCGAGTAAGTGATTATCACAAGGCTTTTACAATACTTTATCCACACATTAGCCTGCCCGATGAGCTTAACCCCAAGTCATGGACGTCATTTACCATCGACCCGAAGCTCACCGTTGTGGGGGATAACCTACCCGAGCATGGACATCAATTACCATCGCCTGGCACAAGCCCCAACAGACATGGAAGTCATTTGCCATCGTCTGCACGACCCAAAATATGGAAGTACATTTACCATATTCTGCACATCTCAAGATATGAAAGTATATTTACCATAATCAAGAGAACACATATCAACTACAGCCTATGGGCTTAATGCTTGGACTCAGTAAATTATTCATCCAGGTCCTTCCCATTTAGGATATGTGGTTGTACGGTATTGCTCAGTTTGAATAGTCACAAGCGTCAGTCCTTAATATGACTTAGGCGGAACTTAACACAATATAAGTTCTCGTGCTCTAGCTGCACCCTCCTGAACTTACCATCCGCCCAAGTTTAAACATGTTTTCATTATTTTATTTTATTTTATAAATCAATGGCATTACCTATTGCCATACATTTCTCAAAAAGATTTGCATAAAAGGTAATAATAGTTTCCTCCCAATGGGTGATCATGACCGACAACACATGTCTAAGCAATTCTACTATTTTAACTATTCTAGCAATATTGTAATCAAAATCGTAGATTTGCTACGAGGGTGACAATGGATCATGGATAATAACTTCAAATGATGATAATATCAAATTAGAATTAACTCACTACCTATGATTTGAACTTATCATTTTATGTAAGTAGCAATGCATAATAATTTTGAAACTTAAAACATATTTGGGAAAACATTGGTATAATATGGTCAAAGGAGACTTGCCTTTGTTGAAGGTTGAGGTTATCGCGTTCGGTTGATCCAAAATGACTTTGGCGGCGGCAGACTCTTCACGCGAAACGAGGCAAAATAAATAACAGAAAATAAAATAAAATCCAAAAATTATAAAATTGGTACCATTAGAGATACTAAGAATTTAGATGAATTTAGGAGAAAGAATCGACTGATTCGGAGTTTGTATCAAGGAGAACAAACACTTAGAAGATTTACCGAATTAATTTGCTAAAAATGAGAAAGAGAATATTCCTGGAATATGTTGTTTCAGTTTTTGACTGAATAAGCAACCAATTAACTAATGGAGCCCACATGTTAGAGAAAGAAAGAGATAAAGAAAAGCATCAGTGTATGACCTGTGGGTCCAGATGTCATTGAGCCAAAGCATTCAACAGAAAGCAAAGAGCACAGCAGAAACAGAGGTGCAGAGCGCATGGGAGCGGCGACGGTGGCGGTCGGCGAGCACAAACATGGAACCCCGACGGGATGACAGACCCAAGGGTGGTGGCATCGGCGTCGGAGGAGGTCCGGGGTGACAGCGGCGCACGAGCTGCGCGCGGCACCAGCAATGGGGCGGCACAGGGAGGAAGTCGACGCGAGCACGGGATGCGCCCGACCACGGGGAAGGTTGTAGGACCGGAAAGGCGACTAGAGGGGGGTGAATAGACGCTTTCTCTATTTTTCACCTCGATCGAACACAACACTACTTACACTCCAATAGTTATAAAAGCTATGAAGATCTCAGATACAGCACAAATGGATAACTTTGTTGAATCCGATCAAACCCCGAAGTAAACAACTATCAACAGCAAAGCTATGTGATCCCCAAACCAATGAGACAAACAAAAACAGCAGTACTTGCTGCCGCCCAAATCAAACTGCCTTAAAAAGTCTATCTTGTCTATAGAACAGAGCATGCTCAGCTTCCGAACCTTCTTCTTGTTTCAGGCAGTGCTACTATGCAAACTATCGCCGCCAAAGCCAAAAATGTACCAATCGCCAAATCTCAACATAAAGAAATAACAGAGCACTTTACTCATATGCATGAAGCACAAACTGCGATCATTACATCCGCCGCCCAGGGGCAATCCATTCACGCACCAGAGAAGGAAAACAGCTATCAACTGAAAGAACAACTCAATGAAAAGATATGTGTTTCACAAACTGAAAAGACAAGTAAAACAAAGCAATTTGCTTCCAAGACCTCTGATGTTCCTACAAGACAAAGCCGCCACAAATTCCTGATCTTCCGGTCTACAGGTCAGAGCCTCAAGACTCGCCGCCAAGGGCTGCTTTTATACGGGTTTTGCGGACAGACAAAGACGCTCAGTGCATCTAATTCTCGAGAAAAGCAGCAAACAATTTCAAGCACAAGGAACGATGCAAATCACGACAATAAAAAAAGCGCAACCATATTACAAAACCGCCACGAATTTTTTTCCTACAAAGCGCCAGACGCCATCGGTTTAAATGAGGGCAACCGCCACCAAGGAAATCAAAAATAAAAACAGCTTGGACACAGAAGTAATCAAAGCCACGAAAATGAAATGCACTGACTTCAAGGCAATAAAAAATTGCTAAACTCAAAGGAAATCACCAGATCTTGGACAAACTCAAACATCAAGCACAGGATTTTTCAGAAACGCCGCCGGATTGGACTTCAACTTTCCTCACGAGTACATCGATTTTTTCTTGGAAGCTCTCCCACAGCCACAGCGCCAGCCAAGTGTTTCTACTTTTTTTCCCAGACGAAGCCATACGCCTCCTATTTTTCCAAAGAAGAACCCTAAGATGTCGATCTCAGCCCCTTTTATATGACAGCCACAAGACCTAAAGCAAAACATTCTAGAAGATTTAACCTAATGGGCTCTCTTAAGGCCCAACATCAATGGAACATACACGCACGTATTTTAAAGCGTCGTCTTCAATTCTCTTGACTTAATCCACTTCCTGACGCACCGTCTTGCGCCACATGTAGGTTGATCCAGCGGCTCTCATCGTGTCGGCAAGTCTCTCCCATCCGGTTCCCACCGGACCACCTTGGCACTTGCACCAACCCACGCACTGCTTGATCAAACCAGTCACACCGAATTGCCCGTTCGGTCATCCTTGTCTATTCTGCGCCACGCTTGAGTCACTTGACCTCACCCGGCATCCATGATCGTTTTGGACCTCAGCTCTCCAAGCTTAGTCCCGATCCTCCTCGCCGTTGACCGTCATTGACCTGCAAGCCACCTGCACAGCAATAGACAAGCAAACACGAATCCGGGAACAAGTTCTTCACAACTTGACCCACGTTAGCTTAAAACATGCAATATGCAACACATATGCACTATCGCCTATGAACTCAGTCTATCCCAAAGCCAAAATCCCAAAATGGCTAAAGATCAGCCTTTTAACTTTGCCGAAAACGCGTGAAACTTCAAACCAAAAGCAACATTGCCAATTGTTTCATCATCCTAAGATCATGGGCATATCCCTATGATATCCACAATCTCCCCCTTGATGAACACATTGGCAATTTCTTAGAAAATAAAGTTTTGTGGTTTGAAAAGTAAAATACTTGCAGTTTTCGCGCAAAGGCACAACTTGGTCCATTAGCAAGAGAAAGCAATGAAAATGACCAAGCTGGCTTCAGAATAGCAAAAGCAAGAGAGATAAGGCAAAAGAAAGCACAAAAGCTTCAATTTCCAAAGAATCGAGAAAATCTCACTTAAGGTCCATATGAAAGAACAATTGTTCTATTTGACCTTTGATCATTGAGATGAAAAGCTCTAAAACAACATTTTTGACCAATCTTTCTCCCCCTTTGACAATGAATTCATCAAGGTGCATGGAAGAAGATAGAGCATGAAAGTAATGAAATGGCTGCAATTTTTGTAATTTTTCATTTTTTTTGTTTTGTTTTTAACTAGAGCAAAAAGAGCCATGAAGATTATCCATGAAGACTGTACAAGTATTACACCAAGCCATATTATGTGAAGAAGCTATATTCAATCATGGCAAAACATGTACAGCACAGCTAAGGCCAAAATAGCAATAATCTGAGAGTAAATGAATCGACAACATGACAAGGTGCTCAAGATCATAGTTTAACTAAAGGTATCCAAAAATGAGTCAAGTCATGTCTATAAGCTAGATTGAGCCAGAACCTAGAAAAAGAGTCAAGTTTGAGCATACAGATTTGAAACAATTTGATCAAGCATTTAGAATTTAGCACATTGAGCACTTTGCTGAAAATGATTGGTTTTATCTTAGTAAAGCAAGTCCTGGACTAGGAGCCATCCACAACTGCCTTCTAAGCTTCAACCAATTGCCAATTTGTTTTCTTAGCATTTTGCTAGATCTCAAGCCTCACTGCGACCATCTCAAGCAACAAAAGCTTAAGAGAATAGTCTGGGTCATCCAAAACTCCCCCTGAGTTCATGCCTAGTGCAATGGCAAGCTGTCTCATGAGAAAGAATTGGTGAGATCAATTTTTTCACACAGGAAAAGCTCATTTTTTATTTGCTTGACTTAAGAATTATCATAGCTCAATTTAAAACTAAAAATAAGTTCAAGACTCAATTAAGCCTATATGACATGACATGAATCATGAGAGGATCACTAAAGCAAAACTAGTCACAAGATCCAACAAGTCATATTATGATTCAGTTTGCTCACAGATAATAAAGCTAGCATGGCAAAAGCTAAGCTATACATAAAAAGCCATAAAAGAAGTCTAGCAAAATAACACAAGACATGGCAGGTATAAAGTATGAAATCATGTCATACAAGGATAATAATCAAAGCTCCACAAGGTTATATTACAATGCAAGTTGTTTGAATTGTAAAATGCATTATGATACAAATGAATGCAAAAGAGCAAACTCCCCTCAAAACAGGCCAAGAGGACTAACAACCCCAACTCTCCCAAAAGAAGCAAAACGAGAAGAATCAAGAGCCTTAGTGAAGATATCCGCAACTCGCCGCTCGGACTCTACAAAGTGAAGACAACATTACCCTTCTCAACATGGTCTCTAAGGAAATGATATCTAACGTCAATGTGCTTAGTCCTAGAATGTTGCAATCGGGTTTTGGCAATGTTAATGGCGCTAGTGTTATCACGAAAAGAGAACACTACCCAAAGACAACCCATAGTCCCGCAGTAGACAAGATCCAGAGAACTCGAGAGCAACTCTCGGGTCATACTACATACTCGGCCTCGAAGGGATCAGGCAACAGAGGATTTGTTTCTTAGATGACCATGAGATAAGAGATGTGCCTAAGAAATGACAAGTGCAAAGTACTCTTCCTATCCACTCTACACCCAAAGAAAATCAAGATTAGAAAATGCTCGAATAGAGAGAGCGAAGAAGAAGAATACCAAAGTCCAAAGTCAAGAGTGCCTCAAGATACTCGAATATGCGACGACCGCTTGACGATGAGAAGCTCGAGGAAGCTCGAAATCGGCGCCTGCAGACACACAAACAAAGCTGTATGTCCCTCGACGCCGTGTGAGGTAGAGGAGGGAGCCGATCATCTCATGGTACTCTTACGTCCACAGCTCTCCATCCTCATCGTGGTCCAAAGACGGTGGTCGTGGCAATGGGAGTAGACATTGGCCTCTCGCTTCCCATGTCGAAGCGTCGAAGAAGGTCCTTTGTATACTTACTTTGATGAATGAAGGTGCCTTCTTTCAATTGCTTGACTTGAAGACCAAGGAAGAAGGTCAATTCACCCATCATGCTCATCTCGAACTCCCTGCTCATAGAATCTGAAAATCTAGACACCAAAGCATGAGAAGAACCACCGAATATAATGTCATCCACATAAATTTGAACCATCAAAAAGTCATTGCCATGCCTGAGAGTGAACAAAGTTTTATCAACCATTCCCATTTTAAAATCATTCTTAAGCAAAAAAAACTCTTAAGCCTATCATACCAAGCTCTAGGGGCTTGCTTCAGTCCATACAAGGCTTTGGAGAGTTTAAAAACATGGTTTGGGAACTTGGGATTTTCAAAACCAGGTGGTTGCTTGACATAGACCTCTTCTTCTATGAAGCCATTCAGAAAAGCACTTTTGACATCCATTTGAAATAGCTTGAAGCCCTTGGATGCCGCAAATGCTAGCAAAATGCGAATGGCTTCCAATCTAGCTATGAAGCAAAGGTCTCCTCAAAGTCTAAGCCCTCTACACAGGAATACCCTTGTGCTACAAGTCTAGCCTTATTGAACTACCAACCCATCTTCACTTTGCTTATTTTTGAAAACCCATTTTGTTCCAATTACATTATGATTAGGTGGAGGTTCAACTAAGATCTAGACTTTGTTTCTTTCAAAGTTTTCAAGTTCTTCATGCATGGCATTGACCCAAGAGGCATCGAAAAGAGCATGGGTGACATCTCGGGGTTCAAAAGAAGCAACAAAAGCGAGAATGTGCATGGGAATCGGAGAAATGAACACGAGCGAGTGACTCGCTCATGAAGATCCCCAATCATCTGCTTTCGGTGGATCTTTGTGCCGAATCTGAAGAGGAGCTCTCAGTCAAGTGGCCTCTACCTCATGGGTGGAGGTAGGAGCAGAGCCACTCGATCGTCGGTGAAGGTAGGATGAGGCCGCCATCTGAAGGTCGATGTAGTGGAAGCAGCTCTCCAACCAAGTCGAGAAGGACTTGAGGATGGATTGGGTCCTCATCCTCGAGTCATCATCGACAAAGATGCTCTCGAAACTGTGTACCAAGATCATCGGGTCTAGTACTGTGACTAGCCTCATCAAAAGTGACTTCGCAAGTCTCAACAACTTTGTTAGTGTCAAAATTAAATACATGATAGTCACGAGAATGAGCAGGATATCCAAGAAATATGCCATCAGAACATCTAGATTCAAATTTATCAAGGTTGCCATGTTTAAGAATGAAGCATTTGCAACCAAAAATCCTGAAATGAGAAACTTTGGGCTTATGACCAAATCTGAGCTCATAAGAAGTCTTACCAATCACAAATCTCAAGAAAACCCTATTAGAAATATAACATGCAGAGAGATCGCCTCATTAAAACCTCCTAGGTGTGGAATGCTCATCTAGCATGGTCCTCGCCATCTCTACAAGGGTCCTGTTCTTACTCTCCACTACTCCATTCTCATTGGGAACTCTAAGTGATGAAAACCGATGCTCTAGCCCCTATCGTAGCAGAAAGTGGCAAAGGAAGAATTCTTGAATTTCATTCCATTGTCACTCCTAATAGCTCTCAAAGCTCTAGGAAGCTCAACAAAGAAGTCTAAGGACCAACTCTCTAAAGAAGCCAAATGCCTCGTCCCTAGACACCGAAAAGTAAACCCATGAATACCGGAGTAATCATCCACAATCACAAGCACATACCATTTCCCACCCACCGATCAACTCTAGAAGGACCAACAAAGGTGTCTAAGTGCAGAGGGTGACCAGTCCATCTGTCATCACTAAGGTAAGAGGTGGATGAGAAGCGAAACCATCTTACCATGTCTACTGAGGTGAGCAAACAAGGTCTCTAACAGACCTTTAGCCTAGGCAAACCTCTAATCAAATCCTTGCTCTTGACTCTAGTCAAGTGATCGAAACCTATGTGTCCAAGCCTAACGATGCCACAAAACTAGATCATGGGAATCGAAGCAACAAGACACCTAGGGCTAGAAGCGAGAGATACGAAATTAGCACAAAAGATCCTCTCAAACCTAGAAATCTTAAAGACATGCTCACCAGAGGAATCTAAAACCCTGCACTCACCACTCTTAAATCTCACCTCTAGACCCTCATCAAGCAGCTGAGAAACAGATAGCAGATTATACCTCAGCTTACTTACCAAAGCGACGTCCTTGAGCATGAATTTGTTGTTGACGCCAAGACCGTGCCCTTGGTCATCACGGTCCCAAAGAAGCATCCCCAAATGTGATCAATTCATTGCGGGATGCACGTGTGGGAGGAGAACCATCTAGAATCTCCGGTCATGTGTCGAGAACAACCGAGTCAACGAGCCATATGTCCTCCTTCCTCGCACGATTTAACCTACAAAGCACGAACAGAAACATCTATGCCTCGATCTCAAGTTAGTGATAAAAGACTTGGGAATCTAAGATCGAGTCACATGATGCTTGGGCAAAGCAAGAGAAGCAAGATAAAATGGTTAGGAGCAAAATCATAAGAATGCACACGAGAACCACCTAGACCTCTCGAATCGACCTACCAAAAGGTTGGTACTCCCCCTGTCTAGGTGCTACCCGTGGTCTCTCCTCATGATGTCCTAACCCAAAGCACGCCTAGAACCACCAAAGGAGTCAAAGAAGTCCTCTCTGAACATAGGCCTATGTCTAGCAGAGAAAAGCAGTCGCCTGGCTCTAGAGACTACAAAGCGGTGAAGGACTCCTCTAATGGTTCTCAAGTTACTCATCCTCTCCTTCCTCTCAATCTTGGCTCTCTGAGCGATGTAACTCAACAATGTGGCCATTCTTCTTGTAGAAGGTGTAATGGTACTTGACCTTTGAAGGGTCTGACCGATGAAGTAGAAGCACCTATCTTGCTAGAAGTGGTTTGGGCAAAACCAAATGATTTGAAGACTATCTTGGATGGCTTAGGGGTTCTACCTCAAGCAGACCACTCTCAACAAATTCTAACAACCTTAGGTGGATGGTTCTTGGTATGCTCTAGGAATCAAATCCTAGGCCTCTATTATTCACACTCACCTTAGATTTGTCAAGAATCATGTTGAGGTTCTTCTTCCCACCAATAAATCTCTCAAGAGTCTCTTTAAGGTAGTCATTTTGTTTGGCTAGATCATAACAAGAAGCACACTTATTTGACATGCTAGCCCTATCATATTTTTCCTTATAATGAGCTACCTCGGCTTTCAAAGCCTCACAAGACACACAATAATTATCTCTAATCCTATCCAATTGCTCTTTGAATTTAACTCTAAATGTTTCTTGTATCTTATCTACATTATGCCCAATCTCAATGCAAAGATCACAAGAATTAGAGTCAACAACTTTCTTGGAAGCATTCATGGACATGGATTGTTCAATTTTAGCCTTTTCTTCTAGTGTCTTGTTTAAAGCGTCATTCTCAAGTGTGAGTTTAACACGTTTTCACATGAAGCGCTTTTAGAGTAAAGAATCATTTAGAGACATCTCCTTCATTTTAATCTTATTTTTCTCACAATGAGAGCAGTGTGACTAGGATCAAATTTCTGCAATTCCTCTATAGTGCTATTCAATTTTAATTCAAGTAAAGCGCCAATTTGAACAAGGTAAAGGAATAGCATCTACAAGAAGTCACATCAAGAGCAATGGCATTCATGCAAGCGTGACTAGACTTGAGGATTCTAATTCATCAAGAGCATCTTTCAATTGATTCACAACAGAGGAATGAGCAGATTTCAGATTGATCAATTCATTTTGCAAGCTAGAGCAAGAGTCACAAATATCAACAGATTATGATTTAAGCCTAACAACCTCTAAGTTCAGATCATCAATCATGTTGTCCTGTCTCTTAATCAATTTAGCTTGCTTCTTCAAATTATGTTCAGCAATGACCAAAGCACGCTTCATATCAGCAAGTGAGGGACATACCTCATCTGGATCACTGAAAGGGTCGTCGTCGTTGGAGGAGTCGACGTCGTTGCTACCCTTGGCCATGAAACACATGCCGGTAAAGTCCTGAGCCTTCTTCTTGCCATGGGTGTCATCCTCGTCATCCTCCGTCTCCGAGTCCACATCGCTCATGTCAACAGTCTCTAGAGCGGCAAGGACCCTACCGATTTAACTGCGATAGTTGGTCTTCTTGGGTTTCAGATCCTTAGCTTGAGGACGCCTCGAGTGTCCTTTACCTCCTTGCCCTTGACTTGGGACACTTGGAGCGAATGTGGTTTGGCTCACCACACTCAAAGCAAGTGATAGGCGCCTCCTCCTCCTGCTCTCACCTTGTTGTACACTCTCGAGAATTTTGTGGATAGGAGGGCTAAATCATCCTTAGGTAGCCTCTCTAGCTGCTCATCGGTCAAAGAATGTAAAGCGGACAAAGAAAAGCCAGATGAGCCAAAATCAAATGAATCAGACGAGCTACCCTTAGATGGGTCGACCACCAAAGCCATCGACTCTGTCTTGGGGAGACGCGAGATGAAATCAATCTCATGCGTCTTCAACCTGGAGTAAAGCTTATCCATGGTAAGCTCACTCATGACAGTGTTGTCATTGATGGATGTGATCTTCATCCCCCAGGCCTTCACATCAAGAGCACCCAAAAGCTGGCGTGCATTCTCAAACTCAGTGAAAACAAGATCAACAGCACGAAGATCATGGAGAATCTTGGAGAATCTTCCCCACAGCTCATCTAAGGACTCACCAGGTCTTTGCTCAATCTTTGAGTATTCTTTCTTGAGCTGGTTCTGTCTCACTTCCTTGATCGCAGTCGAACCCTCGTGGTAGTCACAAAGGGTCCTCCAGATCTCGTGAGCGAGACCTCAAATGAGCCACGCGCTCAAACTCGGATCGACTAAGACCTTGGATCAAGAAATTACAAGCTTTGTGTTAGCCTCAATGTCCGAGTGATCACATCGTCATCGCAAGACGACATATGGATTTTTACCTTAAGTCAAATAGCGTGCCCTTGAACCTCGATGTAGGCATGCATGCGTGCCTTCGAAAGAAGCAAAATCGACTCTATCAAAAAGCAGTGGTTTGGTCGAATACTTGTCAGTCGCCATGGCTTCAAAGACCGGTTAAGATCTATGAGAAGAGCTAACCGGGCTTTGATACCAATTGTAGGACCGGAAAGGCAACTAGAGGGGGGTGAATAGACGCTTTCTCTATTTTTCACCTCGATCGAACTCAACACTACTTACACTCCAATAGCTATAAAAGCTATGAAGATCTCGTATCTGAGCACGCATGGATAACCTGTGTTGAATCCGATCAAACCCCGAAGTAAACAACTATCAACAGCAAAGCTATGTGATCCCCAAACCAATGAGACAAACAAAAACAGCAGTACTTGCTGCCGCCCAAATCAAACTGCCCTAAAAAGTCTATCTTGTCTATAGAACAGAGCATGCTCAGCTGCCGAACCTTCTTCTTGTTTCAGGCAGTGCTACTATGCAAACTACTGCTGCCAGGCCAAAACAGCCAATCGCCAAATCTCAACATAAAGAAATAACAGAGCACTTTACTCATATGCATGAAGCACAAACTGTGATCATTACATCCGCCGCCCAGGGGCAATCCATTCACGCACCAGAGAAGGAAAACAGCTATCAACTGAAAGAACAACTCAATGAAAAGATATGCGTTTCACAAACTGAAAAGACAAGTAAAAGCAAGAATGCTTCAAGACCTCCTGATGTTGCTTGGCAAGACAAAGCCGCCACAAATTCTGATCTTCCTGTCTCAAATTCGAGCCTCAAGACTCGCCGCCAAGGGCTGCTTTTATACGGTTTTATGGACGGATGACGTCACTGTGCATCTAATTCTCCAGAAAACAGGCCGCAGCAATTTCAAGCACAAGGAACGATGCAAACTGCTGATAATAAAAAAAAACTGCAACCATATTACAAAACCGCGCACGAATTTTTCCTCAGCACTGCACGCCATCGGTTTAAATGGGCAAGACGCCACCATGGAAATCAAAAATAAAAATAGCTTGGACACGTATAATCAAAGCCACGAAAATGAAATGCACCGACTTCAAGGCAATAAAAATTTGCTAAACTCAAAGGAAATCACCGGATCTTGGACAAACTCAAACATCAAGCACGTGATTTTTCGTAAATGCCACGGATTGGACTTCAACTTTCCTCACGAGTACATCGATTTTTTCTTGGAAGCTCTCCCACAGCCACAGCGCCAGCCAAGTGTTTCTACTTTTTTTTCCCAGACAGGGGGCGCCGCCACGCCTCCTATTTTTCCAACAGCAACCCTAAGATGTCCCATCTCAGCCCCTTTTATATGACAGCCACTAGACCTAAAGCAAAACATTCTAGAAGATTTAAACTAATGGGCTCTCTTAAGGCCCAACATCAATGGAACATACACGCACGTATTTTAAAGCGTCGTCTTCAATTCTCTTGACTTAATCCACTTCCTGACGCACCGTCTTGCGCCACGTGTAGGTTGATCTAGCGGCTCTCATCGTGTCGGCAAGTCTCTCCCATCCGGTTCCCACCGGACCACCTTAACACTTGCAGAGCCCGTCTTCGCATCGCTTGATCAAACCAACGACCGAATTGCCCGTTCGGTCATCCTTGTCCATTCTCAAGCCACGCTTGAGTCACTTGACCTCACCCAAGCATCCATGATCGTTCGACCTCGGCTCTCAAGCTTAGTACCGATCCTCCTCCGCTGACCGTCATTGACCGCAAGCCACCGCGACAAGAATAGACAAGCAAACACGAATCCGGGAATAAGTTCTTCACAACTTGACCCACGTTAGCTTAAAACATGCAATATGCAACACATATGCACTATCGCCTATGAACTCAGTCTATCCCAAAGCCAAAATCCCAAAATGGCTAAAGATCAGCCTTTTAACTTTGCCGAAAACGTGTGAAACTTCAAACCAAAAGCAACATTGCCAATTGTTTCATCATCCTAAGATCATGGGCATATCCCCATGATATCCACAAAGGTGGAGCACCGCTCGGGGAGGCCGGAGAGTAGCCGAGGCGACGACGGCGGCACTCCACAACAAGTAATCGGTCGAATAGAGAGGAGGGATAGATAGAGGAACACCGAGAACACGATGTGACACAATCCAATCGGCGAGAAACTCACTGTAGAAGAAGATCAGGTGTTGGAGGTTAATTCGGCTTAGAGGAAGAAATGATGAAATTCTGGCGACGAACTGCATGAAAGAAGAAATTGATTGAGGGGAAATACTAATAGAGCTCGGGAAGACGATATGACATGGTTCAGACAACAAAATTCTTACTGGATCGACAGACGCACAAGACGAGGTGGCGACCGGTGCTTGGGAAGATGACGATTCCGACAGTGACGAAGCTCCAGAGGTTATAGGGTTTAGAGGAGGTGCGAAGGGGGTAAAGATAGTGTTGTGGCTTCACTTTATAGACTTGGTCGGTGTTTGAATGGATGTGGCCGCGAGCGGCAATGCCGACGAAGTTACTGACATGCAATTGAAAACTGAGGAAACGACAACACATTAAAGAATGACTAAGGTAACGGAGGGATTGATGAAGCTTTGATGGTGTAGGCGACGTGGAGGGGATGACGCGGTCGTGGCCAGCTCGGCATGGCTCGGCGGTGTGGAGTGCGCCGGGCATGAAAGCAAAGCGGCTTCGTTTGGCCTTCAAGGCTTGGTATGCCAAGACGGTGTGGCCAGCGTGCACGGGTGGCAGAGGGTGCAATGAAGGGCACGGCTTGGGCTGAGGGGCTACACGTGTAGGCATGGTGGCGGCCTGACCTAGCGCTTGTGCTAGAGGCCGAGAGAGAAGCCGTAACGAACGAGTAGAGCAAGACAGAGGAAAAGGAAAAGGAAAAGGAAAAGAAAAGAAAGAGATAGGAAAAGGGGAAGGGGAAAATAAAAAGGAAAGGTTTTCGGCCCAAGAAATAAAAATTGAAATGAAATTATGAGATTTACATTTCAGAGAAAATTCAAATAGAAATTTGAATTTGAATTTTGGCCGAGGTTTGAATTTGAAGAGAGATGAATTCAAAATGAGAATCTTGAATTCAAAAAAAATTGGCCAAGAAATGATTTTGGAATTTTATTTGAGATTTGAATTGAGACGATGGAATTTGGATTTGAATTACGGACTTGGAATTTAAATAAATGCAAAAACTCCAAAAGAAGACCAACAATTTGAATTAATTAATTTGAAATAAATTTTTGAAAAGGGCCAAAATTTGGGATGTTAGAGTAATCGTGATTGTCGTGATTATTGTTGTTGTTCTTTGCTGTAAAATTCGCCGAGCTGCTCGAACTGCCTCCACCGATCTGTAGAGAGTTATTGTGCGACTCTATGCGCAATTCAAAACTAAAAAAAATGTGCATAGAAGTGATTAAGCAACATAGACTTATCATGAGTCGTGATTGAAGTCCCAAGAGGATCATAATCAGCATCTAGGCAAGTCAAGAGATAGGAGATAATCTCGTCATCTTGCAAAGGTTTGCCAATGGACACAAAGACATCAACCAAACATTTCACTTTATTAAAGTATTCGACTGCAGATTATTTTTTCCTGTAAATTTGTTAATTGCATGTGCAACTGCATAACTCTTGACTGAGATTGTGAGGAAAACAATCTTTCTAGTGTACTCCATACCTCATGAGAAGTCGTCAGGAGAAGCATCTGAGATAGCACATCGTTGGTCAAGGAGGATAAGATGGCACTCATCACCATCTGATCTTGCAGCATCCACTGGAGGTAGGCAGGATTTGGCGCCTGAGTTTCACCGTCGCCCATTGTTTGCATCACCAGTTTGTCGGGGTAGGGAATCGTCCCATCAACATACACTAGGAGTTGTTGGCTCCTTAGATAAGGCATAAAATGTGCTCTCCAGAGCAGGTAGTTGTCACGAGTCAGCTTCACGTTGATGAAGTGCCCAGTGGAGGGCGTCGGAAGTAGGCCTACAACAGGGACTATGGACGTCATCTGCGATGAGATGGAATTAGACGAAGCCATGGCAGAAATCAGATCTGGAATGGCTCTGAAGAAACGAGCGAGCGAGAGAGAGATTGGTATAGCAGGAAGCGTGCAAAGCAAACGCTGTCTCTGCTCTGTATTATATAGCGTGCCGGATGGTACTGTTCCATATCCGAAACATAAGGAAAATCAAGGATACAGCGGAAAGGATGAACCGATCTTGATTCTATGGGCTATCCTGCCTAATCACTAGGATGTTTATCTATACAACACGAAAACAAGATCAATCTAGTATTCTATTTTCACAAGGTCACTGTTGGCATGTTTACTGTATGAACTGCGATCGGTATTGGTACCCGTTATGTTTCGTGATCTTCTGTTTAGTACACCGTGAAGAGGAGGGTTGAACCGCGCGGATGGAAGCAGATGAGACAATGAGAATTCCATGTATAAAGTCTTTCTGTAAGCGGCAATGAATTCACGGATTATAGATTTCTCTTATATAGCATTGATCCCGATAAAATAGATCATATGCATGTCTATATAGTTTCTCTTACCATCAACCTCTCACCGTTTTGAGATGACAAGTTGCATGCACCATAGCATGTAACTTGTCTCTAGCTGCTCCCAAAAGCAGCATCTTGGATTCTTGCTTTGCCGGAGGCTGTAAGCACATACTCCACACGACTTCTCCTCTGAAAACAACACATGCATGCATTTGGATTTTGGACAGCCGAGCTCCCAAGCTATAATGAAGAGAAATTTTACGGTACATTCGACTAGTAGTATATGATGGTATTATAAATTAAATCTAATCATTGATTTGCTAATGGTATAATACAGTATTTTTTGTATTTATAATTTTATTTGTGAGGGTATTATGAACTTTTTCAACTAGGGTTGAAAATATTACTCTTGTGTTGTGCGATCCTCACATGGGCAATACAATTCTACCCTATGGGGATTATACTACTCATACCACCATGTGTAGTACAATTAAATCCTAACTAATCTGAACTATTGGATAAAAAAGAATGAGTGACTTCTATTAAATTGAGTGTATCGTAAAAGATCTCGCAAGGAAACTTAACCATCCAAGACTTCAAACAGCAGACCTTTTTTTAGCTCGTCATTGCTTTTGTTGGGAAACCTAGGCCTGGGTCATGCAGGCCTCGCCCATGGTGGACTTCTCATACATCTCTAGTCTATTTATAGGAGGAGATCCCTAATCATTGTACGTGCTTTTACAGAAAAGGAATAAAGAAAGAGCTCCCCCCATATCTCTAAGTCAATTTACTTTCTGTACTTGTGTGTGATTCTACTTCCGTTTACAAGGTGATCGATCGGACTGGACTCGTAGTAACGGTTCCTCAACACATTATCAACATGATCTGCTCTGGCCAAAGGTAATCGTCGAAGCACGACACTTGTAGATTGAATCGTCTTTCTAGATCACTTTTAATTCCGCAAATGTTGTTTTCTATATTATTTTCTATGGTGCAAATCCGCTCTAATCTACCGCTAACCGACTTGGAGTTGCCAGCCAAGTTGATTGGTAGATTGCATGAAATGGTAGATCATGATTGTGTCATAGATTGCATGAAAGAAAAAAAAAAGCTCTGTGAGCCACACGGAACCCGCCGATGCGCACTATCGGCGCTTAAACGCATGCGAGGCGACCGCCACCGGCCTGAAGCGCGCAGTCACTGGCGTGAAGCCACCGCCGACTTGCCATAGACACCCACCGCACGCAAGCCTGCTGAGCAGCCTCACCGACTGCGTGCCATCCGTGCTACCACCGTGCTCGCAC
The DNA here is from genome assembly GCA_036346405.1 of Phyllostachys edulis. Lineage (NCBI taxonomy): Eukaryota > Viridiplantae > Streptophyta > Magnoliopsida > Poales > Poaceae > Phyllostachys > Phyllostachys edulis. The sequence goes on from CM070553.1 coordinate 38,378,067, forward strand.
CGTAGCAGCGCTGCCGCACCCGTCACACGGTCTCTCGGCGGTCGTCCACACGCTAGATGTCTTGCGCTGCCGTGAGCTGCACCGCCGCACCACGCGAGCACCTCCGCGTGGCACTCGCAGCCGTCACCGTCGCATCTGCTCCCCGCAGCCGCCGCCGCAGATGCACCGAAAGTCGCCCGACGCGCCCAAAGCAGCCAGAACCACGCCGGCGCGCCAAGAGTTCTTCCATTCGCCGAGCTCCTCGGCAAATCATGATGTGCGATGCTACTACTCACAGACAAAGAAAGCTAAAGTGAAAAAGCTCGCCTGCCGAAGTCGCATTCACAGACGCCTGGCGCCATCTTGCGGCAAAGACTCGCCACACCGCACTACCTCTCGCACCAAATTAATACCCATCAGGCGCCCTCAAGACGCTCGCCGGCCGCCATCACTTTCAAAGATAGGGGCAAGGAAAACCTCATCCCCTCACAAGAAAGTCGATCGGCCGTGATGGGCCAAAGAAATGGCCTGGCCCAAATCGAAAAGAGATAGAAAAAGGAGAGAAAATTTGGGAAGAATCCCAAAAATTTGCAAATGGGCCCTTAGATTTTCTGAAAATTACACGGAAAATTTCTAAAATTGAAATTTTGCGGATAAGCCCTTAGAAATTGCAAAATTGACCAAAAATTCATATTCCTATAAAAGGGCCTCGAAAATTCAAATTGTGAATCATTTTTAGCATTTGAAGCATGTTTAGCACTGTTGTTATTATTTTCTATGCTTTTCTGTATTTATTTACTATTTTTGATTAATCGTAATTACTTAAATTGCCTTTAATCACTAAATTTAGCAGTAAAATTATAGAAAAATGTGTAGAAAATTTTGGAACATTACGAGAGTATTTTGTACCATTATCCAATTTATTTCATGCATTTTACCCGCCTTAAATTTATGTATTTCTTGCATGCACGTGTAGATGACAGGCATCACGAACCGAGAGTTCGAGGAGTTGGCCCAACACGGCCAAAACTACTTGACTTGGGCTTCCGACGTCGAGATTGTACTTGGAGCCAAGAAGCTTCGTGTTGCCATTGGGATTGGTGCATCGAAGCATGCCAAACCCACACCTGAGGAAAATCATTAGGCACTTCACTTTCTTAGGCACAACCTCTGCCTCACACTCAAGAATGAGTACATGGTAGAGAAGAGCATGCTAGCCTTGTGGACTGCATTGAATAAGCGGTTCGAGAAGCTAAAGTACACCATTCTTCCCTAGGTAGAGCAAGAATGGATCCGATTGAGATTTGCTGACTTCAAGATGGTTGGGGAATAAAATTCTGTCTTGTACAGGATATGTACCAATCTTCAACTCTGTGGCAAGCAAGTCACAGATGAGCAGAAGATTAAGAAGACGCTCTCCACCTTCCACCCTAGTGCAGTGCAGTATGCGTGCAACTATCGTCAAGACGACTAAAAGAAGTATGCTGAATTGGTTGACATTATGCAGGTTGTAGAGGCTCAGGATGACGTTCTCCACAAGAATTTCATCGCCCGGCCACCTGGGAGCTCCGCTGGCTGTGAGGCCAATGCTGGGAGCTTCAAGGTGCGGAAACATATAATGAAGAAAAGAGGAAGGAAGGGTAAGGCCGCAACCTAGAAAGGCAAACCAAATTCACAAGAAAAGAAGGCCAACAAACCAAAGCGGAACGACAAGCCCTATGGTCAACAAGACCAAACCTGCTACAAGTGTGGCAAGTGCTGGTCGCGGATCTGTACAGAACCGCAACACGTCGTCAACGCTTTTTAGGCCAATAAGAAGATGAAGGGCGGCAAAGGGCAGCATCAAACCCACTTTGCCTTCGCTAAGGCGTAGGACTCACAGCAGCTGCCTACACCGATGGAGGTGGACTCCACTCTTGCAGCCGCACCCCCCCTGATATTGCAGCAGCTGCCGCCATGATTTCTCAGGAAGAGCATGTCACCCCTGAGAAAATAGCAGCTGAAGTCTCTAACTTCTTGGTGGATTCAGTCTAGTGCATAGAATGCACTTAGACTTTAAATATCATTTATTTTGTGTGTGGATGGAACAAGTTATACTTTGCATGAATAATGGTTGTATGCTCGTGTAGAGCCTTAAACAATTTATTTCTCATGATGGTTGGATGATATTATTTAATTCATTCATTTATTTAGTTAATAATAGCATAATATGTTTGTGATACTTGAAGTATTTTATTTATGTGTTGATTGCTTCCTACTACATATTAAAAAAGTGTGTTATATTAGAACGTGTGTGGCACCCCATGGAGGAAGTGTGCTTAGCTGATAGCGGCACAACGAATACTATCTTGAGAGAGACGAAATTCTTTCAGTCGATTAGCAAGAATGCTGATAGTCTTACGACAATCATGGGCAGTGATGCTTGTATAATAGGCTCCAGAAGGGCCACAATTATACCCCCGATGGGCACAATTTTGGTCATTAAAGAAGCCTTGTTGTACCTAGAATTGACTAGAACTCTCCTAAGTTTCAAGGATATTCGCACTAATGGTTTCCACGTAGAGACTGAAGAAGAGTATGGTAAGGAATATTTACTCATTATAAAGCGTAAAGAAAGTAGAAAAAGGGTATTAGAATGATTTTTCTTCATTTGAGACTAGGCTATACTATACTAATATTAAGGCATCCGCAGCCTATACTGCCTTGAAAACCATATTTAGAATCTCTGAACTTTTCTGTCTCTAGCTTGATAGATTAGGTCACCCAGGTCTTAGGATGTAACGTCCCAAAATTTAGCTTTTCAAAAATCTTTTGAGTAGTTTAGGTCCCTGAAAAATTTCACCAATTTTTATTTGAATTAATAAAGCTTAATTGGGACTTTCATAAATCAAAAACAATTTAGTATAATTAATCTCAACATCAACTATTATCAAAACTATTTTATTTGGATTCTATGTGCTTGGATATATTTTCTAGATTTTTCTAGAATTTTTTCGAGTGCATTTGCTATTTTCTATTTGCTCTTTGTGCTTTCTGCTATTTTTCTAAAAAGGAAAAACTAACTAAAATATCAGTTTCTCCTCTTGGGCCGAATTGGCTCTAGCCCAATCCACCTCCTCTTTCTCCAGCCTGCCATCTTCCCTTTTCGCCCGTCATTGCTTGGCAGTGGCCTCACTTCGCCACCATTCACCAATCCGCCACCTCCTCCTTTCACCGCTAACCCGCCTGCCACTGCTAAACACCGCCGCCACCTGGGCGTCCGTGATGGGCCCGCCTCCCGAGGCTGTATAAAGGCGCCGCCTCGGGTGCCTCCGCTTCGCTCAACGCCGCCGGCCTCCAAGCCCTAGCGTCGCCGCTTGGAGAGTCGCCAAGCGCCGCTGCCCGAGGCCATCTTCTTCGCAACCGACAACGAGCCTTCGCCGCCGTTCTTTGCCATGGAAGTCGCCCGAGCCAGCGCATTCGCGTCATCTGGGTCGCGCCGTCATCCTCCTCCATGTGCCGCCGCCGTTGGAGCCTCCGCGTCTCCTAGCACCCGCCTCAACTTCATCTTCAACAACTCCGGTCGCCGCCGCCGTTTGGTGCCTCTCCTCCCTTGTCGAAGCCACACTCGAGGTCTCTGCGCCGCCCTCGTCCTCGATCTGTTCTTGCCGACGTCGATCCGCCCCGGGACGCCGTTCCGCTTGCAACCCGAGCCGCCGCCACCATTGGACCGCCCCGAGCTTCTCCTCGTTCACCGGTGAGACCCCCTCTGTTCCCTTTTTTTCTCCTCCTCCTACCTCGCCGGCTCTTACCGCCTTGGACCACTTCGGATCCATGGCCATCGTCGTTAAGCCGCCGTCGGACGCCGTTCATCTTCGACCCGACGCGCTGCCACTTCGGCTTCTTTCCTCATCCCGATCTCGTTGGAGCCTTCTGTTAGCGTCGCCGCCACCTTCGAGATCTCTGTCCCGGACCGGGAGCTGCCGCCGCATCTAGAGCCACCGCTGGCCGTCAATGTCGTCGGAGCCAACCAGCCACCGTTCGTCGCCGATGGGAATCACCCGAGGGAGCCATGGCTGCCGCACCACCCCTCTGTGCACCTTCCAAGTGGGCCCAACACCCTCGCTCTCCCTTGTATGTCTCTGTAGCGATCGGGTTTGCGCTCCCAGATCTAGAACCAAACCGTGCCCGTGCTCCTGTGCTTCGTTCAGTACTCTGATTGAATTTCTTTCTTCTATTTCTCCATTGTACCGAAGCCTCAAATCCAACAATAAGGCACTTACCTTGTTAATCTTTCTTTTAACCCTCTCCCTATTCTGTGCTTGCCGCTCCGTGCGCCAAGAACAGATCTTTTCTGTTGAAGTCTCAGGCCATCATGCACCATGAAATAGGTTGCCCGCTGCTGTGACTCTCTTATGTATGGGACCAGCACCCCTTTCTTCCCTTTTTGCCTCGGTAGTGATCGGTCCCAGTCCCAGATCCAAATCAGAACCGAGCCCTGTGCACTTTGGTCAGTGCCATGTCGGCATGCCCACATCAGCACTGCCACTTGTGCACCGATCCAATGTCGGATCCGTATCACTGCCACACCATCACTTTGTCCTCCGTGGCAGCCACCTAAGCCGCATGCGTGTCCATCTAGCCCTACACCGAAAGCCGAAACCAGGTAGACTTGGTTCATCGTGAACCAAGCCTATGACCCGTGGACCCCGCACGTCAGTGCACTATTCCATTAACCCAATCTACCATGAACCAAAACCCTAGATTAGTTCTCTCTCTTACATACGGGTCCCGCATGTCAGTCAACCCTCAGTCAAACCCTAGCCCCGTGGACTTGGTCTATGGACCAATGACCAACCTGTCATCCTCTTTGTCCTTTTCGGAAATTCATTTAATTTCTGAAATCCAATTATCCAATTGGTCCCACTTGTCATTCAATGTCTTTGTTCTCTCTCGCTTACCAGTGGACCCTACTTATAAGTCTCCAATTCTATTTAATTATTTGATCCGAAAGAATATTCTTTGAATATTCTTTTCTCTCTTGTTTTCATCATTTTATGTGATCTTTCAAAGCTCACATCTTTTAAATTCGAACTCCGATTGAGTTCATTCGAATTCCTAAATTCATCTCAATTCAATATCTATTTATCTTAGATTATTATTTAAATTTTGAAGTTTGTGTGCTCTCTGTTATTTATTTATTTGGTTTATTTGCTTGTTTGCGAGTAGACGTTGATACTTCAAGTGGTACTGATCAAGAAGGAGCTGAAGATCAAGACAATAGAAGATTAAAGATTACATAAGATCGTCATTGATATAGCGAGGCAAGTCATACCTTTGACCATGATGAATCCCAGTTTTCTAAAACTACTTTCAATTAAATTATTGCATTTACTTGAAGTATTTATTTAAATGTTTTTGGGTTTAGTTAATAATCCAATTTGTTATACCCACCTTGTCTAAATTGATATGTCATAATCTTTTGTCACCCTAGTTTGGTTATTTATTTAGTTGGTAATATCGTAGCACCAACGTGGGTTGGTTAGATACGAGTAGATTGCTTAGCCATGCCACGAGTCATCATCTCATGTGAGTTGCAAATATATACTTGACTAAATGATTATGGAACTATGTGATAAAACTGTATGCACTGTATGTTATTATGGCATGTGTTGCACTTAACCAACTGGGTGGTAAAAGGTTTAGATTGAGGCAAGTGGTGGATACTGTGTGACATGGTGGCTATGTGTTTGGGAATATTAATCTATGTGGCTTAGTTAGAAATTGGAAGTCTTGCCTTGGTCAGTTAAGGACTGAACTTTGTGCGCCATTGAACTGGGCCTCTCGTACAACTACATGCCTGTTATGGAGGTGTGTGCTACCAAGTAGTCGCATCGCGGGACGGTTTGCCGCTTCCCTGTCCAACGGTGTGTGTCATACCATCCACTGTGTATAGTTTGGTATGATGGTTTGTAAGCACACTGGGAGTATCAATGCTTGAGATGAAGTTTCTGAAGGGTTTTGTTGTGATCAACTCTGATCCAGTTGATTGCATCTTGTGGGTAAAGTGTACAAACTCTGCAGAGTGTTAAATTAATCTATTCGAATAGCCGTGTCCGCGGTCATGGACATGCTCGGGGATTTCACACGAGGGGTAGATTTTCATAAAACAGTTGGGAAGGGAGCTATGTGATCTAAATCATATGGCTATGTAAATAATCTATTTAGGTTGTGTGTCTTTATGAAATCAAACTGTTAAAATTAAATGTTGTTTATTTGTTTTACAGTATTCTTTCAATCTATTATTTGTATTCAATTGCAAATTTTGCATTTCTGCAAAAGAACCACAGATTGCCATTCCTTTGAAATAAGCCTGCATGTATAATTGCATTTCTGTGGTGTGACTTGCGAGTACGATTGTATACTCATGCTTGCTTTAATAAATCAAGCAGAAGTGAAGGAATCGTCAGTCAACAAGGTCTACTTCAAGGATCGTGGAGAACTAGGTCGCGCACCCCAGCCGATTGCCTATGGGCATACGGATGGGCTTCACTAAAGTTATTCCGTTACGTTCCGCTGCAACTTCATTAAGCTATTTGCCTTCTGAGGTATTAATTGTAAGCTTTGACCTTAAGGTCTTTACTCTGATATTTATTGGTATTCGTCTATTTATTAGTCATTTTTGTATATGAAAATGATATTTCACTTATGTTATCATTGTGTGCATTAGCATGATCCTAGACTAGTGCAGTATACACAGAGGGTCCAGAATTGTATTTTTGGGTCCCGGCATAGGATGATGAGAAATATAATTAACAATTCACAGGGACATAATATCGATGTAAAGAATTCCCCGAATTAGGAAGATTTTTTGTGCCCCACATGTGCCACTAGGAAATTAATTACTAGACCTTCTGCTCTAAAAGTGAAGGATGAAGTGCCTACATTTCTGGAACGTATACAGGGAGATATTTGTGGTCCTATACAGTCCCTGTCGAGGCCATTTAGATATTTTATGGTGATCATCGTTGCTTCCTCGAAATGGTCGCACGTATGTTTATTGTTTACAAGAAACCATACTTTTGCAAAACTAATCTCGCATATAATTTCAATTAAAAATAATTTCCCTGATCATCACGTGAAGTCCATCAGAATGGACAATGCCAGAGAATTTACTTCAAAGATATTTGATGATTATTGCATGGCAATAGGAATTAAATTAGAGCATCCTGTACCGCATGTCCACACCCAGAATGGACCAGCAGAGACATTAATTAAAAGGATTAAATTTATTGCCTGACCGCTTTTGTAGAATTGTAATTTACCAACTACATGTTGGGGACACGCAGTCCTGCACACAGCAACTCTCATCAATTTTAGACTGTTGGTATATAACATCCATTTACCTATGCAACTAGCGCAAGGGTCAGCACAAAAAATTTCTCATCTTTGCAAATTTGGGTGCAAGGTTTATGTACGTATACCCCTACTACAACGTACTACAATGGGCCCACTCCGAAAGTCTATGATATATGTTGGTTATGAGACATCATCCATAATCACATATTTGGACCCTATGACTGGAGATTTGCATACTACCCGCTTCGCTGATAGCATATTTGATTAAGATAACTTCCTGTCATCACAGGGAGTAAATCAAGCCCTTGATGAAAAATGTCAGTAAATTATGGGGCAAGCCACAGGAATCCATGCGCATGACCCTTGCACTAGTGAAGCAAATAGAGAAGTCCAAAAGATAATTGATTTGCAAGTATTAGCGAATCAACTACCTATCCACTTTAGTGATTTGAAGAGCATGACCAAGTCGCATGTGCCTGCACGCAATAAACTAGAGAGGGTTGAAATACCGAAGAAAGTTGAAGGTACCCCTAATCCCGTCCAGAGGTCTCGGAATAAAAGGACAAGAACTCCAGCTCCTCAAATCCCATGTAGCCGGGGACGCCTGGTGAAAAAGGATAAGAATGAGTTGATACAGACAATCACCGAAGTTCTCCAAAACCAAAGGGGAGCCAGTAGAGACCTGGCACCAGTATGGCACCTTTAGAAAAAGCATACTAGATTTGAACATTCCCACGGAGGGAGAAACTAGTAGGGATGTGTGCGCACACATGGGAGCTGAAAAACTAAAGGGACTTGCCCCCGTAATTGGAAGTAGCTGTTGGTAAGTAGAAGCATTCGAAGAATCGCCCCATGAAGAAATAGCTATAAACTACGTGACCATGGGAAAATCTATGAATGAGACAACAGCCAATGTCGATATTTATTTTGCAAAGAAAATTGCCACAATCATCGATCTTGATCCAAAACCTTCATCGCTCGCTGAATGTAAGAAATGATCAGATTGGGAAGATTGGAAGAAGGTAATAGAAACTGAATTATTATCTCTAAATAAAATAGAGGTGTTTGGGCCTGTAAGCCACACGCCTCCCCATGTGCACACCGTAGGGCATAAGTGAGTATTTGTTTGAAAGATAAATGAAAATAATGAAGTTTTAAGATATAAAGCAAGGCTCGTTGCACAAGGTTTCACACAACGTCCAGGAGTTGATTATGAAGAAACCTATTCCCCGGTCATGGGCGGAGTTACCTTTAGATATTTAATCTCAATGGCAGTGAACTTGAATTTAGAAATGAAATTGATGGATGCGGTAATTGCATACCTTTATGAAAACTTGGATTCGGACATTTATATGAAGGTACCTGAAGGTATCCCTGTCCTGAACCAAGACAGAGCAAATATAAATCTGTATAGCGTGAAACTCAGAAAATCACTGTATGAACTTAAGCAATCAGGTAGGATGTGGTATAATCGCTTGAGAGACTTTCTATGCAAGAAAGGCTACACGAACAATGAGGATTGTCCCTATGTATTCATACAACAATCCTAGAATAGATTTTGTATAATCTCAGTGTATGTAGATGATCTGAATATCATCGGAACCTTGGAAGATATTAAGGAAGCAAGCTCTTACCTGGAGTCGGAGTTCGAAATGAAATATTTGGGTAAAACCAAATATTGCCTAGGCTTGCAGCTTGAGCATGTCCCTGAAGGGATATTAGTGCATCAATCAGCCTACACCCAACAGGTGTTAGAAAGGTTTAGCTTTGAAAAGGCATACCCTTCGAAAGTGCCCATAGTCGGGAGATCCTTGCAGCAAGACAAGAATCTGTACAGACCTAGAGAAGGGGGGGGGAGTCCTGGGACCAGAATTACCATACTTAAGTTGTAACATCTCAAAATTTGGCATTACTATCAAATATAAAAATGTGAACTTTTTAAAAATTTTGATGCATCTTATTGTCATTTTATTTATCTAGATTTTCATTCGAGGTTTATTTGATTTTAAAAACCTAAAGCATCAAACTATGAAATGCAAAACCAATGGATAGTTAAAAACAAATAAAAACAAAAGGTGATAATTAAAAATCCAAACTTAACATATTTTTACTGTTAATAAAATGGGGAAATTAAGTAAATCATTTTCAAAGTTTCTTCACATCAAATAATAAGTACATACAAAGAGAGAAGCTTAAAAGAATTTTAGAGAAATACACAGAGAACATAAAATTCTGAAACAACTACATAAAAATCCACACTATGTCATGAACCTTCCCTAAAAAATTTATAAATTTTGGAGCTCGATAACTATATTTAACATTCCACTAAACATCTCAGCCATTTTGGAAAGTCTAGAAACTGAAATCTTTTCCCTCTCCCACTGACCGGATGGGCCCACAGTCCAGGCATCTTCCTCCACGCACATGTGCCCAGCTCCACCTGCTACCATGGCCAAGCGGTGCGGCACCTTACGCCAGCACAGCTCGTCCGCCTACCGGATTTTGTGTTGCCCGTGGTATTGCCCTCGCCCATGGTGCCCCAACACCTCACCGTTGCTTAGGCTCACATGGGTCGCGTCCACGCGTTGCGCCCACGCTGTGCTGCATTGCCGAGCGCATCGCCAATCAACCTCCTTCTCTGCCCCCTCTTTTCCTATAAGACCAAGCATCGGATGTGTCGCCATCCTTTCTTCATTCCCCCACCCTTTTCTTCTCCATTTTCACTCTTCCCCAAGCTCAAGTGAGCTCCAAGACCGAATGCCATTTTCGGCCGCCGCGCTGCCTCCACGCCGTTTCGGCTAGCTCCGGCCATCGCCGACCGTGTCATAGCGTGTCCTACCCCACGAGGAGTAAAACCCCTCCATCAATTTGGGGAATACTACACTAGAGCCTCATGCATCCGGCGTCTTCTTTACCTCCAGCCACCACTGCCCTTTTCGCCGCTGCTTCCTCTTCAGAGACCCCCATTCCGATTCGCCACCTCCTAGCTTCCCTCTACCTCCCCCTACCTCTAATTTGTGCTCTCTTCCTCCCCAGGTCGCCGCCATCGTTGGCCTCCCCGTGCCGCCATCGGCACACGTCGTCGGACTGTTGGTTTATGGGGAGACTACGAAAGCACAAAGCAAAAATTTTGTACCGCGCAACCTAGGAACCTCCGCAAGTAATAGATCACGAGATTACCACTAGACGCGCTGACTCGTAGCCGAAGTAGAGTCGATGTGGCGAATTGATGCAGCAGTAGTCGTACTCGCCGCACGTCTTCGAGTTAATGCGGTAGTGGTCGTATTCACCGCACGTCTTCTCCTCCTGCTCTTGTGATCGTCACGAGTTGCGGATCGTCCTAGTGCTGATGATTCGCAACAACACCTCTAAGGTATCCACACATACGGGGCACAGACACCACGCACTAGAGTGCTAGCACCTGCGGCATGGTTGAGGAAGGCGTGGCTATTAGGGTTTCGATAGTTCTTCAAAAAGATCATCGATCACCTCACCCCATGCCACCGCCCCTCTATTTATAGGCCTCCATAATGAGTCTCGAACTTGAGGCCCATTAGGAACTCATGGCCTACAAGAATTCGGATCACCATCCAAATCAAATCCTAGCCCTTTAAGTGTGCGACCCTATAGGTTCATGCGTAATCGGTTGTGACTCGAAACTCTTTTCCGACCACGAGTCATTAGTGGTACCTAGTAGGACATAACGATTCTCGAACACACATAGAATATATCGGATGAATCTTAATGCAATATGATCTACGACCAGGTCCATATCACTAACGACTAGCTCGTATGTCTATACGACCAGTTCATATTTGGTCTCGACTAATTCATAACTCCTTACGACTAGGTTTTGATCACTTAGTGACCATGTTCGACCAACCTACGACCAGCTCATATCTCCATACGACTAGTCCGTATCTGATCGAACTGCAAGACCTTCTTGTATATTCTCCCTTTGCCTCACGATATCTGGTTGAACTCCAGGTGAGATGTCGTGTCATCTATGGACTGTTCAATACTTTCTCGATCAAGTGTCAGATAACTTCACGTGGTCGAACACTTCGACCACTAGTGGCATGGCCATGCACTTACTTTCTCCGACCACAACAAGGGGCCCGGAGATATCTCTCTTGTTATGTTAGGAGGGGCAAATACCATATCCAACTAGTCACATTACTCCGCATGTTTCATAGCATACCTGAAAGATATCTTTATAACTACCCAGTTACAAGTAGCGATTGGCAACCCCTAAGAGTGCTATTCCACATGTAGGAAACCATGATGATCTCAAGTCTAAGGATTATACATCATCATTGCTTGAGACCAACTAACGACACATAGAATCATAACAATCTCAATAGTGTCTCAAGGTGGGTCAATCCAACCCCATGTTCTTCAACATATGTTCACATTATTGATTCGATATCCCTATATCTATGACCAGTGAAACATGGTCATCAATCAATACATGTATTGGTTGATAGAGTCACTAGTGTTCCGACCAGGGATTTATTTAGAATGATATCATATAGGCTAAAAGAGTTTCACCAACAAGTCACATACTTGTTTAATCTTCATAACCAAAGATTCATTCAAGGAACAAGATAACATATTATCCAATGTTATGAACATAACGAAATATAATCATCTCTATGATTGCCTTTAGGGCATATTTCCAACACGGACCACCTCGGCCACTCCCTACTGCCATCGAGCACTCCGATGAGTTCCCCACACCCCGCCCGTCCTCGTGCTCCCCCTAACTCACTCCCTTTAACCCCCAAGCGTCGCTGCGCCATTTCGCCTCCACGGCCGGTCGCCGCTCGCCACCGACCACCTCCAATCGTGCCACCACCGCCCATAGGACCACCATGCCTACCCGGTTCCTTTTCACCTAACCCCAGCCGCCTCCATAGCCTCCTTCGCTGGTGGAAAGCGCCGCTCTGAGCCACCTTGAACCTCCCCTGTGCTGCCCCTTTTACTCTCTGTTGACTCTGTGAATTTCTCTCTATTACTGAACCATGGGACCACTGGTAAAACTAACCATCTAATGCTAACAAATTTTGGGGCTGTTATTTAGGCCACTCAAATGGATTAACAAAATTTAAGATTGAAATTGAGAAGAGTTTAGTTAGTAGCACTGCATTTTAGAGGTATGTTGTGTTGTCTGTTGAATGAACAGGGAAGGATATTAGAAGAAATTGAACTGTCAGTGAAGCCCATTTGCAAAACCAATTATCAAATGCTAACAAGTGTTATGGCTGTTCATTAGTCCACTCAAATATAAGCAACTAAAAGCTATTAGTTAGCCATTAGCAATTAATCTAAAAGGGCAAAAACTAATTAGATGTCAAGAATTATACTATATAATTACCAAAATGACAGTAACCTTATACCATGGATATGACAATAGTACTAGTGGCACTAGGTCAATGGGATGGTTGATAAAAATTGGTAAAGCAATTAGAGATTATAAATTATTTGTATGTACTTAGAATAAATCCATAAGATGATACTCAAAGGACTAACATAAATTATGAAATTTCCTCGATAAATAGGAAATAATAAAAAAAAAGAATTATTATCATGCGTTGGACCTCCCATGCAATTCATGGAAAGGTACTATCAATAAAACAGTATTAAATCAACAACAAATAACATGTAAGTCAACATCATCTAAACATACACCGCTAATAGCTTATAGTAAGAAGAACAATTCCTAACATAAGATGATCCTTTTTTTAGTTAAAAGAAATGCACTCTCACTGATGGAAAGCATAAATTTCAGAAAATACAATCTCAGCATCACCTTTATGTATTTTCAGGATTTAACAATCGAAGCAAATCAAAACGCTAATAATTTTTACATACGAACTCGGAATCAAATGATTCTTTTTGCTAAATTCATATAAAATCATTATCTGTAAGAATATGCAAAAATATTTGGATTTTCTTACTGTTGGATTTATTTCTCCATTTGTGTTTTGTTTCTGGTTCTTTCGAATAGATGTTGGAATTCGTGAGCAAGATTATCGATGATCAAGCAACCTCACTCTCTAAACAATATAAGCAAGGAAAACACCTCCTTTGATCATGTTGATTCTAGTATTTTACTTATTGTACTTTATTTTGCAAATTCTATTATGCATGCGTGTATGTTTATTATGAAAATGCTATATTTGGGAAATCGGTAGTCATAAATCCTAATTGCTGCATATGTCTCATTGGAATATTGATCCCTTACTGTTGTAGCCATTAGATTATGGGTTAGACAATATATAATATCATCTGGGAGTTTTCAAGTGTGATTATCGCACAACTGCTAAATAGAACAATAGATTTTCCTGAAAGATTATAAAAGGACAATATAATAAATGTGAACTTGGAAGATTTATGAAAAATGTCCAGAGGGATGTGACTCTATTATATTGTATAAAAATAAAATAAAAAACCTAGTTTTTAGACGTGGGCGAGTTATAATATATTCTGAAAAAGTGAGGATTGTGACTCACTCGTAGATAGGATAGAGATTCTCGCCCGTGGTCGATTAAGACTAAAGCCAGCAACTCCAGGACTAAGACCTAATCGTACAACCATATATGCTAGTATGGGATAGTTTTAGCTAACTAAGTTATCGAAAACTAGCCTTGCATGAGGGGTAGGCAGTAGACGTGCGAGCAAGTTTCTTTTATTACCGACATAACGACAAATGCCTTACTGAGACGGGTGTGCCGAGAAGGGTACACTCGGGTTCAGTGAGGAACAACATTCGACAGGCTAAGTACAAAGTTAGGACTAGATGATGTAAAAGCTACGTCGCGAGCTCTAGACTGCTTACCTACGGTAGTGACCAGTGATATAGAGAATTCTAGGAAAACTGGAATATTCGCGTACTATGGGTAAAGTTGTACACCTCGGCAGAGTGAAAATCTATTTAAATAGTCGTGCTCGCGGTCATGAGCGTGCTTAGTATGGCTGGTATGGCTGTAGCGTTGATTTATCAAAAAAAAATGATTTATTGGGAAAACATGGGCAATGACATGTGGGTTTTTATTTGAGTTAACTTCCGAGTTATGGCTGAACATAAATTGTTGCTCGTAGCCAAAGAGGGTTGCGACTTGTAGTTGATATTATATGAGGTTCATTCAGTTACTTACTTACTATCCTGCTATATATATTTAACTACTCTTTCAAATCCCGTTGCCAAGTACTACTTATGAATATTGCAAATAAAAGTGGCGTTAAGCAAAATAACTTGTAGAGTAGAGCCTCATCCTTTGTTAGCCATGCTTTTATATACACTTTGCAATACACTACAAGTCTTACTAAGTACGCATTGTACTCAGTCTCGCTTACATTGTTGTTCAGAGTATGATACACTACAAGTCTTGCTGAGTACGCATTGTACTCAACCACGCTTACATTGTTGTTCAGAGTATGAGGATGAACATGTGCCAGACGACGCTTTCTTTGCACCTGGAACCAGAGGGTTCGGTGACGGTTCCATCTAGGATTTATTTCTTGTTGGTTGCCTTTGGGGTTATGGATGGGCATACAACTAGAAGATTGTTTACCTTCATCACTTTTACTTCCGCTGCTGTTTTGATACTCTGTTGGTACTTGTTTTATTTGGTCGGTCGGCCATTGATGTAATTTATGTAACTACTTAAGTTAAGTACCAGTTTGATTTACCTTGTATATGTGAATGTATAGATGTAAATGCCAAATTTTGTGAATATGTGTACTAGCCATTGATCATGTGACTAGTACGGTACACACAAAAGTCTTCGAGTATTCCATGTCCGGGGATCTGACATAAGTGCAATAGGAGTACTCATGTATTTAGCAAATTGTACTAGACCGGACATTGCATTTGTCGTAAACTTATTAGCAAGGTATAGTGCAGAACTTACCAAAAGGCATTGACAGGGAATAAATGACATCTTCCAATACCTCCAAGGAAGTAAAAACCTTGGTCTATTTTACATAAAGAAGCAAGACATGTCTATGACTGGCTATGAAGATGCCGGGTACCTGTCGGACCCGCATGCAGCCAAGTCACAAACAGGCTATATATTCCTGTGTGGTGGAACTGCAGTTTCATAAAAATCGTCTAAGCAAAGTCTTATATCGACTTCAATGAACCACTCGAAAATCATATCACCGTACGAGACCTCACGAGAATGTGCTTGGCCTCGGCGGATGATTCACCACATCCAACAGTCGTGTGGATTGAATACCATGCAAATTCCCACAATTATCTATGAAGATAATACAGTTTGTGTTGTATAAGTGCAAATGAATTATGTGAAGAGTTATCTCACAAAGCATATCAACTACAAGTTCTTATATACTCATGAATTACAAAAGATGGACGAAATTAAAGTACTGTATACTAAGTCATGTGAAAATCTTGCAGATCTATTCACTAATTCACTTTCGGTATCTAGCTTTGAAATGTGCATACGTGGAATTGGAATAATAACACTTAGATAGATGCAGAACTCAGGAGGAGAACCTTCACAAACTCATTATTGAAACTTGATCACGAAGATCAAGTACCCAAAGAATAAATCCTAGAGATTAAATGAATTTGGATGGATTGTACTCTTTTTTTCTTGACGAGTTTTTCTGAAGTTTCTTGGCTAAGGTTTTTAATGAGGCAATTCGTGCAACCCAACAGAACGTGTATTATGTACTCTTTTTCCAAATTTTTTCCACTGAGTTTTTGTGGAGTTTTGACGAGGCATGAACATGTTGGATGAGTGTCCAAGAGGAGTGTTGGGAAATCTGGGCCTAGGCCGTGCAGACCTGACCTATGGTGGGCTTCTCATCCATCTCTAGCCTATTTATAGGAAGGGACCATCAATCATTGTACGTGCTTTTACAGAAAATGAATAAAGAAAGAGCTCTCTCATATCTCCGTATCAATTTATTTTGTGTATTTATGTGTGATTCTACTTCCGTCCACGAGGAAGATGCTCCGGTTCTTCCTCTCCCCGTGCAGGATAAGCTAGCATGCAGGATCGAGGATCCCAACCACTGACTCGCTTCCAACCCTTTAGTTGCTGTCGGGTTCATTCCGTCCACTTGTCAAGTAGCCTCCAACGCTCCATCCATGTCCAATGTCTTACCCAAATCTCCCACAATATCTTAAGAGAAAAACACGGCGTTTCGTTGCAAGTTGACTCGCTATAAGCTACTTTTTGGCCGCGAAAGTGTTCCATCCGATGATTCGCAGGCGTGCAAGGCTGGGACTTGGCCACGAGTAGTTGCTGCAAACTTGACCGTTTCAGAACTCAGTAGTCGATCAATTAACTCACTGTCAGTCTGTCACTGATTGGGTAAGTGGAAATTTAGACGGTTCCACATGGTGACATACTGACATGGTTGGTTTCCCCCTTCTTCCTCGCTCGGTCGTCCCGTGCTGCCATATGATTGCACGCTCGATCGTGTTGTTTGAACTTGTTTCTTTTCTTTATTCTGCAGAAGCAAGTACTAGCCGGCACAAACGATTCGTTCCGCGCGTGGTTGCATTGCAGCATGGCCTTGGTCGGCAACTTATCATTGTTTGGCCGGGCGAAAGTGATTCACCCTGAGACATATCAAAAGGAATACTGGAACAGTTCCAGTTTGTCGCTATATAGTAATTTAGGCGTCAACCAAACGTGTCTGACGACGAAATCAAGAGCGCAACATGCAGGTTGGTCGCCAGAACAGGGAAGCTCCATCGATGACGTGCAAACTGGATCATCAGGCCGTTTGAGTGAGTGTAACCATGAAGCAACGTACGCAGGTGTTATCGCCTGATCGGGTTACAGGGTCTCAGGAACCCTAAAACGGTGTAATTTTCTTCAGAGAGTTCATCAGGGATATGCAGTGCTCTCTGTATCCTTCCTAGCTTAATTAGTCAAGTTATTTTGCTCAAGCTGGTGAATAACTAAGGTCATCGACTGTCACCACTTGATCGTCTCATTCTTTTGTTACGTCTGGAGCATACAGATTTTACAGAAATTTTGCAGAAAACAGTATAAATCCGACACGGATGACTGTAAAGCACTGTGTATCCAACCGAGCCTACTTGGGTACCTAGCGTGATGTGTCCAGTTGGATCCGATCCAATTACATGGCCCGAACCAACAGGACCAAAGTAGTTTCCGATGATAAGGGAAAGTAAAATTTGCTGAGTAACATTGTAAAAAGGGAGCTACTAGCAGTCGTACGTCCGATTTAAAGACTAGCGCCGTACGCACCGTTTGGGTGCAACATGATAAGCAAAGACTCGCCAATCAAAATACGAAGGTAGCAGACTCAGGCCAGGTTCTTTATATTTAGGTTTGGGCTGGATCCAGAGTTTCAGACTTGGTATGGGTCTTAACTAGGCAAGAAATTGATCGGCTAATTAAGTGGACCACGCAACCATAATTCCTACAAAATTCATTTGTCTATCAAATTGACAAACCAGGGGTACTACGAGACATCTTACCCAGTATAAAACCTACATATGTTGAAAATTGGTGTAAAATTGCAAAACAACAAAATATGATTCATAAATCAAAAGTTACATTGTTGCAACAATCAAAACTCTTCGTTGCAACAAATCACGAAACTATGCAACAAAAAAAAATCATGTCACTTGCAACCATTCACAGTAGGTGTTACAACACTCCACTCCGACACAATCGTAACATTTTTGCAACATCGATTAATTTTGAAATACAACATCCCCGAACAACGGTTGCAACATCACCGGCCAATGGTTGCAATATCCCCGAACAACAGTTGCAACATCACAGGACAATAGTTGCAACATCCCCGGATAACGGTTGCAACATTCCCGGACAACGGTTGCAACATCATAGGACAATGGTTGCAACATCCCCGGACAACGGTTGTAACATCACCGAACAATGGTTGCAACATCACAAATCGGACGTCCAGGTGCTAGTATCACTCCTAAATGGATAATGCTCATGCACATACGTCCGAAGCGAGCCAGTGCATCGGATACGTTTGCAATATCTCCGGACAACGGTTGCAACATCCTAGGACAATGGTTGCAACATCCCCGGACAACGGTTGCAACATCCCCGGACAACGGTTGCAATATCCTCGGACAACAGTTGTAACATTATGAAGGATGGTATGGATATCAATTTGTCAAATCGCAATTTATTAATGCATTGCACCCGTTCTAAACAAAATTGCTTGTATTTTTCTCGGTATATTGGCTAATTGACATCCTCTATTCCTTTTGAAGGTGGTTTCGTGCCACGTGCAAAAAAGAAATATTTTCCCAAACCACAGGGCGTCGCGCAGGCCCTGGAACGCCGAGAGCACGTGCAGCAGCAGCGTGAGCGATCACGTCCTCAGGAAGTAGGCCTCCACAACGTAGCTCCTGAACTGGTGGTGGGAGAGGCTCACGACGTCCTCCATGAGGCGCTCCATGACGCTCTGCTTGAGCTCCTCGCTGCGGCACTGGAGGACTCGCTGCACGAAGTAGTTGCTGCATGGTGGCAAAGATATTTCATTAGCCTAAGCTCGACATTTCCCATGCAGAAAGACGCCGGACGTATGCGTACGATACGAAGCGTCCGATCGGACGTATGCTTGGGAGCATTACCCTTGTAAAAATGTATAAATTAGAAAAATAACATCCAATGTAAAAATGATATGTGGGTTATGGGATATTATTTTCCAACTTGTTTAGATTTTTGCCCCCAAAAGGAAGCTTGGCATGCTAGTTTCGACCGGGGGCAGCTTTGCGCGGCTCTTTATCCGATTCGAGCCCACCGGCTACCAGACTCACTCGACCTAAACTCCTAACCAGATGCACATCACCTAATCAAGCCCTAAATTATTGCGTCCTTACAGAGGATAGGATGTGATGCAACTACAGCTCATAAAGTAAGCTAATCAGTACCAGTTGGTTGCTCTGCATGCCGAAGCTTTGGGTTAAGTGTTGTACTCTTCAGGTTCAGCTTTAAGGAACAAAATTGACATTAGTAGTTGTTACTCATGTCCGGATTAAATCATTCCCACCTAATTAATTTGCGTAATCAAAAAGCTTCACAGCTTTCCTCACCAAAAAAAACTTAAAAGCTGAAGGCTGATTAGAACACAGGAATCTTCGTAGGAATTCTACAGAAAACAGTGAAATTTCTACGCGGTAGGTGGAAAATTCTCACCTTTTCCAACGGGCACTGTCGAGTTGAATTTTTTTAGGAGGGTGTTGGCTGTGTTGCTGCTCCATACATCAGTCAGTCGGCTCTCCCGGTCTATCTATCCAAGTGTCCAACGGACTACCAACTTTATCTTCTACTTATCTGTCCCATAAAGACGAACATCCAACCGTAAGCGCACGTCGTAGCGACGTCTCCATTAAAAAAAAAGGAACTCAGACAAAAATTTTAGCCTTTGGATTATCATCCAGTGGCTTATGTGAGTTGTTTGAGGAGTTGTTTTGTTTTCAATTTGTGGGCTGTTTTTGTAGCTTATCGGCCCCCCAATATGAAATTTCGACCCGCTAATCTAATTGGGCTATTAGTATGATGTTTTAGCTTTGTTGGTCCGTGTTGTTGGGCCCGTCAGTTTTAACCCATCAAGCTGGACGAATTGTTATGTGTTGCAAACGAAGACACAAGTTTCCGATCTTAACCCATCAATTGTTGATTTTTTTTAAAAAATAAAATCAACCCAATATGTTAAGTTCATGACTAGCACACTAAAGTAGCTCAAAACTATTAACTAATGTGGTTAATTTCAATCTTTGCAAGACCCGTGTTTTTTTACCAAAATAAAAGACAATCTCAAAATATATTTACAGAAACATCAATCTCAAACTATATTTACAGAACGCAATGAACAATTTCTCCGTGGTAACTTTTAGACTTACAGAAACAAAAATATCATTCTATCCTGGGAAGAAAAGTCTAGTCTTGGTGAACCCTAACAATAAACAAAAATAGAAAATATTAGTCTATCCTACACAAAGACAAATCCTAGACCAAGTGAATTCCTAGCAAAACACAGAAACATGACTGTGCCAAGATAAAATTATAGGATTCCGAACACTAAAATTCTCAGACTATATTTACATAAACATAAGAAAAATACAAAAGACATTCTAAGGTAGACAAAAGATATATTCTTGGCTAGATGAACCCTACAAAAGACAGATACCAAAAAAAGAAACATATTAAATATGCTAACAATGGATTTTGCACAAAAGTTAAACTAAAATTGCACATTACCTAACACTAAATTTCAATTAAAATGGTATGCAAGATGTAATTCGACATGTATTTTTCATATATAGGTTATTTCCATAGGTTATTTCCTTTTAATAACCTTGTTGGATACCACCAAAAACAGAAGAAAAAAATGTAGGCTAGACAACAAATGTCCTAACCTTAGTGAACCCCTACTAAACCCATACAAACCAAATAAGATAATATTAATAGTGAAAAATAGAAATTAAGCATGTACAAGAGACTCTTCATTGTAGTAAGTATTGATTAAAAAACTGACATCTCTAAACTTGGCCATGAAAAATAGTGAAAACAATGTGACCCGAGGTAGCTAATCTGTGCCTCATGTAATATGTGCTTTTTGGACTATTTGAACCGGTGTGTATATAAATTAGAAGTATTATCTAAATCATGGATATACTATGAATTTCCAAAGGAACTGATAGGGACCAAGTTGTTCTTGATACAACGCAAGGAGACAAAAAGATAACAACACAAAAAAGATAACAAAAAAAATTCTAAGCTAGACAAAAATTTTCCCAACTAGCTAGGTGAAGCCCTATTGAACAAAGAAACAAAAAAAAACAAATCTAACCTAGACAAACAAAAAAAAATCCTAAACTATCTAAACAAAAAATCCTAAAATTTTCCAAACTAGGTGAACATCTACTGAACACAGAAACAAAAAATCAATTCTAACCTAGACAAACAAAATACTAAACCTTAGAATTTTCAGTTTGTTTGTACTGAAAATGCATAGCACTTGGTAATTCATTTTAAATGGTATGCAACTTTTAAGAAGCCAATTTTTTAATAGTTTATAACCATAAGAATGTTTGTACCGAAAATGCATAGCACTTGCTTATAAATAATCCTTACTAGGCTAACCAGACTAGATTAAGCCAAAACATTTTCCCAATGAATAAATTTTATAAAAGAGTGACAAGTCATTCCAAATGTAAGGAAAATTGATACTTGCACTCATAAAGTACTAAAATTGTGCACTGCATGAATCTGAAAGTTTAATTGAAGTAGTATGCATCTTATAAATGAAAATTATTTATATGAAAATTGCACACAAACAATACAATTTATTATAGATCATGTAAACGCAAATTTACAGAAACGGATATCTATATATATTACTTAAAATGATAAACAATACATAAATGACTAGATGCTTCACATAACAACATCAACTGACCAAAACTAAGAAAGAAAGGCAGCAGAAGTACTGGAGAAAGAGAAAAAGACAAAGGCAGAAAATTTTCTAATCTAAACAAAAAAGTAAATTAACTTCGGTAAACACCTACAAATACATAAACTGGTATATATCTAGTAACTTGAGTATGATACTGAAAATGTTGCATTGACATAAATGTTGTGACCTGGGTGAACTAGTTAATACTTCACAATCGTTTGATTTAACTACTTGAAAACACTAAAGCCCAATATAAAAGTGACTTATTAAAAAAAACTCTTAAAATGGAAATTACTGCTACAAATATTGAAAGTTGAAAATTGCACTAAAAATGAACTAAAATTGCATATTGCATGGATATGCAAGTTTAGTTTAAATTGTATGCAACTTCAAATCTGGCAGATTTTGCTCATTAGTTATCACTACAAGAAGAACATGCATACAACAACACATAACTCGCAACGAAAAGCATATGCGTTGCAGGGCCAACTTATTCACCACGCATGAAGTCTGCTCGGCCCACCACCTCCCATATCTAAATAAAACTGCTCCCATCTAAACCCATCTTATCTTGACTCCTAATTAAGAACGTCTCATCTTTCCTTCCTCCCTTAGTCCCTTCTGGTCCATCTTCCCCTAAAAAATCCCCTTCCTTTGTCTTGGGTTCCCAACAGCGCTTGGTCTACTATAAGCAGCTGAATCCTCGATGCCCCACCTGAATCCCTCTCCACCATCTTTCTTGGATTGAATAAGTAGCTGTGGCATGGCGGCGGTAGCGGGCATACAGGCAGTGGCCCCTAGGGCAATGGCGGTGCAGCTCACAAGCATGGTGGTAAGCCTCTGTCTCTCTCTCCCATTAGATGGATTCAATTTTTAGAGGAAAGGCAAATTAGATGGATTCATCTAGATCTCACCTGTTGTGGATTTAGGTTTTGTATCTGACCATGTGTTCTTAAGATGGATTAATACATGTTAGTATTATCAAGAAGCAGTGTAATGCATGATCTAATTAGGTGGATATTGGTTGGTCTTGCTACAACTATCCATTTTTTATCCTTGAGCAAAAACGGGAAAGCTTGTGCCTTTATCGTTGGTTCTGATGTGAAAGTTTCCTGGACGATATATTTCTTGATTGGATCACATGAGTGTCCATATATCAAGGTACTTCTAACTGCCAAAGTGCCAATAGAATAATAAATCTTTTGCCAATTTGCGTAGATACAACACAAATTGGCAATGAACAAGTTGTGTTCTAATTCGATGATGTAAGACACATAATACCACATTCATTTTTCTAATACTGACTATTATCATGCTAGCATTGGAATTTAATTGTTAAAGCCAACACTTGTGCCCGCAGTCCCCCCATGGTTCAGTCGACCATCTGCTGCCAAGCGCGAAGACTCCGAGTAAGCCACCAACCACTCCAAGTAATTGAAGCAGGCATGAAGGAATTTGGGATCAAAGGAGATGTATCTGGATGTAAAATCACTTCACTAATGCCTCTATGTGCATTGTAATATTTGGATTTGTTTACCTAAATTACACTTTAGATTTTTTTTATTCTCTCAATTCATGTTTACTGTCTAATCTATTTCCAATGGAAAATAAACCAAACAGTGAGATGAGGGACAGATAAGAAAAAAGGATTATATTTTTGATATAGAATAGGACAGTACGGGTTTTTATTTTCTTAGCATGGAATTTTCTTTTCTTTTTCTTCTTCACAAACTGTTCAGGAACATGGCGAAATGATTTCTGTGAATGCAGCTAGGTAAAAGGATTTCCCTACATGTAGATAGGTGGAAGGTTTTTTGTATATGATGGACTGCAAAGGTATTTCCGTGTGATATTATAACTTTTTTCGTACAATAATACCTGCCGCTATGTGTTTGTTAAAGTGCTCCATGGAGATAGATAATTATTTTCCATGACTACTATGTTCCTCTTTCAACAATTGTGGAGAAATTATACCACTGAGACACATATTTTCCTTGCAGACAATTATCCACCCATTGTTTGAATAGTAGAACCAAACATAATATGTAGTCAACTTACTGGTGCAGTGTAACATTGGACAAACAATTTTGTTCTATTAGTAAACCGTGAGATGACACAAATGACTATCAAGTGAGATGTTTATTAGTTTTCAGTATTTCAGTAAGTTACTTTTACAAATTGAATCTTATTTTTTTCTAACAGGAAATTTGACATTACTAAGTTCTGCAATTTTGTTCAATCTACAAGTTATATATTTCTGCCTTAGGTAACAGATTTTTTGAAATGTCCATTGCATGGCATCATGTCCGTGATGGATTTTTCGTGTTTCTTCGATAAATCTTTAGCACTTAAACCATCTACCCCATTTAAGATTAGGAAATAATTTAGTATTGAGGACTTCATCTAACAGCTTATGTTTGCTTGATTGCCATATTGCATTTACTTGATTTGTTCTAGGCTTAAAAGGCAGTCTTCCTATAAGCTTGCAATTAATTATTGGGAATTACTGCTCCATATATGTACCTGCCAATTGTTTAGAAGAGTTGGAATGTTACATTTTACTTTAATAATGCACTAAAAGAACTTTATTTCTCTTTTCAGATTGAGAAGATATAGTTGATGGTTTGGACTGATTAGTAAACTTGTATGTAGAATGGAGAATGTTGGGGAATGAAGATTTTTTTTATAGAACCACGGGGGCATAGAGAACGAAGACGTTCCACTAAAAGTATAGACATGTACTTACATTTATATTTTAGGGTGTATTATCTTATTAGATCATGATGGTACCAACTGTGAATGCCTCGAGTCTAGACTTGTTAAGCCAGTTGGAAATTCTTTGTAATGAAACATTTTTTTCTTGATGTCAATGAAATTTTTTTGTTTTACACTTTGATATGTGTGTTTTGTTTAACCCCGTGTGCCCTAATTAATAAGCCCAACCTGGACATGAAAAGGACACCTTTTGTAATGATTAGATGCGTTGTAAACAATCCTGGAAGCGATTTGCTAGTGTCCAATGCCAACGCATATATAGGAAGGTTTTTTTCCTACTCTCGGGAGTAGTTAATCCTGATTCCGTATCTCACAACATAGGAAGTATCTTGTGCAACCGAGAGTATGTATGTGTATCATACGAGTATATAAGACCACTTATGTGGTATTTACACATTTTTATGGGTGGTATGTATAATTTTTTAGACATACTCCTTTTTATATGCGAATATGAAGGTATTTACAAAATATGCTAAAAACTATGGAGTCTCTTGCAAATTTTTGATGTGTTTCGCATTGGAGTATCTTATAATTAGCATATAAGTATACCCAAAGTGATAAAAGAGTATGTCAAGTTCTTTTAGGTGGTATATCAGAGGTGGGTGTGTGTGTGTGTGTGTCCACTATATCAAAATATGCGTTGCAACCTTACAACACTTTTATTTACATGTTACCAACACGTGTATATGTGTTGTCACAGACTTTGGCAATGGCTTCAATGGCAACGCATACTAAATGTGTTGGTATAGACCATAACAACATTTATTTGGACTTCTACCAACGCATAGATGCGTTGCTAAAGGGTGTTCATGTTGTAGTGTATCTATATATGCCATTGTTCTAATTCACACAAATGAATGCAAATAAATTTGAAACATATCATAGTTAAAACAACACATGAGAAGAATGCACAACAAAAATTAGTATAAAATTTTAAAAAAAACTGCTGAAAGGAATCATTTAAAAACTTGACTTAATGCTACCTCAAAGCCTTGACAGGACAAGTTAATAAAAAAAATGCAAGCTCTATTATAGTTAACATTAGTAAATAGACAAAAATGGACAGACAATACTAGAAGCAATGAAAAAACAAACCATGCTGAAGTAGGAGGAATAAGAAAGGTGAGAATGAAAAAAAAAAAAGATTAACTGGACATAGGAAGAGCCCATACAAAAAAAGAAACAAAATATATTGAAACAAAAGATTTATTCTAACATAGACAAAATAACAGTAAACTTGATGAACCCTTACAGATAACTGAAACAAAACATTTGTTCTAACCTACAGAAGAAAATAGTACACTTGATGAACCCATACAGAAAACTAAAATTGCATTATACTATTACTGAAATTGCATGTATCAAGCTACTGCAAATTCAAATTAAACAGTTTGCAAGTTTTTAGGTGCAAAGATTATAACTAAGGTACTGATTATCGCTCAATCTTGGCTTAAAGGCAACACTTCCCTTTGATCTAGTAGCAATAGCACCACCACTTCCCTTCTCCAAACCTGAAAGCACCAGACACACTAATCACAGCCATCTCTGTGAAGAACAACATAGAAGGCAAGATAAGGATAATATAAAATAAACAGTGTACTTTACATTACTTTTCTTTTTTTTGCCGGTAGAAGAATATGCACTCGACACATAACAAACATTAAGTGGTCAGTGCAATAATACAACCACTTCACCATCCACGGGTCCTATCAAGGAAGATAACAAGGTAAAAAAACAATCAATTCACTAGATTCACCATGTAGTGCAACAGGGGGGATAGAAGATGTACATGAAAAGAGAGACCAGGGAGCCACACAAGGCAGCACTACAATTTAAACAGCAAGAAAGCTCTTACAAAGAAACAAAAATGTGTGTGTAACATCTACTGAGTTATATCAGCAGTTTCCATCTACATTATGAGATGGTGGAATAATATTTCAATAGCAGATCAACATCTATTTCAAATCTGTTAGAGCTTCATACTAGTTTTGTAAACAACTATAGCCACAAGAAAAGGTAACTTTCAAAATTACTAATTAAATGTCTGCAACAACTTTCACCTATACAAACAACAAATTATACATGTTTGTTGCACCATAAAAACCATATAATCGATCCGCGATTTTATTTATTTGCAAGAGCAAAGTATGATCGCCATAGTAGGTTCTCTAACACCACTTGGAGCAGAAGCTACTAGCATGGATAAGAACAAATATTTACATTGCATGTATGCAATAAAGTATAGATTAATTAAAAATAATGAGCTAATACAAGTAACTCTTCTATCAAAAACCTTTTTCTATCAAAGGAAGAGAGCAGCAAATACACAGGCCTATTTCAACAAATGAGTATCTTTGGACAAGCAAAAAGCCTAGGTTTGTAGGTAAAAGAAAATCCGAAAATAAGTAGAACATTGTGTTTCCATTAGAAATTAATATTCAATTATTCATATATGAAAACAAAAGGATTTCATAAGCATGGTTGTTTGTGTATTAGATCTGTGATATCTCTGTGATATACTGACAAATCTAACTACAAAGTTCTTAGTGGAACCATTTGCAATGAAACAACATGTCACAAGGTAAATCAATAGATGGGGGGAAGAGAATTAATATTGGCCTATTGGCATATGTGAAGTGGCGCAATTCCTAATATCAAAGCACTTGGGGAGCACCAGATAGCTGAGAAAATTAATGAGAACTCTTGAGTCTTGAAAAAGCATTTGCCTGATAAAATATATCACCAGAATAAGGATGGTAGCAGAACCACAAAATGCAAACTATGAAATGCAAAACAATACAATTAGAAAATATAAAAAATATGAAATGGAGAGGTCAGCTCCATTGGTATAATTGCCTTTTATCACATGGTATATGATTGTAAGCAGTATGCACATCTCATCTTGGAGAGAGTTCTGCTACATTTCAAAAGAAGAGTTGAAAATCACGGCACAGCGTAGACTAACCTGAGAGCTATCACTTGTAAACCTGAAACAACTCTAAAATCACTCTATGTTAGTGTAGCATTGACTAAGACATTATATGTTATAAAATATCCTAGCATAGACCAGGTTCTATTTCATAATGTGAAGACAAGATCGCTAGTTAAATGGTGGCCATGCAAAGTTAATGACATAGAAAGATAATTAGATTCACAATATGTTAGCACTTAAAGCTACAGAGGAACTCAATAGAGTATAATCAGTTATCCAACAAAGATCAAGATACCGAAAGAGGAGGGAATGACACATGTATGGTCTTCATGCAGTAGCTAGTATGCATTGTAGCATTCATTCCAGAGCACAATAGATAATCAACAAAAACAAATGAATAGAAATTCAGTAAGTATTTCCATAGGAGTATGTTCAAATAAAAAATGGCAAAATGTGTCTAGTTTAGGTAGAGGAAGCTCCATGCAAATTTCAAATATTTGTCGATATGCTGATATATTCAATAAAGTGATGGAAATTATCACATAATAAGTGAAGGTATACATTACCCCATGTTCTCGTCTGTTGATTCCTACACTAGAATGGATGTATCGCAAAAGCGACTCTGGTCTTCTTGAAAAGAAGTCCTTATAATCAAGTCCCAAATTTCGCAAAAGCTATTAGCGCAGGAGCATATTGAGATATAATAAAACCTATAACACATGAAATAGCCAGAGAACAAACTTAATTAAAGCCCCAAATCAAACCCATAACACATGAATTTAGCCAAATCATTTGCAAAAAGGCAAAATTCATGAGACAAACTAACCAATTGCACATGCATCTGCACAAATCAGAATAAATAAAATACCCACTTAACCCTACATCACCACAATAATGCGCAGAATCACCATGTAACACTACCCAATTAACCCTAAATCAAATAAAACATATTTCCCCCAAAAAGCACTCATAGATACACATAGCATCAAATCGACAAATGCTACCTACATGCAAACCCATAATCTAACCATATATCCAACCCCTAACCTCAATTACAAAACAACTAAAAACACACAAACAAATGCACCCCTAATCTAAATTTCTAGGCCCCATTTCATCACTACACATAACATTATTCAAACCCTAAAACCAGATCTCAACAAAATAACACTACAAACCCACACCTCAAACACCAGATGAGAGGGGAAATTCAAACAAAATTGAAGCCCCAACCTTCCCAACGTCATCGCTTGCTTCAACACTAGCAACCACAGGACATAGACCACCTCTTTTTTATCTGCTACCGGAGAGTGGATGAGGAAGTATACAAGCCTTCGGTTGCCGCAAACGCCGCCGAGGCACTAGTCTTCAAAAAGGATGGCCGAGCCGCTGGTCTCCGGAAAGGACAGTCAAGCACCATGGAGTTGCCTCTCTCTTCACTTCCTTCCTCCACACACACAGGCGCACGCGCGCACACACACACACACACTGGAATCACCTAATGCATAGATAGGGTTTAGTTCCTTTGCAAACGGATATAGTTCTACGGGTTAGGTTCCAAAACGAGAACCACTACAAAAAAAACACAGAACGGGCCCGACAATGAATTCAAACAAAGCACGGATCTTGGCACACATTCGACGGACAGAAAAGTGACTGTAAACTAATAAACATTTGGGCGCCTGTGTTAGTTATATTTGTGCATATGGTATATCTAGATTTTACGTAGAGTTTGTTTGTGTAGTCATATAGTATTTAGGCAGTATTCATTATGGATTCTAGAGTTTGTGTGGTATCCCTTCAGAATACGTAGAATCCTTTCCAGATACGAATAGTCGTTTACTCTCAATAAAAGGACACACCTGCAATCAGATTTTGTGAACAAGAGCAACAGAGGGGGGGAAATCATTAAACGTCGTTTATGGTGACCAAGATGATTTATTCGCTGTTGTGGAAACCGGTCTAGGTTTTTCCATTGATAGCATCGTGAGTTTGTTCTAGAGAACTAATTCACGTGCTAATTTGTTGATCTTCTTCTTTGTTCGATTGTTGAGGTGCTCTCAGGATAGTGTGATCCTCTCGTTCGTGTGATGCGTGCGCTCGAGAAGTGGTGAGACGCCGTCGTTTAGAGCAGTAGTGGATTGATTTGGGCCAACAATTGGTATCAGAGTCTGAGTTCTTGATCCGTGTATGCCCAAGATCATGCCGCGCTCTCCAGGAAGTTGTGTCACCGGTGACGAGGCGACGTCGGGTGCGATGGCAAAGGAGAGTTCCGCCATCTCGTTGTATTATCCGATGCTCATGAAGAGTAACTATGCAGTATGGACAATCAAGATTAAGGTGTACATGCGCGCTCAAGGAGTGTTGGACGCGGTCGAGGACGTCAACGTCGATGTGCGCAAGGATTAGGTGGCCTTGGCGGCCATCTATGGAGGTATCCTAGAGGAAACACTCTTCCTACTGGACGAAAAGGAGATGACCAAAGCTGCGTGGGAGGCGTTGAAGATGATACATCTTGGTGCCGATCTTGTCAAGGAAGTGCAAGTTCAAACCCTCAAGAGCGAGTTCGAGGGGATGCACATGAAAGAGACAGAGTCGATCGACGACTTGCCATGAGGTTGATGACTATTGTCAACCAAATCCGAGCCTTGGGGGACAAGATGGAAGATATCTATATTGTGAGAAAGTTCCTTCGGGCAGTCCCCAGGAAGTTTTTGCAAATCATCTCCCTCGTTGAGCAATTCGGCGACCTCAAGGTGATGACGGTTGAGGAGGTGATCGGCCGCTTGAAGGTGCACGAGGAATGGATCCGAGGATCTAGCGGTAGCGAAGATGAGCACCTGCTGTTAACCCGCGCCGAGTAGGATGCCCGATCGTCGAAAGACGAAGACGAGGGCTCCTCCGACGGCTCTAACGGCGGTGGTGGCCGAGGCCGCATGAATCGAAAATTCGACAAGGCAAAAGTGAGGTGCTACAATTGTCAAGACTACAAGCACTTTGCTTCCGAATGTCGTAAGCTGTGGAAGGAGAAAGTGGAGGCGCATTTAATTGAAGCTGATACTGAAGACGAACCGGTGTTGCTCTGATGCTGAGTTGAGTCCGGGAAGTTGAGGAGATGTTTTCGTCGTCCTGAGTCGAATCCGTGGAGTTGAGTCTGGAACGTTGAGGAGATGCGTTCACCGTCCTGTATTGAGTAACAGTTGAGCAAGTCGTAGTTGAGACCGACTGCCTCAATAAGTAAGTGCATAAAGATTAAGGAGTGATTGTTAGTAATCTTTGTACATATGGTATATCTATATTTTACGTAGAGTTTGTTTACTTAGTTCTACATTATTTAGGCAGTATTCATTATGGATTCTAGCGTTTGTGTGGTATCCTTTAGGATACGTAAAATCCTTTTCAGATACGAATAGTCGTTTACTCTCAATAAAAGGACACCTCTGCAATCAGATTTTGTGAACAAGAGCAATACATGAATTTTTTCTTCTTCAGAAAACGCCGTTTATGGCAACCAAGGTGGTTTATTCGCTGTTGTGGAAACCAATCTAGGTTTTTCCATTGATCTTGTTCTGGAGAACTAATTTACGTGCTCATCTGTTGATCTTCTTTTTGTTCGATTGCTGAGGTGCTCTCGGGATAGTGTGATCCTCTCGTTCGTGTGCTGCGTCCTGCATGCGCTCCAGAAGCGGTGGGACGCCGTCATATAGAGCGGCAGTGGTTCGGTTTGGGCCAACAGGGCAACCATAACTATCAAGCTAGCACCAAGTACAGGGCGGGAGAACAAAACACGGGGGCTCCACCGCCGCAACCCCACACCCCCCACCCCAACTCCCACCCGCACCCACCCGCCCCCACCCGCCCCCGTCAAACTCACTAGTCAGTACATGCCGCCGAGTCAATGGAGAGAGAGAGAGAGAGAGAACGCAACCATATATACCGCTCCGCCTCCCCGTTTCCCCTGCCCGCCTCGAGAACAGGAGAGAGCTGCTCTAGCAGCGCGCGTGCGCCGTGTCTTGTCTTTGTGGTTTGATAGAAGGATCAGTGGCGATGGGGAGGTCGCCGTGCTGCGAGAAGGCGCACACGAACAAGGGGGCGTGGACCAAGGAGGAGGACCAGCGGCTGGTCGCGTACATCAGGGCGCATGGGGAGGGGTGCTGGCGCTCGCTGCCCAAGGCGGCGGGGCTGCTGCGGTGCGGCAAGAGCTGCCGCCTCCGATGGATGAACTACCTCAGGCCCGACCTCAAGCGCGGCAACTTCACCGACGACGAGGACGAGCTCATCATCCGCCTCCACAGCCTCCTCGGCAACAAGTGAGTCGTTATGTATAGCTTATCGCCGACCGAGCACGTCGGCGTATGGATTGTGTGCATCTTCTTTGCTAGTATATATATGGGCTTCTTTGCTGACACGAGCTCAACTCGGTTGGGTGGTTCTTGCTGCAGGTGGTCTCTGATCGCCGGGCAGCTGCCGGGTAGGACGGACAACGAGATCAAGAATTACTGGAACACGCACATCAAGCGCAAGCTCCTCGCCCGCGGCATCGACCCGCAGACGCACCGCCCGCTGCTCAGCGGCAGCCCCGACACCGCCAGCAACGCGGCGCCTCGCCCGGCGCCGCCGCAGCCCATCGCCGTCCCGACGAAGGCGGCCGCGGTGTTCTCCGTCACGAAGCCGCCGGCGCCGGTCGAGTCCTCGGACGATGGCGGCGGCGGCAGCAGCAGCGCGACGAGCACGGGGGAGCCGCGGTGCCCCGACCTCAACCTCGACCTGTCTGTGGGGCCTCCGCCGAGCTCGCCGCCGGTCTGCCTGTGCTACCACCTCGGCTTCCGCGGCGGGGAGGCGTGCAGCTGTCAGGCTGACAGCTCGGGCCTACAGGGGTTTAGATATCAGGCCGTTGGAAGAAGGCCAGTACATATGAGATGAGAGGCCAACTTCACAAATCACAGCAAATTGTACGACAGGGAGTTTTCTAATGGGCAGTAGTACTGTTTCATAAAAAAAAAGATTCAAATCTGTTCATATTTGTTCTTGTGCAAAATTTATGAATTAATTTTCTCTTCTATTTTTTTCATTGGTTGGTGTTTATTCAGTGAAAAAAAATTGGGGGATAATGTGACAAAAGGTTGGTGTGGAAAAGGGAGGAATTGATGTGGAGTAGGGAGTATTATTGTTTGGGCATCAGATTCTGATGTCTCTTTGCAGTTTGGGTCATGTGGATATTATGTAAGACATCATGTGGTGTGTTTTTGGTAGGTACTACTAATCTATGTTTGCACTCCACAAATGCTTGGAACTTCAAGGGAGTTCGGCAGTAGAGAAGCTCGAATGGCTAAATTATGCTATGAGGTTTCTATTCTCATGTTTGGCACGGTAGGAAATGCATCATCTCTTTCCCTTGTAGAAGAGGGGGGAAATGTCATTTGGCCAAATTATTGTCCTGATTGGTCGCAAGGAGTTAAAGCTTTGATTTGAATTCAGCTTCTCGTCCCAACAAGATTCTAATTTTCAGTTGTGCTTTCAATACTTTGATTGATGGCATGCAAGCTCATGTGCTTTTATTTCCATGCGAAGCTACGAAATTCTTCAGACAGTCGAGTGTGACTGTTAGGTCAGGGATATTTAGATTGACAGATTAAGAAGTCAAAAGGAATTATTCAAAGGAATTCAGTGTGCAAGCTAGGAGGAGATTGTTTTCTAAACAAGCTGACCAGAATCTGTGTGTGGCGATAAGAGTAGGACACCATGCAGAGGAAAGCAAGCAAGGTGTTTTGATTTTGGTAGGTAACCGAATCTTACATGGTACCGAGGAAAAGGACTTTACAACCCAGAAAGGGGGAAAGGAGAAGGGTGTCATGTGATGAGTGTCTGAACTCTGAAGCGGTAGTAGTTGGTGGATTTGGAGTAATGCTGCAGGCTGCAGCTCGTCCTTTTGTTCAGATTTCTCCTTTGCTAGGTTCCAAAATTTTGCATTCTCACGCTTGAACATTCAGAGTTTCCAAGTCGTGCATTTCTTCCTCTCTACACAAATATTTTCTTTTCAGAGTTTCCATGTCCTCGCCTTTACATCTGAATGGTCAAGTGTACTTGACATTATTGCTGAACAGGAACACCAAGTGATCAAGTCAAATACAATAACTTCCTACGTTAGAACAAAAGTCAGAACAGAACAAGCTACGTCGGCATGCATGCCGTATTGCTGTTAAACCGCTGGCTTTGACCAAAGAGACTGTAGCTGTACTAGGTTGCTAGTAGATAGTACTAATTACGTGTAGAATGTGCTGCTAGCTTGCCAAGGCTAAGCTGCGAAAATATCTCGCAAATCTGTCGAAACTGACGTTGCTGTCCCTGCTGCTGCTGCTGCTGCTGCTGCTGCTGCTCTCGTTTGACCTAGAAAGGTGGCCAAGCAAAGCCTATGTAGGATCCTTCTTAGCCCGGTTTTCCCCCCCGTGTGTTGCGCAAGGTTGTGTCGCTTTCTTGCCATTGTGTAAAGGAGTATATCAACTGCGCTCAAAGATTGCAATCTAGAGACACCCGGGACAAATCTTGCACAAAGATCGTTGTAGCCTTGGTATTAACTGTTCAGAGTCCTCTTTCTGCCTGCTTGGCATGCACTAGATATGAGGAAGCATGACCAGGACAGCACAAAATCAATTACTATCCTCCCGTATATACGCAAAAACGCCGCTTCGAACCATTTAGTCCGCCAAACCACAGTACTATACGCACAATGTCAACTCTATTTGGAGTCAGAACTGGGTTGGAAAAATTAACATGTTGCCATCTAGTATCTAAGGCTGCTCCCAAGTCTTCCACCCCGACCAAGATCTTAAAAGTCTTATGTAAAGAAAGTCTTTGAGATAACGATAGATTAAATGAGGTGAGAGATTGTTGCAGTATCTAAATAAGAAACTGCTCTAGATCGAAGTCATAGATAAGAAAATTAACTTATTTCCATCTTGTACACACCATCTCCTTGAGATTCTACATCTAATTAATTAAAAGGACCTAAGATATTACACCATAAAAAATCATGCATTGAAAAATTAATATCCTAACACTCCTTATGCACTAAGAAACTACACTAAGATACTGCCCATTGAGAGCAGCCTAAAGAAGCCCATTCCCAAATCCCAATCATTCGAGGCACTAATTAATCTGTTGCTGAACTTGTCTTGTGCTAGGAAACGGAAGATCCCTCACAAAACGCACACGCGTTAGAAGACTCTGAGCCTCTGGGGTTTGAATAGTCCACTATGTGATGACAGTGAAATGCTCCTCACGTCACGTGTACTATTCTTCCGTTCGCTTTGCTCTGATAGTTCACTGTTCATCAGTTTGGTTTCCGTTCACTACCAAGTGCATGCCCCCACGTTATAGAAGGATCAAGACACCAACCAATTATATGTTAGTGATAGGTCCTAGGAGATCATTATGGAGATAATTGTATTACATCTATATTTATGAGTTATAGAATAAATGTTATTATATTTCTTAGATGAATTATCATTTATAAATATCAGCAAATATATGATTTGTTGGTGAAGCTCTTTGATAGTTGTATGATGTCATTCTAAAAGGATCTCTGATTGGATGTCACTAGTCGGTAGAGTTGTGCATTTGATATTTTCAATAAATACGGTTCGGTAAATACAGTACGTATGGCAAATACGGTATTGATAGTTTGGTAAATAATGTTTTTTTAAAATACGGTTTGGTGTGGTAAATCCCAATTTATTTCGATACGGTATCGATAAGTACCATATTTACCAACATTGATGTAAATTGCGAATGACCTAGCGGGCTAGTGGCACATTTAAACTTTACTACATACTAGACTCCACACTCCACAGGCAATGCACCATCTGCATGGTGCATGGCTGCATGCGATGATCTGGCCAGTGGCCACTTGGTCTGGCACTCTGTAATGCACGGTGGCCAGCACCAGCCTGCTGCGGTGCTGCACTGCTGCCTACCCATTTGCCCAAGTGCCCAGCCGACTGGCTACGCGTGGGATACTTGTAAATATTAATCATATCATATAAATATAAATTTATGTATAATTTATATTATGGTAGTGTTGCGTTTCGATACTATTTGTTCTTGTGTGCATAGATAATCACGTGAGGGAGTCAGCATCGCGACACCCCTTTGTTTCGGATCTTAAGGACCGCACCGGGTCACGCCACACACTACCACTTTTGTAGACCGAGATGACAACACACTATACTAAACCATATTTTCAGACTGAAAAGACCACACTCTGCCACGCCCCATTTCAGGCTGAAAGTGACCGCACCATGTTACGCCACACGCTGCAATTTTTGCAGACCGAGATGACAACACACTGCGACACTATCTTATGAGACCAACAAGGCCACACTATGACACACCACCTTTTCAAACCAAAAAGACCACACTACACCACGCCTCTTTTCAGGCCGAAAAGACGCATCCTATCACGCTACATGCTATAACTTTTGCAGACCGAGTTGATAACACACTGCGACGCTATCTTATCATACCGACAAGACCATACTATGCCAAACTACCTTTTCAGACCGAAATGGCCATACTCCGCCACGCCCCCTTTGCAAGCCGAAAGAGATCGCACCCTATCACACCACACTCTGCAACTTTTGCAGACCAAGATGACAACACACTGCGACGCTACCTTATTAGACCAACAAGGCCACACTATGCCACACCACCTTTTCGACCTAAAAACCACACTCGGCCACGCCCCCCTTTTTAGACCAAAATAGCCCATTATAAAAGGAGGAGGAAGAGAAGTGGAGGAGAAGAGAGTTGTAGGATAACACTATATCACCACATCCAACACTTTACCAAAGTTCGGTTCACACAACTGTGAGGATTAAGATGTCGGACTCGTCGGCGAACTTCTACGAAAGATCCTGCGAAAGCGCAAGTGGCTTGCCGAGAGGGCTAAACCCTACCCGGATTGTTCTATGAAGGATGTGTCGGTACCATCAGAGTTCCCACGTCCACAATGTGTATGCGAAGAACCGACAAAGATCATCCAGTCCACATACTCGGTGACGGCCGCTCGGGCGTACTACACGTGCGGTCATCACCTCATAAGCGAATCTTGCACACACATAGATTTTTCACATCTTACGTTCCATTCCACAAATCCCTAACTATATCCACTCATAATGGTAGCCGAAGATGCGATGCAACTTCTTCCAATTGATCAACGGTCCAAACTTGTATGATAGGATGTTCATCGAGCAGAAGTACATGCTGAACTATGCGATGCAAACCGACCTTCAAACGCTGGAAACCCTATGTACCCGACTCGATTGAAAAGGCACTAGAAGTTGAGTACAACCGGGCCAAGTGCGCGGGGCACAAGGGAAAAGCTCCTGCTAGTGAGACCGGTGGTCATCCTAGTGCTCCCTATCGCCCGGGCGCAATACGAATCAAAGAGGTAATTTATGGTCAATATGCATTCTAAATATTAACTTGGCCTTACGTTGTGCTATCATAACATTATTCAATCGTCCATCCCGTCTCACAGAACATGGTTAACTTCGAGACTGGCCCACGCCGCGAACAGTCCAGAGATAGGGAGAAGGGAGTGATGGGCCACCAGGACTGATTGATTTCGTTCCAATCAACCTTTCTTTGGATTCCAAAAAGACGTGCATGTATTGTAGGTGTATTTCGGTTTGCTTATTCGTGCATGTTGTCATTTCTAATGTACGTAACCAAACCGAGCGCGCCATGTATTTCGCAATTAAATTATGAAGTCTTTCGAACTTAAATCTCTTTTCCTAGATATTTCAACTATTACATATTACGAAATCTTTTCCAGAAGGAATTGGTTCCACAAACAATACAATCGGGATAACAACGCGCATGGCAACCCAAAACCCAAATATTTTTTTTCCATTTCGCTCCGAACGGGGCTATTTATGTTATTGCACCGCCGAACTCGCGTTCTAAATTGCGCCACCAATTTCGCATTCTCTACTTCACATCTCATTATCTTCTCCAATTTTGGATTCCGAATTACGGGGACACTACAAGGTATTACTAAAAAAAACTTCATGAAATACACTTAATCTTTAGGCAGAATTCTCTAGACATAAATTTTTTTTAAAAAAAAATAAAGGGCACTGTCACCAGTTCAATTGATGATAGAGATCTTGTCGCTAGTTGAACTAACGACAGGAATCTCTCCCCACTGTTCCAATTGGCGACAGGGTTCCTGCGCCAATTGGAATGGCGACATAAGCTTGTTGCCACTCCAATTGGCTACAGACACCTATATTTGTAAAAAAAATTCAACTATTTATTTTTGTAATTATATTTTAAATTAATATTATTTAAAAAGGGTCTTCTAAGCTTATTTGATTTTGAATCATTTCATACATGTGAATCTAGTTTACTTAGCAAAATGACAAAGACGCCTTTCACTGGTATAATTGAGTGGGTAAATGACTTATTGGCCCTTGTGCATATGGATATGTGGACTAGTGAGCTCAGCGGTTAGATGTGGTTTTCAGTACTTCATAACTTTCATTGATGACTTTAGTAGGTATGGCTACGTCTACTTAATGAGGTATAAGTCTGAATCTTTTGAAAAGTTTCTTGAATTTCAGAATGAGATACAAAATCAATTTGCCAAGACAATCAAATTTCTATGATCAGATAGTGGAGGTGAATATTTTAGCCATAAGTTTGGTGATCATCTCAAGCAATATGGAATTGTTCCACAACTAACTCCGCTGGGAACATCTCAATGAAATGGGGTATCTGAATGACGAAACCGAACATTGTTGGATATGATTCGGTCAATGATGAGCTAATATGATATTCCATTGTATTTATGAGGATACGCTTTAAAACAACTACTTTCAAATTAAATAGAGTTCCATCAAAAGTGGTAGAGAAGATATCATATGAGATATGAACTGAGAAGTGTCATGGATTGTCTTTTCTCAAGATATAGGGTTGTGAAGTATATGTAAAACATTTGACATCTGATAAGCTCACATCCAAGTCAGATAAATGGTTCTTTGTGGGGGTATCCTAAGGAAACTAAAGGATATTAGTTTTATAAGCGGGATGAAAATAAAGTGTTTGTTGTCCGACATGGTGTCTTTTTGGAGAAAGAGTTTTGATGTCTTTTTTGGAGAAAGAGTTTTCTTCAAAAGGAGTTAGTGGGAGCAAGGTGCAACTCGAAGAAATTCGAGAAAAATCTAAAAATGTTTCAGCTCTTACCGAACTTTTACAGGATGAATAAAATATTGTAGAACCTGTAGAAGAGGCATCAGCCCCACGTAAATCTGAAAGGACACATCAATTGCCTATAAGATATAGACATGATATTTTATTATTAGATAATGATAAGCCTAAGACTTGTGAGAAAGCGATGATGGGCCAGACTCTGAGAAATGGCTTGGAGCTATGAGATCTGAAATAGAATCCATGTATGAAAATCAAGTTTGAAACTTAGTTGATCCACCATATGGTGTTAAAACCATTCAGTGCAGGCGGGATTTTAATAAAAAGATAGATATGGATGGAAATGTTCACATTCATAAAACACGATTGGTGGCAAAGGGTTTCAAATAAATTCAAGGTGTTGACTATGATGAGACATTCTCGCCCATCGCTATACTCAAGTCTATTTGGATCATTCTAGCTATTGCTGCATATTTCGATTATGAGATATGACAAATGGATATAAAATTGGCTTTCCTAAATGCAATCCTAAGTGATGATGTGTACATGACGCGCCCTAAAAGTTTTAAAGATCCATAGAAAGCTAGGAGGATATGCTCCTCATGTGTACTATTCTTCCATTCACTTTGCTATGATCTTTCACTGTTCATCAGTTTGGTTTCCGTTCATTACCAAGTGCATGCCCCCACATTGCAGAAGGACCAAGATATCAACTATATGTTAGTGATATACCCTAAGAGCCAATCATGGAGATGATTATATCACGTCTATGTTTATGAGTTATAGAATAAATGATATTATGTTCCTTGGATGAATTATCATTTATAAAGATTAGCAAGTATGTGACTTGTTGGTAAACCTCTTTGATAGTTGTATGATATCATTCTATAAGAATCATTGATCAGATGTCACTGGTTGGGACACTAGTGACTTATAGATCAGAACATGTATTGATTGATTACCACGTTTCACTGGTCATAGATATGGGGATATAAAATCAATAGTATGAGCACATGTTAGAGAATATGATGTTGGACTGACCTACTTTGAGACACTATTGAGATTGTTATATTTCTATGTATCATCAGTTGGTTTGAAACAATGATGGTGTATAATCCTTAGACCTAAGATCATCATAATTTTCTCCATGTGTAATAGTACACTCACTACTACAAAAGGCTAATATCGACGCTTCATCACAGCGCTTAAAAACCGCTCAGGAAGAGGTAATATCACGCATTTCGCTCATGTTGAAGACCGTCAGGAAGAGTCACGCACGGCTCTGTTCGTAACCGTCTCAGATATTAATCGAGATCGCTGCACGGTTTTAAAACACAACCGTCAGGAAGTATCGCGCATTTGCTATGAACAAGAACCGCTCTGTGATATTAATTATATCGCGGACGGTTCTTAAAATAACCGCTCAGGATAATATCGCTCAGCCGCGAGTTTCTTCATCGCCGATGCGCTCGTTTCGCCGCCAATCCGCTTTGCTCCTCGATGCGCTTTCATCGCATCGATCCGCTTCGGCCTCGATGCGCTCTCTTCGCCTCACGCCCGAATTTATTCCTTGTTTTATAAAAGGATCATCCGCCATCCAAGATGATCATCCCACATACTTATAAAAAACGTAATGGTCGCTTGTCCTTGTCGCCGCGATCGATGGCCTTCCGCCGCGATCAGACAGCAACCTCTCTTGCACGTTGAACTGCAGTTGCGAAGAACACCGCTTGATCAACAAGTTCTTCTTCCTCTCCGCTCACGCAGAATTTGTCGGAGCAGTGACGCCACCTTCCGCCGCCTTGACATCCTCCTTCGCCGTGTCTTCCGGTGATCTCCCACTTTCGGCGAAGTTTATCGCACATCGACATAGTCCTCCAAAACGACGCTGCACGCCTCTGTGAGGCTTGCCGTCACTTGACCGTGGAAATCGAGGCGGCAGATGCATCGAGTCGACTGTGCCGAGACCCTCAAGCAAGGGAAGAGAGCCTATGGGCTCAATTCTTCTTGGTTCAACAACCGAGGGTCTTCGGAGACACTCGAACGAGCGCCACAAACGGTGGACGATTTCGTGCTTCGCTCACGATGATCGTGAATCGTCCGATGCCGGCACCGCCGCTTATGAAGTATTGCGATGGAGATAGCAAATTACCTTCGCCACTAGAAAAACCTTGTTTAATTATAGGTTTCGCTTTTTTAATATAAACATGTAATTTCCTCATGTCATGTAATTGTATATATATACTTGAGAAAAAAATTTCA
Organism: Phyllostachys edulis; assembly: GCA_036346405.1. Lineage (NCBI taxonomy): Eukaryota > Viridiplantae > Streptophyta > Magnoliopsida > Poales > Poaceae > Phyllostachys > Phyllostachys edulis. Next base: position 38,419,018 of record CM070553.1, read on the forward strand.
CGCATAGCCCATTATGGAACCGTCTGGATATGTCCTATATCACGCATTTCGCTCTATTATGGAACTGCTCGCGATATTATCACCGACGGTTCCATAATAGAACCGCTCGATAAGTCTCTTTATAAGTAGGAGCTAGCCCACTTGCCGCTAGGGTTTGCGCCTACCTCGCTACTCCCAATGGCCTTACTCGTCCGCTCTCCCTGCCGCCGCCGACGCCGCTTATTCTTCCTGTTGCCGACGGTTAGGGAGACATTTAGGTGACACTACAAAGACACTCAGACGATAAGAGTGTTTTTGCGCCACCGCACAGCCACAACTACGGTGACGCCCAAACTCTCTCACTCCCCACTGCTAGGGTTTGCGCCTCGCCTAACTCCGCTCCCCCACCTCGACGCCAACCAACCTCGCTGCCGCCGCCGTCCGACCTTTTTGCGCTCGCTAGGGCCCTCGGCCGGGCTTTGCTTTCCCCATCCTCCTCTATTATCCTCTAGATCTGTTAGCTTAATGTTTTTGTTGAGTTTGATTTTTATGCATGAGCCTTAAGTTGTGTCCTCGATGTTTGTGTGATTTATGCAAGGTAAAGGAAATGGATGAGGGTTGTGTCGGTGGTGGGTCGCCACCGTGGTTGCGCTTGTACTAAGGTCCCTCTCTGCCTCTACCCTCCTTGCTCGTGGATGAAAATGGCTAGCTAGTGCTCATGATGGATGCCGAGGGCTACTATCGTGTGGTGGGTTTGGACACCATTGGTCTTGTTCTCTTCAGTCGATGAACCGCTTCAATGATGTTAATAGTCTTATGCTGAAATTGAATTGATAATTAGTTCATATTAATAGTCCCCTTGCTCGTGATGTAATGATGTAAATAGTCTTATGTTGAAATTGAATTGATAATTAGTTCATATTAATAGTCCTCTTGTCAGTGTGATGTAATGATGTCAATAGTCTTATGCTGAAATTGAATTGATAATTAGTTCATATTAATAGTCCCCTTGCTCGTGGATGTAATGATGTAAATAGTCTTATGCTGAAATTGAATTGATAATTAGTTCATATTAATAGTCCCCTTGCTCGCGTGATGTAATGGTGTCAATAGTCTTATGCTGAAATTGAATTGATAATTAGTTCATATTAATAGTCCCCTTGTTCATGCCGGCCAAGTTCTTCTACCTCTTATGCACGTGCACGCCCTACCATTCCATTCATAATCTTTCTCTATATCTTATTAAAACAGATCATATATATCATTATATATATATTATTCCTATCCTCACCATTATCATTTCATTGATTCTGTAAGTTTAAAAAATATGAATGCAAAGAGGCGCTCGACAACATCAAGAACACTAAGCAACCATTCTCATATTGTTGCTTGGTGTTCTTGTTGGGTTTAAAGACGATTACATGCTCAAGAATGGTTGGTTGCTAATATATGATGCCACTTCCCACGGAGTACGCAAGATCAACGACACTTTTCGAACATAGCGACGCCCAATCCGTGTAATTGGATGTCCTAACGCCTCTTTGCATCCATATTTTTGAATTTGCAGGCTCAATGAGGTTGCCCGTGGCTACCGCCTCATCCTTCTCATGCTACGGGACGATCCTCCCAAAGTGGCCGAGAGACTACGTAACAATATATATATATAATATATATATGATGCCGATTTAATGGTACAAGCACCACCGCTGGGCCTTTATAGAGAAAAGTCATCACGCATGCTTCCACCACAAACCGTATGTGATATGTACTTATCACGAGACGGTTTGTGGCTGAAACCGCTCTGTGATATGTGCTTATCACGCACGGTTTGTGGCTGAAATCGCTGCATGATATGTGCTATCACGCACGGTTTGTGGATGAAACCGTCTCGTGATATTATTATCGCAGCGGTTTGAACCACAAACCGTCATGCGAAGTATACATCACGAGCGGTTCAAAACCGCTCGTGATGACCTCATGTCATCATCGACCCATAAACTCGAGACGGCTCACGAAACCGTCGTGATGACGTTGAACCGTCAGGAAAGCCTTTTTCGTAGTAGTGACTTACGTGTTATCAAATGCTACTCCATAACCGAGTAGTTATAAAAGTGCTTTCGGGTATAGTATGAAACATGCAGAGGAATATGATTGGTCGGATATGAGATTTGCCCCTCCTAGCATAACAGAGAGACATCTCTAGGCCCCTCGATGTGCTTGCATAAAGGAAGTGCATGGCCATGTCATAAGTGCTCGAAGTGTCAACCACATGAAGCTATCCATTGCTAGATTGAGAAAATATTGAACAGTCCATGGATGACATATATCTCACTTGGAGTTCGATTAGATATCGTGAGGCAAAAGGAGAATGGAATAAGTCCAGTTTACTCCCTCCAACTATCAGAAAAGTCTGGTTTCCCCCCTGAACTACAAAACCAGTTATTTAACCCCTCCAAACTTGCCAAATCCGGTCATTTAACCCCTCAGACCGGTTTGAATGGGTGGTTTTGCACACGTGGCTGGTTTTTGTCCAAGTCAGCGCATATGTGGTATCCAAATCAACATGTGTGGTATCCAAATCAGCATGTGTGTGGTAGCTATCTTCTTCTCCATCTCTCTCTCTATTTCTCCCACGTTCTCTCCCTCCTCACCGGCGCCCACCCTCACCACAAAAATGGCATTGGCGCCTTCCTCAACTCCCCTCCCTGTGCGGCCTCCTCCCCACTCCACCTTGGTCTCCCTCCGCCGCCTCCTTCCCCCTCTGTAGCCTCCTCCCCCACCACCTGACTCCTCCTAGATCTGGTCTTCCCACTCTAGCTTGGTCTCCCTCCACCGCCTCCTTCCCCCTCCGTCGCCTCCTCCCCCACCACCCGACTCCTCCTAGATCTAGCCTCCCCACTCCACCTTGGTCTCCCTCCGCCACCTCCTTCCCCCTCCGTCGCCTCCTCCCCCACCACCCAACTCCTCCTAGATTTGGTCGGATATGTGCCGGTAGTGCCCAGATTTGGCTAGATTTGAGACGTTGCCGCCGTGGTGGCCATGGGGCGGCGATGCCCTCGGTGAGGGGCTACAATGGAGCAGCGATTGGTGTGCGACGGTGGGCGGTAGAGCGATGGGTGGATGCACGCGGCATCAACGACGGTGCGGTAGCAATCGGTGGACGTGGCGGGCTGGCACGAAGCCAGTTGGTGTGCGACGCCGGTCGGCGAGCGTGTAGGTGGTGTGGCGGCAGCGAGCGCATGGGCGGGTAGCATGGCGATGAGCTTAGGCAAGCAGCACGGCGATGAGCTTGGGCCCGCTCCCTAGAACCTCTTCGCTTCGCGCCGCAAAGGCCTCTCTCTCTCTCTCTCTCTCTCTCTCTCTCTCTCGGGTGGCGTGTCATCGATGGAGATGTCAGGGACCGCGGCCATAGGCGGTGCCATCTTCGGCTACGACATCGGGGCCACGGGTGGCGTGTCCTCGATGGAGCCGTTCCTGAGGAAGTTCTTCCCGGATGTGTACCATCGGATGAAGGGCGACACGCGCGTGTCAGCAACTACTGCAAGTTTGATAGCCAGTTGCTGACGTTCTTCACCTCATCGCTCTACATCAACGGGCTGCTCACGGCCATGCTCCTCGCGTTGTGGGTCACTGAGAGGCACCAGCGCCGGCCGTCCATGATCCTTGGTGGCGTCGCGTACCTCGCCGGCGTGTCGGTCAATGGCGGGGCCATGAATGTGTACATGGCCATCCTTGGCGGTGTCGCTCAGCGTCGGGCTGGGATTTGCAAATCAGATCAGAAGATATTTGTTCTTAGAACACCATGGAAAAAATCTTGTGCAAATTAAAAATAATTCTAAAGCAAAAATCTTGTGGCCTTTCCTCTCTCTCTCTCCCAGTCAACAAAACCACTACCACATCAGCAAAAACCGCCACTTAAAACCAGCCTGAGGGGTTAAATGACCGGATTTGACAAGTTTGGGGGGTTAAATAACCGGTTTTGTAGTTCAGGGGGAAACCAAACTTTTCTGATAGTTGGAGGGAGTAAACTGGACTTATTCCAAGGAGAATACACAAGCAGGTCGGTTAGTTCGACCATATACAAACAGGTCGTATGAGAATACAGGCTGATCGTGAGCTGGTCATACATGATCACAAACTAGTCGTAAGGTGTTACGAACTGGTCATAACCACATGTGAACTGGTCGTAAGGTGTTACGAACTAGTCGTGAGTGGTAAAGACCTGGTTGTATATCATATTACATAAGGTGCATCCGATTTGGTCTTTGTGTGTATTCATGAGTCGCTATGTCCTGCTAAGAATCGCTACTGATTTATGGATCGAAAAAAAAATTCGGTCACGACCAATTATGCACAAACCTACAGGGTCACACACTTAACAGGTTAGAACAAACTAGTCCGGATTGGATTCGTTATGGGCTTTTTATAAGGGGAGGCGTGAGGCTTTTGGCATAGATATTGTACCACTCACCGAAACCCTAACCACCATCTCCCGAAGGCCCTGCTGTACGTGCTGGTGCTAGCACACCGACGCACAACGTTCCACCCCTAGCCATGTAGATATCGTAGAGGTGCTGTTGCGATCGCTACTACGCTGATCGAGGATGATCCACAACATACGTAGGGAACACAAGAGACAGTTGGAGGAGACGATCGACTGCCGAGGACGTTGCGTGATCGACCACTTCTACTACATCGACGCGTATGGCATTAGACCATGCTGCTTCAACTCTTCTTTCGCTGCATTGCTCGTCTAGTGGTAACGATCTATGATCTCTTACTCGCATTGTTTCCTAATTTATGTTGTAGAATTTTTAATTTCTCGTTAGTGTAGTCTATCCGTACCCCAAAGCTATAGTCACATACTGAATTTTTTGCTTATTTAGCCCTGTAGCGTTCGGAAATTGCAAAACTAACCCTCATACTGTCAGATGTTGCAAATCTAGACCCACGACGAGCGGGAGTGCCGGCGGGTGACGCGTGTCCCATTCCAAGGCCCGTGAGCGCCGAACGAACCGGCGCGGAAAGACCAGCAAGGCGCGGAGGCGTGGGGTAGCCCACATACCGCGGTGGAGGAGGGCGAAGGTGGTGGTGGGAATTAGGTTAGTGCTTTTTAGGGTTTGTGTATTTTTAGGTTTTTTTTTATTAGGGTTTGGGGATTACCAAATGATATAGATTTGTAATAGGATTAGGTTTTTAGTAGGATGATTAGAGTTTTACAGGGCTAGGATATTGTTCCTAAGTTAGCACTTTTAGGAATATGAAATTTTTTCACTATTTTAGTTAGGGTTTTAACAGTATTTCCTAATTTGTAAGATAAACATTATAAAGGAAATTGGGCACGGAGGTTTGTAAATGAGGGTTTAGTTTTCTCGAAAATCGTGGTGTCGTCGTGAATTCAAATATTGTTTGTAGTAATTTAGAAATATAGCAAATGAGTTTAAAAAATTACGAAACTTTTTGTTGAGCCGCCTCCGGTCACAGTGTTAAGAGAAAGGATGATTGATAAGCATGTTAGACGATGTATGACCTTGAGGATATTGTGGAAGCAAAGTTTGTGTGGTGAAACACTTATTGTCTTATTGAAGTGGGATAAAAATGCAGGAGTACTATTGGAGTATGTCCTGGATGAAGTCGTCTGAACATTTACGCCAGATATAGCAATGTACTTCAAGAAGCTCATGTAGAATGCAAATGAAGGGCCCGAGAACGCCACAGATTATGAAGATACCCTAAAACATCGAGGATTCCACTAGAAGAGGCATACTTGCAATATAGGCTAGCTTTGATGGCTCAACGGAGGCACGAAACAAAACGTACATTAGATAGAAGCACGTTACACGTGGTTACATGGCATGATGGTTCGGCTAATTGCTTTAGTCATCGCCGCTACTACTACTAAGACATTGTGACGTAATCATCCGGACCATGTATAGATGCCTTTAGGGGATAGTAAAACCAAGGCCAAGAGGGGACTACTACTGAGAATGGTAGGACCCATCGCGTTGACCGGGCCACTTTCCTTCCTTGCTAGCTCGGCGTTGAACTCCTCGGCCTCTTTGGCCTTGGCCGCCATTTCCTCTTTCTCTCGCTCTCCTCTCGAGCTCAAGGCCTCGCTACCAAGACGCCGAGATGAGCTTGTGTCTCCGCCGGATACGCTCGTTGTTTCGTCGTGCTGCGGCGTTGTTCTCCGGATCTCGCGGCCTCTTTGTCATCCCACTCATCGAAGTCGAGAGACCACCGGTCATGTGGGTGGATCTTTTGGTCGATCCACTTGCGGTAGCCGATAGCGGATCCGGGACTCTGGTGTAGACGGAGAGGTCGTTAGTGCGAACTTTGAAAGAGAAATAATAGGGAACACATTATAATCGGTCCTTCCGGCCGAGATAGTCGCTTGTGTCCCAACGCTCGGTCGGGATAGTCACCGAGTAGTTCGCGCAACCCCGATGAACGCATTCCGAGGCTAATGCGGTCCTTGGATTTGAAGAACTTGCATGGGTCTCGCACCAACAGAGGGGGCGCTCTCCTCTGGCGGGTGTTGCGCGTAACGCCCGTGAGGAACGTTTCGGAAGACGCCGCTACGCTACGGGGGGCCTCATTGCGGAGACCTTCAAGCCAAGCACGCGTCTCTTGTTTGACCCGGCCGCAGCAGCTCTTGCTCGCTTCTTCCCGCACCAGCAGCCTTTTGCTAGTTCGCGGATCCGGTCCCATTGCCTCTGCTCGTCGTCCATCCCGAGTGGTGAATGCTCGTGTAGTGTTGGGTTTGTTTTTACGAGATCTCTTCCACCTCCTTTTATAAGGGAAAGGGTTGGCATGGAGTGTTGTCCTTTGGTTTTATCACTACGCAAAGCTGCCCCGTCTGGTCTTGTCACTGCGCAAAGCTGCCCCGTCTGGTCTTGTCACTGCATAAAGCTGCCATGTCCGGTCTTGTCATCGCGAAAGTCGCCATGTCCGGTCTTGTCATCGCAAAAGTCGCCTGTCGATCTTGTCATTTGCAAGAAGTTGTTATATACGATCTTATCCTTTGCGCCAAAATCACACATTCTGTCTTGTCACTGTGCAAAGCAGTGATAAGACCAAAGGACTCAGCTTTGCGCAGTGACAAGACCAGACATACCAGTTTTGCGCAGTGATAAGACCAAAGGAGTCAGCGTATCTGGTCGCCCGGGCGTAATCCGTATGGACGACGTGAGTTATGAACAATTTACATCCTTCTTACGATTTTCACTATACGGTGCACTTACATCATGGAATCGCAGGACATGGACGACTTCGTCACACCACCCCGCCGTGGACAGTCCCGCGACAAGGGCAAGGGAAAGGCTCGATACGGAGTGACCGGATACGCTATGGCGGCAACAAGACATAATAGTACAACACAGTAGAACAAGACATAATAGTACAACACAGTAGAATAAGACATAATAGTACAATACACTAGAACAAGACATAATAGTACAGCACACTACAACTCATGGTCGCCGCCTCGCCCTTTGCCCAAGCAGAGTCTGCTCCAAGGGAATGTGAACCTGTCAGGGGAGTGGCGTGCCTCTCGAAAGTCATACTGGGACTGCTGCGTGGGAGGCGGTGTGACATACAACTCATTGTATGGAGCCGGGTGAGATCGAGCATATCATCCACCCACTCGCCCCGCCGAAGCCTGGAAGTGCAGAGTGCGATCCTTGGCCTTCATGTCCGAACCGTCACCTGCACCTACAAATTCGGTGGCCTATGTGAGTTTACCGTAACATACAACAACAAGATTGAATTAAGTACGTTACAGCGTACCTGTGTATGTGGTTGTGCGGACGATGATGCTCCGGGGCAGTTCGCGTCGAAATAGTGCATAGTGCTTCCTTCAAACGACTGCCCGAACCACGGGTTGCCCTCATATAGGTTTGACTGGACGCCATGTGCGAACGTGGGCAACGCCTCGTCTCGACGCTGGGGCGAGTCAGGGTCGGTGTCTGAAGTCGCACCTCCTGGACCTGGCAACGAAGGTCGGTCCTGTGTCTGGCGCCGTGACGACGACGGCGGTAACAGAGTGCTGTCAAGTCGCAACTGCTGAAAGAACAAACGGAAGTGAGATATACGTTAGAAATAAGGGCACGTGCAAACAGTTAGGACAACCAATCGTAATTAACATACCGCTTGCCCGAGGCCGAGCTGCGTGGACGAAGGGCGAGTGTGGCTACGTCGACTCCCAGAGTGCGACGGACGTGTAGACGGTGGTGCTGAGGGAGGTGCTGAGGGAGGTGGCGAAGGAGGTTGTCCGCGTCGTCTCCCAGCTATGTCACTGTGTCGACCGCAACTCATGGTCCTCATTGCCTTAGCCGAGTCGTGCAAGACTCTTTGCATCATACCATAGATCTGAGAACCGGTGCTGGTCCTCCCACGTCGTAGACCCTGGGCAACCTCGGCGTTGATTCTCTGAAGGCGCTCATACTGCAAGGAAACCGAAAAAGTTACACACGCTTTTTGCTTAAAACCGCGATGAATATTTTACTGCTTTCCTCTTCGCGTGCCGCCCGATGAGTGTCGACTGCTAGTACACCGGCGTCGGCGTGACCTCCGTAGGGCGCCGTGGCGCCGCACTGAAGGCGGCTCTGGTGCGCGAACGCACCATCTCAAAATGCACGCAGCAGTGTGTCTCGATGTTATACTGATGCGTGCCTCTCCCGCGACGACGCCCATCGCCGCCTCTCGCCCACGCGTCGTCCCACGGTAGCGTGTGTTCTCCTCCGATCATCGCTTCTTCCGCCCTTGCCTAGTTTGCTGCAGTGATTTTGCACGCTACGGAATCCAAAAAGAGATGCAACCAACGAAGTTAACGGTAACAACATACCAGGGCCTTCGCCGCAAGAGGTCGCCCCGAGGCGGTGGCACTGTTTGGTAAAGCCCAAATCGCTCTCATGACTCGCTGTGGTGAGTACGGCTCGACCATATGGGAGAACACTAGATGGCAGGTCGTCATCCAGTATGCGTAGTCCTGACTGCACTGAGAGGACAAGCCGTACGGGGCTGTCTCCACAATGATCTGTGTAGACCACGGGAAGTATCTGACCTCGGTCTCGTGCAGAGTCTCGAATTGGTTGTGGAACTCAGGGTACACACGCCTTGGCCTCTCCCTAGCCCACCCTAGCCGACCACGTGTCCAGCGAGTGCCCATTGTGGGGCCCTCAACGGGGTCGGCGCCATGTCCCTCACCGTAATACTCGGGGATGTGCTGGAAAGGGTGCAGGCGTCTTGAAGTACGGCGACCAACCGGAAGTACTCCCACGACCACAACAGAAGAGGATGTAGCATATCATGAGGATCCGGCTCCCGGCCGTACTACTGTTGTGAGGCATCACACAAGCCTCGGTATGTGGCGCAGCACTACGGAGCCCCAATCATCATCAAGGCACCTCATCGGGCCATGCGTGCGCCAACGCCACAAAGAAGATGGATGTAGCTAGGGTGCACCCAGCCTCGAGTCGAGGAAACAAGACCCACCCAAAGAGGAACAAAGCAGTACGCATGAAGTGTGTCCGTATGGCTCGCTGGGTCGCGTCGACGCAGGCGTACCATGTACCGTCAGAGCAGAATGTGGCACACCCGACCGTTTCTCCGGATCGGGTCACCGAACCTATCGGCCAACCGCACCTCGGTCACCGTCGCTCGAGGTGGCACTCTCGCATGACCCGCAGCGGTAGTCCCGTAAGCATAGCGACGCCTCAGAGAGTAATGGTCATCTCCCCACCGGTGGAAGGTGTGCGTCTCCGGTTCCAACGGTCCACAAGCGACAACAAGGGTGCATCAAACCAAACGCGTGTGCTCTAGGTCCAACAGCGCAATGGGCAAAGCCCGGTCCCGTAGTAGTGGGACGAACGCCGTCCAAAGGCCGGTGCTTTCTAGACTCGAGGACAAAGCACGGAGGGCCCACGCCGGATGACCACGCGTGGCATCGGTGTCCCCGATCCCGCCAGGTCCAAGAAACAGACGGCGTCGTCGTCTGCGGTGCGCCATCTCCCGAGATATGTACAACGATAAGTTAGTGCGCCAAATAAAACAGATGTACAAACAACAAAAAGAAAAGCGCAACAAGTAGCATACATAGAAAACACACAAATGACAAGAACCATTATCCGACATATTGCAACATATAGAACACGATAACACTTGACAGATCACGTAATAACGCGACACAACATACATATAGCATACATAGCATACATATATGGCCGATCAAACTTAATGCCACGGTGCGTTGCTTGACCCAGCTGTTCGGACAGTGGCCAACGCGTGACCAAACGCCTTGCATACGATCAGATCTCTGGCGCCCTAGCCCGCTGCTCCACGCCGCTATCATCCATGTCATTACGGATGCGTCGGGTCGTCGTCTTCCACGGCCGACCTTCTTCAAGGCGTCGTTCGCACCCACTTCACGTGCCGGGCGAGAGGTCCCCGTAATGCATGTCTAGCCCAGACGATTGAACTCGGCACTCAAGTGCCGCATAAGTGGTGAATGTCGAGAACTCGAGATGTATCGCGATCGAAGATCGCCGCCACCGCCAAGCGACGCCGCCGATACATGGGAGCGGGGCTTGTGAAGAAGCTGCGCTTATTGCACGCAGCACGCCGCTTCCCCATCGACGAAAGCGAACTTGTTTGCGATCACCCCTAGCTTGACCTGCGTGACATACTACGCCTTTAGACGGATCTCAAACTTCTTCCCGATGCCATCCATGGTTCTAACGAAATGGGAACGAGACTTTTGGATCTTCTTGTCGATGTAGGCTGCGCCACCTCCGAAAATTGCTTGCCTTCGTCCATATGCTTCTTCGCCATCATGGCTCGTTTCACGGCAGTACCCCACGGTGCGGTTCGGCTCTCCTCAACAATTGCGGTGATCGGGAGGATCGGACACCTTCAGACACCGTTGTACACCTCCGACATGTTGGTCGTCATGATTCCGCATCGTGCACCGGCGGTGTCATGCAAAGGCGACCATTTCTCTAAGTCCGGTCGCGCGAAGCTTACCCACCGTGTGAACTCCCCAACCGTGATGGAGCCTCCGCCGCTTCCCTGCCTCTGCGTCCCGCGAATTCCTTACATGCTTGGTAGTGGCCTCGCCCAATCTGTCTCCACACGGCATCGAACTTCCGCCTTTGGTTCTCGCATACATAGCTTCTTGAAGGTCTTCATGAGGTCATTGTTTCGAACCTTGTGTGGAAGTTCGCCGCGAGATGCCTCATGCACCATCGGTTCGTCAGTCGCTCCATCGAAGGAGGTCAGTGCCATTTTGCATCGTGGTAAACGCGCCAAGAACCCAAAGATTGCGGTCCGAGATGACACACACTGCCGGTCTTGAACCACCGCCCGCTTCACGCTACAAGGAACCACAGCCAACTATCCGTGTTCTCGCCTCAACAATCGCGAAGGCCACGGGAGTAATCGGTCATTCGCTACGCCGCTACCGCAATGATGTCGCCCTTGTACTTGCTAAGTGAGGAAGGTGCCGCCCATCGACAAAGACAGACGACGATGATTTGAACCCTCGCTGCGCTGCGGAAGGCCCGTAATACCTGTCAAGGATAAAATAATTCGTCCTTCAGAGGATGGACCCGGTCCAATTTTGTCAATGAATGTCCCGGTTCGTCTCGCAACTGATGGAGCAATCTTGGGACGAAGTCAGACGCTTCTTCGTATGTGCCAAACATACGCCTAGGACCTTCTGTTTACGCGCCACACCTTGTCAGAGCTAATCGAAGCCCACCGATTGACAACATCGCCAGCACCTTCGGTGAGATGATACATCACCTACGACGAGGTGGCTTATCACCTCGCAATATATGACGATGTCGTTGCGGTGCCTATGAAGTGGCTCGCAAGCTCGCATGTGTGATCCTTCAAAGACCGTTATCGCGGAATTCGTGGCGGCACTCCTCAACCGCAAGCATACGAACCTTACCAGGCAAGATCCATCCACACACTTTACGACGAGGTGTCGGGGTTGGACTTGTGCACCGACACGTCCGCTAATGTTGACGGCGTATCTGGCAACGGCCTTCTGGGCAGCGCTCTTGTTGGGGAAGCGCTGCCCTAAGAGCAACGTATCTTCATTGAATCCCCACTCCGCCTCCTCTGGCTGCGGCAGAACCAGGGACGTCGCTGCGATGTCATCCAATCTAGACGACACATACGCAACGTCCGTGGTCAGAACACCAGCAAAAACACCTCCCGTAGCAACTTCTCCATCAGACTCCTCTCCAGAACTAGCCGTATCCACAACCTCCTCCTCGCTTTCAACCTGGTCGGCAAGGTATTCGTGGCAGTCAATACGGGCTGCCCACCACCTTTCCGCGCCTTCGTTCGGCTCGAAAGCCTCCGCACGCCTCCTCAAGTCTCCATCACCCACTTTCTCACCCACATCTCCGCCAACAGCAGCGTCTGCATCAACTCCACCAGAACCACCCATGGCGGATGATTCCGTCCTCTCCAAACCGACATACACCATCGGCTGGCGATATTGCGGCCGTAAGGTTGCACACAACCTCCATGTACTTGGTCCACGGCGCCATCGCCACCTTGATAAGTTGCCAAAAGATCTGACCTTCAGCACCCACCACCGAGGCATACAATGCCTCGATGCGTAACTTCTTCATTCTGGTGTCTCGATCGAACGCGGAACGGACACACCTCCTTAGCTCGCATAGACTCATGTTCTTTAGGCCTGGTGCCCGGATCTGCGTCCGGTCACAATTTGACGGGTCCGCTCCGTACGGCCCGTCGCGTACGAGACCATCGCCATAGAACACAAACAAGTCTTCAATCGACATGTTCAGCGAAGACGGCGTTGGGTTCTACGGTCAAAACAACAAACATAAATAAATAAATACACTTGACTACGTGATGTTTGTATCAAATAACAGATTGGATTAATTTTCCCCGTACTAAGTCACATTTTTTAAATATATTCTATAGTTTGGCTATGTGGCTTCTTCTGCTATTGATTAATATCTTTGCTAATATCCCACTAGGTCCAATGATTTTTCACCCCTAAAATTTACATGCTACCAATCGATAACACACACAACATGACATAACTACAACATACTTATGTGTCTAATCGCATAATACAATAATTTTTTCCAGCTTTTAAATGCATACATACGCACATATGCACATGCAGCTTTTTAAATGAGCTTGGACAATGAGTACTATGTACTACTGATCATTCCAGTTCTTTACTGTTGTTCTCTGAATCTTTATGAACCTATGATCTCATGTAAGTACTTTACCTTGATTTCCACTATATGAAGGAGTACTATATTTACGTGCTAATTAATTTATAATGATATCCACATAAACTAAACATTTACGTCAACTAAGCACGCTTACTTAACACATTCTACATAATCAACAAGCCATTACGGTAATACAAAATAACTACGCTTACGTGCATGTGTACTTACGTAATACTCACATGACCACTAAGCTAATTACTTGCTAATCAACTGCTAAAACTATAGTCGCATGTATATAAAATTACCTTTTGTGAAGCTCACAAGACGATCAACAACTTTTGCACTTCAAAATACCCCAAAATGCGATAAAACCAACCAAAATCAAACATTTCTCTCCTTCTTTGTGTCTCTCTCTCGCTCTCTTCTCTGCCTCTTTGCCTCCGTTGAACAAATGAAGATGAGTGAAAATTTTCACTGCTTTAAAGCTCGAGAGGAATCACTCCGTGAAGACATAGCGACCCGTGTGTGCAAGGCTACAAAGACACGGCCCGGGCGAGCGCAGCTCCGCGTGGCAGGGGAACGAGCTTCCTGCGGTCGTCCACCGCGGAAAGAAAGAAGGCACGCACACTGAGGCGGGGTCGGCAACATAATGCGGTCGCTGACCGCGGAAAGCGGGCTCGGACATAATCGCGTCTCGACCGCGGAAAGTGGGCTCGGTCCCACCGCTTCCCGCGCTCCCGCCTCGATTCCGCGCCGGCCTGGCCTCCCGCGGTGGAACACCACATTCCGCGCTCGCCAAGCGCGGTACGAGACACGCGTCGCCCATCCGGCATTTCCGCGCTCGTCCGGGGTCTACAAATGCAAATACGCCGCAACGGGGTCCATATTTGCAAATACAGCGCGCTACAGGGTTAGATTAAAAAAAATTTTCTCACATACTCACATGTGGAGGTACGTATCATTTCAACAAGAGCTTTGGTTTTCTGTTTTATCATGAAAACAGAGGCCGGAGATGTTAGGTTTATATCCCCATCAACGGGGGGGAAATCATTTCATTGAGTACGATAAAATTAGGCGTACGTCGTCAAGTTGGTCCCGTAGCAAGATATTGTGGCAGTGACAAATCCTGTTAGGAGTCAAGTTCACGGCCTACTCCATAAATCAAACCAGTATTTTCATGTTGGGTGCTTGTCATGACGTTTGTTTTGTTTACACTTTAGTACTCCTTCGTTCTTAAATATATGATGTTTGAATAAGCGTGCAGTTAAATTTATCTAACTTTGACTAATAATATATGAAAAACTATTTAGATTGATCATGAGTGAATAGTATCATTAGATTTTTCATGATAAATATTTTCATAATATAATAATTTTGTAATTTTGTACTAACAAAATCATATAAAAAGTAATGGTCAAAGTTATATAAGTTTAAATGTACGCTTGGTGAAACGTCGTGTATTTAAGAATAGAGGAGTATAGTAGTATTACGATTACTTGCAAGTTTCCACTGTTTTTTCGTTTCCTTGGGATATCAACATGTCGTCGTATTCATACACGAGGAAGCGTAGTACGGAGTAGCTATCTAGACTAAAACAATGGTAATACAGACGTACATAAATGTGAGATTGGGCTTGTGTACTCGAATTTTCTTTCTATGCAAGCTGTATACCTGAAATTTGGCACATGCATCTCATTGCTTAGGACACAAGTAGGTAGCTAGTACTGATGTTTAGTTAAAAGCGTCAGTGGGAGGTATGAGTAAGACACCTCAAGATTGACTTGACACCTTCTTTCACGTGTATACTGAACTATATTGATCGAGTGAATCTAGCTTCCTTTGTACTAAAGTCCACGTCCCTGTATGAATGCCTCAGCTCAGTCTTAACATACCAGGCAAGCAGGGATATTAATGTGTGACTAGCTACAAGTTTGGCGCTAAGAGCTTAGATTAAGATGGGAGTACACACCAACTGAGACTTCAGACTAGTACTACTCCAAACTTCTAAATTTAAGCTTCTCAACCAAGTGATCAACCAATCGTTTGATGTAGTAGGGGACCTGGCCAGCCACCTAGGGTTCAATTCCATTCCATTCCATCTCGAATGGACACATAGCATCGATCACACTTTTGTTCTTGTAGGATCGAACATGACAATCAGAGTGGGCTGAATGATTATAGTGATTTCTTTTTGAATTATCGAGGATGGCCTGCATTGGATTGAACCGACGACTGAAGACACCGTACTCATGCTAGTCGAACCACCTTCGACCGGGTAGTCAATTTCGACTAGGTAGTCGAAACCTTCTACGACCACGTGTAGTTGAGCCTCCTGCTACGACCACGTGATTGACGAAAGTGAAGTCGACGGAGGAGCACCATCTCACCACGCACTGCTTGGAACGAGAACGAGTCGAAAAAGATGATGCCCAGAAAGACATGTCGCCGGCAAGAACTAATTTTTCTTGCAATAGATCTGATCTTTTATTTCTGGATCATGTTCTGTGGCTACAAAGTGCCTTGACTACACCCCTCAAACCCTAGCACAAAAACTCCAAAAGCTTTCTCCCGAAAGTCGTCTTAGGATCATCGACTAACTCTTAACATCTCCCTCCTTTTTATATGCTAGAGCCCTAAGTCGTGTCCACATCAATACAAACACAAAATCCTATCTCCTTCCGAAAATCAAGGGACCCGAAACCCTTCCAAACACAGGTTTTCCAAAATCTCTAAATCTTTCAGTTATGAACACCTTCCATAACTCCTCACGCGTCGAAGCCTCCAGGACTGCACCTCCTGTAGCTTCCCCACGTATCACGCATCTACCTTTGATCTCCACATGCACCAGCAAAAGCTCGACCACCTCGTGACATCCTCAACCGCCTGAACCTTGGATTTCCCCATCCTAGTCTCGGTCCTCCTCGTCATCGACCATGACC
The DNA here is from genome assembly GCA_036346405.1 of Phyllostachys edulis. Taxonomy (NCBI): domain Eukaryota; kingdom Viridiplantae; phylum Streptophyta; class Magnoliopsida; order Poales; family Poaceae; genus Phyllostachys; species Phyllostachys edulis. The sequence goes on from CM070553.1 coordinate 38,435,165, forward strand.
GCCTCCACGCCCAACCTGCACATGCAAAGACCAAAGAACGTTTTCACAACACAAGTTCTCTAACTTGACCAATATTAGTCCACACACGCAAATCACACCCTCATCTATCGATAAACACAAACCAGATCATCCACGATCTTAATTTCCAAGCTTTCAGAAAGACAACTTGAGACCACTCTGAAAAATCGGTCTAACCGTTGTGCACAAACCTGTCAAAATGCTGGCCGAACAGACACGAGTACTCGAGGTGCTCGAAGGTTACAAGAATTGAAGCACTCGAAGCCTACGACTACCTATTGTGAAGCTTACGACCACCGATCGCAAAACCTACGACTACCGATTACCGATCAGGCACTGTAGCTCTCGACCATCGACTATACACTGTAGCATTCGACCATTGACTATACACTGTAGCTTCCGACCATCGACTATACATTGTAGCCTTCGACCATCAACAAGGCACTATAGCTTCCGACCATCGACCAGACATTGTAGCCGACCGTCATCGTAGCTTTCGACGGCACAACTCGGTATCGCCGTACTTCGGTGACTGAGCTCTGAACTCGGAGCTCTATTACTCGGCACTCGGAGCTATAGTACTCGAAAACTGGTCAAAGCCTAGCGGCGAAGGGATCATCAAGTATCGCCGTTTGGACCACCCAACCTGAATGTTCCAATGACCGAAACTTTCACAAACACAAATTTCAATGCAACCCAAAATCAATTATTCATCATAACAAAATTCATGACCTATCCACGTGGTCTAACAATCTCCCCATTGATGAATACATTGACAACACTTCAAAATCAAGAGTCCAAATTTTGAAAGAAAAAATTGCGAAAAGAAAGTTTCAAAGCTGCAAAGCCAACACTTCAAAACCACGGCTGAAAAACTCCCCCTCAACACAAGGGAAACAAATTTCTCCAATTTTTTCAATTTCTCCCATTTTTCTCCCCCTTTAGCAATGTAAACATCAAGAACTTCATAGAAAGAATAATTCTAAAACAAAGGAGCAAGGAGAGTAAAAATTAAGAAGCTTTGTAGATTATCCAAGTCACGTCGCATTGATTTAATAAAGTAACCAAGCCATCTTTTTTAGTAGAGCTATCTGGATGATATAAAGTCATATACCATATAGCAATATCAAACAAGTCTTTAGAATAATTAAGCAAGTTAAATTAATGACAGGCATCTCGACAATGACCAAAACGATTATAAAGAGCACAATGAGATATCACAAAGAAAAGTTAAAGCCTAAAAATGAAGCAAACTTTAAATCTAGACGAGCTAGTGGTCTCATGTAACAATCTATTGCTCCACACTCAATTCTTAAGCATGTGGCATGCTTGTAGCATACTTCTTTTCAATGATGGCATGCTTAAAGCATACTTATTTTCATTTGAGCACTTTTTGTGTACTTCAAGCATGCCATACCACACACACACACACACACACACACACACACACATATATATATATATATATATATATATATATATATATATATATATATATATATATGTGTGTGTGTGTGTGTGTGTGTGTGTGGTATGGCATGCTTGAAGTATACATCCTGTCAATTGTCTCTTTCTCATCATTTTTTAACATGCCAAATGAGTGAACATAAAAATATTGCAATAAGAAACATACGAGCCTCATAGCCAATATTTAAAATAAGACTCATAATCAAGCTAATTCTTTTCGATGAACATCGCAAAGTAATAACTATAATCAATCTAGTCAAAGTATTCTGCCATGTCATGCTTTAGTTCAAATGTGGTAAAGTAATTATAACCAGTCATGATCAAAGATACACAGCACATGAGTAAATATGGTAACGAGAGCACACCTCATTTGATTTCAATGGCTTGGACTTGATGAATTGTTTGACAAATATAATAAACAAAACTTCTGAAATTTTAAACAACAAGCTCCCCCTCAGAATAATCCCATCAGATGCAACACACCCAACTGACTTCGCAGAAGAGCAAACCGTGCAGAAACAAGCGGTTTTGTGAGAATATCAGCAACTTCAGAATCTGTATCAATAAAATGCAAAACAACATCTCTCTTTTCCACATGGTCTCTAAGAAAATGATATCGAATATCAATGTGTTTGGTTCTTGAATGTTGTACAGGATTTTTAGCAATACTAATAGCACTAATGTTATCACAGAAAAGTGGTACACTATCCAATTCTAAGCCAAAATCCTTAAGCGTAGCTATCATCCAAAGCAATTGTGAGAAACAAGAAGCGGTAGCTACGTATTCAGCCTCAGTAGTGAAAAGTGCAACAGACAACTGTTTTCTAGAAGCTCGTGAAACAAGAGATGTGCCTAAAATGTGATATGTGCCAGAAGTACTCTTCCTATCAATTCTACAACCCCCAAAATCCGCATCTGAATAAGCTCTAAGGGTAAGGCATGATGAAGAAGAATACCATAAACTAAATTCTAAAGTTGACTGAAGATACTTGAAAATTCGCTTAACTGTCTGACGATGTGAAGCACGTAGAGAAGCTTGAAAATGAGCACACAGACATACAGCAAAGTGAATGTCTAGTCATTTACCTTCAGCTGATTGAACTCTAGTAGGACCTCTTGCAAGAACTCATCCTTGAACATTGTCCCCAAAAGTAATTATCTCATCACCGGCGGCACGAGTAAGGGAGGAGAACCATCATGAGTCTCCGGTCATGTGGCGAGAGCAACCGGAGTCAATGAACCATATGTTCTCCTTCCGCTTGTGACGAGCCTACAAAGCACGAACAATCGTCGGTATCTTAGTACTAGGGTTAGAGAATAAAAATTTATGTAATCAGTACTGAGATACGTGACGAACAGCAACAACAGCAGGAAGATACAAAGAACTTTTAGATTCTATGCACTACCGGTCAGACCGCTGTTGAAGTGTCGGTCTGACCGTCGGCTGGTCTGACCGGTCCTGTCACAAAAACTCCCAAACATGCAAAAAATTGTTTAGAGGGAGCAAAGCGAAGATAAGGAGCTTGACCAAACTCCACTCCAGAACGAGAAATCTTTCTTAACCTTTCTTTTCTTTCTTCGCTTTTCAAAAGCAAAATTGAACCAAATAACCCTCTCTACCATAATGAGTGCATTGATACTTGTCTTGATGAGAAGTCGTATCTTTTGCCTTTACAGCACCCACTTTGGTAGATGAGTCCTTTGCAATACCAGCTGATTTAAAAATAGTTTGTTTTGGTTCATATTTTACTTCAAATTTTCCAGGTTCAAGAAGTTTAACAACCTTAGGAGGATTATTCTTGTCATGCTGAACAAAATTAAATCCTAGACCATGATATTTAACACTCACTTTTGACTTGTCTAGGATCATATTCAAAATTTTCTTGTGAAAGAAAATTCTCTCTAAAGTGTCCTTAAGATACTCATTTTCTTTAGCTAGAGTGGGACAAGTTGTGCATTTAACAGATTTATTCACAAGATTTTTAGAAGCACTAGACTGAGCCAATCTTTCTTTTTCAACAAAATCATTAAGTTGTCTAGTCAAAGCTTCTACTTCTATGTTAAGTTTAGGACAGTTAGAACAAGAAGATATCTCATGATAAAAGCATCTGTTGAATCGTTTCCTGAGATGAATTAAGTCTAACTTCTAGCAATCCACAATTATAGCAAGTTTTAGTTTGAGCATTTGAAATACTTGACTCTAAACATATAGGAGAACTAAACTTGTACTTTTCAATTTCATCATTTGCAGGTTTTAACTTTTCATCACAAGAGTCATGCGCCAATCTTAAATCATCAAATTTAGCATTTATATTCCTAAGTTGAACCAAGTTTGGTGCATTCATTGACCTAGCAGTCTTCAACTCAGAATGTAAAACTTGACAAGGCTCACATGATTTATTATCAGAAATAGAAGCTCTAAGTCTATTAATTTCAGAAGTTAAGCTTTCAACAAGACAATTATTTTCTTTCAGTTTATTTTTTGTCTTTTTTAGTTCAATAGCAAGTTTGATCAAACCATCTTCAAGCTCATCATATGATGGTCTTACCTCATCGGGGTCACTGTCATCGCCGTTGTCGTTTCTTGCCATGAAACACATGCCCATGAACTCGTCGTTGTTCTTCTTCTTACCTTTAGCATCATCATTGTCGTGTTCGTCGTCGTCGCAACTCTCATATTCCACATTACTCAGATCAAGATGCTCGATAGCCGAAAGAACCTTTTCAGAAAATTTTTGACAAAAATTGCTACACTCGGTGTTGTTATTCTTGGATGGCCGACGATGGTAATTCTTGTCTTCCTTGATCACCTTCCCCTTGAGCTTAGGACACTCCATCTTAATGTGACCTGGCTCATCACACTCATAGCACTTGATCGAACACCACCTCGCTTTCTCATCCTTATGTTATTGAGTGCCTTGTATGCCCGTGAGGAGATCAACACCAAATCCTCTTTAGGGAGCTGTTCGAACTGTTCCTCTGAAAAAGAAGACAAAGCAGACACAAGAAGAAAACTCGACGAAGCAGCCTGCACGGGATTAGTCACAAGCGCTAAAGATGAAGGTTTATCAATCTTAGATGGCAAAGCCTCTATATCATATGTTTTCAATCTAGAGAAAAGATCATCCATAGTTAAAATATTTAGATCAATAGTTTGATTGATAATGATGACAACCATCAACCACTCAGAACCTAAATATCTCAAAATTTTAGTTGCATTATCTTCATCAGTAAGAATAACATTAACACCACGCAAATTACTCAATATTTTTTTTAAATGGGCAAAAAGATATCAATAGCTTCATTAGGCTTCATAGCAAAATCAAAATATCCTTTTTGATAAAGATTTTTACGTACTTTCTTGATTTTAGTGGTTCCTTTATGATAATCACAAAGAGTTTTCCATATTAAGTGGGCAGAATTAATATGAGCTACACAATCAAATTCTTTGCGAGAAATCCCTTGAAACAGCAAGTTACGAGCTTGAGCATTTAAATCAACATCTGTTTTATTTATATTAGGAACAGGAACCTCATAAGGTCTAGAAACCTTATTCCAAACATCAGTACCTTGAGCCTCAATATAAGCTTGCATACGACACTTCCAAAAGGCAAAACCAGTACCATCTAGCATGAGGGGATGATTCGCATACCTCTCTAACGCCATAGCAACCCGCTTTGATACCACTTGTAGGATCGAATACAACAATCAGAGGGGGGTGAATGATTGTAGTGATTTCTTTCCGAATTACTGAGGATGGCTTGCATTGGATTGAACCGACGACTGAAGACATCGTACTCGTGCTAGTCAAACCACCTTCGACTAGGTAGTCGATTCTGACTAGGTAGTCAAAACCTTCTACGACCACGTGTAGTCGAGCCTCCTGCTACGACCATGTCTATGACCACATGATTGACGAAAGTGAAGTCGATGGAGGAGCGCTATCTCACCACACACTGCTTGGAATGAGAACGAGTCGAAGATGATGCCTAGAAAGATATGCCACCGGCGAGAACTAATTTTTCTTGGAATAGACCTGATCTTTTATTTCTGGATCATGTTTTGTGGCTACAAAGTGCCTTAACGGCACCCCTCAAACCCTAGCACGAAAACTCCAAAAGCTTTCTCCCAAAAGCCGTCTCAGGATCATCGACTAACTCTTAACCTCTCCCTCCTTTTTATATATTAGAGCCCTAAACCGTGTCCTCATCAATACGGACACAAAATCCTATCTCCTTCCGAAAATCAAGGGACCCGAAACCCTTCCAAACACATGTTTTTCCAAAATCTCTAAATCTTTTAGTTATGAACACCTTCCATAACTCCTCACGCATCAAAGCCTCTAGGACTGCACCTCCTGTAGCTTCTCCATGCATCACGCATCCACCTTTGATCTCCACGTGCACCAGCGTAAGCCCGACCACCTCGTGACATCCTCGACCACCTAAACCTTGGATTTCCCCATCCTAGTCCCGGTCCTCCTCGTCATCGACCATGACCGTCTCCACACCCACCTGCACATGTAAAGACCAAAGAATGTTTTCATGGCACAAGTTCTCCAACTTGACCAATATCAGTTCACACACACAAATCACACCCTCATCTATGAATAAACACAAAACAGATCATCCACAATCTTAATTTCCAAGCTTTCAGAAAGACAACTCGAGACCACTCTGAAAAACCGGTCTAACTGCTATGCACAAGCCTATCAAAACGCTGGCCGAATAGACACAAGTACTCGAGGTGCTCGAAGGTTACAAGAATTGAAGCACTCAAAGCTCACGACTACCTATTGTGAAGCTTACGACCACCGATCGCAAAAATTACGACTACCGATTGTCGACCAGGCACTGTAGCTTCCGACCATCGACTATACACTGTAGCCTTCGACCATCGATCAGGCATTGTAGCTTTCGACCATCGACTATACACTATAGCCTTCGACCATTGATAAGGAACTGTAGCTTCCGACCATCGACTAGACAGTGTAGCTTCGAGCAGGTATCGTAGCTTCGACCATAAACCAGGTAATGTAGCTTTCGACCAGACAACTCCGACTGTCCTTCGCACTCGGTACTCGGAGCTACAGTACTTGAAAGCCGGTCGAAGCCTAGCAGCGAAGGGGTCATCGAGTATCACCATTTGGACCACCCAACCTGAATGTTCCATTGACCGAAACTTTCACAAATACAAATTTCAATACAACCCAAAATCAATTATTCATCATCATAAAATTCACGGTATATCCACATGGTCTAACAGTTCTTGAGTTTGATGAGAACAAAACTTCCTTTGCAAGTGGAAAGAATTTGGACGGAATTGAACGGCATGAATTGGACAGTGGTAGCTGGTGGTTGGTACGCTGACGGCACCAAAACCGATGCCTGCCTGTCGATTTACTGCCAAATAAACGCGATTCCCGTGCAGCCGTCCTGTGTTAGAAGATTCCTGCGACCAAGCGCATGCAAAAGCAGCAGCAAAGCACTGTGATATCACATGAAACAGATGACTTTTTAAACCTTAACCTGTGCATGCTGATGAGCTGACGATACTGTCATTCGATTCTCTTTCCTTGGCACCGATCGTAGTGGTTGCTTTGCTTCTGAGTTGGTGGCACGTCGGCGGCAGCAACCGAAACGCTCGTGGGAAAGGCAGTTAGGCGGCTCTCTTTCCTCGGTGGATATGCGTCTAATGGAGTTGCGTCATTATCTGAACTTACAAATGCTCATGAAATTAAAAGGTGGTTAGGCAGCCCCCTCTCCCTCATCGACGCATCTTTCATCGGCATCTAGAAGGATTCTTATCTTTGATAAATGCAGTGTTAAGTAAGTTGGGTACAATAGTGAGTGACGGGGTGAGTGAGTGCTTTACCAGAAACTCCAATACAGACAGCCAGCATCAGAGGGAAGGCGATTGCTGTTCTTGAGAAACACAATAATTCCAAGAGGTCCATCTTGTTTGGCCTATGCATCCTCTCTCAAGTCTCACCTACCTACCTTATATTTTGTCCAGCACCAGCAGCAGTATGCGTGTCTAGAAGCATGGCCACTGCATCCATCTTTTAGAGCACGTGACTCTCACCCCCCGCTCTGGCTCTGAGAAGCTGCTGCAATCCCGGCTCTTTATTGCCAACTAGACTGGCGATGGCACGCAGCAGCAGAATGTTGGCTGGAAGTGGGGGTTAGGTGCAACCATAATTCTGGCAGGGATGTCCTTGGTAGGCACAAGGCTGGAACCAGATGAATCTGCAGATATATCTGACTGTTTGCCTTATCCGATCGTTGGGGGCACGAGTTGGTTTGCCAAACAACAAAAATGGAGAAGTACTACTGATCTTTGAGAAGCAATAAGGTAATCAAGGACACCATGTGTGCCAGATTCAAGAAATGGTCTGTTAAAACATCATGGACAACGAGTATTATTATTTATTGAACTGAAAACAGAACAAGTAGTAGTATGCTACTAGACAACTACTAGTAATTTCTTGACTCTGATGCATCAACTTACTATGCTTAATGATTCTGCCGTAATGAAAATGTTACAGGATAGAAGATGATGTCATATTGCCAAGTGTTAAACACATTGTTTACGAGACATGGTTTGAGACATTTGCAAAGGCGAAAGCGATGCGTGTGAGATACTGTCAGGCTAAGGACGGGCAGGCATCAGTGAGCAAGTCACCTTTTACTAGCATTAGTTGAGGTCGTGTAAGAATTCCTACCCGCACGCATTCGCGCAGCTGAAATGCGTGCAACTCAACGGTAAAGAGTGGGACATACCGCATCCTTCCTTGGATGCTTGTTTCCTTCTCCGCACAAACGCATACGCAACATATATCCCTTGCCCGGTGGAACAGTAGAGGAGAGCCTCGTCGTCGATACAGTCAGCGAGAGCATCAATCAGGCAACCGGCGATTCCTCGGCTGCAGCGTATCTGTTGACAAGTGCAAACGATCGATGGAGATGGTTCGAGGTGAAGACGCAAAAGCATCATCATGCCGTTCCTCTGACTGCAGTGCACCCATCGCTAGGCGCCGAAGCAGCCGAGAGGCGACAGCTCTGGCTGCACCGCGAGTCCGCGATGCAGCAGGGGATCCGTGTCATGCGTTTCCGGCCTGGTCGTCCAACCAAACCCAAATGCACCAGGGGAACACGGATTCGCATCGGCTGTGCCGTAATATTCAAAAGATCCGAGCCGCTCGATCACCAGATCTGCTGCTACAGTGTAGAAAACAGCATCATGCAACAGTAATTGCAAGCAGTATTCGTAGACAGTGGGTTCGCTACAGTGTTTTGATCTCGTCCATTGTTTTTTTTGGATTCAACAGATATTACGCAATATCACGGAACGACCCTATGCAATGTCAGGGGATTGTTTGCGGGGAACGCAGGCGCGCCATGTCCTTTCGCTGCGCCGCCCGCGGAATGGTGGGCCGCAGACTACAAGCTGCACCCCGCGAGACCACAGGAAAACGCACGAATCATTCCCCATGGCAGCGCAACTGCCGCGGCTCGACCACCTGAAATTAGCCGCGCGGGCAAATCCAGCCCACCAAGGCTTTGGGCCAGCACCGCTACATCGGCTTGGGCTTACTATCCCACAGCGGCGCGGTTCGGCGTGGATTGGGCCGGTGGTGGTGCCGGCCTTTCCAACGCGATAAAATGAACCAACTTCACTTGGGTTTGTCTGGGACTTTTTTGGGCTCTTTGCCCAGCCCTTGTTTGTGTTCTATCCTAGGAGTTTAGGTGAACGTTTACATGATTACACTGGCTCCAGTGGCGAACCAGGATTGCGCCAAGCCGCGGGCTAAACCCACGACAAGGCACAACAAAAACGCATAATTCATATGAAATTTGAGCACCATGTATAACGATACGAAGGACATTAAGAAAAATGTAGCATAGTTGACAAATACAATATGAGTACCTAAATAGCGCTGATTTGGTTAGTCATGGCCTATCATTTCTTCATCAATAATAGAACAAAAGCCAGAACCTGAAAAGGCAAGATACAAAATAAATCAAAACATAGATATATTTAGACAAAGTATATGAATGGCTTATTTGGCATGCCTCCTACTCGTAGCTTCTTAGTTAGAATAGGTAGAGTCGTGCCAAACGGGGTAACTCTACAAAACTTTAGGGGTTGAAGCAATCGGAGGCGAAGCAGCGTCTAGTACAATTTTTTAGAGCGGGTGAAACCTTGCCCCTATCAGGAAGCTACGGACCAACGAAACGAAATACCCCTAGGAATTGATGGAAATTACCCGCAAGTTGCCACTACACTACACCCCTTCGCACCCCTTCACAAATCCCCTTTGCACGCATCTTCTCCCGATCCCCAATTCATGTCCCACAAAAAAACTAGAGAGGAGAGGAGAGACGGTGATGATTGCCAGTTGTAGGCGGCGGACTAGGGTGGCGCGTCCCTCCCCGGTGGCGACCAGGGCGACGGCTCCCTCCCTGGCGGCATATGCTCGACGGCACCCTCCCCGGCAGCATATGCTCGACGTCTCCCTCCCCAGCGGCGACTTCTCCCTCCCTAGCGTCCTCATCCTCTCCCCAGCCTCTGCGATTTCTTCCCAAGCATCCTCATTCTCTCCCCGGTCTCTGTGACTTCTTCCCCGTCCCCGGCGCACGTGGCTTCTTCCCCGACGTCAAGGCGCAGGGGGTGTTATTCAGGTCTTGTTCCCTCGACCCTAGCTCCGCCTAGGCTGCCTCCCCCCTCCACCCGTCTAGTCTAGCCCGGTGAACTCCCCATCCAACGTGACACTGGCGACATCTGGGCTGTACTGGACGGCGGTGGCGCCATCTGCATTGCCCCACAACACCGCTGTCCTAGGTACACCCACCGCCATATGCTCGCCCCCCCCCCCCCCCCGACTACACCACCCAAGGTCGATACCGTTGCTAGCGTCTGAACCTATAAATTAGTTGTTGAATGAACTATCAATGTGACGAATTTAATCTCCATGACAACCTTAGCCATTCTTGGTTGCTAAACTACCCGAGTCCTGACTAGAATTCTTATGAGAATTTCATAACATTTTCCCATGAAGCTACTACCGTTCTAGATGGGTTTTTGTGCGGATTAAGTACATTGTTCGTCCCTCAACTCTTGCCCTAATTTAATTTTCGTCCCTGAATTGTAATACCGGGTAAAACATGTCCCCGAACTGTCAATACCGCGAAAAAGATACTCCTTCATCTGTTTTAGAGCGGTTTTGACCGATGTTTAACCCACGTGGCTTTCTAGTCGAATAAAAAATTACCAGAGTGGCCTCGGTCATATCTCCCCCACCTCACCATGCTCCTCGCCTCTATGCCTCTCCTCTTCCTCGTCGCCGTCCACCTTCCCACCCACTGCAGCCTCCGCCTACGCCTCCATCTCCCTAAGGCCGCCGCCACCGCTACCACTCCCAGAAGCCACTTCGCCGTCGAGGACTACCTCATCGCCAACTGCTATCTCACCCAGCCACAAGCCCTCAAGGCCTCCAAGAACCTCTCCCACCTCAAGTCCCCCTCCAATCCCGACGCCATCCTCGCCTTCCACGCCGGCCTCAGCCTCTCCCCCAAGGTGGTCGCCGCCGCCGTCACCTCCAACTCACAGCATCCTCTGCTGCATCAACCGCCTCCTCGCGCCCATCTCCGCGAGCTCACGCCTCGGCCTCTCCCATCCTAGATCTCCGCCTCGCCAAGATCGTGGTGCCACTTCCTCTGCCGCAGCTTCTTCTCCAAGGTGCGGTTCTGGAATCGGGAGCTAGGAGAAGGCGGGATGCGCGAGAGGAGGGTGGAGGTGGAGGCAGAGGCGAAGCGCCACCACAGGTGGTAGGTGGAGGTAGAGGCGAGGATGAGGCAGCCGAGGACGTCGCTGAGCGCCAAGTCCGGTAGGTGGCTCCAGTCGCAGGATGCGCGGGAGGAGGGTGCAGGCGGAGGTGAGGAAGAAGCGCCGCCACTGGCATTTATAACCTGTGAGCATTTATCATGATATGGGATTTTCTGTTGCTTTGAACAAGAAATTGAACTGCTTGGTTGTCTAATTGCTTCCTAGAAGAAGGATGCGCCGACACCGGTGCCATGATGTAGGAGGTTGTGGGCGATGGAATCGGGCGCCTGCGCGGCTGCGGTGGAGCGCACGGGGTTCTCGGCGACCATATCATCGTCGAAGAGCTTGAATCTGGTCTCTAGGTCGATTTCCTCGCCGCTGCGCTCGCAGATGTTGTGGAGCGCACAGCAGGCACCGAACACGACTGGAAGGTCCTGCGGCTTCACCTCGATGCGCTTCTAGAGGTAGCCCCAGCAAGCCTTGAGCCGCTCGAACGAGTCGCGCACCACGGCGCGTGCGGCGACCGCCTTCTCGTTGAATAGGTGTTGGGCGACCGCCTTCTCATGGAGCCGGGCCACCCAATGCAGACGTTAGTGAAGTCAATCTGTAGCACGACCTGAATCACACGATCAAGAGGTTGGGAGGAGAAGGTGCTCAAGATCAGTGGGCAACAGGCGTGCGCCGCCGAGGACAAGGGCGACCTGTGGTACCGCGTGGAGCGGAGCTCAAAGAGGTTCGTGCGCACCGTGCGCCTGCCGCCCAACGCCAACACCGATGGCATCTAGGAGTTGGCGTGGGTGCTGACGAGGCAGAGGGGGAGGAGGAGATGAAGAAGGTGTTCGCCAGCTTGGATGCACGGGTGGTACAGAGAAATGTTTCTTTTTTCCACGTGGCACGAAACAGCTCTAAAAAAGAATAAATGACAATTTTTGCACGGTATTGATACTTGGACTATGCATTTTACCCAGTATTAGAATTCAGGGACGAACTTTAAACTTGGGCAAGAGTTGAGGGATGAACAATGTACTTAATCCTTTTTGTGCCATAAGCTACTACATCTCCAATCATGGATGGTTTTTTTGTAGCAGTATTACAGAAAAGAATCTAGTGGTTGATGTTTCTTGTGGTGAGCCCTAGACAACTGATTGCTTGTTGATATGCTCTCTTTCTTGCGGGGAGAAGATGATTCTCAATGCATTCATGATGATTAATGAGGGGGAGTTAGAGCACCAAGAAAGGGATTCTTGAGGATCTTAGTTTCAGTTGTATTGTGAAATTATTGTAAAATGGTTAACTAATCCATTAGTTTTTTGTGATTTTGTTGTAATGGATGCCTTGAGTTGGAACAAACAATTTTGTAATGTTTTCTGGATGGACAAGTGAGTTTGGAATGCACCTGAATGGTCATTTTTTGGAGGACGCAACTGAATAGTAGTGTTCTTAATGCTTTTGAGTTTGTGTGGTGATACATTATTCTGGTGGATGTTCTGAATATTTGCGAGGTGATACAATATTTGATTTGATTATGTGTGTTTTGATACAGTATTATGTTTGTCTTTATTATGGACTTTTGTTATGATACTCATTGAATTAGAACCTTTGTTATGAACTTCATATGTTTATGTGTGTTTTATTTACTTTTTTCGAGTAAAAATTCCGAATGTGGGTGAAAAAGATGGCACAACATGGCCAATTTTTTTTTTAAAAGTACATCATGACTGAAATAAACTTATTAAACTGTTATAAGTTAAGCAATATGAAAAAAGATTATTAGACATAAAACGAGAGTAGTTCAGTCGTTTTACAAACACCCTTCTCATTCCTAGAGCTGGAGCTAAATTTTTAATCAAACACCTTCTTGCACTGCTCTAACTTCTTATAGGAGTGAATCCAAGTGTGAAGCTAGAGTTGAAGTTGAAGCTGGAAAAACTTATAGCAGAGTCGTACCAAACGGGCTCGAAGATTAAAATTTCAAGAACCTAACTTACAGATGGCACAAGATAGGTCGAATTGTGCCCCGGCGTCATGGGCTCGAGGAGGTTGAGTCTCTAGGCGTTGGCGCGGCGCGCGGTGCCGAGGTGTCGAGGGATGAGGCAGTCGAGTCTCCAAGCGGCAATGAGCGTCAACGGCTCAAGGTGGTGGAGCCGAGCAATCACGATGTAGCAGCGAGTGCCAAATCACAAACAGTTGGAATTTGGGGCGCCGACACTGATGCTGCTTGGTGGCTAGGCCATGGGGTTGATGGGCTGACCATGAGGCATGTAGGCTTGGAAGGGAGGTGGGAGGCTTGAGGCTAGAGTCTGAGTGACTTAGAGCATCTACAATAGTCCATGTCACTTGTTACTAAGGGATGGACACATCAGCATTTAGGTGATGTGGAGGAGAGAGGGTGAGGAGAGAAGGTGAGCGTGTTTCTATATGAAAAAACAAGCAAGTTGTTGATACCAAGACACAAGAAACAACAAAAAGCTATTAGAGACTTGCTTGTTATCTAAAAACTTGTTTTGTGGGTAGCAATTAAAGTTTTAGATACAGGCTCAAGAAGCAATCCATTGGAAAGCTTGTTTTATTTTATTAGATTGAGTACTCTCTCTCCTCTTAGTAATAAGATAAGAAACAAACTATTGTAGATGCTCTTAGTCTAGTTCCACCCCTGACTAGCTCTGAACTTTGAATGGTGCGCCAATGTCGAGACCCAAATATACAAATCTGAACCCTCAGTGTATAATGCACTAATCCAGGATCACGCTAGTGCACGCAGTGTCAATATAGATGAATATCATTCCACACATAGCGAATATAAGAATAAACGACTATCCTGAATAGCAAATAATGGTTGTGACCTTATAGTCGAGTTTACAGTTATTAAACCACGCAGGGCTAAGCACTAAGTAAAAAAGCATCGGTGGAACGATAGCAACTCCAACGAGAACCTATCAACTAGCCATATGCAACCGACTGGGATCAAGGCCTAGTGATCAACCTCCTCGTGAAACTCCTCCTCAAAAGTAGGCGAAGACTCCTCCACTTCAGCTTAATGATGATTGCAACAAGAATGAGTACTATGAGTACTCAACAAAGTTGTACCACAGAATGCAATTATAGATGATGGTTTATTTCAAAGAAAGTGGCTTCTGTGGTTATTCTGCAAAAAGCAATACTTGCATTTGAATACAAATAATATATTAATGTGTGTAATTATATCATAGGATAATGGCACATATTTAACTGTTATGTATAAATAAACACAGCACATAATATCCCTAATCGATTAGGTCTATATGTCTGTAGGATTTATCGACCATAGGGTGGTCGTGGTTGATTTGGTCCTAGTAAAGCTTACCGCCATAAGGTGACCGTAGTAAAACTTACGATCATAAGTGTTCATAGAAGATCTTACGACCATATGATGGTTGTAGAATGACTTACAACTATATAGGGTGGTCGTAGAATAGCCTACGGCCACTAGATAATTGTAATCTTCCCTCATTAATGATAAGGGATACCTCTGAAAGTTGTATAAATACATCATCATCTATAATAAACATTATAATTAATTAATTAATTGAGGATTATTAGATCCTCGTCAAGATGGGTGAATGGGAGGGGTAGGGCGTTAGGGACTGAGAGGGAGTGGGTGAAGTGATATTTTGTTAAGTTGTAGACCTCACCTCAGTATCTATCTCAGTTCTATACACTACATAAAATAGTACTAAGCCATATCATCTCACCTTATAAGGCATTTGGGTCCTATACATTGAAGATGTCCTTGTTAAACCAGTCCGAGGCCTGGTTTCGCCCTTGACTGGCTCTTAACTCTGAACGGTGGGCCAAGCTGTCTCCTGTTGCCAATCCTTGAGACGATCATACCGGCTGGTCAGATCCACTGCCAAGCATCAAATACAAGAGGGATGAGGAGACAGACACGTACTAATGCCTCACCAGAAACAAACAACCCTTGGCGTGCGAACGACACACCTACTGATTCTTCACTCTAGTCTACGGTTGCTTCCACACAAAGCCACAAACTAGCCAGTACCACCGCTACTGTTGCATGTTTGTCACCATGCTGTGGGGAACGTGACGGAAGAAGATGAAATCCAATCGCCAGACAGGAACACACCCGTGGACGCACACGAGTAGGCACGATTCCCTACTCCCAATGAGCTGAGGTCCCGGGTAAAAGGAAAGCCCTCCTCTGTGCTCATCACTTGCTCGTTACTTACATCCGATGATCCGAAGCATATGCTACACCAATTTTCGTCGAGTCCTTGATCCTACCCAAACGACCAGAGGCCATGTGATGGGTGGGGCAGGCAGGAAACCACAAAGGGCGGTCGAATTGTTTACCCACTTCACTTTGCCACACAATTCCCAGGGACATGTAGATCTTATCTCTGCCCGTCTCGAATCCTGTGACAGAGTCAGGATTTTCACGATAAAAATACGAACTTAAGTAACTCATAGTTTTATTTGTTGAAATTTTGAGGCCTAATTGGTAATTTCCCATTTTGAGAAAAGAATAATTATAAAAGAAAAGAAAAAGAGGTTGGCCCACTTGTCATTAAGATAAGAGAAGAGATAAACCAGGGAGATGGCTTCCTGTGCATGGTTGGCCTTGACCAGCCGGTAGTCATGGGCAACGCGTCAACGCTGGTGAGGTGGGCTACTCTGTAAAGGCCATGAATCGGTGGGTTGGCGGCAGAAGTATCTCTCCTCCTCTATCTCTTGGTGGGTTGGCTCTCTGATCTTTAAAAGGTATTGAAAAATTCCAGTGAGTTCCCCTATATATTAAGTTGTGTTCTTCCTCACGATTTATTTCTCTATTTTTGGGTGATTGATCTCCTGTGTTGCCGGGTGTAACTTGGTGTCATTGGTGGTGAGATCCGAATCTATACTGGTGTACATTCGGCCTGGTCTCCTCTGTGCCATCTCCTTGTTGGTACTGAGTTTGGGGAACCGGATTTGTGCATTCGGTTGGTGGGTTTCATCCGGCTGTGAACTTGATCTTGTGAGGAAGGTGACCTTCGGTTTGATTGCTGATTAGTGTTCTCGGGAGTACTCGGCCAGTGCTTCTTGTGTTCTTGTGCGGCATCAACCCGTTCCTCGCCTTTGTTCTTCGGTGGGTTCCGAGAATCAAAGTAGGCGTTGTATCTCCGAATACTTCGTCTTTTGTATGGATTTGCAAGGCGATAGTTTTTCTTGGATAACGTCTATAAGACGTGCCTTGCCCGATATCTTACGGGTGGTTTTGATTACCATCGTGTTGTGAGTATTTCATATTCATCTTGTGCATTACTTTGCATATATATATATATATATATATATATATATATATATATATATATATATATATATATATATATATATATATATATATATAAATTATGTATAAGGCTTGGTTACGCAATGCGAGATATTGCAAAGTGAATTGTGTGGGCTTGTGAATTACGCTCAATGATGATAATGGTCTAGTTCTAAAATTGTCTTGATAACTTATTCAGCTTTTGAGCTCTAATAGACGTGCTTGTTGTTGACATATTGTCTTTAGAGGTTCTGACATTTTGTGATTTTTAATATGATCACTTGAATATATATTCAGTTGGTTCTTCTTACAACTGACGGGTCTTTAAGCTGAAAGTTGTATCATTCTGTGAGTTCACTAGTTATTTATTGGCTTAAAGGTTGGAGCAGTGAATTGTGTGATTCTTTTAAAGTGATCTATTGACAGAAAGCATAATTATTAACAATTGGGAACGAGATTAATATTGTTAGTATAGTCAAAGCTTTGTTTAGAGCTCAAAATCTGCTTGCTAGTTATTTAAGCTAATTTGTGAAAAGAATAGACCTTAGTGCTGAGATGAACAAGTTTATATCTTGTACAACTCGCGATCTGCGAGCAATGAACAATCTATTAAAACTGAGCATTATGTTGTTTTATATGGTTGTTTATCTTTTCGATTTGAGCATTTTATCCTGGTTAATTGACCTGCCAGAATCTCATATTTATATGTTATTTTGGTCAATTAGTTGCAGCTGGAATTATGCTTTAATTATAGTTATTTATGTTGGAATTAAATTAGAATGTTTGCTGAAACTGCTCCAGAAAAACTATTCTTAAAGAAATGGTTTCATCTTCAGATGTTGTAAAGCCGAAAGTGTTTGATGGTGCTAACTTTAAGCGTTGGCAAGCTAAAACTAAATTATGGCTAACCTACCTCAGACTTTTCTGGGTCGTTTCAAATCCTCCGATGTTCCCTTAGGAAACCGCTGAGATGACACAGTGGGAGGATGCAAACAATTCATCCCTCGCTAGGTTGTTAGCAGTCGTATCCAACCGGTTGTTCGACATGTATGTCAATTTCACTAATGCCAAACAACTCTGGGACGAATTAGATGAGAAGTATTCCGAAAGGGATAATGGTAACAAGTCCTTTATTTCTGCTACATACTTGAACTATAAGATGGTAGAGGGACGGTCAGTGATGGAGCAACTCCATGAGCTTCGACTCCATGTACATGATCTTAATTAGTACGACTGTCTCCTACCTGAGAGTTTTAAGTTAATATCATCTTGGCTAAGTAACCGCCCTCGTGGCGTGACTTTGTGACCGCCCGACAACATATAAAGGAGTGCTTGATACTCAATGAGTTGTCAGCAGCTATCAATGTCGAAGAGCGGGCAAAAGCCAGTAACAGCAAAGGTAAGGCTCAAATCCAAGCTCATCAAGTGGAGGTCAAAAGTGTTGGAGGCTCTGGGAATCAGAAATTCAAGAATCAACCTAAAATCAAGCTTCAAGGAAAGAATATGAAGAAGAAGGAGGAGGAGGACACTGCCTACTTTGTGTGCGGAGTGGCTGGTCATAAAGCCAACCATTGTCGTAATCGTAAAGACAATGGTCCTTCTCCTGCTCAGCATAAGGGCCGAAAGGCCGAAGTGCATGTCGTACTGGCTAGTCCCAGTACTGAAGGGTATGTACCTCAGGCCTTTATGGCAAGTCCATTTATTGATTAGTGGATTGATACATGTGCTACTAAACATATATGTGTTGATCAATCATGTTTCTCTTCATTTCAGGGTGAAGGTGGTGGATCCGTCCTGATGGGGAACAGAGCCGCTGCTACAGTACATATGATTGGACAGGTTTGCCTGAATCTCACTTCAGGAAAAACACTCATTCTGAAAGATGTGTTGTATGTGCCTGCAATGACGCGCAACCTCATGAGTGGGTCTATGCTTTGTAGGCAAGGTATAAAGCTCGTTTTTGAGTCCAATAAGGTCGTGTTGGCCAAATTTGATAATTTTGTGGGCAAAGGCTATGATAGCAGAGGGATGTTCCGCTTATCTATTCTTGATTTTAATAATATAAACATTTTTAATATTTTTCATTGCAATAAACTACATGATGTTTGGCATTCACGTTTGTGTCATGTTAACTTTGAAGCTATTGTTCGATGAAGCAAAATGAATTTAATTCCAAGCTATAATTATGAGAATAGTTCAAAGTGTGAAGTGTGTGTGCAAGCAAAGCAACCCCAAAACCTTTTCATAGCGCTAAGGGCGAAGCACCTCTCCACTTGAGCTAATCCATTATGATCTTTTGTGAGATGAATGTAATATTAACTAAAGGTGGTAAACGTTATTTTCTAACTCTCATAGATGATGCGACTAAGTATTGTTACATTAATTTACTTAAGTCAAAAGATGAAGCACTAGAACACTTCAAAATCTTTAAAGCCAAAGTTGAAAATCAATTAGAAAAGAAAAATCAAACGGTTAAGTTCGGACCGAGGAGGTGAATATATCTATTATGATTTCTCTCAATTTTGTGAAGAAAGTGGAATAATTCATGAAGTTACTCCACCATACTCACTCCAATCGAATGGAATAGCCGGAAGGAAGAACCGAACTCTATGTGATCTGGTTAATGCCATGTTACAAAGTTCAGATATGTTGGACTATTGGTGGGGTGAAGTAGTTCTCACAGCTAATTATGTCCTCAATAGGGTGCCACCTCGCAATTATGAGGAAACACCTTATGAAGGATGGAATGGGAGAAAACCTAACCTATCTTTTCTTCGAACTTAGGGGTGCCTTGCAAAAGTGCATGTGTCGTTACCGAAGAAAAGAAAGCTTGGTCCTAAGACCGTTGATTGTGTCTTTCTAGGGTATGCTTCTAATAGCACGGCTTATAGATTTCTAGTGGTCAAATCCGAGGTGAGTGACATCACTACAAATGTAATGATAGAATCTCGTGATGCGACATTCTTTGAACATACGTTTCCTATAAGACCAAATGAAGTCATTGATCCTAATGGTTCAAATAGACACTTTATTCTTCCTGGTGTGGATAACACCGCTCCAGAATTGGAGTTGAGGAGGAGTAAGAGACAGAGGACTGAAAAGTCTTTAGGCGATGACTATGTTACCTATGTCGTGAATGATAAACCACGAACCCTTTTAGAGACATACACATCCCCAGATATGGATTACTGGAAGGAAGCAGTCCGTAGCAAGATGGATTCCATCATAGCTAACGGAACGTGGGGGATTACGGACCTCCCACGTGGATTCAAGCCAGTGGGCTGCAAATGGATCTTTAAAAGAAAGCGTAGACCTGATGGCACTATAGAAAACTACAAGGGCCGTTTAGTGCCTAAGGGTTTCACGCAAAAAGAGGGTGAAGACTATTTTGGTACATACTCTCCTGTGGCTCGTTTACCCACAATTCGGGTGCTTTTAGTACTAGCTACCACATATAAACTCCAAGTACATCAAATGGATGTAAAGACCGCTTTCCTAAACGGAGAGTTGGATAAGGAGATTTATATGCAACAACCCGATGGTTTTATGGTTGAAGGGCAAGAGAAGAAAGTATGTCGATTGATTAAATCCTTGTATGGCCTAAAGCAAGCTCCCAAGAAATGGCACGAGAAATTTAATAGTACTATGACCTCTGTCGACTTTTGTGTAAATGAAGTCGATAAATGTGTCTACTATTGGTTTAGTGGGGGTGAAGGTGTCATTCTATGCCTTTACGTAGATGACATATTGCTTTTTGGTACCATCATACATGCAATCAATAAAATGAAGTCTTTTCTCTCCTAGAATTTTGATATGAAAGATCTAGGTAAAGCTGATGTTATCTTAAATATCAAGCTTATAAAGGGTGAGAATGTGATTACTCTTTCACAATCCCATTATGTGGACAAGGTCCTATCTAGATTTGGATTCATGGACTGTAAATCAGCAGCCACACCCTATGATCCAAATGCTAAGCTTCATAGAAACACTGTGACGAGGATATAACAATCCTCATTTTATTATATATCTATAATTCATATTATGGATAATAATGACGTCATATAACTCTTGAGTATACCCCTTAATAGCCATAAGGGAGAAGTTGGAGGTTGTAAGTTCTTCTACGACCACCTAGTAGTCGTAAGTCCTCTTATGACTACCCCATAATCGTAAGTCCTTCTATGACTATTCTATGATCGTAAGATCTTCTACGACTAGTCTGTGATCGTAAGATCTTCTACGACCACCACCTAGTCGTAAGCTCTTCTACGACCACCACCTAGTCGTAAGCTCTTCTACGACCAGTCCCTAACCGACAGGGCTTACAGACATGTGGGCCTAGTCGATCAGGGAATCTTCCGCACCATATTCAAGATATGGGCAGTAAACTACGCGGTTATTCTCTGGAATAATGGCATAATTTTAACTCCTTTGTTATGGTGATAACTGCCTAGCGGCGTGGGGCGTTAGTACTCCCATAATAACCTCGATGAACGGCTCAATAATGGGACATTAAGGCGCTTTACACCGAGGCACAACGCAGACACCTTGAGGATCAGATAAAAGGCAGAATCATCAGGACAATCAGGGTGATCCAAAGAGCGTTAGAAACACAATACTCTAGTCTGTGGTTCCATCTTGTAATCCAGCATACTCAATACATACACACAGAGTAGGGTTGTTATTCTCCCGAGAAGGCCCGAACTAGTATCAAAATCCCCGTGTCTCCATCTCTGTGTGATTTTGAGCCTAGAGGAACCCCCGAATCAAACAATCTTTACGTAAGTTCGGTCCTAAAACACTAACACACTGGACATGGAACATACCAGCTTAAATGTAACGACCCAACTCTAGGGCACCCGAGAGGTCCTCCAGGACCTCTGGAAAGTCCATCAGGACCTCCCAGAGGTCCACAAAGGACCTCTCGAGACAGTTTCCCAAGACCTCCCGGAGGTCCAAAGAGACCTCCGGGATGTCCGGAGAACATGGCCCGAGAGGTCTTGGATCCAAGGAGCCCACGGACTGCCACGGCCACAACCAGAGGGAAAACGAGGAGGTCTGAGAGCTCCTCAAGATCACCCGCGATCCTCCAGAGGAGGTCGTGGAGGTCCGAGACTTCCTCAGAACTTCACTCGTTCACCCCTTGGTGAGGACATGTAGGTCCGAGCTTGCTCCAGGGTTCCCTGTGAATCCCGAGCTAGTCCCAAGGATCATGGCTAGCTTTTCACAGAAATAATACAATGGTGGTGACATCCAGAACGTATCTTTATTTAAGCAAAATATCTACAAAGTTGTTTACAGAGTGGCCTTGGGCCAAGCACATATATACAAAAGAGCAAAAGAACAAAAGGTCACAGGGTCCATCAGCACACCACAGGCAGCTGACTGGAAGGCACAACCTATTCGCTTTGGTCTTCTTCACTGCCAAGATCTTCTCCTAGCAAAGATTGCAATGAGCAAGAGTGAGCACAACAACCGTGCTCGCAAGTTACACCCGTGGATTAGCAAAATGACATGCATATATGGATAGTCAAAGGATGGCATCATATGGTTATTTTGCACAAAGCCAATTTTCTTTCAAATACCATTACTAAGTTCCAAAGCAGGTCTTTTATTAGATGAAATTCATTTTATCAAAGCAATTTTTCAGTTGGATAGCATTCATCAACAAGTTGGTGAAGGATACCCTCCTGATACCAGGCTCCCTGCCCAAACCCATGGGATAGCAATCCCAAAACAGATTTAAAAACATTTCTGGAAATCCCCAAAATCAACATCTAACTCTGAGTGGCCTTTGCCAGCACGTCTATGACCGTGGACACGGCTATTCGAATAGATTTAACTCTACAGAGGTTGTACACTTTACCCACATGACATGATTTCTCTAGTTTATCCCAAGCATCCGTCAATGCCACCTCTCACTACCAAAGGTAAGAGGTCTAGAGCTCATGACAAGGCCTTTACAATGCATTGCTCCACCACGGCCTTTCCTTGCTAAGGTTTCACCCCCTATGGACAACAATCCAAATGAAGCCCCTCTTGCACCAATGGAAACGATGGGTCATAAAAGACCATCGGTCCTACAAGACCTCCCACACCTCCAATGGAGCGACATATGGTGAAGTTTTGCAAATTACTCGGCCAGTCCCACGCCCATTCTCGAGACATGTGGTTGCACGATTGTGGCATAGCCCATTATAGGCTTGGCATTGGTCGCTCAAAGACCGATCCTCACATGACTAGGCGACTTTCACAAACCCTGGACCTCCACCTTTACCAGATAGAGTCCGGTGCACAAACATTGCACCACCAATCCAACCAATTAGCCCCAGTCCCAATCCATTTTCATTTTCCTTGCTTCCCAAAGAACACTTTCACATTCCCATGACACCCCAATGTCATGGACAAAACATTTTAAGCAATATTTGGTCATGTTGGTAAAGATTTTCCCAAATCAATACTTTTGGGTCTAAGCAACTAAGCACAAGTTTTTCAAATGATCTTGGCTCACACTCTTGCATGACCCAAGTTTGATCTAAAGGTGACAATGAGTTCGGCCCAAATCAACAAAGGCCATACAAAGGAAGTAGGTATATCTATGAATTTAAACCGGTATTGAAATACTTGGTAAAAATAAGCATGCATTAAACTTTGAAACCTAACATAATTAAATTGAATTATTGGGTGCAATATGATCAAGAGTGTAACTTGCCTTGCTCATCGTCACGAGAATCTTCCTCTTCTGTGCACTCAGACTCCTTGGAGTCTTCGCAATCTACACGGGTAAAAGAGCAAATTCAAGGAAAACAAAAATAAAGAACCAATTGAAAACAACAAGAAAACCAAAAGAATCTCAGAGGGAGTCCAAAACTTAATCAACAGAAGAGGTCTACATTTTTAGAATGGTTCTTTTGGAAAAGGTTCAAGCTTACCAGGAGGAGGTGGTCTTTAGCAAAAGACCCCAAAGAAGTGACTTCAGCAACACAACAGAGAGGCCCCGAGTTATGATTCTTGCGTAAAGCCCAGAGATGAGGTCCTCACACAAAAGCCCTAGAAGCCCAAAAGAAGTCCACCAGAGGAGGTCCTAAGATGGACATGACCAACTCAGTACAGTGGCACGAACAAGAGTGGAGAAGATCACCAAGGGACTTACCAGGGAAAAGAAGAAACAATGGATGGAGGGAAAGTCGGGAGCAAAGGGCTTTCCACAGGAGCCACTGATCGAGAGCCAGGATAACAAAGGGTGGAGAAAGGGAGGAAGGTGATGTGGTAGAATTTCTTGGTCTAATTGTAATCAAAATGGTGAAGAAAACTAGAAATATACGTGTCAAGGATAAGTATAGAAATGGGTCAAAGGTAGGTAGTGGCAGGGCAGGTGTCACTACCATTCTGGGCAAAAGGTACGAGGAAGGACAACGTATGTTGCTATGGGAAGGAACAAAGAAAAATGTCAGGGTACGGCTAAGTGACCAAATTCAAAGTAAAATACCACGTATATGGATGCATTTAATGTGACAAGACACGCATTAAATGCTCAATATAATAACGTGGCGGAGGAAATGAGAATGATTAAGACTGTCAGGTGGGGCCAGTCAACTTAGAAACAGTCGGGTCAAAAGGGGAGGTATTGCCCCGCGGAGGAGGGTCTTTGAGGAGGTCCGAAGGCTAAGAGGTCTGATATACACAAAGGAGGTCGAGCGTGGAGAGGTCCAAATACACATGGAGGAGGTCCACGTGACTAAGGTTAGGACAACCAGGACTTCATCAAAGGAGGTCCCGCGACTCAAGGAGGTCTCAAGGTGAGGAGGTCCAAACCAAACGTAAAAGGCCACGGAGAGGTCTAGGACAGGAGGTCCAGAAAACTTCAAAGAGGTCCCGTGGTTGAGATTAAAGACAAGTTGAGGTCCGGGCAGGCGGTTGGATCTCCCAGAGGGAGGTCCAGCGGCCAGGATCAAACGTAAAGGGGGAGGTCCCTAAAGAGAAATAACGCACGGGGAGGTCTGGGCCTTTGGATTCAGAGTGGGGGGGAGGTCCAAACTGTTAGATTCAATGCAAGGAGAGGTCCAGGCAGAGGAGTTCCGAGAAGGAGAGGGATCCCACGGGGAGATTCACAAAAGGTGGTCCAACAAAAGTTCGTGAGTCAATGCAATTCAAAGGAGATTCCAACCTCTTGGGTGAGATCAAAACCGTGGTGGTTAGAATGAACCCTAAGGAGGTCCATTCGGCCAAGAAGAAATGCCAAGGGGTTCAAATGAACTCTGGAGAGTCGAAGGCACACATAAGAGGTCCACTGGAATGCATGGAGGTCCGAATGAAAAGAGGTCTGGGCCTAGAAAGGTGCCCAAGCAACAAGAAGTTTAGACTTAAGAGAAGTCTGAACGGAAAAGAGGTCTGAACCCCTAGAGATTCGAACCAACAAAGAGGTCCGAGTGACCAAACTCAAAGGAAAGGCCCGGACGTAAGGATACGTCCAGGTGAGAAAAGGTCCAAGCCTCAAGGGAGGTCTAACCTTAAGAACCCCTGGGGAGGTCTAGGCCACAGAGAGGGTCTAAACCTACATAGCCCGAAAAAGATAAACTGAAGGGAGGATCTGCCAAGCATACCAGGAAGAGATTCCAACAACTCAAACCTCTCCAACAGAACCAAACTTGAATTCTCATTAAAGTAAATAGTTTTAATTTATTTTACACATTTTAAAAAGGATTTAGAAAATCAGAATGTTACATTAAATATTCTCAAGTTGTAGGATCCTTAATGTATTTAACTAGTGCAACGAGGCCTGACATCTCATATGTTGTAAGCAAATTGAGTCATTATACGTCCAATCCAGGAGATGATTATTGGATAGCATTAGAGAGGGTACTTAGGTACCTAAAGGGACCTCTAACTTGGGAATATATTATTCTGGCCATTTGACAGTCTTGGAAGGATTCAATGATTCTAACTGGATCAGTGACTCGAATGATATAAAGGCTACGAGTGGATATATCTTCACTCTAGCAGGTGGGGCTATTTCGTGAAAGTCTTCTAAACAGACTATCCTTACACGATCCACCATGGAGGCTGAGCTGGTAGTTCTAGACTCAGCGGCTGTAGAGGCAGAATGGATTAGAGAACTCCTTTCTGACCTACCTGTGCTAGAAAAGCCAATTCCAATTGTTTTGACCTACTTCGATAACTAAACTGTTCTGATTAAGGCCAAGAGTAGGAAGGACAATATGAAGTCCTCAAAACATATTAAAAGGCAACTTAAGTCGGTAAGGCATGCCAAAGAGACGGGTGTTATTTCTGTAGAGTACAACTAGTCTGAAAGGAACTTGGCAGATCCTTTCACCAAAGGATTGGTGCGGAAGGCCATCCTTGCAGCATCAAAGGGAATGGGGCTTATACCCATGTAAAGGCTCACATTGGTGGTAACATATCCTAGTAGATCGGAGATCCCGTGAACTAGACTCTAGGACAACAAACTGTGTGGGATTATAGAGCACATCTAAGGGTCCCATTAGCTGCAGTGCTCTTTCTGTATGGGAGGTTGAGCAATAGCTCTTAATGAATTCAAGACCTATATGGTATTGGGAATCGTCCTACAGGATTCTCTGAAGAATTCACCTACTCGAGTATGATCGTGGGGTCGCGATCAAAGGAAGATTAGGGTATACTTCCTTGAGTACTCATGAGCTAGATACGGGGACATGACCGTAATGTCCCAACCCGAGAGGGATTAAGGCAAGCCGCCCTGTACAGATTGTAACTTGGGCAAAAATTCTCACACCAAGGCATTAGATGAAGGCGTAGTCCTCCTTTGTCTGTATAGAGTCATAGTCCTTGTTGCTAGGCTTTAGGTTCAAACCCGCAAGGTACCCATCGTCGAATAGCTGTATATTAAACAAGACTTTGAACATCTTTCATCAAACTGATAAATTGGTGGGGACTGTTGGAATTTTGAGGCCTAATTGGTAATTTCCCATTTTGAGAAAAGAAGAATTATAAAAGAAAACGAAAAGAGGTGGGCCCACTTGTCATTAAGATAAGAGAAGAGATAAGGTTGGAGATGTAACCTCCAACTAGGGGAGATGGCTTCATGCGCATGGTTGGCCTTCGGCCTGGCCGTCTGGTCGTGGGCGACACGGTCAATGCGGTTGAGGTGGGCTGCTCGCGTGCACTGCAGACGGTCGGTTAGCGGCAGAAGTATTGTAAGATCGAGGAGGCCGACTAGAGGGGGGGTGAATAGGCGTTTTAAAAACTTCTTTGACTAAAACCGATTTCTAATGCAGAAGCTAATACAAATACGGTTTTGCACAATTAAAGCCTGAATCAACTAGGTTCAACTAAGTGCACCAACAATATAGGACTATAAAAAAATAGCAATCATACACATACAATTAAGCAATTTAAATACAAGTAATGTAAATAGCACAAGTAATCAAACCACAAGTGACACGGCGATGTTTTCCGTGGTGATCGGAGACTTGCTTGCCTCCCTAATCCACGTTGAGGCAAGCCTGCACTAATTGGACCGGCTCCACGAATTGAGCACCCGCCCGAGGTAAGTCCAACCACTTGGACCGGTTCCAAACCGAACCAACACCTCGCTCCACTAGGGTTGCTCTTTCCTCCACTCTAGAGATGGCGAGCACCACACCACTCACAAACTGCCCGGGTCTTCTCACAATCTTCTTTGAGAAGCTCACCGACGCAACGACGCCACCACCTTATCTAGGTGTCGGCAAACACCAAGAGTAACAAATCTCCTTGAACCAATCAAGTGTCTAAGCTCAAATGGATACGAAATCCACTACCTAAGGCAACACATGCACTTAGGGTTTGCTCTCTAACCTCACTAAGTGCAACACATGCACAAAAGAGAATGAGAGGCTTGCTCTTTGCTCAAAGAAAAGTCTAGGGGCACCAGCACACCACCAGCAACATCTCCCAACTGGCCAAGGTGGCTATATATAGCCCACACTCAAAAACTAGCCGTTGGGAAAAGATTCCAGAGAATCTGGACGAAATCGGTCTGACCGCCATGTAATGGCCGGTCTGACCGCCCTTAGCTCCAACAGCTATAAAACTAGCCGTTGAGTTCACAAATGGTCGACCGCCATGCAATGGCCGATCGATCACCCACCTGCCGATCGCCTAATAAACACCGACGACCGCTCCACAAGAAATGGCTAAGGACCAGAAAAGCACTTCTCTGAAAAAAAAGTCGACCGAGTCTCTAACCCGAGGTCCCAGGTCAGACCGACTCATCCGAGCCAGTCGGACCAAATACCTGCGGTCGATCACGTGATACTAGCGGTCAGACCGCTAGCAGCCAACAAGTGCATTTTGATTTTTCCACAACTCAAATTTGCAAAACACATTTTGCTAATTTGATGCAAGATGTACACAAGGTTAAAGACAAGACTCTCAACAAGTTGCAAAACACATTTGCCAACTTTTAGAATCAATGCCTCAAATTGCATTTCGCTTCAACACAATTTGCAAAACACATTTGCCAAATTGATAAGCGGTGCAAATAAGGATTCAAGTGAGATTCTCAACAAGTTGCAAAACACATTTGCTAACTTATAGAATCACACTACAAGGAATAAGATACATGGACTTACACCATTTGCAAAACACATTCGCAAACTTAAGTCACATGCTACAAGGATTATCCATGAGCCAAAACTATTTGCAAAACACATTCACAAATATTGGCAACATGTTAAGATGAACTAGAGCAAACACAATGAGCTATCAACACATGACTAGCTCAAGCTACTAGTCAAAGACCCCTCTTAATAGTACGACAAAATATACTAGCAATCCGGTCTTCCAACCAAACACCAAGACCGGTAAAAGACTAGGAACACATCCTTAGCCCTAGCTAGTCATACATTTGCCTTGCGCAACTACTTGAAGCTTGATGACGCACATCCTTACTTCAACTCCGGGTTCTTGACTTGACATGCATCAACTCATGATGCATCCTTCACTTGACTTCCATCAACACATGATGGGTCTTCATTTGACTTGATGATCAACTCATGATCATCTCCTCTTCTTGAACTTGATACATATCAACATATGATGCATCCTTTACTCCAAGCTCTTGACTTCAATATCATCAACATATGATGATCTTCTAAAGTCTTCAACTATAGAACTCAACCTATTCATCCAACTCATGGAAAGTGTTAGTTCTATAATATGATTATCATTAATTACCACGCCATACCATTAACTCATAATGGTGGGACAAGATACCACAATCTTTCCCTCTTTGGTAATTGATGATAATCACTTCAATTGCAAGTAATTGAATGTAGATTGGTATGAGTATATAGGCACTACACAAGTTGTATATACTCATAGGATATATGAGCACACAAGTCTCATATACACACATGAATATATTAACTACACAAGTTAGATATATTCAAGGATATGTGCAGTGGCGGAGTTAGGATTTCAGCGTTGGGGGTGCACACACCAAGCAATGCCTGATACCATTAGTTCAAACTCTGTGTCGCCTAACAGAGCTAGGAATTTGCATGTTAGAAGTCAAAAGTGTCAAACAAAAAAACCGTAGGTAATAATTTACTAGCATCTTTTCACATGCATCATTAAAGTAATAAATTTCAAAAATGGCTTGCATAATAATCTGAACGTGAGAAGAAAAAAAGTTGCTCTATGTACTGATTTAGTATTGCAACTGCATTTCATTATTAAATCTTAAATCAATAGAAGAGAGGGTTGCAAAAATTTCAATTTTCCATTCACAATTAAGCTCACATAACATAAGCATCAACTATCAAGTATGGACTATGGAGAGTTGCAAATATAAATCGAGAACCCGTGCTTCTCTGAAATTAGTACAAGCATATCTACATATGGATCCAAGCTCCTCTACAAGTTCACTGAGAATTTGAGATGGCATACCATATGGATGATTTATCAACTATCAAGACAAGTGAACAAGCATTCAAGCAAGTAAATGTCTAACCGAGTAAGCAACTAAGCATTAAGCAACCCAAGCAAAACTGTCTTGAAAAGTTAAAAAAAGCCAGAAGGGCATACGGCATACCGATTCGGCGATTCTAGATTCCTTATTGAGTTCTTGGCTTCTTCTTTGAGTCTTGATCGCGGTGGCGCTTGATCGCTGTGCCTTACGCACTTCGCTCCTCGGCTTCTCCTGATCTTCTCCAAGTCTCCAACTCTAGGTCAGTAGCTATTAGCTAACCTCCACCGGTCCTGCGGTCTAGCAGCCTCCATCCGCCTTCTCCTTCCGCCGGCCGCTGGGCGCGGGGGCCTTTGCTCCACGCCCGCCTTGCCGACGGCCGACCGCTTGCACTGCTCTTGCCTCCGCGCCTTCTCCGATGGTGGTGCTGTGCTCCGGCCTCTCGGCGTGGCAACGCTTGCTCCCCTTCTCAAATCGGGGTCTGGGGAGTGGGGAGGAGAGATTAGGGTTGGGGTCTTGGGGACTTGGGGAATGGGGAGCCAGTCGGCCAGGGAGATCAGGAGAGGATTTCAGTGGTCCAGGACGAGTGATGACTAGAGGTATTCGGCATTTCGGGCTTAGACTTGGACCGGCTAGGCCTGGTGAGTTAGCTAATGACCCTGTGCTTCTTCTCACCCGTGCTTCTTCTCTTCTTCTCTTGGGCTGAAACATCAAACATGGCCAATTGTCCACTGAGGAACTGAACTACAGAAGAACTCATCCTCACCGGTTTTACGATTTTTGGGGTGCTTGCATGCATACAAGCACCCTGGATCCGCCTATGGATATGTGAGTGCACATGAACTACACAAGTTATGTTATACTCACATATAAGTATACTTAGACTACACAAGTCTTATATACTCATATGAATATATTAACTATGCAAGTTAAATATATTCACAAGATATGTTTCAAAGTAAAGATTCCAAATATGTGGAAACAGGAATATGGATCAATACTAATGAAACCTCAAAATACAGAATAAACTTCCCCTATATGTGTGCATACATGAATATGTAGTAGGAACATATGCACATATTTAGGTTAATTCTTTTGGTGAAGTTCAACCTATATTTTGGATCGGAGGAATGCAACAGGGTATAAGAATACAAAGTAGAATGCATACCTCTTTTGTTCTTTGTATCCAAACGAGACTAATCATGAGATATAACAATAAGAGAGTTAGTCTCACAAATAGATTTGTCATTATAAATGCATACCTGTTTGGATTTTCCTTTTTGTTTATCCAATGAATTTGATTTGTCACTAATCACATACATGCCTTCATGATTATCACCTTTATATCCAATTTAGACTAAACAATAAGTATATCAATAAACATGTTAGTCTCACAAATGCATTTGTCATTAATCACCAAAACACTCCATTAACATATAATGGCGGGCTAGATTCTTCAAGTATCTCTCCTCCTCTATCTCTTGGTGGGTTGGCTCTCTGATTTTTAAAAGGTACCCAAAAATTTCAATGAGTTCCCCCATATATTAAGTTGTGTTCTTCCTCATGATTGATTTCTCCATTTTTGGGTGATTGATCTCCTATGTTGCCAGGTGTAACATGGTGTCATTGGTGGTGAGATCCGAACCTATACTGGTGTACATTCGGCTGGGTCTCCTCTGTGCCATCTCTTTGTTGGTACTGAGTTTGGGCAAGCGGGGATTTGTGCATTCGGTTGGTGGGTTTCATCCGATTGTGAACTTGATCTTGTGAGGAAGGTGATCTTTGGTTTGATTGCTGATTAGTGTTCTCGGGAGTACTCGGCCAGTGCTTCTTGTGTTCTTGTGCGGCATCAACCCATTCCTCGCCTTTGTTCTTCGGTGGGTTCCGAGAATCAAAGTAGGCATTGTATCTCCGAATACTTCGTCTTTTGCATGGATTTGCAAGGCGATAGTTTTTCCGGGACAACGTCTATAAGGCGTGCCATGCCTGATATCTTCTGGGTGGTTTCCATTACCATCTGTCTTTGTGAGTATTTTGGTATTCATCTTGTGCATTACTTTGCATATATATATATATATATATATATATATATATATATATATATATGTGTGTGTGTGTGTGTGTGTGTGTGTGTGTGTGTGTGAGTTGTCTTTGGTCTCAAATTCTATATAAGGCTTGGTCCTGGTACTGAGATATTGCAAAGTGAATTGTGTGGGCTTGTGAATTTTGCTCAATGATGATAATGGTCTAGTTCTGAAATTGTCTTGATAACTTATTCAGTTTTGAGCTCTAATAGACTTGCTTGTTGTTGACATATTGTCTTTAGAGGTTCTGTCATTTTGTGGTTCTTAATATGATCACTTGAATAGATATTCAGTTGGTTCTTCTTACAGTTGATAGGCCTTTAAGCTAAAAGTTGTATCATTCTGTGAGTTCACTAGTTATTTATTGGCTTAAATGTTGGAGTAGTGAATTCTGTGATTCTTTTAAAGAGATATGTTGACAGAAAGCATAATTGTTAACAATTGGACACGAGATTAATATTGTCAGCATAGTCAAAGCTTTGTTTAGAGCTCAAAATCTGCTTGCTAGTTATTTAAGCCAATTTGTGAAGAGAATAACCTTAGTGCTGTGATGAACAAGTTTATATCTTATGCAACTCGCCATCTGAGAGCAAAGAATAATATATTAAAACTGAGCATTATGTTGTTTTATATGGTTGTTTATCTTTTCGATTTGAGCATTTATCCTGGTTGATTGACCTGCCAGAATCTC
Source organism: Phyllostachys edulis (assembly GCA_036346405.1). NCBI lineage: Eukaryota > Viridiplantae > Streptophyta > Magnoliopsida > Poales > Poaceae > Phyllostachys > Phyllostachys edulis. The sequence goes on from CM070553.1 coordinate 38,467,507, forward strand.
ATGTTTATATGTTATTTTGGCCAATTAGTTGTAGCTGGAATTATGCTTTAATTATAGTTATTTATGTTGGAATTAAATTAGAATGTTTGCTGAAACGGCTTTGTTTTCAACAATCCAGAAAAACTATTCTTAAAGAAATGGCTATACCCCTTGCTCCGATAGTAGCTCCACCGCTACTCGAACCGGTCACGCACATGAGGAACCTATCTGCACATTATTTTACTGTTCTCTTGGGGTTCAAATTACGACTTAGTCAGGACCCAGGGGCGAAGGTAGAGTAGATGCATGGGGTACAATCGTACCCCCAAAATTTTTGCACAAAAATCTGGTATACACTCCCCTTAATACATAAAGTATACATTACACATACTAACAACATACTTCTCAACTCCTGGCAACCCATTTGGCATTAGGCCCAACAGAATCTGAGAATCAAGCCCAAGTTAACTAGTCAAGGAGGCATCAGGCCTAAGTGCCATCTGCCCATCCAGACACTCTGGCAGTAGCGCAGGGGCGCAACGCCGCAGCCGGCAGCTCATCGCGGCATAGGTGCATCGCGGCGCTCTAGCGCCGCTTCTGGCTTCTGCGCCGACGATCTCGGCCTCGACGCGCCGGTGGCCGATCGCGCCTCTTGATTCTCGACTCGAGGACCGCCCGCCCGCTCCCCTCCTAGGCTCCTTCAAATTCTAGTGTTGGCTTGATCTCCTCTGTAGTGATTTTTTATTGCAATATTACTTTCATAGCATGAAGGAACGTCGTATCACGTTGTAATTTTCTAAAATATTTCATGATGCTGGTTATAGTATAAACATGCAATTTGACACATTTGAATTTATATACTATATTATTTAAATTTGTGTTAGAACAGATATGTTTTAAGTTCACGTATCATCGTCTAAATCCTCGCTCCGCAATGTCAGGACCAGTTACTCATGGGTTGTCGGTCGCGAGTCCCGGGCTGGAGATTAGCGTGGATTTATCTGACCCTAAAACGGAAGGAAAAGGACGATGTAAAACAGATGCACGGTCAAAGTCCGTAGCATGGTTCAAACGACCCAGTCTTGGTTGTTCGGTTGTCCCTTGTTTTTATCGGCGTTTGGTCCCGCCCGCTTGCGCGCTTAAACTATTCCTGCCGCTGCCGCGCGGCCGGCGCCCCCACATCCGTCCCATGCGAACGCGGTGCCTGCGTGGTGTGAGCCGCGAGGAGGTCACCCCATGTGCGCCCCTGCCCGAAATTGGGATCTCGCATTGGTGCTCTGCTGTGCTCGCTCAGTGTTCGCCTGGGTCCGACGAAGAAGAGGCCAGGCCACCACCTCCAACTTCTCTGAACCGGGCACTCGTGTTTTATTCGGTGTTTCCATTTGGCGACGCCGGTGTGCCACTCCACGCCAACATGCATGCATGTTCTGCCAACTTTTGGGCGAGTGGTAGCTGAGAGCCATTCATCCCAATCATGATCCATGGATACTATTGTGTCAAGATGGGGGTGTCGTATCTACTGTCTCCGCCGGCAATTTAACATTATATATTCGGTCTAGGCAGCAAATTGGCAATCGCAACATCAACCTCTTCCATTGGCAATGTCAGAGGGCACAGTGACATGCCATTGGTTTATCACTTTATCTCTTCTCTTTTCTCCAAAAATTTCATGCACTGGATTAACTGATTTAGTTTTGGTGGCATTGTAGACAGTATTCGCTACGGCCTACGGTGCTGAACCACTGATGAGTCCCGCATGTACTTTTTTTTATCGAACAATCTAGATCGACAATGGCACCATTCCACTATAATACAAAGCCAGTCACTTTTTTTTATCGATTCCAAGTTCGATACAAAATGTTTCAAAATATTAAAAACAGGCCTGAAATGGACGGGACTAAGCCTACCATTCAAGACTGTTACGGCTAAAGATCAGAGCAGAGCCCAGAAAACCAGGTTACAGCAAAGGCTAAGCTACTACAACCAATTGCTAGCTCTCACATAGAACACAACCAACAACTACAGCAAATTATCAGACCACCTACAGAAAAGAAGGCGCTACTGAAGACTTGTTGACAGAGGCGCCCAAGGCCCAACCGTACGCTCTCTTGAAGATCTCCAACGCAATCCTGCGCAGATGTTCAGCACCTTGTCGAAGCGCCTCTCGTCCCTCCCCATTCGGCAACAGAGACCAATGATCAATCCAGAGCGTTAGGATCCTGTAAGCGTTTGCCCTGGAAAGATGCTGCATTGCGAGTTTTCCATATGGACCAACATATTGCAGCACAACCAACCAGAACAAGACGCTTATGTTTACCACCAAAATTCTGTAACCAGTTAGATAGCAAATCATTTACATTAACAGGCCGAGTTGGTAAACCAAAAGCACACATCACCAGACCAAACTTACCTAGCCACAGGACATTTAAAGAACAGATGACCAATGGTTTCATCTCCACCACAGAACACACTTTTTAGAACCATGCCATCCTCTTTTCAGCAAGTTATTTTTTGTCAATATACTATTTTTCAGAGCCAGCCACATAGATTCCTTAATTTTCATGGGAATCTTGACTTTCCAAATGAACTTGTTGGCAACAGCTGCAGTTTGAGATTTCAATGCACCATAAAAAGAATGTACACAGAATTTGCCTTTTGCATCAGGCAGCCAAACCAAATTATCAGAACAATTTTTCAGCTGGATTTGATTACAAAGGTTTTCAGCTGCTCCGATCCTTGCAAAGTTGCACCCCACAAAGTTCTTCTAAACCTAATATTTCCAACCTTTTCTCATACACCTGAGCCACTGAGATGTTTTTAGTAAAAGTGAGGTAATACAGCCTCGGGAATTGCTGAGATAATGGAGACCCATTTATCCAGTTATCTTTCCAAAAGTTAGTATTAACCCCATCTCCAATTTCTTTCTTACAAAAGGCATACAAAAGGTTTTTAGCCTCCATCACACCCTGCCAAAACTGTGAATCTCCAGGTTTGGTATCCAGTTGTGACAAATTTGATTATGAACGTATTTGTTCCTCAGGACTTCCTGCCAAAGTCAAGCTTCAGTTTCAATTTTCCACAGCCACTTCCCTAAGAGGCTAATGTTCATAATATTCAAATCTAACACCCCCCCAAACCCCTTGATCCCTTGGCATATACGAAGGCCAGTTTACCAAATGATATTTCCTAGCGGAATTAAGGATTTTGTCGCTCCATTCGTTGCTACTTTAGGATTTGTCGCTCGATATCTCACCGACGTGTGGGTCTAGGGGTTACATGTCAGTGAGACAATAGTGTTGACAAATCCTGAAACGCCAATGAATAGAGTGGCAAATCCTAAATTATTCCTATTTCGTAGGGGGAATTAAGATAACCCCTGATCTTCTTGCCAAAGTAATCGATCCCTAAAAAATCCATGTTAAAATGAATGTCTACGTCTCGACTCTCGAGTGTATAAAAGCGTACCAATGAACTTCTTGACAAAAATGTATTTCAATCCACCAAATTGTGTCTACAGAAACATTCGAAAGTGAAGCATTTGAATCTAACACGCGTTACACTACACACCTACCAGTCATCCAACACCGTTAGATTCTCCTTTCGAAATTGGGCACTACACAGCTGACTCACCACCGATTGGAGCGATGCCCCAAAAGGAGAAGCGTTCTTGGCAACTTTCGCAGAAACTCAACAGGATGGCTACTTTATTTATTCGGAGAAAGGAAAAGGCACTTTTGAAAAAGCTAGTAATCAGATGTCTAAAGTACACTGTTGCACGTCATAAAAGCGCGATTTATATTTTGGATTTCAAAGCATGTCCGGTACAATTGCTGCCTGTGTTGACGTGCACACACAGTGCGGCTGCACATGGAGGAAAGGAAGTGAAATAGATTTGGTTGAGCAAAGAACCGTGCCTGTGAAAAGCTAGCAGCTTAAGTTATACCAACCCAAAAAAAGAAGAAAGGTTAGCTTATAAACGTGAAACCAGTAAGCGAATTTGGGAGTCATGCAGGGTGCAAATGGAATTTGTGTGTCAAAAGAGGAATTGTTTGAAACGAAGAAGCAACGGCTACCCCAAGGCACGTCCGAATCGCAGGGAAGAAGGCGTGAAGCTATCAGCAACACAAGGTTTTCCGGGAATGACAGACAGGGACCGAGCTTAGCATCCGTGCCAACACCTCAACAACCCCGTATCTTAGGTTTTGTGACTTGTGAGATCGTCTGTGGCTCTTATCTCTGCGACCCTGTTCGCATCAACACAGGCGCCTGGACTCAGCGACACGCGTTCATGGAGCTTATTGTAGTTCTTGCGTTCTCAGACGCTTCAATTTCGCTTACTGGGAAAAAAAGAAGAGCCAAAATGACGCGGTTTTGGCCTGATACGCGAACAGCCCACGTGCATGTTCCGTAGGAATCATGATCCATGGTACGAAAGATTTTTACAGAATGTCAGAGGCTTAGAGCCACAGAAATCTCAACCATCTTGCAGGGCTCCATCTCTCTCCATGGCAGTGAGATGAGAAACACCTAAATAAATAGCCAGTGGCTTGTGCCATGCTCTCGCTCGAGAGCTCAGAAAGTGAAACAGCACGCTCACGTTGCGGGCCAGCCGCCTCACTCCGAGGCCCAAAATTCCCGATGGATCACAGAGAATCCAACGCATCAAGCTGTCCGGCACACACATGACTCGTGGTGGCACATCGCCCCCTTCTGGGATCCAGGCGCCCCCGGGCCCCACCCACCTCCCAGCAAGCCACGCCCCCCACCCCCGCCGCCCCACACACACACCAAAACATACCCACACCATCGCACCTACGTTCAACCCCACTGACACTGTGGCCCTCTTTATTAGGCGCCCACATGTCAGGGCGTTTCGCGTGTCCCCGATTGTTGCCTCGGGTCGCTCCACTGGATCCTTTTTGGAACGTAAAAGTAGATGTGAGCCGTTGGACCGCGATCTAACGGGTGGGGTTCATCGCGAGGCGCCACGCTGCGCAGCGGTAGTAACCCACTCCGCTGCACTCCCACGCCACTAGCAATTGCTCGACGGGATGCTACACTAGAGGTCACTAATTCTAACCCCCACCCCTCCCTCCCCCACGCCGCCTTCCCACCGGGCAACAACGCCGCCGCCCGCCGCCGCCGAGATGAAGGGAGCAATGCCGCCGCGGCCGTTCATGGTGCCGGGCCCCGGCGGGCCGATGCCGCTCCCGCAGCAGCAGTTCGGGCTGGTGGAGACGCGGCCGCCGCTGGCCGCCATGCTGCGGCCCCGCTTCAACATCCCGGGGCTGCATCCCTCCGGCGCCGCGGCCTCCGCGGCGGGCAAGACTGCGTCGACGTACGACCTCGTTGAGCCGATGCGGTTCCTCTACGTGCACGTGGTCAAGGCGCGGGACCTCCCCGCCACCTCCCCCACCGGCGCCATCGACCCCTTCGTCGAGGTCAAGCTCGGCAACTTCAAGGGCACCACATCCGTGCTCGGCGCCAACCACAACCCCTCCTGGAAGCAGGTGTTCGCCTTCTCCGCGACGCACCTCCAGTCGCATCTGCTTGAGGTGGCCGTCAAGGCCAAAGATCTGGCCGGCGGCGACGACCTAGTCGGCCGCGTGGTGTTCGACCTCGCCGAGGTGCCGATCCGCGTGCCGCCGGACTCCCCGCTGGCTCCACAGTGGTACCGGCTCGAGACCAAGCGCGGCGAGAAGCTCCCACGCAGCGAGATCATGCTGTCCGTGTGGCTCGGGACCCAGGCCGACGAGGCCTTCCCGGATGCCTGGCATTCCGACGCGCACGGGGCGGCGGCGGCCGTCGCTTCCACGCGCGCTAAGGTATACTTCTCGCCCAAACTCGTGTACCTACGCGTCGCCGCCATCGGGGCGCAGGACCTCGTGCCGCTCGACGCGTCCCGCCCCATGAACGCCTTCGTCAAGCTTATGCTCGCCGGGCAGGTGCGGCGAACGCGACCAGGCGTGCCGCCGGGGACGCCCAACCCGATGTGGAACGAGGAGTTCATGTTCGTCGCGTCCGAGCCCTTCGACGAGCCGCTGTTCGTCACGGTCGAGGACCGCGTCTCGCCGGGGCGGGACGAGCCGCTCGGGCGCATCGTGCTGCCCCTCAACGCCGCAATGCCGCGTCACGACCACTTCGGCAAGCCAGTGGAACCGCGCTGGTACAGCCTCGCACGCCCCACCGACGATGCTGAGAAGAAGGAAGGCAAGTTCGCGAGCAAGATACAGCTTCGGATGTCGCTGGACTTTGGGTACCATGTTCTCGACGAGTCCACTTACTACAGTAGTGATCTCCAGCCATCATCGAAGCACACACGGAAGCCGAGCATTGGGATCCTTGAGCTGGGGGTTCTAGGTGCACGCAATTTGATACCGATGAAGGCCAAGGATGGGCGCGCCACCGACGCTTACTGTGTTGCCAAGTATGGGCCGAAGTGGGTGCGCACAAGAACTATTCTTGACACGCTGAATCCGCAGTGGAACGAGCAGTATACTTGGGAGGTGTTCGATCCGTGCACCGTGATCACAGTGGTTGTGTTTGACAATAGCCAGATTGGGAGCAAGAATGGTGATGTCCGGGATGAGAGTATTGGCAAGGTCAGAATCCGGCTCTCGACACTGGAGACTGACCGGGTGTACACACATTTCTACCCTTTGCTGTCTCTTAAGCCCAGCGGCCTCAAGAAGACCGGTGAGTTGCATTTAGCTGTGCGATTTACATGCACGGCGTGGGTGAACATGATTGCCCTGTATGGCCGTCCGCTGCTGCCAAAGATGCACTACACACAGCCAATCTCGGTGATGCAGTTGGACTACCTGAGGCACCAGGCGGTGCAGATTGTTGCGGCAAGGCTTAGTCGTGCTGAGCCTCCACTGCGCAGGGAGGTTGTGGAGTACATGCTCGATGTGGGTTCTCACATGTTTAGTCTCCGGCGCAGCAAGGCTAATTTTTATCGTATCACCACGCTGTTCTGCGGTTTTGCGGCGATGGCCAAGTGGTATGATGGCATCAGAAGCTGGCGAAACCCGATTACAACTATGCTGGTGCACATGCTGTTCCTGATACTGATCTGCTACCCGGAGCTCATCCTGCCTACCATCTGCCTCTACATGTTCATGATTGGACTATGGAACTATCGTTACAGGCCAAGGCACCCACCGCACATGGATACTAAGCTATCCCATGCTGAGCATGCACACCCCGACGAGCTTGATGAGGAGTTCGACACATTCCCATCCAGCAGACCAGCTGACATTGTAAGAATGCGCTATGACAGGCTGAGGAGCGTCGGATGTCGTGTGCAGACGGTGGTTGGGGACCTGGCAACGCAAGGTGAGAGAGCCCATGCGTTGCTGAGCTGGAGGGACCCTCGGGCCACCGCTATCTTCATATTCTTGTCCCTCGTTGTCGCCATTGTGCTGTACGTGACGCCGTTCCAGGTTTTGCTGGTTATTGCTATGCTTTACCTGTTGCGCCACCCCCGGTTCCGCAGCAGGATGCCCTCTGTCCCGTTCAACTTCTACAGGAGGTTGCCTGCCAAGTCTGATATGCTCCTTTGAGGCAAAAGCATTCAAAACAAGAGAAAATGGAGTAAACTTGTAACTTTGTTTGTCTCTTTCATTTAGTTCCTTCTGATTAGCATCAGATCAGATGTGAATATACTTGATGAGTTGATAAATTAGAGGCAGTTGGTGGCCCAGCAATAAGGTGTCAAATTAAATGTTATTTGCTCAGATAGGCAGATAAAAGTGAGTGACTGGATCCCTTCTAGTTTTGGGGGCTCAAATTGTTAGTTTGGGTTTTCTAGTGTAGAACAAAACAAAAGGCGGGCACAAGACGATCTTCAGTGTATTTTGTTTATGGATTTGTGCCAATTTTGTTTGTTATTCTAGTAATCATGTCCCTGCCCCCTGGATCATGTTCTTTGTATTTCTGTGTGTTATTCTGCTGGAGACACTCACCTTCTTTGTTTCAGTGGTCATGCCCTGCGAGCTGCAGCTCTACTCCTCGTCAGGCAGTTTTGCTGCGATGTTGTGGCATGGTTGGTGGGGGTATTATTCTGTTGGATATTAGCAAAGTTCATCATTGTTGTGACCTACAAAATTGTCGGATCGGTTGATCTGTTACCGAATGTGCCGTATTCTAGTGGAATATGTTGTTCTCCGTGGTCCAGTGACCAGTGCAGAAATGAAGCCGTGGTTTGTGTCTTGTTCTGCGCCAATCGGCACCGAAGTAGTACCCATTTTCCTACGCAACTGACGCAAGAGAGAACCACCGGAAAGCTTGTACCCAAACACCCTTTGACCTGTGTACTGTGTCTGTTGTGATTTCTAACTGGACGAGATAAATCATGCGATCCTTTTCTCGCGGGCAACAAACGAACATGAGCGAGAGTACGAAAGAATACAACCCAAACGAATTGCTAACATGTTGCTGTTTTTCCTGAGAACTTTAGAATTTTGTACTACTTGGCATGATTAGTTCGACATGCGTGGCTACATATGGCTGAATCTACAGGGCGAGACAATGTTGCTATGTTCAATCCACTCTTGTGTTGGAGCATTATGCTCCTTTCAGAACACAACAGTTAAGTTACATAAAGCAATCGATTCATGGAATGATCAGAACGTGGGCTTGCAGAATTCTGAATCTCTGGGTTTCTTTTGATGTCAACAAGCAAACAACATTTTTGGTTTTGACATTTTTTGCTTCCTCTAAACAGTGTAGTAGCCGTTCCAACCATGAGATACAGCTCCTGGGTCCTAGCAGCCCTAGACAAATTTAGCCCAGCCCAAGCTTAAGCTAATGGCCAGGCTTTGCTTGCTCGAAATTTGGTCCCTATTTCACAACTAGGCCAGTGCAAGCCCAAGAATTTGACCTAAGGCCTAATAACTAGGCCAGTGCGAGATGAGGCCCAAATCTTCACGGGCCGTGTCACCGTTCGGAAGTCGTGGTATTCCGGCACGCGAAAAATCCTCGGCATTCAGAAGGGAAATCCGCGGCGGTGCGTGCCCTTCCCGTCTAATTAGGGTGTTGAATTATTTGGTTCTGAACCATTCGGTACGGAAAATGAGTTTGTTTAGGTATTTGGTTGGTTGAACGGAATCAAATTATTTGGGATGAGATAGTTCAAGAAATGAGAATATTCCACGTTTATGCTGTATCATCCCGTTCAGGAAAAAGTCCTGAACCACGCCGCTCACTCGAATTCCAAGACGCGCACGGAAAAAATAGATTGATTTATGAGCTTCAAATGACCATATTTCCTAAACCGAGTATCTGATTTGCGATCTGATTGAACCGTTGTGTTCCTTATCATTTAATCAACAAAACAAGACCACTCTTGGTACATTTTAGTGCAAAAAATATCATACAGAACCTACATGTCATAACATTCCAAAGTTTAGTGCAATCCAAATACAACCTCATTCATCAAACCAAACACCATCTTGAACTAACCAGAACCATTCTATCCCATCAACCAAACAAAATCATGTATCATCCTATCCCACCAACCAAACACTATATTTGTATCACTTCATCCAGAACGATCCCATCCTACTTGTACTATCCCATCCTATTCAACCTTATCCCACCAACCAAACGCACCCTTAGCCACCGGTCCCACTCCCGCGCGAAGATAAGGAGCCATATCCATATCTGCAGCACAAGCGTTTCATAGTCACAGCTCACACAACCTTAGAATGCGATAGAGCAGCGAGACGCCGCTCACGCTCGTCCAGGCGCGGCACGCGAAAAACTCCACGAGACGACGACGCGCGAGTCGGGACGGGAGGGGGGAAATATCTAAACGCGCGGCTGTGGGCTGTGGCGCTGTGCTTCCGAGCCAGTGGTGGCTGGCAGGCTAATCATCTCCCGCGCGCGTTTCCAGCGTCCCGGCCTCCTCAATCGCAGCAGCCGATGGCAGTCGTAGGGTGCCCGTCTCTCCCCCGCGCCTCGTGTCCGCGACGCGGTCTCCGCGCCGCCTGGTGGTCGCTTCAGCGGGCCGCGCCGAGCGCGCGCTCCACGCGCTTGTCCTCCTCTGTAAGTACGAGCTCTCCCTGTCTTCTCCACTCGGCCGTTTCGTTCGTCCTCCACTTGTATCACCGTGGAACATAGCTGTCGCCAGTTCCCCTTGTGGCACAGGTCGTGGCTTTCGGTCTCGAACTTGTACAAGTACAAAACAGAAATCGGTTCCGGTCTTGATTTGGTTGCGCAGTCTGATCACGAGTGGCGTTTAGCTCAGGAGGATTTGGCATAATCAGGGTTTTGAATACCGGAATTTATTTTTTACCGGGGGGGGGGGGGCGATAGAGCCGATTTTCGGTTTTTCGGTGAATTTCGGCCGAGATTTTCGGACAGAGATTTGAATTTTGAAAATTTTCGGCCGAAAATCGGCCGAAATTTTTTGAAAAAATCGGCCAGATTTCGGCCCATTTTCGGCGCTCCCAGAATTTTGCCCAGACGGCCAGGACATCCAGAAAACAGATTAATAGATAATCATGCAAACACTAAATTCATCCATTACAGAAATCATGCAAACACTGTATTCATGCATTACAGAAATCAGAAATCATGCAAACATCCAATCATCCACAAAACAGTCTTCAATCTTCATCATCTACTTTCAAAAGGAGTCAAGTGAGGAGGCAGGTTCACACTTTGTGTTGTTTTCCTTCTCCTAGTAGCAGCACTGCTATCTCTGAAGATGGCATATCCTTGCTAATATTAAAATTTTGCATACTATCTAATGTATCTTCTTCTTTGTGGAAGTCTCTCTGTTTTGTCCTGAAACATTTCAACAGATCATGTATACTATAGCTCAATAAGTCTGTAGGTTTTGTTAGCATATCGATGTTGTTATTTAGTAAACATGGATTGTTATATCATGTTCTGTTGAAGTAACTGGGAAGAAACTTATTTGCTTCATTCTTTCATTATTATACGAAGCATTAAATGGATATCTGGATTAACTTAGCTGCTGTGATGAGATGCAGATCATGCCCATACTAGGTCCAAAGCATTATACCAAAAGTTTCTTACATGTGCAGAGCATGCTCCATTCTTATATTTGGATGCTGTCAAAATAAACATTAACTATCCCTATTATCTGCGTTCAATTTCGGCCTAATGGATCCAGTAACATCTGCTAGTACTTTTATGAGATTAATATTCAATTTTCTTGAAAAAAATGCTTGAAAGCTGTAAGCATACTGACTTGTTTAACTAATACATTAGTAGTAAGCTTATAATATATTGCTGATTTCAGGGGCATACTAATTGTAAACTAATCCCTAGAATTCAACATACATCATGCAGTAGTAGTTCATTGTTTCACACACCAATGATGCTATACAACCTTCATGGATTACTTAGATAGTGGTCAATACAAGTGAATAGCCCCTTAAAAGTTTTAATGCAAATTTAGAACAAAATTATGTGCCTGATAGCATATAGTCAGAAAATTGCAAAGCATATAGTAAAAAGGAGGACATATCTGGCGAGTCTAGTAGAAATTTGGAAAGATCCTTTGTCTTCTTTATGCGTGTTTTTGTGATCTCACCTCCAATGTGACAATCTCGTCGTCATTACCATCATCATCACTCACGAAAGTCTTTGTCATCCGTGTCTACATAACTAAGGCTTCGGAATGAGTCAAGTGTCCTCACGCTTTCCACATCATCTTCATCTTCATATTTGTCCTTCCTCCTTTCTTCGTCTTTTTCTTCCTTATGATATCAAGTCGCTTCCTCTTTGATACCCAAACATTGAGAGGCTTGTCGAGGAGTGCTTCACCGGACTTTCGGGCACAACCCTTGAACTTGAAGGCATCGAAGGATCTTCAAGCACATCCCTTGAAGGCACCGGAGGATCCTCAAGCATAACCCGCACCTCTTCAATCACAACCCTCGAAGGAGTAGGAGGATCACCAGGTTCATCCATAACAGGCTCGGTTTCCCTAATCGATCTTGCCAACCAATCCATAATTGGGTTGTCTTGGTCATGTAGAGCGGTATCCATCAGAACTGCACAAGGATCCAACTCCTTCTCAGGGCGGTCTGCTTCTTGCATTTGGAGGCGTAGCTTCAAGTTGTAATGGACATAAACCAACTTGTGGAGCTTGTCATAACCTAGTCTATTTCTCACTTTTGTGTGAACCAACGCAAAGGTGCTCCAATTACGCTCACACCCGCTTGAGGACACGCATTGTGATACAATCTTCATTGCATACTTTTGCAAGACCTTCGCATGTCCTCCATACATGTACCACCAGGCGGCTGCGATAAACACCACAAAACATGCATACAATGGCATATTATATCTATCATTGTACAAGTAGACAAAGACAAGTATAAGCACTTACATGGGCTCATTTGTGATGAGGCAAGTTGTGCGCCTCGACTGTCAAATTCGCCTCTACAAGAGCGGAAAGCATCAAATTGAGCAAGTACCTGCACCTCACTCTGAGGCGAGTCGGCAATTTTCTCAATAGCCTTCTTCAGTGCTTTCGCAAATATTGGATTTTTCCCATAACCATACTTATAGTGTGCTTCTGGATCGAGTACACCGGCTGCATGAGCAAGGAATATAACCATAAAGTTCATGACAACAATAATTAATAAATAAATTGCTTTGTCTCCAGATATTACCTGCAACCATGAGAGTGTTCTTGTAGAGGTACTTCACCCTCGTCTTCACAAGGCTCATGAATTTGCTCATCTCTCTTGGCCTACCGCTCAAATGAGCTTCCATTTCATGCAAAGCACCCATCATCAATAGCATAAATCCGGACATTGTGGCCTTTTTTTGTGTATCGGCAAACCGCAATACACGGTAGAGTGGTTGCACTGTATCTAGCACCCACTTGACATCCACCCACCATGCACTGCTTGTCAAGCAGGAATCTGTATACTCGTAGTCAGGATCACTACTCCATGCATTATTCCTCCAAGCCTCAGACACCATCCACTGCCGGAATTTATCTTTTCTATCCCAGAAACTCTGCAAGAAGATAAACATTGTTCCAAACCTTGTCGCATTAGGTCTAATGAGCTCTCCACCAATGTTCTTCTTCATCTCAAATCTGCACCGCCATGGTTGTAGAAGAACCTCTGATTAAGCAGCACTCGAATGACATCGTCAACCTCTCGGCTCATTACCTATGTCCTTCAACATTAGGTTGATAAAGCGGTGTAAAACACATGGTTGCCAAATAATGTGGGGTATTCTAAGACAATCGAGAGCAAGCTTTCTTGAAATTAGATCCATTGTCTGTAACTATTTGAACCACCAACTTGGGGCCAATCTCATCAACAACCACCTGTTTGATCCATTCATACAAGTATTCGAATTACGCATATGGCGGTTGCATTAACAGACTTATGGAAGAACATGCGCTCATTGCAGTAAATCATAAAGTTAATTAAGCTCATCGATGTAGGCCCAGTCCATGAGTCGCACATGACCGTAACACCGTATATAGGCCAATCTTCCTTGAACTTCGCCATATACCCTTCCATTTCCGCATAGTTGGCTTGCAAGAATGGTCCATCGATATCTATGCCTCTTGGAATCTGCACCCCTTTGCCAAGCTCCTGAGTTAGCTTCATTGCTCCTTTAAAGTATGGGCAGTCAGCTTTCACACCAGGGATGTCGTTCGCATGAAACCACTTCGCCCAAGCTTCCCCAATTCCTTTTTTATTCTTCTTGCTGAACAATGTGTCCACCGAGCTTCTTTGAGGAGATTTCTCGTGCTATATCGTAATCAAAGGCTCTACCAGCAAACCTTGCATTGCGAAACAAGGTATGAATCCTACTAGTACTACCACTAGTACCAGCATTGCTACCAGTCGCACTCACGCGTCCTCCACTGCCACTCCCACATCCATGCTCATATGTCCCACCACTACGCTCCACCCTCTCCCGAAAATGAAGGTCCCTCAATGACGCATTGATAGCCATCTGTTCTTGTAAGTATTCATCGCTGGGCACATCAATTGGTGCATTCATATCTTCATAAATCTCTCTTTCGATTCTAAGCTTCTGCATCTGTGAGTGTCTCCTCCTTTGCTTCCCTGCCCGATCAGACGTCTTCATCGCATCACGAACCACCGGTGGCACTTGCTGACAACTTTTTACATTGCCCGATATACCCGCTAGATCTTTGCCTAAGCGGGTTGCACCTCCTCCTGGAAAGTCGTTAAACAATATTTGCACTTGAATCAATTCCTATTTGGTCCCCATGGCTCCAAACATAATCAATGCCCTCTGCAATTCCAAAAAACAAAGGATGTATGATGATCACATAATAATGAAGCGGAAGAAACAACACTACAACCCGAAAACATAATGTCCAAATCATCATTGATCATTGATTTAGTATTGACATTCCATATGTTTTCATCTTTTGTAGTGTTGTTTCTTCTAATATAATTGGATGAACACAAGTTACACAAGCATATCAGAATTCAGAAGCATATCAGTAGCTCAAATTCTGCATCCCAACTTCCCAAGCATATCAAACTATATGCTTTCTGCCTATATGCTTGGATGAACACAAGTAGTGATAAGATCATAAGAAAATATACATCCAAACTATATGCTTTCTGCCTCATTATATGCTTGGATGAACACAACTTACACAAGCATCTCAGAATTCAGAAGCATATTAGTAGCTCAAATTTTGCATCCCAACTTCCCAAGCATATCAGATGCATATCAGTAGCTCAAAATTCTACATCCCAAGCTATCATCCCATGACACATACATCTATATGCTTTCTGCCTCATTGAACAACCAAAATTCTACATCCCAAGCTATCAATCAATACTGTCAACATGGACTGAACTCTAAATCCACTGAACTCAACATGGACTTCAAGAATTACAGAGAAATTGAGCTACTGAGCAAAGCAATTACCTGTCGCAGATGCTTCCTGGCCGCGTCCACCATCGGTGCCCGCCTCTGCTTCTCGGCCGGCCTCCGTGCGCCATTGTGAGGCCGAGCCTCCATCTGTTATGCCAGTAGCGGTATCCGCCATTCTTGTCACCGCCGCCTCCATGCGCCGCTGAGGAGGTGCGGAGCTGAGCTCGAGCTCGGCGTGGGGATCGATTCGAGTTGGATCGGCCACGCCCGCCATCGAGCCCACCTCGCTTCTCGGCGCGCCACCGCTCGGTGCCGCCTCTGCTTCTCGGCGGCCTCGGTGTGCTGCTCGCAGGCCGAGCCTCCATACCATGTACCGCCGCCGATATCCGCCATTCTTGCGTCGCGCCGCCTCCATGCGCCGTGGCGCTTGATGCCTTGGCTTGGCAAGCCACGCCGCCGCGCGTGGCGGTGCCCTCTCGATCGCTGAGCCGCCGCCACCGCAAAGACGCACCAAGCCTTGACTTGGAGCGGCCGCCGCCGCCGCCGGTGGCGGTGCCCTCACCTCGAGGCGCTTGGAGCTGCCGACTTGGAGGCGAGGCGGCGAGCGGCAAAGAAACGACTTGGAGGCGGAGGCGAGCGGCAGCCGCCACAAAAAGAAAGACGCAGAAATTTGCTTGCCGCTAGGAGTGCTAGGCGATCTGACCCACGCTGGGAGTGCTAGGGCGACGCAAAGAAAGGAAGCGGCTACTGCAGTCGCCATCGACCGGCTCGTTTGAAAGTGGGCCGAATGTAACATTCGGGCCCGATTTGTTAGCCAACCGGGGCGATACAACCGATAAATCGGTTTTCGTAAAAATCGGCCGAAATTTAAAACCCTGGGCATAATTAAAGAGTTGTGCCCAAATTGCTCTTAGGATGTCGTTACCGTGGATACTTTGTGACATTTTCTGAGGTAATGGGACATTCTAATTTCGCAAATATTTGCATTGCAACGCTCATTGTAGCGCAATCTTTCAAAAATCGCTATTTCTCCACCTCAATCTCTTACTACATCAAACTCCCGATTTTTTTTAATTTGGCTCCGTGGTGCCACGTAAATGCAAAAATAGCCCCTCTGCCACTGTATTTACAAAATTAGCCCCCAAACGAGCGCGGAATCACTGGAGGCCGACGCGTAGCTCCTTCCGCGCTCGGTGACCGCGGAATCTCGCTATCCACCACGGCAACCCCTCCCGGCGTGGCAATGAGCGATGACCGCGGATGGTGGTGGGTCTGGGCCGCTTTCCGCACTGCCGGATTGCGGGAGGTGGCAGTGACCACAGAAGGAGGTGCGACGAGCGCAGAAGGTGGTGGAAGTGGTGAGGTGGTGAGGCCAAGAAACTTTTCACGCTACCGGACCGCGCGAGGTGGGCGCCCCTTCCGCGCTCCGCCACCGCGGGAGGTGGTCGCCCCCAGCCCTTTCGCGCCGGTGGCTTCAGTCCCGCGCCCATATGCATCGCTCTCACTTGCCGCGCTCGGCAATTGCGGAAGGAGATACGCGTCAGCTTCCTGGTTTCCGCACTCGTCTATGAGCTATTTTTTAAATATAGTGGCAGATAAGTTATTTTTGCATTTATCTGCACCACGGGCCAAATCAAAAAAAATTCCAAACCCCCCAGGTTGGATGCAAACAATCGCAAGTGACGTTTAATAATCGTATCTGGTGCGCTCTACCTAGTGTTCTCGGCGCTCCGACGTAATAACTTCAGTTTCCGTACAGAGAACTCACTGCTGCAACGTCATCCGTCCTCCTCGGAGCCACCGGCTCTGGAAACCGCGCTGCAGCCAGACTGAAGTGGCGAGCAGCGGCACCGTCGACGACGACGAGGCGTGCGAGCTGGTGAGCGGCGCGGACCTCGTCATCGGCGAGGACGACGACGAGGGCGTCCTCGCGTACCTCCTCCAGGCCGTCAAGAACAACAACGGCACCGGCATCCTCCTCCTCTCCGACATCTTCGGCTTCGAGGACTCCGCTACCCGGGAGTTCGCCTATCGCGTCGCCTGCCACGGCTACAAGTAATCAGATCGATCTTCTCCACACCAATCAATTCCTCACTTCTTTCGGTTGCTCTGCATTTGTCACCTCATCATGCATGTACACCTTGATCGATCTATGCATGCAGTGTTCTAGTGCCGGACTTGTTCCGCAGGAGCCCGTGGAAGAAGAGCCTCCCGATGGACGGCTTCGAGCAGTGGCTCGCCGGGCAGACCCCTGAGAGGGTGTCCGGCGACATCGACACGTGCACCAAGTGGCTGGTGGACGAGTTCACGGCGGCGAGGGTGTCGAAGAAGTTGGGCGTGATCGGGTTCTGCTACGGGGGCGGCCGCCTCGTGGAGACGCTGGCGCGCGACGCCGACGCCTGCTTCAGCGCTGGCGTCTGCTTCTACGGCTCGCGGATGGACGCGTCCCTGGGGGCACGAATCGCGGCCCCGGTCCTGTTCGTCTGCGGCGACGGCGACCCGCTGTGCCCCGTGGAGACGGTTCGGGAGCTGGAGAGGCGCGCGAGGGGCGCCAAGACCATCGTGTACGCCGGCAGGGGCCACGGGTTCGCGCACCGGCCGGATTCGCTGGAGGACGACGGCGACGCCGAGGACGCGTTCGCCGCGATGAAGAGCTGGCTGCACGAGCACCTGCTCGCCTGATCAGCCGCAGTCGTAGATTTGTGTACATGGTTTCGTACTGCTTCTGTATTGTAAGTAAGTTGACTCGTAAAGCATATATATAGGTTTGTAGCAATGAGTGCTGTAAGAGGGAATGAATTTCATAGCGTTTGATTCATGGACAATTTGGTATATACAATTGAATAACTTTGGGTCTTCACAATATATTATTGATGTCTCACTGACATATGAGCTCTAGGGTCATATGTCAATCTCATAATGAGTGATATATTGTGAATCATATAATTCATATAATTATTCAGTGACATATTGTCAACTAGCAGGGTGCCCCGCGCATTAGCGCGGCTAGATTTATTTCGAAGTTTATATAAATGCTTGATAATATATTTACGTATCTTGCAGTCTATTTAGACTTTTAAGATATTCTAAACATTGGAAACGACAATAAAAACTTGGAAGAAATTACAACCTAAAGAACATAATTGAAATATGTTCTTTGATGGAAGAAAATCATTAAGCATAATAAGTTGTTACGATTCTTAGAAACTAATCACTCTAGGTTCTTCATGCATACTCTATTAGTTATGTTTGCCCAAATTGTATGCATGCACATGTACTTCTGTTTAGTCTCAAACAATACGTTAATTATGTGTGCGGCAAATTAACTTATTAGTTTACATGGTATAATGTATCAGAATACATTGCTCACGCATACACCGATGCACCATGGACAACCTACCTTGAACTTATCTTCCCTCACATGCCAGCTACCCCACCAAACCATGTGGCTTCTATCACCTCTCATCGTCATAGTTTTTTTTTTTGCTTCAGCCTTTAACAGTAAACTCAAATCTTGATCGATCCTTCTCAGCTGTTATCCCTTTCAATGTAGTACTTTACCACATAGTTATCTTCTACTTCTCCCAAATTATTGCTAAATGCTAACTATTACGACATCAACGCGTATACACATGCAACCATCACCGATCCCAGTCGAGGACACGTGTCACGCTCTCTCCGGTGACCCTGAGCATATTCCCTACGATCGCGTCATCTCTACTCCAGGCTTTTTGCTCCTCTACCTCTGTACGCTCGTGCTTCTATTCGTACAGATGCATGCATGATGTTATACATGTCTGACGTCCTCTTCTCTCGTGTCAGTCACTTCTCTTCTTCTATGTTGGCCAACTCAACATTGTGGCTTCCTCACTAACCGTGGCGACCTCTCATCTTCACTAATGTCAGCATGTCTTTTTTAGCCGTTGTCTAACGATATCGAGAATCTTTTCACCATCGCCGATGACAACGTGCCCCTCACAAGTGATGACATACTTCGAGCCACCTGATACCTCCATATCGTCAATATCTCATATTCAATGCAAAGCTTCATCTCCTCTCTACCAGGGCTTTCCCATCATCGAGCTTCTTTGGCTACTAACTTCTTCAACAATGTTGATACTCTCCACTTGTCATCACGGCATTTGGCTCCTTCAACACTAGACTTTCTCTTCAATGGCCCCGGCGAGCAACACGATATTGTCCTTATCTCCGTCGCCTCCGTCTCGGCTCTTCTCTTCCCCGTGGATCAATTTCTTCTTGTATGACAGATCGATGCCATTACACTCTTTCATGATCTCCTCTGACACTATTCGTGCTATCCTCGTTATAACTTGTATTTTTAATCAAAATTTCAGTTATTTTTATTTTTATTCTATAAAAAACAACAACAAAAACACATGACCTTGAGAGCGAATGTGATGACTTCTTTTGTGTCTCCTCCGACACCATTCGTGCCATCCTTGTTATAACTTTTATTTTTATCAACATTTCAGCTTATTTTTATTAGAATTCGTATATAAATAAAATTGGCAAATTTATATAGTTTATTCAAATTTTAGTCATTTGGTTATTTTATGTTGGAATACGTATGGAATTCAAATTGTAAATTTTCTTTTATTTTTATTTCAAATTTCAGTTCTTTGTTCTTGAAATTCTTATCCAGATTCAATCGCTAATTTTTATTCCAAATTGTAGTTATCTAGGGATTTTACTTGAATTAGTATTGAAATTAAATTGTTTATTTTATTTTTATTAAGAATTTCAATTTTTTGTTGTATACAAATCTAATTGCCAATTATTGTTTAATTTTTATTACAAATTATAATTATTGGAATTCATATTGAAATCAAATTGCTAATTTTATTTTATTTTTATTTTGAATTTAGTTATTTTTGTTGGATTTCGTATACAAATCTAATTTCCAATTTTTTGTTTTTATTTTGAAATATAGTTATTTAGGATTTTACTTAGAAATTAATGTGGAAATCAAATTACTTATTTATTTTATTTTTATTCCAAATTTCAGTTTTATTGTATTTGATATGGACTCTTTTACTTAGGAATTCATATGGAAATTAAATTGCTTATTTTATTTTTTATTCCGAATTTCAGTTTTATTTTACCTGATATGAACTCTTTTATTTAATCTAGACCATTATAATTTGGACCCGCCATGATTGACAGTGTAGATCTTTCTATTTGTCCACGATTAATGTTGAAATTTCTAGCCTTTGAGAGCAAACACGGTGGTTTCTTTTGACTTTGCTTTGGTAAGATAATAGATTTTTCTTGATTCAGCTATTCGTTCTAGCGTTTGATAATGCTGTTCTTATTGCCGCTTCATGTTTTAGTGGTTAATCATGAATTCATGACTCCGTTTTCCGCGTGACCGCGAGAGTTTTAACGTGAATGTTCTTGCGTGGATTTGGCCCTAGATGGGGATACCGCTTCGACTTCCACCTGCACGGGCTCCTTCATTTCAAACCCAAACCTGAGGTATCCAATAGTCCTAGAAAGCAACCACTTGTGGCCCAATAGCAAGGCTCGCTCAAGTTACAGTCAACTGGCCACAAATTGCGTAATTGGGCTACATTAGTAGTACTTCTTTGGAGAAAAATAAAGAGGCTGCGCTTCAAGCATTTGTCGCACTCATGTCATGACTCATGGGATGCGGACGATACACCAACTCCGTGATACAATCTTGAGCCGTAACCCAAAACCACGAGCAGTAGCATCGATATCCTTTTCTTACATATATTACCATCAGTTTCTACTACATGTTGCGTAGCGTCTCACCCAACCTAGATGCGCTCGATCAACACCAACGTTAACATCAACTTCACTGTGACGAGTGGAGCTAAACGAATATATGCTTTGTATGCAGCTTTGCCGCGCCTGCACATCACTTCAAAAGTCCCAGATCGTCAGAGCGCGACCTACCTAAATCTAAGGACATCACTGTCAAATTGTCATAGAACCAAAAAAAAAAAGAAGAAAGCGATCGACGCTATACTACTCGTAGTAGTTATCAGTTTTAGCAAAACCGATGAAATTAAATTTAGCTTGTTTACACAGAAGACACCAATGATTTATATTAGCAGGGATCAGTATCTAGTATCTACTGTCTGCAACCTGCAAGTTCTGCAGCTTCAACACAAGTACACAACTGTCTGCTCCCAGTCCCAGTGCCGTTGGGGTAGCCCACTGTTGAGATAAGAGCAATGCATACTTAAGAACTAGCACACTGTTCGATTTGTTTTGAAGTTAGTATAATACATGATAATACCTTGTAGATTTATTTCGATGTTTGTATAAATACGTGATAATACCTTGTAGGTTAAGATTTTTTTAATTTGGCCCCGTGCTGCCATCTTAATTACAAAAATAGCCTTTTGGCATCAAATTTGTAAAAAATCGACCCCCATACATCGGAAGAGCGAAGAACCAGAGGCATCGACGCGGATGGCATTCCAGCTCTTTTTTTTCGGGCGCGGAACGCCGGATCTTGTAATATCGAATCTGAATCTGAAATAATCTGAAATGGGCGGGCGGATATTTTTCGAAGGTATGCGAAATTAATGAAAACATATAACTAGGATGCTCACGGGCTTAACTAGTTCATCACAAACATCCGAACCGTGAGAGTTCGCCGACATTCGCTTTTGTAATACTTAGTTCACACTAACATCGCGCTGCAAGGAAAGGAAAAAAATGCATGTAAGAAAATTTCATGCATTTAATGCATGCATGCATCATCGAAGCAGATAAATGACAAGAGAAGAAAATTTCATGCACTTAATGCATGCATGCATCTAATGCATGCAAGCATCATCGTAATTTTAAAGAAATGGCGCCAGATTACCACCTTGATTTGTTGCATTTTACGCGAAAATCCCGACAGCATCTTTCGTGCTCTTACGGATAATGCATCCGTATCCGCCGGATAGCATGCCTAAGCAATCAATTCGTTTCGCGCTTTCCATCCGATTGGAAACTATCCGATCATGCATCTAATGCATGCAAGCATCATCATAGCGCACCGTTACCACCTTCTTTGCGTGGCGAGCATCTTCCGTGCTCTGATGCTGAAAGTAGCCTGATCTACGGCCGGCGTCCTCGACATTCCTATAGTTCACTGGAACTACGTCGACATGCTAGACACAATGGCAATAGAAAGAGCAATTTAGAGAATAGCAAAATATTCATTCGAAAGGTTAGAAAATAATATCAACAAACTAGTTTTTTGTCTCAAAAAATGATCTAATTAGGTCACAATTACAAAAGAACCTTTGGACCAACATTTGCAAAAAGACCCAATATTTTTATTATGAAAATACACATAGGCCGAAACTTGGTGGGTAGGTAGGGGTGGATAACAAGGTGGCTCGGCTCGTTAAGGCTCGTTAAGAAAACGAGCTCGACTCAGCTCGGCTCGGCTCGTTAAGATTACGAGCAAAATATCAGGCTTGGCTCCATCAAAAACTCGAACTCGGCTTGTTAGGCACTTTATTGAATTGACATCCAGAATTAATAAAACATCTATGCAAATAAATAAGCATCCATGCAGATCACAAATTCATAATATCACTTGAATGAACTAGTAGTGACTAGTCCATGCAGATCAATAAAATGTTTTCTTGTGAATTATGATCAATAGTATCAAAGTCCATAATATCAGTCATAACATCCATGCAGATCACAATTCACAAGTTCATAGTATCACAAGATCACATCCATGCAGATCAATAAAGTTCATAACATCCATGCAGATCTATAAAGTTCATAACATCCGTGCAGATCACAAGTTCATAATATCACAAGATCATAAGTTCATGGACTAGTCCATGCAGATCAATAATATCAAGAAAAAGTTCTTAAGTCATAACTAGTCCATGCAAATCAATATACATAAATGCAGATTCTTGAATGAACTTGGCCACCAAACAAAATATCTTTTTGTGATCTTGTCAACTTATCCTCCACCAAACAAAAGCACAAGCAAAGAAGGGCTGCAGGGCGGAGTGCCCGCCAAGCGATGAGAGGTCAGAGTGTTTCCAGACGCTTCTGGCGCTGCGATGGCTGCTGATCCACCTCCAGCACCGATAATTGAGCATCTGGAAGGATTGTCCCAACTAGCTGAGGCTCTAGTCAGAAAACCTATGAACTACCGCGGGCCAGATGGGAAGAAGGCCCGAAAGTCCTTGTTGACCACCGGAGCCGATGGGAAAAAGTACTAGATAGGAATAAATTTCCATGAACGGGCCAGAACTGCAACAGATGAGCGCTTTTGGTCCATCGGCAGCAGGACCTGTACACCAATGCTTATGGCGTGAAGAAGAATTTTGCTCAGAACAAATGGATCAATTGGGACAAAATCAGGCCTTACGAAGAGTTTCAATGTGTTAAGAAAAAAATATCATGACACTGGTCTTCATAGAGTGATGGCTGCAAGACATGACTAGCATGTAGAGACGATCAAACAGTTCTTCGCCACATTCTACATAAATCCAAGTAGGACCTCTTTGACTTGGATGACTGGTATAAATAGGAAGATTACCGTCACATAGAGATTTTGGGAGGATATTCTACTTGATCTGTCTGTGCACGATGGCAGGAATGACTACCCGAAGATTAAAGGCAGTTTGACTAACAAAGAAGTAGAACAGCTCCGCAATGCAAATCCTACTCTTATTAATGCAACAAATCGTATGCTGAGAACGACCATCTTCCCTAAGGCTGGAGATAAGACTACAATTCACAATGAGAACAAGCTCATATTGTATCATATTTTGTTTAGGAAGCCTTTCGACGTTTGTAGACATGATGCTCACAGAGATACAAAAAACTCGCCGCGACACCAGAAACTAACAACTCTTCATCATGCATAGATGATGTAGTTGCATGCCCCTATTCTCATTTTATTAGTTATTTTTTCTTTCCAAATTGTATACATGCACATGTGCCTTTATTTAATCTCAAACAATACGTTGATTATGTATACAACAACTTATATTATTAGTTTACATGGTATAATGTATTAGAGTACCTTGCTCATGTATGCACCGATGCACCATGGATGACCTACTTTGAACTTATCTTCCATCACATGTCGGCTACCCCACCAAACTATGTGGCTTATATCTCTTCTCATCATCACAATTTTTTCTTCAACCTCCAACAGTAAGCCTAAATCTTGATCGATCCCTCTCAGCTGCTACCCATTCCAATGCAATACTTTACCACATAGTTATCTTCCACTTCTCCCCAATTATATCTTAATTCTAACCATTGCAACATCAATGTGCATACACATACAACCGTCGCCGATCCCAGCTGGGGATACGTGTCATGCTCTCTCCGGTGGCTTCAAGCATATTCCCTGCGGTTGCATCATGTTTACTCTAAATTTTTTTGCTCCTCTACCTCTATACGTTTGCGCTTTTATTCGTACGGATACATGCATGTACATACGCATGCATGCTTGACGACCTCTTCTCTCGTGTCAGTCGCTCTTCTTCTTCGACATTGGCCAACTCAACGTTGTGGCTGCCTCACTAACTGTGGTGACCTCCCACCTACACTAATATTGACATGTCTTCTTTAGTCGTTGTCTAATGATATGAAGAATCTTTTACATTGCCGTAAATCGCACAACGTGCCCTCAACAAAGGATGGCATGCTCCTAGCTACCCGATGGCTCTATATCATCCATAGCTCATTTTCAATGCAAAATTGGAAAATAGCTATTCTCTAAATTCCTATAGTTCGCTGGAACTACGTCGACATGCTGGACACAATGGCAGTAGAAAGGGCAATTTAGAGAATAGCAAAATATTCATTTGGAAGGTTAGAAAATAATATCAACAAACTAGTTTTTTCTCTCCAAAAATGATCCAATTAGGCCACAATTACGGACCTTTGGACCGACATTTGCAAAAAGACACAAATTTTTTATTATGAAAATACACATAGGCCGAAACTTGGTGGGTAAGTAGGGGTGGATAACGAGGTGTCTCAACTCGCTCGTTAAGAAAACGAGCTCGGCTCGACTCGTTAAGATAACGAGCAAAATATTAGGCTCGGCTCAGTCAAAAACTCGAACTCGGCTTGTTAGGCTCTTTATTGAATTGGCATCCAGAATTAATAAAATATCCATGCAAATGAATAAAAAAAACCCATGCAGATCACAAATTCATAATATCACTTGAATGAACTAGTAGTGACTAGTCCATGCAGATCAATAAAATGTCTTCTTGTGAATTATGATCAATAATATCAAAGTCCATAATATCAGTCATAACATCCATGCAGATCACAATTCACAAGTTCATAATATCACAATATCACATCCATGCAGATCAATAAGGTTCATAACATCCATGCAGATCTATAAAGTTCATAACATCCGTGCAGATCTCAAGTTCATAATATCACTCGATCACAAGTTCATGGACTAGTCCATGCAGATCAATAATATCAAGAAAAAGTTCATAAGTCATAACTAGTCCATGAAAATCAATATACATCCATGCAGATTCTTGAATGAACTTGGCCACCAAACAAAATGTCTTTTTGTGATCTTGTCAACTTATCCTCCACCAAACAAAAGGTCTTGCCAACTTGTGATCTTGGAATCTGGAAAGCATTCTGGAAATGATCATACTAATTTAAGTTGGTAAAAAAACATTCTAGAAATGATCATACACGTGAAAGACAAAAGTATATTTTCCAACGCATGCAACAATTCAATGTGTACCATGCATTGTCTAGCTAAGCTAGCCTGCCATCATGAGACAGCAGCAAGCCAGCAAGGGCAGGCCAACTCCAAGGACATCTAGCAGGCAACAGGCTAGCCACCACACCCTCATTAGTAATGTCTAGTGCATGATAAAATGGGAGGATTGGTAGTGCATGATCTAGTGCAGTGTGACATGTCATTAGTTATGCCATATTGGTAGTGTATGATCTGTAGTGCATGATCAAGTTTGAAAAATAACTTACCACTATTTAACTAGTTGCTAGCCACCACACCTCAAGAAATGGTACAGATTCTACATCGTCCTCATCGTCTTCTTCCTGTTTAGGTAAATCATAATTGAGTTATTTATCAATATTAACAAATAGGATAAAAGAGGACAATAGTTAGTATGGAAAAACGTACCACAAACATTATGGATGTCATGTCATTTTGAGAACCTCTTATCCAGCTAGAACCACAAACTAATGCCTCAACCATAGATGGGCGTAGAGCACTACGATAATCATCAAGAACTCTACCTCCAGCACTAAAGGTTGACTCAGAGGACACGCTGCTTGCAGGTACCGTCAAGAATTTCTTGGCCATCTTTGACACAACCAGGAACCTATGAGTATTCAATCTCCACCAATCAAGCAATTTAAAACCCGTGGCTGCTAAAGGATGATTTGGTTCATCTAGATAGATGAGTAACTCTGATTTAGATGGCTCAGTAGAAGTAGATCGCAGAAAGATTTGAAACTCACTTGAAATTGAGACTAATGAGCAACTGATAGTGGTATCAACGGTTGAAGAGGACTCGGCCCTGTTGTTGGCAGCCTTGTTGGGGAGATGTTGCATCTCATGTTGGGAATAGAGATCAAACAACTCATCATGGATATCACTTTTCTCACTGGAGGCTTTGGATGAGTCATACATCTGTGTGAAACACCAACTAACAAATCTCATCTTGAACCTTGGATCAAGAATAGTAGCAATAACCATAACATTGTTTCAGCCCAATACTTGTTGAACTTATCCAACATTGCTTTACCCATACTCCTCAAATGTTGATCACTAGTACTTGCGGCCCTCAATGAACTTGAGGCAACATCATTTGAGGATGCATTATCAAGAGTGATAGTCATAATTTTATCTTCGATTTTCCATTTAGTAATGCATTCAAACACTGCCTGAGCTATCTCATTTTCTGTGTGTGGAGGGTCCAACTCAACAAAGTTCAAGACATGGCATTGCATAGCCCAATTAATATCTATGTAATGAGCGACCAAACTTATGTAGCAAAGGTTTTGATTTGATGTCCACAAATCACAAGTTAAACTTATATTGTCAACACCTCTAAGACTCTTCCTAAGGAGTGATTTCTCTGATTCATAAACCTTTATGCATTCGCTTCTTATAGTCTTCCTACCAATAAACTGATATGATGCATTCATGTACCTCATGAACACATTAAACCAAATGTGTTCTACCATCTTAAATGGATAATCATATACAATTATCATCTTAGCAATTTGTGGATGTCATGAGGACATTATGGATGTCATGAGGACATTATGGATGTCATGGGACATGCTCATGATCTTAGGTGATGAGACAATTGGCAATTGCTTTGAGAGTTTGTTGAAATTTGGAGTTTTCAAAGAAGTGTGAGGTTGTCTTGGTAGTACTGAGTTGTGGCATGATTACCGCTTATGGTTCGACCGCATGTTTGTTGGCGGTTTGAATTTTCCCGAAGCCTTGTGTTTGGTTTCTTGGATTTTCTCTGGTAATGGTACGATCGTTGGAGGGAACGGAACTACCGCATGTCTAGGGTTTGAACGCGTGTTTTGCTCGAGCCATTAGATCTTGATCTAACGGTCCATATTGCATTGGACGTTCGGACCGTCCGAACGGGTTAGGATTTGAGAGGCGTTCAATCGAAATCGGACGGTTGGAAATCGATGGAACGTTCGGACTTTGAACAATGCTTCAAATCGGACGGTTTTGAGACGCGGTCCATTCGGCCATGAAATCTAGGCCGTCCATGTGTCAATGGATTGGTTTCTAGGGCCTTTGTGCGTTTTGCCAAACTTTTGTACCGCATGGTAGTGGCGGTAGTACCGCAAGGCGGTAGCTCCGTTTCTTAGTTGGCGGTTGCATTTTTCCAAAGAAGGTGTCTTTTGAGTTTGGTTTTTCTTGGTGAGCGGTAGTACCGTGTGGTGAACGACGGTAGTACCGCATTTCGGTAAGACCGCTTGTAAGCGGCATGGAAATTCCAGAGAGGATGTTGTTGGAGATTTTGGGATTTCTCCAAGTTGCGGTATGACCGTAGTGTTTTGAGTGGTATGACCGCGTGGCGGTAATACCGGGGTTTAGTTGGCGGTAGTACCACTTGTGGTTTGAATTGTGCTGATTGTCAAATTTCTTGGAGATTTGATTTTGGGTTAGGTCAAGTTCATGTTCATCAGTGCATATGTGTTGCATGATGCATGTTTTGGCTAACGTAGGTCAAGTTGTGAAGAACTTGTTCCCAGAAATGGTTTCTTGGTCTATTGTCGCAGTGCGGTGGCTTGCATGTCTATGATGGTCGTGGCAGAGGTGGATCGACTAAGCTTGGAGAGTTGAGGTCCGAATGATCGAGGATGCCGGGTGGTCGAGGACTCAAGCGGTATGCAGAATGGACATGGATGACCGAATGGGCGGTTCGATCTACCGGTTGGATCAAGCGGCGAGAGTCGGTGCAAGTGCTATGGTGCCGATGGGATCCGGACGGAGAGACTTACCGACATGGAGCCATTGATCAACCTACACGGCGAAGCATGGGATTGCTTCAGCGATCTGTGGACTCGGTCTTTTGGAGAAGGATCTAGAAGGGGTATTTTGGTAATTTCACCAAATACGCCTTGGTGACTTTGGCTAAACCGCCGCGAATTGGCGCATGGTGAAGTGGTTTAGGTCAATCGATGATGAAGACGGCGCTTTGAGATGCGTGCGTGTGTTAACCCATTGTGTGTTAGGGTTTAATGGGTGCCCTAATGGAATATTCCCTAGATGCTAGTCTCCATATAAATAGAGGGGTGTGGCTGCTGGCTGTTGTTGCTGCTGCCGCTGGAGAGGAGCCGCCAGAGCCAAACCCCATTTGATATGCCCTATTTTGGTTTTAGGGTTTTGAGGAGAAAAGAGGGGAGAGCTAGATTCTAGGGTTTGGATTGAGAGTGAGTGCTCACGAGTTGAGCTTTGTCCTCCAGGATTGGAGTGGCTGTAAACCAAATCATCCATCTATCTGAAATCAATCCATCCAAGGTTTTCTCAAGTTCAGTCCTTTTTGTTCTTGTTGTTTATTTTCTGTTTTTGGGACTTTCTTCGATCTGTGAGTTTTCTCTGTGCTCTTGCTGTGCTTTGACTTGTTGTGATATGTGGGATTACATCTAGGATGATCTGGATCATCAATCATTCACAAGCAAGTCTTTGATTCAGTTTTCATATTTTGCTCAGTTCTTGAACAGACTTCACTCAAATCGAAAAAGGTTGGAACTTTGCTGTGGATCTATTCGATCCTTGTTTGGAATAGGTTCCTAACCTCTTAGAGAAGTTGTGTTTCAAGTTTCGCGGAGTTTGCCCTTGTAGATCAAAAGTTGTGCCAATTTTCGTTTTGGTTTTTCAGCTGTCGGGTCGAACTCCAGGACAATCGGTAGTACCTTCCATTTGCCTGTGGTAGTACCGCATTGTGGTAGTACCACTCAGTTCACTGCGGTAGTACCTATTATAGGTAGTACCGCTGGTTATATTGTGGTAGTACCGATTTCCTTGATTTTTCATAACTTCTTCAGGGAGTTTGCTACTGTGCTTTGGGGGTTTAGGAATGGATTCATTACAAGTCTTCCACTGTGCTTAAGCATTCATCTTCATAGCTCTCATAGCTATTGGAGTGATTTGCGAATTGCGAGTTGAATCCATTATCTGTGCAAAAAGATTAGGCGCTCCTATTCACCCCCCCCTCTAGTCGCCTATTCCGATCCTACACAATTATTCTACGGCTTGTAAGCAAAGAGCCCATAGCAATACCTGCACTTTGCCTTTGTCTTAGTCTTCCCTTTCTCCTTCTTGGATGGAACGTTATCCACCTTAAAAAGCTCCTAACAATTTGAACGCTTTCCTCGGCTCCTTTTGGAAGGAGACACTGGAATACCCTTCTGTCTTTTGGCTCTTCTCTTTGCCTTGGGAGATCCAGACACACCGCCATCATATTTTTTCTCATCATGAGTTGCAGCATCAATAGACACATGTGAAGGTTCGCCTCAGATGAACCACCAGGAATGTCGAAATCACTATATTCGGAGTCCTACACAGATACAGAACATGACATATATAACATAACATTTCCTTATGTGCTAAGACTAACATTTCATTCAATTGATAAGACTAACACTAATCCTTTAAAATTGATTAGATGATCAATGATCATGCTACCATGCACCATCTTTGTTATGCAACATTTCATTCAATTGATAAGCCACTAACATGAAGGACATTTAAGATCTAGTCAACATTTCATTCAATTGATAATCCATCTCTGTATGACATATCTATAACATTTTATTCAATTGATAAGCCACTAACAGGAAGTCACTAGTCAACATTTCATTCAATTGATAATCCAGATCAGAGGAGAGCAATCCGAAATGATTCATGAATTCAAGACACTCACCGAGGGGACATCCGCAGTAGGGGTCGGTGCCGAACCTGCTGGTTGGATAGGGTGAGGTGGCTTTGTAGTGGACGCTGGTGTCGAGGCAGAGGGTGAAATGGAGTCAGAGGCGGACAACCTCTTCCCTCCGCGGTTCTTGGACTCCAGGCTTGGTTGTTGATCCATCGTGGGAACTAGGAGCCAGAGGCAGAAGCCCGGGGTCGATCAGTCGAGGCGGGAGGTGGGGGTGGACTAGACTGGACATAGAGACAAGACGAGCGTGAGGAGGGAGCGGGTAGCAGCGGGTAGGAGGTGGGTGAAGTGGAGGCGGAGCGGGCGATCGGGACCGAGCAGGCTCGAGCGCAGGGGGTCGGCGGCGGGCGTCAGCGGCGGCGCGTGAATATTGGGGTGGGAGGCCGGGCCGCATTGTGAGGTGGAGGAAGTGAGGTTGGGACCGAGGTGGAGCAGAGGTGGCGGCGTGGAGGCTAGGACCGAGCAAGAGATGGAGCAGTGAGGCGGCCGGATCAAAGGGGTGAATCAGGGAAGGAAGGCCAAGCTGCCACCCGCCAAGCAAAGCATTAGGTTTAGGGACTTAGGGTTGCACAGGGTTGCACATCACTAGATTAGTGGGATGGGCCGCTGGCGAGCTAAACGAGTTACCGGGTAACTCGTGAGCCAGCTCGGCTTGGCTCGTTAAGGGATCGAGTTCGAGCCGAGTCTTTAACGAGCCGAGCTGGCTCGCGAGTTTCGAGCTTTTTTTCCACCTTTGTGGGTAAGCATTGCCATGGTAAAACTTCAAATTATTACTAAAGGTAAAAGTGGTCATTTATGAACATCAAATCAACACTAATGCATACATACCACCACTACAACATATGAAAGTACAACCATATGTCCTAAATGGGAAGGACCTGGCTAATTAATTTACTAAGTCCAGACATTTAGCCCATATGCTATAGATGGTAGGAGTTACCTGGGTGGTGCAACGATGATAATTGACGTCCATGTCTGTCGGGGCTTGCACTGGGTGACGGTAATTGACGTCCATGTCTAGCTAGGTTATTCCCTACAACGATGAGCTCCAGATCGATGGTAAATGACGTCCATAACTTGGGCTTAAGCTCATCGGACGGGCTAATGTAAGGATAAAGTATCGCTTAGTCGCACGCCCAAGGAAGCGTGTCATGACCGACATTATAAGCTGATTATCTCGTGTGGGTTAAGCTGTACAATCTCTGCAAAGTGTAAAACTATTCGAATAGCCGTAGCCACGGTCAAGAGCGGGCAATGTGTGTTTTCACATGGTAGATTTGAGTTTTGTTTTCAAAGAATTATTTTGGGAATCCAGAGTAGTTGAAACTCTTATATTGTTGTTCTGGCAGCTAGAACCAGTTGGACAGCTAGAGCCCTACTCCTTGAACCTTGGCGACTAGAGCCTTGATACTAGTGACTGGTAGTTAGAACCTTCACTAGTGAAACAATTAATTTATTTATTGAAACTACATTTGTGAAACGTGCTTTATGAAAATTGTTGAAACATAAAATATTGTTTTGTGCAAAAGAACTATATAAGCCCAATTTGTTAAAACTATGCATATGTTGGAAAGAC
Organism: Phyllostachys edulis; assembly: GCA_036346405.1. Lineage (NCBI taxonomy): Eukaryota > Viridiplantae > Streptophyta > Magnoliopsida > Poales > Poaceae > Phyllostachys > Phyllostachys edulis. The sequence continues at coordinate 38,499,391 of CM070553.1, forward strand.
TTGCGGAATACTTTATGTACTCACGTGCTACACTTAAATTAAATCTTAGAAACCTTCAACGAAGCTAAGGAGGTCTACGACTACTTCGATTGTGGCTTTGATGAAAGGTACCTGGAGTACTAGACTACGCTCCTCAGTCGAATGCCGGTGGGCAATTTGATGGACCATCATTCGGAGTTTAACATTTATTGTTTTTGCTGTTGTAAGATTTAAGGTCATGTAATCTTTATTGTAATAAATGACCTTAAGGTCAGTACTTTGTTATTACTTTTATGTTAAATAATGATTCAAACTTGTTATCAACGTTATACCCACTATGTACACTAGTTATTGATCAGACTGATATAGAAATACACAGAGAGTTCAGATTTAGAATCCGGTCCCAACAATCGAACAGGCTAATGGGACTAAAATGTTTCATATCATTGTCAACAGATGAATAAACATAGTGCAACGCGGCGGCTCTCTGGATTCCGGAACTAGTCAAATCGAGCCTTGAGAGGGTGAAATGATCAGACATTGCAGTGAGGCCGGGGCCTTTTGTTCTTATTCTATCGTAATTTGATTTTATTGTTCTACTAGTGTACTGGAGTATTCTGAATTTCTGATTGTTGTTTCCACCAATCAGAATCAACTTCGCTAGCCATCACCCTCACTTATGCACAACTTATGTTTCAAATAAACCATATGTTTCAAGTGTCTCATCACTCAGTATGTTTCCCAAACTTAAATTATGCACAAACTAAACAGCGAGTTAATCTCACTTACTTTTGGATCGTCCACCCAAAGTTACTATGCTGAATACTATCCTCAACAACAAACAATTCCCTATCAAATGTAGATTTTCGGTGAAGTGAGGGCTATATCAGTCAACATTCATGTCGGAAAAGACAGGACTATGTGTAGTCATGGATAATTTGCTGGGTTTACAAGGAAATTTTCCCTTTCACCTTTGCTGAAAATACACGAGAAAAGACACAAAACGAAACTACAACACACTTGTTCTATAGTCACGACGTGGGAAAATGCAATGTAGAAACAGTACTAAAGAAGCCTATTTCATTTTCACCCACTTAATTTTGCCGTCCACTCACGGCAAACCGGTCTACCCGGCCCACAGATTGATATTTCGCGGGTCGTTCTAAGGTAGAAAAAAAGAAGATGAGCCGATATCCTACGCTCACTGTCATCGGCCACCAGTTTCGAGGCTGCAACGCAACCCAGCTCTTCCAAATTAAGTTACGAGAGGAGACCGATCCGATTGGTTTAAGAGTGGCGCTAAGCATAAACAAACAGATGACCCCAGCTGGCTTCTTTGTAGAAGAGTAGAATTGTTATCTCGATCGATCGCCTGCTGAAGCTTGGATAGATCGAGATGAGTGGTTGATGGCAGTAGATGACAATGTGACAGTGATCGATGTATATGAAAAGGAAAAGAGATGGCAATTTGACAGCACTCAGCACGCACTTGCGTGGATGTGACCCGGCACAGTTAGACAGACACTCCCCGCTTCCCACAAAATTTTAGATCCTGAAAAATCGAACCTTGTAGATTTTGACTGCAAGTTAATCCCAAACCGTTTCCTCCGATACCTCTCTCCAGCTTCTACCCAGCTGTTAATCAGTTTGTCAATGATAGGGATAGCGAGAGAGCGGAGAGAATGTTTTTGCCGATGGAGGAGTGTCATGCCAACATGGGCGGATCTTATGTGAGGCTTGAGGATACCCAGGACACTGAATCTGATTTTATTTTACTTTATCAAAACATTTATATATATAGATGTACGTCCCACGGTATAAGTATAGTAATCATGATATATCATAACAACAATTTTTTTTGCCGTATTAGCAACTTTTCATCTCGTATTTACACTAATGATCATCTCCTTCTTTTCTTTTTTTTTTTGCAAATATGGTGTCGTTGCCGCACGGTCACCATTCGGAAACGCTCCCCGCTCGCCATGTCGCCCGTTCATGCACTGTGGCCGTGCATGAACGTCCTCGGCCCGCCATGTGTCATGGATTAGGAGTGGATTAGGGTTTAGGCTGAAATTAGGTCAGGATTTCAGCGTTATTTGTAGGAATTTTAAAATATAGCAACTGAGTTCCAAAAATTATGAAATTTTATGTGGAGCCACCCAACACAGTGTACTTGCTTGTGTAAATTTTTCATAATTTTATTCGTTAAGAATTTTTCTCACAATTTCATATAAGTGTATTATTTGTACGAATTTGTGAGCCTGTGACCATTCGACAAATTACCTACCTCAGCCGCCGCGTGCCCATTGCCGCACAGCCGCCGTGCGGTGGCCTTGCCCTGCAGCCGCCGCATGCCCTCCCCGCCACTCCCCTGCCACACGGCCCTCCTTCCCGCCACGTGGAAAGCTGTCAGGTCCAGTTCTTTGGAGAAACAAAAAACCGGAAAAAAAATCCACAACTGTCGTTCGGAGATGCTCCGAAGCCTAGGCTCCTTCCCCTAATTCCACAGCCCATCCTCCTCCTCCGCACATCTGTCGCCTCGTCCAGAATTTTCGACACTAACGCTTCCGAAATTCCCGGCGCCAACACCGCGGCTCCTCCTTCGCTCGGCTTTAAATACCGAACTCTCGTAGTCGCTCTTCGTTCATCTCAATTGCATTTCAATTCTCATTCTAGCACTCATCACTGAGAACTCAGAGAACATAACATAATTAATTTTATTGGGATATCAAGTATTTGCTTGCTTCGCCACTCTACTGCTTTTTTGATAGCTTTCCCGGCGGCGTGTAATTTGTTTATGATGTTTTTGTCGTTACTACCATAGTCACAGTTAATCAGTCTTAGTCAGCTAGTCGTAATTAGTTAGATTAGTGGTAATTAATTAGTCATAATTAGTTAGTTTACTGGTAATTAATTAGTTTAGTGGTAATTCGTTAGTCGTAATTAGTTTAGTAGTCATCATTACGTCATATTAAATTAGTCGATATGAAGTATTGGTAATTTATTTAGTAGTAATTAATCAGTCGTAATTAGTTAGTGTCGACGATCGAATCGCCGATCTTATGAAAATAAAAGGAGGAAAATGACGTAGAGTATCTTGGAAGAGAATGGGGGCTGCTCTTTATTTATATGAACTGGGTTTACAAGACTTGACTAGGGACTATCTCTAATTACACTGAATGTATTGAATACTACTGCTTCGGCTTCTGTGTTGCCTTCTGTTGTTCGCTGTTGTGTGTCTCCTCCTCCTCGTCTTCTGTGCTTCACCATTAAATAACTCCGGCGGACGACAGCACTCCCGGGAAAGACGTTTTGATGAAGCGCTATAACCGGTCGGAGGTTTAAGGTAGTTAACAATGTGCTAATCGCCTTGCGGTTAAGTATTTGTGAGACATTTAACCGCAATGTGGTTTATCGTCGAGTCTTGTATGTCATCGTAAGTTATGGAACGCTTAGCACGTGTCCCATTCATCATACGGTTAATGGTACTGCTCATAGCATTTCGAAGCGACCACCGGTGAGCCTAGTCCCACCAGGTACCCATCGTGTAACCTCTGGAATCCTTACGACCAGTGAGGTCGTTAGCCTTAGGGGTTACGACCATGAAGACGTATGGTCTTTTTATGTATTTAAATTAATACATAGAGGTTTTAATCATCATCAGTTAGTTTAGAGGTGCAAATTAGTTAGTCTTAAGTAATTAGGTGGCAACGAACAGGTGCTTTAATAGTGGTAAGCACGGTGGTAATGAATTACCAACAATTTTTCGGATTTTTTGGTAATTAATTAATTATTCGTATTTAATTACACATATGTAATCCATTAGTTGCAGGCAATTTGTCGTATTTAATTACACATATGTACTGCAGATGGGGTTGTTGTGGCTTTAGATAATGTCGAACATGCAAGACTTGTATGCGTTTTATGGCAATGGTCTCGTACGGGCCGGACCCGATGGGTTGGACCTGTCGAGATGTCTGTACAAGGTGGTCTGGGCGGAGGGGCTCAACGCGATGACTATTCATGAGCTTCGAAGTTGCATCTGGAGGGAGTTCGGCACGGAGACAATGACGAAGAAAGTTGTGATCGAGGGGATCACATGCACGAATTATTTGTGGGAGCTCGTCAAGATGAATGAAAGCATGGCATGGAGGCAGTACATGCAGATTGCCTCCCAGCATGAGGCGGCCATTCGCAGGAGGCTGATGGCGTACGTGAGTTTCGTACGCAGGGCACCGGAAAACCTTAATGGCGCCGAGGCCTCTACAAGTGGGCAAGCGCAGCCCGAGCCTAAAGACGGCAGCACAGAATGTGCTGCCTCGGGGGATTGTCCCACGCATAATTTTGTGCGAAATGAGAGGACAAAATCGTGGTGGTCGGCCCGCATTGACTACCACGAGTATCTATCGAACCAGCCTCTCGGGTTGGAGTTTGACGAGGACACTGAACCAGGCTCGGATGGTAGCGACTAGGACACACACCAGGCTGGTGGTCCAACTAGGGGAATTGTGTCATCGGAGGTGCCTCACGTGGCATCGAGACTTGATGATATCATGGTGTTTTCGCTTGTATTGCTGCAAGAAGAAGGCTCCCACTGGGGGTTTGATGCCAACACCCTCTTAGTTGGGCAGCGCTTCCCTAGCAAGGATGTCGTGCAACAAGCTATAGCACGGTATGACTTGTCCATCAGCCGTGTGTACCGAGTGCACCAGTCCAACCCAGGAAAGTACGCAGTGAAGTGCGTAGTGGAAGACTTCCCTAGAAAGGTTAGCACTCACCGAGCAAAGATCTTCAGCTCGGTCTTCACAGTCAAGGCGCTGATTGACCACACTTGTGAGCTTAGCGAGTCGTTGTGGCAGCATCGGAACGTGACTTCCGCATATATTGCAAGCCTCATCAGGCACCTAGTTGAGGCAGACGTGTCTGCCTCCCCCAATAAGCTGATGTCAAAAGTCGCCAACCAGGTTGGCTATCCAATCAGCTACAGCAAGGTCCGACGAGCCAAGCAGAAAGTTATCGAGTCCATGTACGGGACATACGAAGAGACGTACAACCTTGTGCCGAGATTGCTTCATCAGATTGCCAAATCAAACCCCGGTACGTACATAAACAAGATCGACCGTGAAGATGCTCACAGAGGGCCCAACCGCGACATACTGGACCGGGTGTTCTGGGCTTTCGCCTAGGCCATTCGAGGCTTCCAATTCTATCGTCTCGTGCTAACGATGGATGACACTTTCCTCACAGAGAGGTACAAGGGCACCATCCTCACCGCGGTAGCGGCCGATGCGAATGACCAGCTTCTCCTGGTGGCATTTGCCATTGTGGAGAGCGAGAACACGTCCAGCTGGCTGTGGTTCCTGGCGAACATGAAGCAGGCAGTCATGGGAGACCGGTGCAACGTATGCCTTATCATAGATGACAATATTGGGTTGTTGGCAGCTATCAACACCATGCAGCACGGGACGGAACCCCTGAACCAGTGGAACGACGTGCAATCTAGGTGGTGCATGAGACATCTTGCGTCTAACTTGTTTATGCGGTTCTGCAGTCGGGAAGTTATGAAGATGTTTAAGGCATACAGTATTAAAGAATATCATCAACATTAAACTGATAAATTAACAAAGAGTGTCTATTTCATCGGGTTGCATGTGATAATACCCCCTCCTCCTTCATCCCGATTGCAATAAATCCAAGTGTGTATCATGCAATGCTTGTAACGCTTCAAATGACGTCAATTTTATGTATGAAAACGTCTTAAATTGGTTCATGTAAAGATTGCAATAAACGGTTGGTAGAGCTTAATGAAAATAACGTTTGCTTAATTGAACCTCTTAAATTGGGAAAAAAATCTTGAGGGAAATGACAACTCTTTCTAGCATCGGGACTCCCCACACCACCCACTTTCTAACATGTCTCCCCCAGACCACCTTTTCGTACCGATATGACAACACACCGTGACGCTGCGACACTTACTTTTCAAACTGAGAAGACCACACTCCGTCGCTCAAACTTTTCAGAGGGAAATGACAACTCTACCTCCCTAGCTTTTTAGGACAACGTGACCCGATGAGGCGAGGAGTGGGATGCCAAGAGGGACTGCGAGAAGAGGGAGGAGGAGCGCCGTATCGAAGAGCACAACGAGCGTATCCAACGGGAGACACAAACTCATCTCGAGGCGTGCAAGCACAGGGAGCGCGAGGAAAAGAGGGAAATAGCGGTTGAGGCCAAGACGGCCGACGAGGAGTACAACGCCGAGCTCGCAAGGAAGGGCAAATAGCCCCAGTCCATGTAGTAGGTCGGGCCATTCCGTAGTAGTCCCCCGTCCTACCCGCCATGTTATTCCTATCTCTTGAAGGCATGTATACTTACTTGGTCCGGATGTTTATGTCGCAGTGTACCATAGTAGCAGCGAGGATGACTAAATCAATTAGCTGAACTATCATGCCATGTGACCACGTGTAACGTGCTTCTGTCTGCGGACTCTAATGTAGTTCCGATTCTGTACCTTACACTTAACCTTTGGTTGATTAGCAGTTAACTGACCTTTGGGTTTCTCGAGACCCTGTACATGTCTGAAGTATCTAGACCCGTCATTATGAGTTAATGGAGTATTTTGGTGATTAATGACAAATCTTTGTGTGAGACTAACACTTTTATTGATATACCTATTGTTTAGTTTCAATTGGATGAAAAGGTGAAAATCAAAGAGGTATGCATTTGACATCATATTGCTATATCTTGTTGCATTCCTCGAATCCAAATTATAGGTTGAACTCCATTAAAAGTTTAACTTGAATATGCGCATATGTTTTTTTATTACACATTCGTGTATACACACATTTAGGGGGAGTTCACTCTATGTTTTGTAGTTTCATTGGTATTGATCCATATTCCTTTATCCACCATATATTAAGGATCTCTACTTTGAAACATATCCATTGAGTATATAAACTTGTGTAGTTCATATATACTCATATGTCCTTATATTCAATTATTTGCAATTGTGATGGTTGTCATCAATTACCAAAGAGGAACAGATTAGAGTATCTTGACCCACCATTGTGAGTTAATGTTATGTTGTGGTAATTAATGACAATCACGTTATGGGACTAACATTTTCCATAAATTGGGTAAATAGGTTATGTTCCATTATGATGAAGATTTTGGATGACATCATGAGTTGATTGTCATCAAGTCAAGGTTTAAGAAGAGGAGATGATCATGAGTTGGTCATCAAGTCAAGAGAAGACACATCATGTGTTTATGGAGGACAAGTGAAAAAGAACAACATGTGTTGATGATATTCAAGTCAAGAGCTTGGAGTAGAGGATGCATCATGTGTTGATGCACATCAAGATCTCAAAGAAGTGATGATCATGAGTTGATCATCAAATCAAAAAAAGATCCATCATTTGTTGATGAAGGTTAAGTAAAGGATGCATCATGTGTTGATGTATATCAAGACAATGACCCGGACTTGAAGTAAAGATGTGTGTCATCAAGCTTCAAGAGGATGCTCAAGGCAAAGGTATGACTAGCTAGGGCTAAGGATATATTCCTAGTCTTTTACCGGTTTTGATGTTTGGTTGGAGACCGGATTGCTAGTATATGTTTTCGTACTATTAAGAGGGGTCTTGACTAGTAGCTTGAGTGTGTCATATGTTGATAGCTCGTCTTGCTTGCTCTAGCTCTCGTTTGCTTGTTGCCAATATTTGTGAATGTGTTTTACAAATGTTCGCGGTTCATCCTTGTAGTACATGACTTTAGTTTGCGAATGTATTTTACAAATGGTTTAAGTCCATGTACCATATTCCTTGTGGTGTTGATTCTAAAAGTCGGCAAATGTGTTTTACAACTTGTTGAGAATCTTGCCTTTAACCCTTATTTGCATTTGTTTTTGCTTTTGGAAATATGTTTTGAAAATCGGTATGACCGCAAGTATTGAGCGGTATTACCGTAGGTCGGTAATACCGAAGTTTACATGGCGGTATGAGTTTTCCAGAGAGGAAGTTTTCGTAGCTTTTCTTGAAATCTTGAAAACGGTATGACCGCAAGTGGGAAGCGATACTACCGCAGGTCGGGTGATCGATCAGACGGTCCGATCGTGCGGTCCGAACGTTCAAGCTAATCTGGTCGGACCACGTGGACGATCGGACCACGTGGACGATCGGACCACGTGGCTGGTTCGAACGTTTGACGTGTTTTTGATTCTCCCTGGAAATCAGAATGACCACATTTGAACTGCGGTACTACCGCAGGTCGGTAGTACCGATATCTATATGGTGGTACGTAAATAACAGAGAGCGTGTTTTTGGGAGTTTTGATCTCCCTTGAAAAACGGTATAATCGCATGTTTTGAGTGTTATTGCCGGAGTGCGGTAGTACCAATATTTTAATGGCGGTACGTTATTTCCAAAGAATGTATTTTTCTGTGTTTCTCGAATCTCTGGAAATTGGTAGTACCGCATTTGAGAAACGGTACTACCGGAGAGAGGTATTACCGAATTATAGTTGGCGGTAATATCGCAACTTTTTTTGTGTAACGGCTAATTCAGAGCATTAAATGCGACTGTTTCGACCGTTATTCCTGAAATCGGTAATACCGGGTTTGAACGACGGTATTACCGTAAATCCTTATTTTTTTCAGGAAGATGGTTCCAACGGCTAGTTTTTCTTGTGTGGGTATAAATACCCCTTGTGGCCAGTTGGAGAGAATGTTGCTGTTGTTGCTAAGATTGCTGGTGTCATATTTATTTCTCTTCAGCTAAGAGCAAGCCCTCTCATCTCTTATGTGCATATGTTAGAGCAAACCCTAAGTTCATGTGTTGCATTAGGTAGTTGATTATGTATACACTTGAGCTTAGACACTTGATTCGTTCAAGTGAGCGTCTTCGACTTGTTACTCTTGGTGTTTGCCGACACCTAGATGGCTTGAAGAAGTTGCGTCGATGATCTTCTCAAAGAAGGTTGTGAGAAGGACCGAGCGGTTGTGAGTGGTTTGATGCTCGTAAACTCCAGAGTGTAGGAAGGGCAACCCTGAGTGGATCGAGGTGTTGGTTCAAAGTGTTGAACTGGTCCAAGTAGTTGGACTTACCTCGGAGGTATTTGGCTTAATTCGTGGAGCCGATCCAATTAGTTTGGGCTTACCTCAACGTGGATTAGGAGAGACCAGCAAGTCTCCGAACACCACAGTAAAATATCGTTGTGTCTTTGCGATTTGTTCTCTTGTGTTTTACTTTGTGCAATTTACATTCCTTATATTAAATTCCTTACATATCTTTATATGATTGCTAATTATCAATAGTCTTTGATTGTTGGTGCACTTAGTCGAAACTAGTTTACTTAGGTTTTAATTGGGCAAAACCAAATTGATTTACTATTCCGCATAAAACTCGGTTTTAGCTAAAAGGTTTTTAAAACCGCCTATTCACCCGCCTCTAGTCAGCCTCCTCGATCTTACAATGTCGCCGTCAAAATCACTATTGGTCATCTCATCGGTCAAAGATCGTTTTCCAAAAGTAGGGAAAAGTATAGCATATTTGGAATATCCCACAAGCTCCTATAAACCGCTAATATATCTTGTTATCAAGACATGTATATCACCAAAATGTAACCTCCTATGAAACATTAGCAAATCTCAAATAACTAATGACTGCATATTGCGTATTGGTGCATGTTTTATAGGAGGCTAAGACATGCTAAAGAACGAAGGTTCTTAATATTTTCTACGAAATTAAAACCTCATCATAATCCAAAAAATCTCTTACATATTTTCTAATTAAAAGAAACTAAAAAAATAGATTTCCTCTTTTCTTATAGGTTATATATTGTCCAGTTAGTCCAAATTTGACCAACTGAATCGAAGAATGCCACGACATACCCCTCCAGAAAAATAATGACATTCTGGCTCTTTACCTTCGGTCGAAATATTTTATCAGCACGAATACATTTGTAACAAAAATGCCTCGTACAAAAAATGGACTTCGTGACGATGTGAAAATTAATTATCCAAACGTAACATGAAATTCATGTGCCATATTGTATATCGACATCTCCAATGGAGTTGCAATGCAGCTTTTTTTCCATACATTCCAAGTCACATGAAATCATAAAATCCTAATTTTCGAAACTTAAAATCCAAATTTTCACGACCTAAATCCTAAATTTTTGAGACAATTTCAAAACACATATAAAATTGTCAAAACATTACACAATCAAGTCCGTTGCGTGAGGAGCCTTTAAAATAAAATTCACAATTTTTGGAGCTCATTTTCTGCGCTCACAAATTCGTACAAATAGTACATTTATATGAAATTACGAGAAAAATTCTAAATGAATAAAATTATTACAAATTTACACCAGCAAGTACATTGTGTCGAGAGGCTCCACATAAAATTTCATATTTTTTGGAACTCATTTACTTTATTTTAAAATTCGTACAAATAGCGCTGAAACTCTGACCTAATTTCGGCCTAAACCCTAATCCACCCCTAATCCAGGACATGTGACGAGCCGAGGACGTTCATGCATGGTCGTTCATGAGGGGGGGGGGCATTCATGCACGGTTCATGCACTTCCATCGTGCATGAACGGGTGACGTGGTGGGTGGAGAGTGTTCTCGCATGGTGACCGTACGACAACAATGTCATATTTGAAAGGAATAAGTCCAATGTACCCCCTGAACTATCGACCGAGTCGAAAAAACACCCTGAACTACAAAGCCATTCACTTTACACCCCTCAATTGTCAAAACCAGATCAAATAACCCCCTCGCCCTAAACAACCCTGGTTTTAGCTAACGTGGCATCCACGTGTACATCTTTCGCTAACGTGGTATACATCTTTCGCTGATGTGGCGTACCGATTCCCTTCTTCACCCCCACGGCGCCACTCTCCACCCCCCACGGCGCCACTCCGGCTCGGCCCTTCTTCACCCCCCCACGGCGCCACTCTCCACCCCCCACGGCGATGGCGGCGGCTCCACCCTCTACGGCGCCACTCTCCACCCTCCACGGCGATGGCAGCGATGGAGGGGTCACAGAGGGTTGGTGCTGGTGTTGGGCCTCCCCAGGTGCCTCCACCATCCTCTCCCTCTCCGCCCTTGTCGGATGGAGGTGGCGGCGCGGTGACATGAAGGCGGCCCCCACTCAAGACTACTCCTCGGCTCGGCGGCGCACTCTCCGCCCCACGGCGATGGCGGCGGCGGAGGGGTCGCAGAGGGTCAGCGCTGGGCCTCCCTAGGTGCCTCCATCATCCTCTCCCTCTTCGCCCTTCTCGGATGGAGGTGGTGGCGCGGTGACATGAAGGCAGGGGGCGGTGGCGGCGGGGAGACGAGGGAGGAGTTGGGAGGCAGGAGGGCCCACACCTCCGCCGCCTCGCTCACGGATCCGCCGCCGAGCCGCCGTGCTCCTCCCTTGGGCTCCTCTTTACTCCGTCTTGCTGCCGCTTGTTCGCTTTTGAGCCGCAAGCGCCGCCGAAGCCGCGAAAGCTTGCTGCTGACTACGCGACTAAGCTCCTCCATGGCGGCCCAAGACTTGGCCTTCTCCATCTTGACTGCGCCCGCCGCCGCCTTCGCTGGCGAGCCTCCTCCACCATCGCCTCCTCCAGCTTCATTAGTCAGATCTCCTTGGCCTTGTTGCCAGCGTTGATGGCCTCCTTGCACGCCGCGTTGTACATGTCCATCGTCGCTTCTTGGCTCGGCCGCAGCCACCGCATCTCGCTTCCACTTGCCACCGCGGCTGCTGCAGGCGAGCTCGAACACGCATCTGTTGTCAATGGAGCGCTTGGAGGAGTCGGGCGTCGCCGGCGGCAGCTGCCCTCTCAAGCTCCTCTGATCCGTCGCTAGTGACGGCCAGCACGCCGCCCTTGGCGAGCCTGACGTTGATCGACTTGCCCTTGGCGACGTTATCTGGCCACGTCAGCTCATTTGATGATTTGGATGCCACATCAATCCGAAACTAGGTGGTATTGGGTTGAGGGTGAGGGTGATCTGTTATTGGTAGTTCAAGGGTGTAAAGTGAACGATTTTGTAGTTTAGAGTGTTTTTTTGGACTCAGTCGATAGTTCAGAGGTGTAAATTGGACTTATTCCTATTCGAAAACAAAAATCGGAGATGGTCATTAGTGTAAATACGAGATGAAAAGTTGTTAATACGGAAAAAAAAAAATTTCAGAACAACCTAATATTTTTCGAATTTTTTACTGTTTTGACCCTGTGGCATCACGTAATTGCAGAAATAAACCCCGCTGTCGCGTATTTGCAAATGTAGACCCCGACGATCGCGAAATAACGAACGGTGACGCAGTGTCCTTCGCGCCACCGAGCGCGAAGGAACTCATCATGCGCGGAAACAATCATGAAGCGCGAATTGAAGATCGGCACGGAGGCGGCGGCGCAAGAACCTTCCGCGGCCGCTAAGCGGAAGGATTCAAGAAGGTTCCGCGGTGGCGCGCGAATGAGGCTACCGCCTTGCAAGGCTACCGCGACCACCTTGCCACAGAATACACAAGCAAGATCAAGGCTGGCCCGTGTGCGTGGTCGGCCATCAGGAATCTGCGGTGCCCTTCCGCGCTCCTCCACCGCGGAAGGTGGCCTCCCCCCGCACACTGCTCCTTCCGCGCTCGTGTTGCTCTTTCCGCGGCTCAGCTTCTTCCCGCGCTCGCCGAGCGCGGAATGGGACACGCGTCCAGCGCCCAGCGTTTCCGCGCTCGCTCGGGGTTTAGTTTTGAAAATACGAGGCAACAGGAGTTATTTATGCAAATACGTCGCGCTACATGGTCAAAACAGTAAATAATTCATATTTTTCAGGTAGATCACCGCTGCAGACCAAGCTGGTCTTCCCACCGAGACATCCTGCTTCGCCACCTCCCCTCCTACCCTCCCTCCCTCTCCCTCTCCCTCTCCGTCTCCAAATCTCTCCCGTTTCTCTAACTCTCTCTCCACGTCCGTCTCGCGCTCCTAATTTGCCCGAACTCCACACGTCGCTTTTGTCGCTTTCCCACGAGCGCCGTGCGATCCGATTCGAGTTGCTAGCTGTCAGGCATGGCCGAGGAGACGAAGCAAGAAACCGCCGCCGCCGCCGCCGAGGTGGTCGTGACGGACAAGGCGGAGGAGAAGGCTGAGGAGGTGGAGGAGAAGGCCGTCGAGGCGGAGGAGAAGAAGGCTGACGAGGCGGAGGAGGAGGAGAAGAAGGCGGAGGAGGCCGAGGAGGCAGCAGCGGAGGCCGGGGCGGACGAGGCGGCGGTGATCGAGGGGACCGGCTCGTTCAAGGAGGAGAGCAACCTCGTGTCCGAGCTCCCCGACCCCGAGCGGAAGGCGCTGGCCCAGCTCAAGGAGCTCGTCGCCGCCGCGCTCGCCAACGGGGAGTTCGACCTGTCGCCTCCGCCGGCTAAGCCCGCCGAGGGAACTCCGGTGGCCGAAGAGGCCAAGACGGAGGAGCCAGCCAAAGAAGAGGCGAAGGACGAGGCGCCGGCCAAGGAGGAGGAGCCTAAGACCGAGGTGGCGGCCGACGACGAGACCAAGACCGAGGCCCCCGCGCCGGAGGAGCCCAAGACCAAGGAACCGGCCGAGGAGGAGCCCAAGACCGAGGAACCGGCCGAGGAGGAGCCCAAGACGGAGGCGCCGATGGAGGCTGCGCCCGAGGAGCCCAAGGCTGAGGCGGCGGCGGCGGCGGCTGCCGAGGCGCCCAAGCCGACCGAGCCGGAGCCGGAGGAGAAGACCGTCGTGGTCGCCGAGGAGGAAGGCACTAAGACGGTGGAAGCCATCGAGGAGACCGTCGTCCCCGCCGCGTCCGAGCCGGCCGCCGCCGCCGCCGCCGCCGCGGAGGCTGAGGAGCCGGCGCCGGCGGCCGAGCCGAAGGAGGAGCTGATCTGGGCCGTGCCGCTGGTGGGCGACGACGAGCGCACGGACACGGTGCTGCTCAAGTTCCTCCGCGCGCGGGAGTTCAAGGTGAAGGAGGCCATGTCGATGCTCAAGGCGGCGGTCCTGTGGCGCAAGCGCTTCGGCATCGACGCGCTCCTGGGCGCCGACCTCGGCCTGCCGGAGATCGAGAACGTGGTGTTCTACCGCGGCGCCGACCGCGAGGGCCACCCCGTCTGCTACAACGTCTACGGCGAGTTCCAGGACAAGGAGCTTTACGAGAAGGCCTTCGGCGACGAGGAGAAGCGGGAGCGCTTCCTCAAGTGGCGCATCCAGCTCCTCGAGCGCGGCATCCGCGAGCAGCTCGACTTCTCGCCCAGCGGCATCTGCTCCATGGTGCAGGTCACCGACCTCAAGAACTCGCCGCCCATGCTCGGCAAGCACCGCGCTGTCACCCGCCAGGCGCTCGCCCTGCTCCAGGACAACTACCCTGAGTTCATCGCCAAAAAGGTAAACTTCTTTCTTGCCATTGTTGAATCGTGTCCTAATCCTTAATCCAAAATTCGGTATCTTTAGCTCAAAGATTGAGCATTTTTGTGTTTGTAGTGATTAAAGTTAAATCTTGTAATGTAGTACTTGGGTTAGAGGTAGGATCTTTAGTTCCCTATGCTATGATGTTTCTATTTACTAGGACAAGTCCTCGGGGGAAGTTAGTCTTTCTTTTATAGCGCTTGTTGCTCAGTAATCTAGTAGTAACTAAATATAGCTGGGATCTTTTCCCTTCTAGTTTTTCCTCCTTTACACCTTGTTGCTTGACAGTCTTGTTTGAGTGCTATACATGCTCCTTGCTAAAAAAATGGTATGCAAAGGTAAATAAATACGCTGGTTGTGAAATTGGAGTGTCTTCAGATATATCTGAATTTGAATAAACTGAATTGGGATCATTCACTTGGTCGAATCATCGATCATGTGCAGGTATTCATCAATGTGCCATGGTGGTACCTTGCGGCAAACAAAATGATGAGCCCATTCCTCACGCAGCGCACCAAGAGCAAGTTCATCTTTTGCAGCCAAGCCAAGTCTGCTGAGACCCTTTTCAGGTTTGCACGCGAGGATCTCTGGCAATCGAATTTTGTGTAGTCCTCCATCAAAATGCTATCTTCTTACATGTTGTTTGCCTTCTCTGTTTTGATGCAGATACATCGCACCGGAGCAAGTCCCTGTCCAATTCGGTGGCCTCTACAAAGAGGATGACACTGAGTTCTGCACCTCTGATGTCGTCACCGAGCTCACAATCAAGCCTTCATCCAAAGAAACCATTGTGATTCCTGCTACTGAGGTTGATCCTTGCTTCTTGTATCCTGAATTTCTTACAAAGTTTAGTTTACATTGTGATGATACTAATTGTTGGTGTGTATGAAATGTGTTATCATTGTAGAACTCCACATTTGTGTGGGAGCTCCGGGTGCTCGGATGGGAGGTGAGCTATGGTGTGGAGTTCACCCCTGATACAGAGGGTGGCTACACCGTCATCGTCCAGAAGACGAGGAAGGTGCCCGCCAATGAGGAACCAATCATGAAGGGTAGCTTCAAGGTTGGCGAGCCTGGCAAGATTGTGCTCACCGTCAACAACCCAGCATCAAAGAAGAAGAAGCTACTGTACCGATTCAAGGTCAAGAGCTCCGTTGAATCCACATGAGGTTCCAGCTGCTTGGCTCTACAGATATGATCAGCAACCAGGTCCACAGGTCCATATCACCACCATTTGAACATGTTGCATGATAGAAGAGAACAATAAGAATTTTAGGGCCCTTTTGTGTTTGGTTCTTTGATTTGTTGGTTTGCTGTTTTTTGGGGTCACATTTGTATGTGTTTACTTAAACCAAAGTGAGCTTGTTCTATGAGATAGCTGGGATCAGAAGGTGGGGAAGTTTGAGATGGCGATGGTTCTTGAGGTCAGGAGTGGGGGAGCTGTGGAAGGAAAAACTGAAGAATAGCTGTTGCTGCTCTGTATATCTTGGCTGTACATTGCACCCATGGATTCTCTTTCATCAGCATGTCAATTTTTAGAAAGCACCCCGTTTTGTCGTCACCAACGCCATGTTACTCTCCATGTTCTGCTCCTTCCCTTTTGTCGTTGTTCTTGGTGCTTTGCATTTGGCACTGAATGATCATGCCGCGCCATTTCAAGACAAATTTACGTGCATGCTATGGACTAATGGACGTCAGGATCTCGGCCATTGCTTTACCCATTTGCAGTAAAAACATCGTCTCTTTGCAATCAATCGCCAAGGCTGTAGTGCAGTAGTAGCTATCTGAATTCTGAGCAGACTTGCTTTTGGGTCACTTCAGTTTTACTGGAACACTGTAGCTCTTTTGTACTGAGCTACTGATGCCATTCCTAATTAGGCAAAAAGGACATCTTTTACATCTCATTTGCATGGAGCTTCCTGACAATGGCAAGACATATTAAGGGCGCAGGCCGAACCAAAAGCAGGCATCTTCCAAGTGTTTATGCTGCTAATGATGGACATAAATCATGCTTGGGTGGTACAATTAACAAAAAGCAAAGACCAGATAAAAGCAAGGCAGAGCAAAGCATGCATAGGCAAGCTGTAGATAGATAGATGATTAAAGAAGGCAAAGGAAAGGGGAATGTGTGCCAGTGCAAGAACTAACCCTTTGACTACCCAAGCAGGGCCTATAAAAACCAAAAGGGGAAGCCACCACATTATGCATGTCCAGCCCAGCTTGACCATAGTCCCGTCCCCCCACCCCCGGCCCCCCGGGCCCCGGGTACCTGGAAGAATCCTTTTTCTTCCTCTCTGCCCTGTGATGATAATGGAGGCAAATGATGTGATGACTGCACTGGAGCATTTGTTACCTTGATCGTCTTTCCAGGGACAACCTGTGTGTTGCTCCATCTTTATCCAAAGGCTCGATCGGAAAGCAGGCCCATTTCCTTGAGGTTTTTAATGATCAGGGAGAAAACCTCATCATTGATGGCATGGACAAGCGCCATTGTCATGCCTGTGTGCCATGGTGTTAGCTAGGGCCACTGGAGGTGTCTCCACTCCTAGGGTTTCCTCCATATGGCTTGGTCGGGAGCGGTTGCGATCAGAATATTCGTGTCTTATCTTGAGATTTATGCAGGTATTTCGCTATCGATGCATAGAGGTAACTTGAATTGAAACAATTGCTGTGCAATGCAAAAGATTTCTTCTTGTGTTGTAAGCTTGTAGCTCACTTGGCATCTGCAATGCATAGGAGCTTAAGGTGGGAGCTCAAGGAGAGAGGGTTCCAACTTAGTAAGCTTCCACCCACTCCACAATGCCCGGCGAAATCACCCAGCCACCGTGGAGCATTGGAGATACTTTAATGCATCGGCTGTCGAGTTCTACTCGTGGGGTGAATGTTCGTGAAGAAGTTTTCTCTTATGAACATTCTTATTCTGCTCTTTGTGACCAACCATCAGGCTCTTCTCGCCGTGATCCTGGACAAGGAAAAACTTCTCGGTTGATTTTTTTACTGGGGGAACCAGTAAGGCTGGTTACAGCGAAAATCGAAAATTTTGGCTGAAATTTTCAATTTTTTTGAAATTTTGGGATTTAAAATAAAAAAAATCAAATTTGAACAAAATTCAAACAAATTCAATTTTTGAGGACAAAATTCATCAAAACCGTTTTTAATTCCTACCAGTTACCACCGGTAACACCGCGAAATTTCGCCGATAAGATTTTCACTAATCCTGGATGGCTCAAGCATCACCAAGATTTTAGATTTGAAACGGGTCAGAGCAGTAGGGAAGCATGGTGGGTACCGTACCCACCCACCTGTTAAGGATATAAGGGTATTTATATTATTTTCTAGGGTTTAGACTTGTGTCCCTTTGCACCCTATATATATTGTCTATTGGGCCTCTTTAATATACATACAATATTCATAACATAGTATCAGAGCAAAAATTAGGGTTTGCTACTGCCGCAGCCTGCCGCCTCCTAGCTTCCGCTCATCCTCCGCTGCTCGCTGCCGTTGGGAGGAGCAATCTCAGCTCCAGAGCGACCTCTCGTCGCTACTGTGCTCTCCCATCAAGCCTCCCGAGCCGCGCAGTCCCCGATCTCTGTCGTCGGCGTTTTCTTCACCCAGATCCAGCTCCTCCCACTTCGTATGCCCCCACTGTCACTGTTTGTTGTCCCACCATAGCCTTCTTGCATTGCATCTTCATCATCACCGTCTTCCATTTAAAAGAGATGGACGTGCGATTGTGCACGGATGGGCCAGAAAACCCAGAACTGTAACTTGCAAAGCTGCAAGTGTATTGTCACTCACTCCTGGACCAGTATGGAGCTCTCAGCGTTGCATCTCCAGTCGGGGACCAACAAAAACGTTATAAATTCCAGTTCACATTATATAATTTGCTGCACCGCACAGAGTGCTCACCAATTCACCCACCAAAGCTACCTTGGTGCTCAATTTAGATAAATTTTACGACACATTCTACTATTTGTAGTAGTATAAATCAAATATGATCATTGATTTGTTAATGATATAATAGGTTTTTATTTTTATTTATAATTTTTATTAGTGTATTATCGACTTTTTCAACTATTGTTGAAAATATTACTCTTGTAGCATATGATCTCCACATAGGCAATTACAATTCTATCCCATCGGGATTGTACCAATACTATCAGGTGTAGTATAACTAAATCATAGCTAATCTGAATTAACTAGGGTTGAAAATATTACTCTTGTAACATGTGATCTCCACATAGACAATTACAACTCTATCCTACTCGGATTCTATTGCTCATATTACCATGTGTAATATAACTAAATCGTAACTAATATGAATTATTTGATTAAAGAAAAAGATGGCTTGTATTAAATTGAGTGTACTGAAAAAAAAACTCTCAAGTATAACTAAATCGTAACTAATATGAATTATTGGATCAAATAAAATAGACGATCCGTATTAAATTAAGTGTACCGTAAAAAAAACTCTCAATTTAACCCATTAATTTACTTTACATGTCATGCTGCGATACGGGAGACAAGCAGCTAAGTGCCTTAAGATACAAGAAGCCAAGTAGGAGGCCTTCCTTACAATTTCCCTTGTTTCTTTCTACCTTCGATGAGCAGATAAGGCCACGGTCCCTTCCATTCACGCACCGCAGTGCGAGACTTTCTCTTGATCAGGGGGAGTTAAGGAGAAGGGACATGTCCCGCAGGACACAAAGGTAGTAGACAAAAAACCGTGTGGTCTCTATCCGTTGTGATCCCAGCGATGGACGGGTCGAAATGATGGCGTTTCGGTGGCGTTTTTGCGGTGTTTTTCCTGGGATGGCGCAGGGGCGGGCGGGGTTACGAGGGCCGGCCGGTGGCGCCGTGGCGGTGGAGCGTTAATAGCTGATTCGTCCGTGCAGGAGAAAATCGGCACGTTCCTGTGGTCCAGTGGTCCTTCTTCCTGTCCGTCCTTGGATCCTCCCAACTCCTGGTCCTAGCAAATGCCGAGGTGATTAAACTTTGTGCCGTGTGTTTGTCGGAGGTAGATTTATTTTAAAATATAAGGTGTGCATGCTAATTTATTAATATTTTTTTTGTATCCTTATTTATTACATCTTCTCTCCTGTATTTATAATTAACTCTCTTGTAAACTATTCACTCTCATATTTCTAAGGTATTTATACCATGAGTAGTATAGTCATTTTCTCTTATCTTTTTCTTGGTTTTACAACCTCTTTAATCCCCTGCATAGCCAAAATACGTCTTATAAAAAGAAATAGAAGGAGTACCTGAACTGTTAGCCGTGGTTATAAATGTGGTTGAGCCTAGCTAGTTTAAACATCTTGATAGACAATTTGCCTGGAACAATAATTGGCCAGATTAATCACAGGAGAAGTTGAATCTTCGCTCCGAGATAGACATCAGGATGTCGACGTAGAAGAGGATGAACAGAAGATGTAGTCCTAGACAGTCCTCTCTCTCTTTATTGGTATTTCATGAATGAGTGTACAATGAGCAACACCTACCGCTTTATAGGCCGGAGAGGTGTGCCCTCTAAATAGAGTAAGAAATATGAGATTAAAATACACCAATGCATCTAATGAATCTGCTGCCTCGAAAGGACTAGTTTAGGTAAAGTGTCCACGCACTATCGAACCTACGAGGGCATCTCTAATAGTGTATTTATTGTCGTCTCTTAGTTATACCACGTCAACAAAATCTTACGTGGAGGAAAGAGGGAGAGGTGAGAGAGCATAAGTCGTCTCTTTCTGAAGAGACTGTCGTGCACGTAAAACAAGACATAATACATTAATCTACTCTAGTTGACATGTAGGCCTGTTTCAAAGAAAAATTATAAAATGTAAATGTTGGAGAGTGTGCCAGAGACTATCTATTGGAGTTGTTGTCTCTAAGAGCATCTTTAGTGTATTGAACCGATGTCGATTCAAAGCTATGCCACATAAACATTTTAGGAACTGAGCTTGTTTTTCTCCAATGTATTGAACCGATTCCTACTAATAATTGGGACTCACGTTACATTAAAAAACCACAAAATAATAATATGCTCTCTCAACCGCACTCTTTCCTATATAGTTGTTTAATGCTTTGAATCGATTCCTAATTAGAGTCCGGTTCTATACATTTTTTTTTTGGAATCGACCTCTTCAATGTATTGAATCGATTCAATGCCTTCTATCTTCTTATTTGAACCGGTTAAAACACAACATTAAAGATGATCTAAAGATAATATAGCATATGTTAAAGACAAAATTATCTCTAACTATTAGAGACACCCTCAAGCGGACGGATATACAACAATTTGCAAGGAGGGGACTGGGATAGCGCGACCGACCGTCCGGATTAATGCCTTGATCAAATGTAAAAAATCATTCAGCCCTCCTACTTTTCCACATCTCCCGATCTGTGCCATCCATTTGTCATCCAGCGATCCAAAATGTGTGCAGTTATTGAAGGACTGCACCCAAACGGTAAGCGAGGACTTCGAAATTTCTCTGCGGCTGAAGCCGCCAGCTGCCCAGTTGACTCGCGACACGTAGAGCTGAGGGGACGCAACATTTTTGTTCCGGTACAAGAAAAGCGGTGGAGCGCAGAGTACTCTGCGTTGTTCGTGGGACATGAGATTTCACGTCGCCGTTCGAGCAAAAGTTCGTGATTTCTAACCGCCGCACCTTCGACTCCGATGACTCGCAGCCCGTTGGATCTTTTAAGGAAGCGTGCAATCTAACCAGGCATGGGTGCTTGGCATACGTCAATTGTCACGGATTATCTCCGTAACTAGATGGCAAGGCCTGCCACGCTGCGTCCGTCTTTTTTTTTTTAATAAAATCGGCAGGAGGGTTGCCCGTTATATTAATAAAGGACAAGCAGAGCAAATCCGCATGAAGCTAGAGTTAGAAAAACAAGGCCTTAATTGCAAAGAACTAAAATACTCTAAAGAGTTAGCCCCCGCTAGGTATCAAGCTCTTCCCTCCTCTTTGATCTTATCTAGAAGATCAAGAGGCGCTGTTGCTCTATTGTTGAAAATTCTCGTGTTTCTTTCCTTCCAAAGCTCCCATTAAATTAAGATCATGGTCGTCGTCCTGGTCTTCCTAAGGGACCCTAACGCCTTTGCCATATTGGACCACCAAGTAAGGATGTTCGTGCAAGGGGACCAGGTGGCGGGTTGTAGACTTTCAGTTCCTGTCCAGTCCGCCATGTGTTTCCAAAGACGACCAGAGAAGCGACATTATGCAAAAAGGTGCAAGGCCGATTCCGAGGTGTGTCTGCAGAGGGGACAAAAACGATGGTTTGGCTACCCCCTTGCTTCGAGCCTGTTTGAGGTCCAAAGTTTATTTTGAATTGCTAACCAGGCGAAAAATTTCCCCTTTAGAGGGGCTTAGGTTTGCCAGATTAGAGGTTTGAAGTTGGTCGCTATGGAACCCATAAAATATAAGGCATGGGCAGATCTTGAAGAGTAGGTTACGGTCTGACTTTGTTTCCAAGAGATCTCGTTAGGGGTGCCTTGAGTCAGTTGGATTTGGTTGATTTTGGTCCACAGTAGTACGAATTGTTCGATGTGTAGGACTGAGAATCCTGTCGTGAGGTTGATGTCCTGCACCCACCTCCCGTTCTGTAAGGCCGAGAACACAGTCTGTTGAAATATTAGGAGCATGCCGAGAACACAGTCTGTTGAAATATTAGGAGCATGCTCTATTGATTTTTTTTTTTTGTGTTCGATGGATTAGAAGCAATTTTCTTCAAGAAAATATGAAGTCCATAAAAGTATCTAGACGTACTTACGGTTTTTGGACTGATAATATATGAGCTTGTTATTAACATGTTATAGAATAGCGCTATTGCTACTAATAGACTAATACCTAGAGGATTAGATGTAGAAATATAAGTATATAGTGGATCACCTTACTTTGCTGTCAATAAATTGATTTCATTTTTTATCAACTTACTTTTTAGGCGCTGTCCAAGAAAAATCCTCCGGCTCACCAAGCAACAAAGGTCCATACTAGGTAGGATACACAAAAGCATTTTGAAATGACTAATCTAAAACAACAAAGATTTTAGTAGATAAGATTAGAATGAAATGCTTAGAATAACAAAGAGCATAGCAACATTGAAATGCAGGGGAAAAAAAGAAAATGTGATACAACAGTGTCAAACATGTTGAATATTCCTATCAAGTCCAGCAGACTCGGTTTAGTTTATCTAGCCCAATTCCAAGGTTAACAATAATCAAATAATGTGATACACAGTATTACACGAATGTCTTGAATTCAATTGCTAAGTAGGCATTAAAATCAATTTCCATACAACAATATTCGAACAATACACAGTGTGGTGTCTGAGCCAGGTTTTCGTCCAAAAAACAACAAGATAGCTGATTTTGGGCTCCTGGGTGTAAGTGAGCAACTATTTTGCTCCCTAGAAAAGATGGGTTGATTTGCAAGCCAAAAAGTTCAAAAGTTTTTTGTTTAGGTCGAAAGCTCAAAATGTTGCTGTGGTAGCCTATCAGAGTAACTATGATAGAAAGTCTCACTTGAAAATTAATCCATACCTTTTTTTATATGTATCATCATCACATAGAGCAGCCCCATCATGACTAACAAAATCATCGATTTAATAGAACAAAAAAAAATCACTATGCCAGTGAATGCCTGGTGAGAGTAACTATGACAAAAAAGCTTAATTTGGAGATAAATTGTCTAGTTACAGAGTTTGTAATTGACACAGACATCTTGTCGATGGTTTAATATCGATCTTATGAATGAATGCCGGGGGCTCTCCTAGAGCGAAACTATAAAGAAAAGGATATGCGAATTTTATACAGGTTCAGACATTCTTCTGAGAAAATAATAACCCTATTCCTGTGTTGTTGTATTGATTGTATTTACAACAAGAAGGAAGTCACTAAAACTAGGGCTTGATGACTTCTGTCTTTTGTTGTAGCTATCAAATATTTTGATCACTTGATCGCCTTCTCCCTTATTTGTCCACCAACTTTATCCTTACATAGCGAATGAATGGGTGACAGTTGTCCACGTCAAGAGACACTTTGTCGTTTGATGCAATGCGCACGTTTAAGGGCAATTATTGTCAGAGACATATCCCCCACGTCGTCTTGCGGTTATGTCAGAGACAAAGGTTTAATACATACAATTATCTCAGGAATAACGACGCATATTAACAAATGCATGTATTAAAACACAACGCACAAATGTCCCTAGTCGATTGGACCCACATATCTGTAGGCTTTTTTGATCATAAGGTGGCCGCAGCTGACATGGTCGTAGTAAGACTTATGACCATAAGGGTACCTTTGAAGGTTGTATACGTGATATTGCTATATATAATATTACAGATAAATAACCTAATTAATTGAGGATTATTATATCCTCATCAATCATCATATCTTATATAGAAACTGACAAAAAACACCAAGACATCACTACTGAGAAGCACTACCAAAATCCATGTGAGCTGGAGTAAACTCTAGTGTGTTTGTTGGCGAAGGAAGGCATGAGAATGCTGCCATTGCTCAGTTCATAATTAGTTGTAGGATTTACATGGATGCTGAACAGCTTAAGAGCTCGAGGAATTTACATATTACCATAATTTGGTACTGATATAAGATGTGTTATATACATAGCATGTATCAGAAAACCTAACCTTGCTGCTGGGGAACAAGAGCTGCTCATAGTGCTAGTTCCTCCAAGAGAGGCCCACCATTGTAGACTCACTTGCAACCACACCGACCAAAGACTCATACCAGAATAACACAAGCTCGAGAGGCCAAGAAATGCAGAGTCGGTTGGGCAACAGAATCCAACCAGTTTTTATGCAGAACACATCACACCAATCTGAGGAGAATGAATGCAAGTTCGTTGAATCTCTGTGAGAAAAGAAAATGAGCATATTGATCTTATAACAAAAGGAAGGATATTTCCATTTTTGACTATTCCATATATAAAACTCAATAGTATTTTTTAGAGTAGAAAATTCAATAGTAAGAGTTGCATTATGTGTACAGAAAATTGGCCAAAAAAAAACATTGTTTGGATGCCCCACTAACATCTAGGAGTAGATTGCATTACGTAGTCTCTTGCATTGATCGTCTTAATCAGCAACAAATTATAATAGTTGAAAGTGATGTTGCGTACCTTGAAACTATTGACAACAGAATTACATAAATCGTAGCTGCCAATGCTAAACATAACATGTATAGGAGATTGAGCTTTGTGTATAACATCTTGCCATTACAATTCCATTTTTGCCATCCTCTTTCCTGGAAGTCTTTTGCCTGAGTTCATTTTGAGTAAGTTAGTGAGCTTTTGCCATATGGATGAGGATGCACAAACCATTAATTGCTACACAAACAACTTGTATAAAGCAATTCACAATTCAATATCTAAAATTGATCGAGGAGTCCAGTACCCAGTAGCCCCATGCAGCATAAACAAGACGAATTGATGTACTAAAAATTAAATAAGATTATGTTAATAGCATGAATAAGATTTATGTTGTTTCTCCCTAAGAACCGGTGCATAAATAAGTTCACCACCTAACAACAAGATCCAAATTTATTACAGAGATCCTATTATTGTACTAAAAATTAACATCAAGATCTAATTCTTACAAGATCTAGTTCATTTTATAAGGATACTTAAAAGAACTATTCGAAGGGGTTAGAAATAATAGATGTGATATATATATATATATATATATATATAAATATATATATATATATATATATATATATATATATATATATATATATATATATATATATATATATATATATATATATATGAAAATGGTATGGTACTCTAGATGATACCTTCATATTCCACTTATCAATTTTTTTATCATACATACTCAAGAATGATTATAAGATACCCCAAAGTGAGTTCTATGAAAAATTCATTAAAGCCCACCTTTTATAGCTAAATTTGTGTATATACTTTTTTATATATGAAAAAGGTATATAGCAAAAATAAAAGGGCTCCAATATTTTTTTCAATCAAGTCGATTGAAGTATCTTATAATTGGTATTTAAGTATACTAAAATGATAAAGAAGTATAATATATTTATTTAAGTGGTATATTCAAGGGGAGTATGTACTGTGTAGAAACAAAGGTATATATATATATATATATATATATATATATATATATATATATATATATATATATATATATATGTGTGTGTGTGTGTGTGTGTGTGTGTGTGTGTGTGTGTGTGTGTGTGTGTGTGTGTGTGTGTGTGTGTGTGTGTGTGTGTGTGTGTGTGTGTGTATATGTATATATGTGATGTGTGTGTGTGTATATATGTATATATGTGTGTGTGTATATATAATTTTAAGTATACTTAAATACCAATTATAAGATACTCCAATGCGAATTTGATTGAAAAAATTTCATTGAGCCCTTTATTTTTGCTATATACCCTTTTTTTCATATATAAAAGAAGTATATACACAAATTTAGTTATAAAAGGTGGACTTTAATGATTTTTTTATAGAACTCACTTTGGGGTATCTTATAATTATTATCGAGTATGCTCAGATCGATAAAGAGGTATCATCATATGATTTAAGTGGTATATGAGAAGGGAATACGAGAATATATATTTATATATATATATATATATATATATATATATATATATATATATATATATATATATATATATATATATATATATATATATATATATATATATATATATATATATAATGGGTATATATGATATATATATATATATATATAGTATCCAATGCTAATGGGTGCTAATGTCAATCTTGACCGTTAGATCTGGATTGAACAATTAAGATTAATGCGGGCTCCCACCTCCAAACCATTTAATCACTCTGCATGCTCCCACCTCCAATGTGCCTTCATTAAACACCCTATATGCTCACATCTCCAATACCCTGCATGATCCAACGGTCAAGATTGGCATTAGTATCTTAGCACTCAATTATCCAATAGTGTGTGTGTGTGCGCGGTCCTCTATAATGTGTATACATATATCATCAAAGAAACCTCCGTGATGTACAAAAAAAGTAGCATAAAGAGAAACTATGTATTGTACAATAACATCAAGGGATTGAACATTTGTGCTTCCCACCATGAGAAGATCTAACGCTGGTCATATCATAACAGAGAAAAATATTTCATAAGTGATAGCACAATTGGAGAAACAAAAAAATTGAGGATGGAAGGAAAAAATTGCCAACGTACATGCATAGAACGGAGCTCGGCAGCCTCTGCACGCTGCCAGCACTACCACAAAGAAGTTTGGGACGAAAGAAGTCGGGGAGGTGAGAGGAGAGAGAGCATGGAAGGGAAGGGTTGATATGGAAGATGTGGGAGTACCAAGTGGGGGGGGGGGGGCAGCGACGGCTTATGTAGGAGGAGTCGGCGGCGGCTTACAGAGGATGTGGACGCACAACGGGTTGGGGACTACAAGGAAAGGCAGCGCCGGCGGCCTGAGCTCCTCCGCGAGCATGGTGGCGTGCTCTTCTCCCACGGGGCTCGACTTGGCTGCTCGGGAGAGGACGCCTCCTAACCTCCTTCGGCCGCGTTCTCTCCAAACCGCATGCATATATCACAGCCTTGCATTTGTGGGGACACGAAGGCGGAACGGGGAGAAAGCGGCGGCGCTGTGAGAAGATGAGGCCGGTGACGACAAAGGTGAGGAAGCGGACGCACCATGGGGAGGAAAAGGTTTGGATCCGGCCAGATCTAAGTCGTGGCCGACGGTCCCGTCACTCCATGTTCGATGGTAGCAACGCCAAGAGGGACGACAGCCGGGGATGTCGGTAGGGGTGCAGGGTGACGGAGGGGCAAACTGGGCTATGCAGAGGGGCGCGCTGGAGGCGAAGAAAGCGAGGGCCCGAGGAGGGACAACCGGGCAAGGAGGAAGGGGAGGAGGCAAGGGCGACACCAAGTTGACGTGTGAGCATGAGCCGCCAACGCGGCGGAGACGGCGAGGGTGAGAGAGAGAAAGGAAAGGGAGGAGGCAATGACCACGGGGTGTTTGGGAGGGTAACCCTAGGGTGGCGAATGCGGAGATGGAGCGGACGAATCTGGGCTATCCGTGCAAAAACGGCGATCCGACGGCTTCGCAACCGTCCGATTCCAACTGTGCAATGGCGATCCGACGGTTGGCGATCGCTGAAACTGGACCTCCAACCAATTTTGGAAACCGCGGGGTTCCTTTTTTTTGCAAAAAAAGGCGACGTGGGGGCTCCTAAGGCTACCATTCCTTGCAACTATAGATAGTTAAGAGATCTCACATTGCTACGTCCACGAAAAGCTCTAATTGGCATGAGGTTGTGAAAAAAGTGAAAGGAATCTGCTATGAATTTGACAAAAGATAGAGTTGTTTATGGTTTGTTTAGAGACAAAAGATAGAGTTGTTTAGGGTCTGTTTAGAACGTAGAAAAAGAAAATTTAGGAACAGAGAAAACATAAGAATAGAAAAGGGATGTATGGGCAAAACCAGGGGCAGAGGCAGAGTAGATGCATAGGGGTACAGTCGTACCCCCAAAAATTTTGCACAAATATCTGGTATATACCCCCCTTAATACATAAAGTATACACTACACATACTAACAACATACTCCTCAACTCTTGGCAGCCCATTTAGCATTAGGCCCACCAGAATCTGAGAATCAAGCCCAAGTTAACTAGTCAAGGAGGCATCAGCCTAAGTGCCATCGCCCATCCAGCACTCTGGCGGCAAGAACAGAGGCGTGAGCCGCCAGCGCCGGCAACATCATTGCAGATTGATAAGATCGCGGTGCTCTAGCGCCACTTCTTCATACGACGATCTCGGCCTCGACGCCGATGGCCTTGTCATGCCGATTCTCGACCCCGAGGACCGCCTGTCTCGTGACTGCCGCCATTCCCTCCTTGGCTCCTTCAAGGTCTAGTGTTGGCTTGATCTCCCCTGTAGTGATTTTTTATTGCAATATTGCTTTCATAGCATGAAGAAACGCCGTATCAAGTTGTAATTTTTTAAAATATTTTGTGTTGTTGGTTATAGTGCAAATATGTAATTTGACACATTTGAACTTATGTATTATGTTATTTGAACTTGTGTTGGAACGATATGTCTTAAGTTCGCACTCTCATCGTTAAAATCCTAGCTTCGCCACTGGGCAAAACAAAGGATTGCAAAACACATTAATTTTACAAAATAGGGCGTTTGGTACGCAGGAATACGAAGAACCCTAGCTCTTGAAGGAATACTTCAAGTGAATAGCAATCTCATGTTTACTATTTGCGTAGCACGAAAGGAATTATTTTAAGCCAATGACACTTCGGCCCACTAAATGGATTAATGGAATGTCCCTACATGTCAGTGAGGGTGAGGAACGAATCTTCTTATTCCCTCCCTATGGTTCTCATCCACCAATTTGTTCCTCTCTCTCCCCATCGTCTTCAACGAAGCAACCAGGAAGCATGCACTCTCTTCCCCGCCGTGGCGCCGTCTACTCTTCATCGCCATTGCCTGGCCGATTGGGGGCAGAATGGGCTTCGGCAGCTGTAGATCGAAGCAGGCGACGGCGCACAGCGGCAGCACCGCAGGTTGGGGCAATCGCGGCGGCAGGCCAGCGGGGAGGCTCCGTGGTTTGGGGCGGAGAGGGAGGCGGGGTGACTTCTGGCGGCGCATCATGCCATGCGGGAGCTTCATGCGTGTCGCCTCGGTCCTACGAAACGAAAAAGGAGGTGTCTAGTTCGGGTGTACTCGAATTTTGAGACATTGGATCAAGATCCAAAGGATCTCATTCTTCCCCTTGAACAATACATATTCCTTCACCATCCTTTTCCTTCCCCTCTTGTCCCCACCCCAACCCTAGTGCCACCTACCCAGCTGCTGCTTCTCGCAACCTCTCTCTATACCCGGGGCTCCGATGAATCTAACCCTAACCTTGGTGAATCTTATCCCTAACCTTGCCAGAGTCTCGCTGACAATCCACACGGAGTACAGGCCGCGAGGCAAAATCAGATGGATCAAAATTCAAGTACTCCCAAGGTGAAGAATTACTCGAGGACTCATTAGCAATCTCCAACGAAAAAAGTGGTTTGAGCCAATGTTTGAGATTCCTATGAAATCTATTTGAGATAATTACAGTTCCTTTGTTCCAATCGGCAAGATTGGTAAAAATTTCATAGGAGTAGAAACCTTTGAAATTCCTCTGAAGTTCCTCCGATCCAAACGTGGCCTTACTCCGTTGTCACACTTCGTCAACTCAGATGAACCAAGCAACTCTGAATTACATTGCTGGTTTCCAATCGAACCACGATCTCGACCTATTCTTGCCAATTCCGACGCTAAAACCTAAAGACGTACCAAGAATTTGAATGCGACAGGAGGTAAACCGTACATCGTACATGCAAGAAAAGGAAGAGCTCGTGCTACCTACCTTTTGCTCTCCTTTGGAGGTTGCTCTTTCTCCGTAACCAAGAGGTGTCCACCACACCCCAGGACAACACAGCCTCTGCAAACATGTGCAGCCGCTACAGCTTACAGGACCGTACCCTTAATCGGGAAAGGTGCCAGTACTGTGCTAATCACCAGTCATCAATTAGCAAAAGGGAAGATTAGAGGAGAGGTGTAATCATTGGCGTTAAGTGTGATGGTTTACTCAGAAAGCAAAGCATCACAGCTCTTAATGATGAGTTGGCTAGGCGTACTGTACTTCTCATGTGTCTCTCTACTCGGTTCAATTCTTTTTTTCGATTGGATGGCTGACTACACTGACGTCCATGCCTATCAGTAGTAGTTAGCAGTCGTGCCCAGCCTATTTCGTGAGCAGAGCTGCTCTTTATTGTAGCTTCTCGCTTTTGTCAATACTTGATAAAAGTAGAAGAAAAGGAGATGAAAGAAAGGAGGAGAAATGATGCATTGAGGGAGAAAAAGAAGGCAGAAAGAAAACTGCTCAAAATAATCGGTAATGCGAAAGAAAAGCACATCATTTTTGGGGAACAGGAAAAGCTACAATGGCTGTTCATTCTCCTTTGCCAAACGGTACTAGCAAATACTGACAGTTATTCAACTCCTTGTAATTATCTTTGTCAGACATTGATCAAACAATACTAGCATAAGATTGCATTATTGCCATGCCATACACATGCCTGTTCATTTTTTTAGTGGAAGCTCGGAGTATATACTGGAGTAAAGAACAAGCAGGGAACTGCTACTGTGTGACTAAACAAAAGGTTGGACCTTTGGATTTCATGCAAGATTGGCGAAAGGTGTGCTCCACTACACTTGCAGTGCATGAGAGAAGGACCAAAAAGTTCGAGGATTCTGGCCTTGGGTTTCGAGGTAGCACAACAAGATGCTGCTCCATTGTGTTTTCTTTGTATCTCGGGCTTGATGAACTCTAAAGATGAATTTGTACAGGGGAAATCAAGGTGTTTCTATATTTTGGACTTGATGTGATTATGTGAAACCCTCTGTGATGAAAACTGGAGTGAAAGGACTAAATTAAGGAAATCACTATGAACAATACTTTAGAGAAAATCAACAAGGAAAAAAAAAGGGCAAGGGCGGTAGAACTAGCAATTTCTTCTGAGCCGGTGGGTCAACAGGAAAGATGATGAAACTGCCCTGATAAAACGAAGAAAAGAAAAGGCTGGTCCGATCAGCAGGGCTCTAGTTGTCCTTCGTAGCTGAACTGAAGCACCGGAGAAGCAGGGAGTTTCACTGCAGCAGCATTGCATCTCGCAAGTCATCGCTCCTTTCCAGGGGGCAATTTCGCAGCACATTCTTTGATGACATCAAAATGTCGAAACTCGAAACAAACAATCAGAGGCCCACAAAACAGAGAGAATCTTGCGCCTTTTGCCAAAATTTTCCTGCACAAGTGCCGCGTCAAGCAAGTTTTTTTCTCACCCAAGAGTCTCGGTCTCAGAAACGAAAGGGCGAGTTTTTTTTTCTTCAAAAGCTGGTCGATCGAATTGCGCATGCACTTCAGTTGATGTGATCTTTTACTAGCCTCTGTTGTGACTTGTGACAGTGGAAGCGGATGGATTTGCTGTTTGCGTACAGTTCAAAGGCCGAAAATTGACGACCTATTAAGCAGCTTATTTTGCTTGGTTCAAGCAGCTCGAAGCCGGTGACCTCTACTGTTCCTCCAATAGTCCAGCGTGTAATCCACTGATGATGAAACTAGACACAGCGGTTCAGTGTTACGAGGCTACGAAGAACTCGTGAAATTGCAAGAGAATGCAAGAACTTTTTTTTTTATGGAAATGGAAATTCCATTAAACCGAGGCCTCAGCCGAATCGTCACCCACAAGAGAGATTACACAGCTAGGGGATGAATCAGACATGCTGACGCTTTGTAGCTAACAGCTTTGAGCTCCCTTCTTGCTGGGCTTGGGTAGTTTCTTTATTTTGGGCTTAAGGCCCATATCAGTGGGACTTTTTTTAATATGTGATCAGATTTTTGTTCGCCTAATTGTGTAATTTAATGTTCTCTTAGTTTTGTTTTGAGAAATTGGGAGCCGATAGCTAGCAGTTGTTGTGTCGTGCGTGCTGATTCGATCGGGTTAAAATAGATTCCGTAGGATTTACAGGGTTTTTGCTATCTAGTGGTAGTCTTCAGATTGTTTCCCTATTATAATGGAGGGTTTACCTGTTTCGAAAAATTTAGCTCACGGATTAAGAAGTGCTTGTATTTTTGTTTGGTTAATCTCTGTGCTATCCAAGTTTAGAGGCTCCGATCTCTCCGTTGTAAGCTCCTGTCGCAATTATGGGTTCTTTTTCGGTCGAATAGGAGATATTGTCCCTACGGATTCCCTTCTCATTTTTGGATAATGTGCATATGCAAGTTCTAATCGTCTGTGTTATTGTTATGTTCCGATGTAGGTGTCCTTGGGATGCAATTTTGCCAGTGGGTTGGAGAATTTTTTTTTGAAATAATCTATTTTTATTAGAAATTACAAATATATTCCGGCGATCTTTTTTTTTACATAAATATACGTCTGTCAGCCTCAACGGTTGGGCGATCGGGTTTTGTCGCCTAACTCATGGCGATCAAGTGTTGCCGCCCAACCGTGAGCATTTGTGCTATGAGCGCCGAACTGTTAGGCGACATTATTGCGCGCCCAACCGTAGGAGAGCTGAGCGCCGAACTGCTGGGCGATCGATTGCTTATATAAGGAAGCAAGGCGTCCTCTGCCCGAGCGATCGAGAGAAAAAGAGAAGCAGAGAGCGAAGCGTGAGGAGGAGAAGAAAGAGAGGGAGAGGAGAGGAAAAAAGAGAGGGAGAAGAAGAGGGAGAGGGAGAAGAAGAAGAGAAGAAAAGATTCGACCGTGAGGTAGGTTTTTTTTATTTTGTAGTGTATTTTTTTGTAAGTAATTAGTTTAGTTTATGTAGTTAAAATAGTAGTATAAGTAGCACTTGTAGGAAATTTTAGTTAGAGAAAAAAACTAGAAAATCGAAATGTTGTTAATTTGTATGTACATAGTAGCGATAGAAAACTTTAGTTAGAGAAAAAAATAGTCCGTGAGGTAGTATTAGTGTTGTTTGTGAGGAGTACTGTAGTTGTGTCGGTGTATGTGTGATTGACTTAGGTAATTATTTGTATGAACTAATTAGTAGAGGTTAATTAGTATGAACTTATTGATTTAGGTAATTGGTATAGCTCTGTAGAAGACTGGAACGCCACTTGTAGCATTTCGGATTGCAAGTTAGCGTTAGAATCGGATAATGCCTGGTATGGAATAGCTCGGTTTTGAGATTGAATCTGAATATTGTACTGCACGTTTATTGTGGCCTATGCCTCAGGGAATGAATGACGTCTTGATCATGCTGTAGTATAGTTGTCGATGATAGGCGAATGGCCTTACAAATGTAAATTACAAGGTAGCAGTAGTTGCATGTCTTGCGTTGCGATCTGACTAGTTGCAATGTTGGAAATATTTGCAGCCATACAATAAGTCATGCCTGAACTCGCTACATTGAAAGTGCATTACGGTGTTGGCACCGTTCGTGAAGGTCCGTGCGGTGTTGACTTGAGCACTTTTCGGCAAGCCACTATGGTACACCCGGACGGCGAGAATGCACGAATCAAAGATGTCATGCATTGGCTCACCCGCAGCTTCTCTTTGAACCCTGAAGTGTGCAGCGTCGTCATACAAGGGCTTTGGAGCTGGTCTCCCACGGACATCAGATGGGAGTTGAGAAGACTAATGCGCACGGCTGTGTGGAAGGGCTTTATAGAAGGATATCGGCGTCGTGGATATGAGTGTGTGCTACTTGTGCAACCATGCCCAAAAGAAGTCAGGTAGATTCCCCGCCACGGATATCATCCCGGTAGGGATACTTGGTGCCCAAAGATATTGGTGAAGAAGAGGACCCGGAGGGCTATGTTACGAACGGTTCGGAGGATGTTGTTTGTGATGAGCCCGACGCGGTAGATACAACAGAAGAATATCGGTCACCACATGGTGAGCCTACAGGACAGGCTAATGAAGGAGAGCATAGGGAGTACATATTGCGTCAAATGGATAGCGATGACCGGATGGCCTTGGCTGAAGAGGAAGCTTTACAAGAGGACGACGAGGACAATTCCGATGAGGACGGAGCTCCCATTCCCCGGGAATAGAACAGATTTGATGCTGAGGGTTTATCTACGCATGACGAGCAAGAATCGCCGTGGGAGTACCATGCCACAGAGGTTCGGTTGCACTTAATGTTTGCTGATAAGACATCCTTGCAGGATGCCATTAAGCTGTGGGCTATGTCTATGCAGCGGACGTTTCGGGTCGTCATATCTAGCCAGGAGCAGTACACCGTCAAGTGTGAGCAGGCCAGTTGTCCTTGGCGAGTGCACGCACATAGATCGAAATATGAGACTCACTGGATTGTCTCAAAGGTGGAGCCGCACTCCTGCATGCTCAAGCGTTGTTTTTTCCGCACATCGAACCTAACGCCGACCTTCATAGCCAATTTGATGTATGAAGAGATAGTGGAGAAGAAGGATGTGGAGGCCAAGCACATTATGGTGGCTATTGAGAAGAAATTCAAGTACAAGATCAGCACGCTGGTGGTGTGGCGGCAAAGCAGAAGGCTTTGGAAAGACGGTTTGGATCTTTTGAGGCGGCGTACGACAACCTTCCTCGTATGCTTGGGGTGCTGCAGGAGAGAAACCTGGGCATGTATACTGCTGTAAAGGACATGCCATCTAAAAATCCACAAGGTTTTTCGATATTGCATAGGGCCTTCGTAGCCTTCGGTCCCTACATCGAGGCTTTTAGGCATATGTTGCCCGTGATCTCAGTTGACGGGACCTTTTTGATCAGGAAATACAAGGGGCAAATCCTTACGGCCATAGGTGTTGACGGGAACAATCAAATTCTGCCATTGGCCATCGCATTCGTCGAAGGTGAGAATTTCGACAGCTGGTTGTGGTTCCTTCGACATCTAAGGGTGGGAGTTGTTGGAGCTCGTCCTGGTGTGTGCGTGATCCATGATCGCCACGCCGGGATGCTTAAGGCCATAAGAACACTTCAGGAAGACCCAGAGGAGCCGTTCCCTTGGCCGGATATGAGGAGTAGATGGTGCATTCGCCACTTGGGGGCCAACTTCTTCAAGAAGTTCCCGAAGCAACCCTTGGTGAAGCTATTCAAGAGGCTAGCTATACAGAACCAACAACGCAAATTTGACGCCTTATGAGCGCTGCTGGATGAACACAGCAGGAAACATGTGGATGCGAGGAACTAGGGACCAGAGTCTGAACCTGCTGGTCCAAGGCGGAGGACCTTGAGGAACATCGAGTGCTTCTCCCACTAGATCGAGGCCGAGCCATTGGACAAGTGGTCTCTGCTGCATGACACGGACGGGGCAAGGTACGACATAATGACCACTAACCTTGCGGAGGTGTACTACTAGGTTCTTAGGGGCCTTCGTTTCACTCCCTCGCCGCCATCGTGGAAGGTGTTCTGCGACAAAGACAATCGGGTATTTCAGGAGAGGCATGCAAATGCCGACTTCATGCCACCAACCTCAAACACCGTGATCGTCAAGATTACGGCAGATACATACAGTAAAGACAGAGAAGGGCTACCACACACGTGTAATGCGTGATGGGCAATATGGAGCATCGCCGACGTGTTCCTCCGGATAGAGCCGAATTTGGGATGACTCGCTCTCTTGTCACCCACGAGGTATGCCTTGGAGATCATGTGAACAAACCTAGTCAGACGTGCAACAAACCGAAGTTTACACAAGCCATGCTCTCATGTGCCGATCAGGCGATGGACTCTTTCAACTTTGTGTCCGAGTACTTTTGAAGGAGAGGGTGGTGCAGCGTGGATCGGCGAAGTTTAGGGTTTCTGTGGTTAGGGTAACTTCGCCACCTTAGATATTGTAAATAGGATCTAGATTCGGATATTGACATGTCAAGGGTGGCAAGGGTCGCTTCGCAGAGTCGTCAGACACTAATGATATGGACGGCACAAGCCGGGCGTTGGACGACGCCGCTGCATCATGCTGTGAGGCTACACATCAAGACGATGCAAGGCACCAGCTGAGGAGTAGGCACTACCATGGTTTGCATTAGCACTTCTTCTAGTGTGCAAAGTGGGACCAAAATTGCAAATCAGTGTACATTGTCATCTGTACTTTGTATTGTTTATGTAACTGTTCTGCTACTACCCAATTTTCATTTGATGTACGTAATGTCATAAGACATGTATCGTATGTTGCACGTAATGTTTATGTAAGTGCTGTAGTACTATCCCTTTTTCATTACTTTTGAAAGACTGTCCTAGTAGCCTAGTACGTTTTGATTTGTTTGTTTGCAAGTTAAATTTACTCATTCTTTACATTCGATGTTTTATTTCCGCGTATTTGCTAGCTTCAAGTTGTTTTGTAGGTATGGCTCACGGATCCGATTGGAGTTTCGGCCTCCTAGAGGAGTTTCGGCCTCCTAGAGGAGCGTATCGACCGGCTACAATGCGCGTCGCGTCGTGTCCCTCATCCTGCGGGCACTGCCGACGCGACTATATTGGGGGTGATCCGCACACAGACGCCTCGGGTGGCCTGGAGGCTAGACCCACGTTGGACAAACAGGTTAGTATACGTCGACACTATCTTCTCGCCATACGTACCTTTCGTACTAACCTTTTGTTGCTTCGCAGGCTCAGCGCTGCCGGTCTACTACCTATTGCCCGGATGGTGCAAGCCACGGACGAGGACGAGCCGACAGCACCCGCGGTCGGCGACGATGGAGACGTCCATGCCGAGCCGGAGCGGTCACAACGCTTCCCGTTCGACCGCTCCCTGCTGACAGCTCTTGTGGACCGGTGGCGACCGGAGACTCACACTTTCCATCTCTCATTCGGGGAGATGGCCCCTACCCTGCAGGACGTCTCCTTGCTTCTTGGCCTCCCTATTGCGGGAGGTGCCGCCTTCCCGCAGGAGTCTCTGGATGGCTAGCGCGAGGACCTTCTGACCAGGTTTCAGGGAGTCCTTCCGCTTGCGGTCGTGGCCGGGTACTACGTCTTCCTGGAGGCACAGAGGCACGGCCCGCCCTTGCGGTGGTTGTCGCAGTTCCGAGTACGTGTTCGACACCATTCCCGTTGGAAGTGCCGCGCTCTCCTTTTCGTACTACGGTCTTACTATCTTTTTCCTTGTGCATAGGTCGAGCGGATGGACCCTGTTGCGGACGACCAGCAGGTGTAATGCCACCTCGAGGCATACTTGTTGTGGCTGTTTGGTTGGGTGCTATTCACTAGCAGCCACGGCGACACCGTCGACGTGAGGCTCATCACGTATGTCAGGGCCATCGCCAGAGGGAGCCCCCCCCCCTAGATCAGCTGGGGTTCAACCGTACTTGCTGCCACCTATCGCGGCTTGTGCGACGCATGCTTCAGGTTGAGGCCGAACTTCGTCCTCACGGGGTGTCCTCTCCTACTGCAGTTGTGATCGTTCGAGCGCTTTAGCCTCAGACGGCCCCTGTTGGACGACAGCGCTTCGTACGGGCTGGAGATGTACAACGCAGATGAGGTGGACCGGCCGACAATGGGCTCTCTTTGGTGTCAGCGACGGGTACATACTCTTTCCCGCGACTAATTTCTTCACATTACCAATCGTCCTATCTAATATCTTGTGTTCCTTGAGTATAGCCACAAGACGCAGGTGACACGGCATACGAAAGCCGCTCAGGAACAGCTTTGATCGACTCACGGCGACGACATTCGCCGAGCCATACTACGCCAGAGTTACTTGCCCGCGCTCCTCACGACTGCCCTCGCTATGCTCGCACGACCGACTCTCGGGTGACCCAGCAGGCGCTTTGTCTTCGACGTCTTCGTCGAGGACTATGGGACACATCGTGTGATGCGCTAGTTCGACCTACGGCAGGAGGTTCCAGTACCAGTTAGGCGACCAGTGCCCGACAACGTGCACGCGTGAGTAATCAGCATACATGTGCTATTTTTGCTGTCGTCTCTTACGCACGACTTCTAACTACATGTTACGTCTTGTAGCTTCAGTAGAAAGGGAGTCCGTCGTGGCACGAACTGGGGGAGTAGGATGGACACGTGGGTAGGGCAGTGGGAGGGTGCGCTACAGGACCGTGTGTAGGAGGACACCCCTTACGACCACAGCACCTATGACGAGTACATTCGCTGGTACACTCCTTAGACACGCATCGTGCTCGGGTTGTCAGAGACGAGCCCGCACCACGTGTCCCAAGACCGATCGACACGCACCCTATGCATTTAGCGCAGACGGCACCACGCGCACGTTACATCATACTTCAAAAACTTCGCTTCTGGCATTCGCCATTACAGTTTTCACCATGTCTTGTTTTCGATGTAGGCGAGCATGGCTGTTGAGATTGCGACGGACTGCCACTCCTGGCTTCAGAGGTTCACGGACGGTGTGGAGGGCACACGCGAGGACACGACCCAGGCTATTCGTCGTGTGGCACAGCAAGCCACACGTATTTTTGGCCTGTTGTCGTGCACCAGGCTCCCGGAGGTTGGCACGCGGTCCACAGTCCGTACGTCCACCGGCGTCAGCCTGTCCGGCAGTAGCACAACAGGCGGGAGGGTCAGCCAGACCACGTCCAACACCGCCGAGGCCTGAGGAGGCTGGAGGGTCCGCCTAGGCACAACCCCGTACACCGGTAGCGTCGCACTACGTCAGTCCTCCACACCCCTTCGCCTTCCACACGCAGGGTGCGTACGGCGTGCCACACTTCCCTATGGACGCCTTCGTGCACGCCATGGCACTAGCCGAGGGTACATCACGTCTCTGTTTGTCACCACGCATCGTGTTTTTTTTATTAACTAACAATATTTTGCTGTGCAGGTACATTGCCCTATGACGCAGGGGGCTCCTCAGGCGACGTGGACGCACAAGACTTCTCGGTGGATGAGGACCTGGCACCTCAGCCCACACCCGCTGAGGTTCTGTCCGGGTCATAGCTCGTCGGTCGCGCCAAGATTCCCACGCCAGCCAAGGTCGCCCCTACCCTACGCCTCTCGGTCCTTGTCGCATCAGGCTCTGCAAATCTTTCCCTCTGGGCCGAGGCCCCACACCCAACAAGCAGAGGAGGGGGCCCAAGCGAGCCCGTAGGGGAGGACACGGAGGTGGAGTGGGCGGTGGCGACGCAGGAGGGGATGATGGGGGTGCGGTTGGGGGGGTTAGTAGGGTCGTCGATCAAGACCGGTCAGATATTTCTTCATTATGTGATACTTAAATTTTGCACTTAATATATGATGCCTGTAATACTTTTTGCGTTCTTGCGTGTACTCGTTCATATAATGCATGTTTGTTCAGTGCATATCGACGCCTATAGCTTAATGCACACGACACCTCGATGCAACAGTCAACTCGATAAAAGGCAACCGCAATGACGCATCCACCATTTAGTTACATGCGTTAAGAGATTGAATATAATTGCGTACAGAAGGGGAGACTACCTCGAGGACGCGAATTTCCTTCAACGCTGCCACACGATTCCTCCTCGGGCTCGCTACCTCGCGGACGCGAATTTCCTTCAACCCAATTGCAATTCAGCTGCATGCTATAGATGGATGCTTTGGCTGCCATTCACCTCACTCTTCATTTCCTCTTCTCCTTTCTTCCAGTCTTAGATGGGATATCTTCGGCATCATCTAACTTTTGAGTGAGCAGACAATTACAATCATTGCGGTAGCAGCTGGTTTGCCCTCGTTGCAGTGATCTGGTGAATATCTTTACCTCACATACGCCAACGAATCCATCCCGAGTGTTTATGAGGTGTTCAAATCTTACGGTAACTTGCACCTAATCACCCTGAATGAATTTCATTCGAAACAACATGTTGTTTTTATTTCACTTGAAGTCGCAATTTTTTCAGAGCACAACATGTCGGTTTTGGCAAGGTGGACGGTGTTGTTTGTCAAAGGTTCAAGATATTGAAATGCAAATTGTCGCCTTTGCAAGATGACTCTCGTGGTGTTGCTATATTTCGGCCCAAAGGCTCGACCCTCCGAGCCACCAACGCAGTAATGAAGATAATAGAATTAAAAGATCGGATGAAAGGATGGAAAGAGTTGAGAACATGCTTTAAATTAGTTAAGCAAGTTAGTTTTGTGGTCTTTCGTCTATTATTTCTTGTTGTTGCCAAGTAGAAGTTCAGTTATAATGAGATTTAATGTCCACTCTTTACCTATGCATCGCAGTCCGTCACGAATGAGAATAAACTAGTAACATTACCTACCCATGAATGAGTTTGTTCGATGCATATAACTTAAAGCACGCGACACATCGACGCAGCATGTCAACTCGATAAAAGGCAACCGTGATAACACGTTCACCATTTAGTTACATGCTTTAGGAGATTAAACATAAGTGCGTATAAAAGGGGAGACTATCGACGTACAAGCTTCTCCGTCCGTGCATAATTGTAAAAGGTGCCTCTCGCTACCCACATAGAGTGTTCTCCAGTTGGATGCCTCGGACGTGGCTGGCCGTCGTTGTAGTGGCACGCACATATGCAGCTAGGGTTGGCACAACAACATGTGGGATCATAGGAATTTCCTATGTTCACGACCTCCTCGTTGCCCCTCTCACGCTGCATCTGTTGACGGAGGTCATCATTTTGCTCCTTGAGATCATCAATTTGTGCCTCCAAATCAAAGATTCGGTTCCACAATATATCCATATGCATCACAATATGTCGTTCATAGGGAGGATTGATCCAGTGGGTGAAGTTGCATTTCGCCATCTGCTGCAAGGGACGGTTAGTATGGAGGATGTATTAGCAGTAACATGAACAAAACTATTTACCCCAGAGTATGGGCATCGGAAGAAACACCGTCCACCATCGAAAGGGCCGTCTATGACCTGCACGATAGTGTTCTCCCCGTGTCTGCATTTCAGCCATACCGGTTGAGCACGCTTGTTCGGCATCAACCGGTAGTTAGGGCCAAAGTCCTCCCTCCTTTCAAGGAGAAGGTCTAGCTTCAGCGACCCCGGTTGGACTGGTCCCTGGGCGTCTGCCATCGTATGTTACTGTAAGACGGAGAATGTTCTTCTTCCTACGGTTTCAAGGGTCGAGTGATCCTACTTTTAGAGTGTGGGGCGTGCATTTTATAGCCCGCGGGGGGAGGCTAACAAAGCGGGTAATGTATTAGCTTGCAGATGACAAGACCAGACGGGGCTGGCTGCTTTGCGCAGAAACAAGACCAAATGGGGCAGCTTTGCACAGTGACAAGACGAAAGGAGACAACCTTGCGCAGTGACAAGACCAGACGAGGTAGCTTTGCGTATTGACAAGACCACTTTTCAGATCGATTTGACAACCCAGACTGCCTCGCTAGCTTTTAAGACTGAAAAGACAAGACTCTGCAAAGAAAGACGTGACAACACTCGCCAAACTTTTCGTAATCGATAAGATAGCACTCTATAAAGCAAGACATGACTTCTTACTGCAAAGTAAGACGTGACAACACTATGCCTCGCCAGCTTTCCAGATCGACATGACAACACTCTACCTCCTCAGCTTTTCAGAATTAAAAGACAGGACTCTCTACTCTGCATGAAATTAACCACACCATGCTAACCATGGGGCTTATAAAAGGGGGTTGACCAAACCCAACTCTACACAATACTACACAACAGATACCCAGCTATGGACTCTTCGGCAAACTTCTACGCGAGGTTGTTGCAAAAGCGCAAGTGGCTTGCGCAGAAGAGGAAACAGCTACAATACCCAGATTTTTCAATGAAAGATGCTCTGGTACCACTACGTTTTTCGATCCCGCAATGTGTGTGCGGCGAACCGGCAGAGATCATTCAGTCCACATACCTGCACATCACGCCTCGGGCGCATTACATATGCGGCACCACCTGTAAGCGCTTTTATACAAGATCAATTTTCCTCTCCCAACATTGAATTCCTTAAATTTTTAGCTTCATCCCCACGTAATGGCAGCCCGAGATGCACTGCCACTTCTTCCAAAGGATCGACGCCCGTAGATGTACAACAGGGCATTCATCCGCCAGGCATATATTTCGAACTACTTGGCAAAGCCGAGAACTTTGTGCGGTGGAAACCTTATGTACCGAACCCTGTTGAGGAGGCACCGAAGGAGCCCAGTACTCGCCCGGGCGTAATCCATATCGACGACGTGAGTTATAAAGAATTTACATCCTTATTACGTTTTTCACTGTACGATGTACTTATATCATAGAATCGCAGGACATGGACGACTTCGACATACCAGCCCGACGTGGACAGTCCCACGACAGGGGCAAGGGAAAGGCTCATGCGGCTTAGCTCGGCCACCACAGCGTATCTGGTCGTCCGGGCATAATCCGTATCAACGACGTGAGTTATGAAGAATTTACATCCTTCTTACGATTTTCACTATACGCTGCACTTACATCATGAAATCGCAGGACATGGACGACTTCGAC
Source organism: Phyllostachys edulis (assembly GCA_036346405.1). Classification (NCBI taxonomy): domain Eukaryota; kingdom Viridiplantae; phylum Streptophyta; class Magnoliopsida; order Poales; family Poaceae; genus Phyllostachys; species Phyllostachys edulis. The sequence continues at coordinate 38,541,692 of CM070553.1, forward strand.
ATACCAAACCGACGTGGGCAGCCCGCGACAAGGGCAAGGAAAGGCTCATGCGGTGAGCCCTGGCCGCCACGAAGTATCCGGTCGCCTCAAGAATTCAGATCCATGACGTGAGTTATGAAGAATTTACATCTTTCTTACGATTCTCACTATACGGTGCACTTACATCATGGAATCGCAGGACATGGACGACTTTGACATACCAACCCGACATGGACAGTCCTGCGACAAGGAGAAGGGGAAGTCGGCGAGGAGTTCAACGCCAAGCTAGCAAGGAAGGGAAAATGGCTCCGGTATCCACGCAGTAGGTCAGGTCATTACGTAGTAGTCCCCCGTCCTACCCCCCATGTTTTTTACTATCCCCTAAAGGCATATATACTTACATGGTCTGGATGCTTGTGTCGTAGTGTACCGTAGTAGTAGCGAGGATGACTAAAGAAATTAGCCGAACCATCATGCCATGTGACTACGTGTAACGTGCTTCTGTATGTGGAATCTAATGTAGTTCTGGTTCCGTGTCTCCGCTAAGCCATCAAAGCAAGCCTATATTGCAAGTATGCCTCTTCTAGTGGAATCCCAGAAAGACCATTCGCACCGACATCGAATCCTCCATATTTTAGGGCATCTTCATAATCACAACGAGCGTTCTCCACCCCTTCAATCATATTCTGTATAAGCTTCATAAAGCACGACATTGATTACCTGCCTATATACGCGTATACGTTCAGACGACTTCATCGAGGAGAGACTCCCTAGTGCATCGTAATATCACTTACCTTTCTACTTACAACTCATTACTATCTCAATTGTCCTCACAAAATTCTACAGAAATTTAGCGCACTACAACAATATACGACGATCACAAAATGTTATTGCGAGTCTGCCAAATTTCGTACCCTTGATATTCTACGAAAATAACAAACAGACCAACCAACATCATCACAACACTATTATTTTTAAAATAAATAACATCATACAATCAGATTTGCTAAATGTAATTAACCTACAAAATGTAATATTCATTACAACACAATTAAACAATAATTAAATAATACAAAACGGTTGGGAGCCTCCTGTCGCCTTACGATTGGGCGACTGGAACCTGTCGCCCAACTGTTAGGCGACTCTAGTGGCACAACCCAACAGTTCGGCGCCCACAACACAAATGCCCACCGGTTGGGCGACAACACTTTAGTCGCCCAACAGTTGGCGACAGGAGCCATTCGCCCAACCGTTGAGCGACAGACGTATATTTATGTAAAAAAGAAGATCGCAGAAACATATTTGTAATTTCTAATAAAAAATAGATTATTTCAAAAAAAAATCGTGGTTTGGATGTACAGATCTTGATGTGGCATAGGGTGGAATTCCGCCGATCGTTTGGATATATCAAATATATCTTGAATGCGATGGTCGAACAAATTAATGAAGCTAAGTAAAAAAATCTGATATCCATTTGCAATGGCATGGATATATCCAAGTAGTTTCAGGTTTTTGATTAAGTTGATAGAGTGATTTAAGGTACATGATATTGTTGGCGAGTCCAGTCTAAACGATCACCTCGTAGATAAGTGTAGAATCGCACACAAGAATACAAAAACAGAATAGTAGATGGACATAGAGATATGAGGGACTTCTTCTGTTTCTTTATTTCTCTTTCACAAAAACACGTACAATGGTTGGAGGTCCCCCTTTATATAGTTTATAGGGTGGATGAGGAGTCCATCATAGGCCAGGCCTGCGAGGCATAGGCCTAGGTTTTCTAATACCCCACCCCCTTGGGCACTCATCTGGTATATTCATGTCTCATCAAAACTCTATAAAAACCTAGTGAAATTGTTTTGGAGAAAGTACATTAAACATGTTCTGTTGTGCTGCACGAATTGCCTCATTAAAAACCTTAGCCGAGAAACTCCAGGAAAACTCGTCAAGGGAAAACGAGTACAATCCACCCAATTTCATTTAATCTTCAGGATTTATTCTTTGGGTACTTGATCTTCGTGATCAAGTTTCAATAATGAGTTCATGGAGATTCTCTCTATGAATTCTGCACTTCTCTAAGTATCATCATTCCAATTCCACGTATGCACATTTCAAAGCTAGATGCTGAAAGTGACTTAGTGAATAAATCTGTAAGATTTTCACATGACTTAGTATGCATTACTTTAATTTTGTCCATCTTTTGCAATTCATGAGCATAGAAGATCTTATGGTTGATATGCTTTGTGAGTTGACTCTTCACATAACACATATGTACTTGTGCAACACAAACTGTATTATCTTCATAGATAATAGTGCGAGTTTGCGTAGTATTCAATAAACACGACCACTGGATGTGGTGAATCATCCCCCGAAACCAAGAACATTCTCACGAGGCCTCTTACAGTGCTACGATTTTTGAGTGGTTCGTCGAAGTCGATACAAGACTCTGTTTAGACGATTTCTATGAAATTGCAGTTCCACCACATAGGAATACATAGTCTGTTTGCGACTTATCTGTATGCGGATCCGATAGGTACCCGGCATCTGCATAGCCAGTCATAGTCAAGTCTTGATTCTTTATGTAGAATAGACTAAGGTTTTTTCTTCCTTGGAGGTATCGGAAGATGTCCTTTATTCCTTACCAATGCCTTTTGGTAGGTTCTGTACTATACCTTGCTAATAGGTTCATGGCAAATGCAATGTCCGGTCTAGTACAGTTTGCTAAATACATAGTGCTCCTACTGCACTCAAGTATGGGAATTCCGGTCACAGGACTTTCTCCTCCTCTTCTCTAGGTCTGTATGGATCCTTGTCTTGCTACGAGGATCTCCCGACCATTGGCACTTTTGAAGGGTATGCCTTTTCAAAGCCGAACCTTTCTAACACCTTCTGAGTGTAGGTTGATTGATGCATTAAGATCCATTCAGGGGCATGCTCAAGCTGCAAGCCTAGACAATATTTGGTTTTACCCAAATCTTTCATTTCGTACTCTGACTCCAGGTAAGAGCTTGCTTTCTTAATATATTCCAGGGTCCCGATGATATTCAGATCATCTACATACACCGAGATTATACAAAATCCATCCTGGGATCGTCGTATAAATACACAGAGATAATCCTCATTGTTCGTGTAGCCTTTTTTGCATAGAAAGTCGCTTAAGCGATTTACCACATTCTACCTGATTGCTTAAGTCCATATAGTGACTTTTTGAGTTGCACACTGTACATATTTCTATTTGCTCTGTCTTGGTTTGGGACAAGGATACCTTTAGGTACATTCATATAATTGTCTGAATCCAAGTTTTCATAAAGGTATGTAGTTACCACATCCATCAATTTTATTTTTAAATTCAAGTTTACTGCCATTGAGATTAAATATCTAAAAGTAGTTCCGCCTATGACCGGGGAATATGTTTCTTCATATTCAACTCCTGGACGTTGAGTGAAACCTTGCGTAACGAGCCTTACTTTATATTTTATAACTTCATTATTTTTATTTCTCTTTTGAACAAATACCCACTTATACCCTACGGGGTGTACATGGCGAGGCATGCGGCTTATAGGCCAAACACCTCTCTTTTATTCAGAGATAATAATTTAGTTGCTACTGCCTTCTTCCAATCTTCCCAATCTGATCTTTTCTTACATTCAGCTAGCGATGCAGGCTCTAGATCAAGATCGATGATTGTGACAATTTTCTTCGCAAAGTAAATGTCGACATTGGTCATTGTCCTATTCATATATTCTCCCGTGGTCATATAATTTATAACTATTTCTTCACAGGGCGATTCTTTTAATGCTTCTACTTGCTCACTGTTGCTTCCAATTACGGGGGCAAGTCCCTTTAGTTTTTCAGCTCCGATGTGTGCGCACACATCCATGCTGATGTCTCCCTTCATGGGGATGTTCAAATCCAGTATGCCTTTTACTAAAAGTTTCATACTGGCGCCAGGTCTCAACTGGCTCCCTTTCTGGTTCTGGAGAACTTTAGTGATCGGCTATATCAAGTTCTTATCCTTTTTTGCCAGTCGTCCCCAATTACTTGGGATTTGATAGGCTGGAGTTCTCGATCTTTTATTTTGAGGCCTTTGGACGGGATTAGGGATACCTTTAATTTTCTTTGGTATTTCAACCCTCTCCGGTGCATTGCATGCAGACACATGAGACTTGGTCACACTCTTCACATCACTAAAGTGGTCAGGCAATTGATTCTGTAATGCTTGCAAATCAATTATCTTCTGGACTTCTCTATTTGCTTCACTAGTGTGCGGGTCATGTGCATGGATTCTCGTGGCTTGCCACGTTATTTCCCGATATTTTTCATCAAGGGGTTGATTTCCTCCCCCTAATGACAGAAAACTATCATAATCAAATATGCCATCAGCGAGGCGGGCTGTATGCAAATCTCAAGTCATGTGGTATAAATACCTGATTATGGATGTTGTCTCATAACCAACGTATATTCCATACTTTTGGGAAGGTCCTGTTGCAGTTTGCTGCGATGGTGGTATAGGTACATAAACCTTGCAACCAAACCTACAAAAATGATAAATTTTTAGTGCTGACCCTTACGCTAGTTGCATAGATGAATGGATGTTACATGCCGATAGTCTAAAATTGATGAGAGCTGCTGCGTGTCCCCAACATGTAGTTGATAAATTACAATTATGCAAAAGTGATCATACAATAAATTTAATTCTTTTAATTAATGCCTTTGCTAGTCCATTCTGGCTATGGACATCTGGTATGGAATGCTCAACGGTAATTTTCATTGCCATGCAATAATCATCAAATGCCATCGAAGTAAATTCTCCGGTATTGTCCATTCTAATGGACTTCACATGATGATCAGAGAAATTATTCTTAATTTTAATTATTTGCGAGATCAGCTTTGCAAAAACGTGGTTTCTCGTAGATAATAAGCATATGTGCGACCATTTTGAGGAAGCATCGATGAGCACCATAAAGTACCTAAATGGCCCTAACAGAGGCTGTATAGGACCGTAAGTGTCTCACTGGATACAGTCTAGGAATGTAGGTATTTCATCCTTCACTTTCGAAGCAGGAGGTCTAGTAATTAGTTTCCCGGTGGCACATGTGGGGCACACAAAATCTTCATGATTTGGGAAATTCTTTACATTGACATTATGTCCATGAGAATTGTTAATTATATTTCTCATCATGCTAAAACCGGGGTGGCCTAATATATCATGCTAGAGACAGAAAAGTTCAGAGCTTCTAAAAGTGGTTTTCAGGACAGTATATGTTACAGGTGCCTTAATATTAGTGTAGTATAGCCCAGTTTCATATGAAGGAAGTCGTTCTAATACTCTTTTTCCACTTTCTTCATGTTTTGTAATGAGCAGGTATTCTTTACCATACTCTTCTCTAGTCTCTACGTGGAAACCGTTAGCGTGAATATCCTTAAAACTTAGGAAAGTTCTAGTCGATTCTGGGTACAATAAGGCTTCTTTAATGACCGAAGTTGTGCCCATCGGGAGTATAATTGTGGCTCTTCGTGAGCCTATCATACAAGTATCGCTACCTGCAATTGTCGTAAAACTACCAGCATTCTTGCTGATCAACTGAAAGTATTTCGTCTCTCTCAAGATGGTATTCGTTGTGTTACTATCGGCTAAGCACACTTCCTCCATAGGGTACCATACACGTTCTGATATATAAAGTATTTATTAATATATTTATTAATATGAGGTAGGAAGCAATTCACACATAAATAAAATACTCCAAAAATAGAACATAACTTGCTATTATTAATACGGAAAAATAAACCTTGCAGGACTCATCATAAGAATTTAATGCTTTGCTCTCCTAGAGGTTACAACCATTATTCAATAATTCAATGTTCCATCACAACCATAAACTGCAAATGACTATATAAAAACTAAGTGTAATGCGTGCACTAGATCGAATTAACGAAGTACGAAGAAACATCTGCTTGAATTTGTTTCATGTCCATCTTGTCTTCTTCGGCAACTACAGCTGTAGTCGCTGCGATGTCCAAAGAAGGGGTGATGGGGGCTGCTACTGGGTTGTCCACATCCATGGGTGCAACCAATGGCTGTGGATCCTCCGTGCCTGCAATGGCAAGGTATGCCTCATGCTGTCCTTTGCCCTTCTTCTTAGACTGAAAAGCATCAATCATGTGCTACGGCTCACGGCAAATGCGTGACTAATGCCCCCATGTGCCACATTTGTAGCAACCTTGGTCCTGCTGGCCATAGGGCTTCTCATCGCGCTTCTTTTGTTCATCCTTCTTAACATGAGCATTTGGCTTGGCTTTGCGACCCATGACCTTACCCTTCTTACCTCTTTCCTTTGAGTGAGGCTTCCTCACCTTGTAGCTGCTAGCATTGACTTTATGACCAACATTGCTACTAAGCGGCTGTGAGATGTAGTTCTTTCTTAGAACCTCATCTTGAGCTTCCACAACTTGCATGAAATCAATCAGTTCGATATACTCCTTGTAGCCATCTTGACGATAGTTGCGTGTGGATTACACTGTATTTGGGTGAAAGGTAGAGAGAGTTTTCTCAATCTTCTCCTCATTTGTGATTACCTTACCACAGAGTTGAAGACTGGTACAAATTCTGTGCAATGCGGAATTGTACTCCCCCACGGTCTTGTAGTCAGCAAAACGTAGTCGATTCCATTCCTGCTCTGCCCGAGTAAGAATGGTGTACTTTACCTTCTTGAACCACTTCTTTAGTACGATCCACAAAGCTAGTGCGTTCTTCTTCGCTATATACTCATTCTTGATCATTAGGCAGAGATGATGTCTGAGAAAGTGAAGTGCTTGATCATTTTCCTCATCAGTTGGAGTGGCATCCTTCGAGGTGCCAAGTTCGATAGCAGCACGGAGCTTCTTGGCCCCAAGTACGACCTCGACGTATGATGCCCAAGTCAAGTAATTCTGTCCATGCTGGGCCAGCTCTTCGAACTACAAGTTTGTAATGTCAGTCATTTGCATATTTTTAATAATGTTTCCGTATTTTTTATGCATTTTTCATGATTTACTGCTATTTTCAGTGATTAAAAGCAATATAAATAATCACAGATAATCAAAATAGTAAATACAATATATAAATTGCATAGAAATAATAATAACAAAGTTAAACACGCTTTGAAAGTTCAAAATTATTCAAAAATTAAATTCCTGAGGCCCTTTTGTGCTGGAATATGAACTTTCGACGAATTCTGCAATTTTTAGGGGCTAAACCGCTAAATTTCAATTCTGAGAAAATTTTCCAATTTTCAGGGGGTTTTTTCGCAAAATTTTCTTATCCACGAAATTTACTCGTAATTTTCAAATCTCTAAGGTTTTTTTTTTTTTTTTTTTGCAAATTTTGGGTTTTTTTTTCTTTTTCCTCCCCCCTTTTTTCAAGCGGACCACCCGTTTTTTTGGCTCGATTTACGTGCAGCTCTCACAAACCAGCTTGGTCTTTCGTTTAAGATATACCGCCAAATTTCTGCCCATGACACCACCCGCCTGCGCCTCTTTGCTTCAAATCGGAGCTAGGGTTTCCCTAGCTCCATTGCTATGTGGCGGTGGTGCACAAAAAAAAATGCCTCGTGCATGGGCTACCGGTGTGGCGGCGATGACGGCGGGACCGCTGCGGCGAGGCGGCGTGAGGGCGACCGAGCGCGGCGATGCGGGATCCGGCGGCGTGTGCGTAGCGCTGGCTCACGACACCGTGAGGGTGGGGGTTCGACAACAGCCGGTGGCGGCACGGTACTTGGTGCAAGATGACACGACATGCACGGTGGAGCACGCCGAGTGTGGCCTCTACACCGTAGGGTCGCTTGGTGGCGCTGCGTCGTGGCGGCTCGGCTTTGGCGGTGCGACACCATGTGCTAGGCGACGCCGCCGAGGTTGAGCCGGGCCGCGATGACGCGATCTTGACCATGCGGGGCGGCCGGGCGGCGTGGTCGTGAGGGGCGGTGTGGTCACGGCGCTACCGCACGAGGCGTAGTGGCGCGCTGCGCGGGTGGCACGGCAATCGGCCGGCGCCAAGGCAGGCGCAGCAGGTGTGGCCGCATGTACTACGCCCCTTTTTTATCGCTCATGCATCGATCTACGCTTCAATCGCTCATGCATCGATCTAAAGTGCAATCAACATCCTCTCTTTCGTGCGATCTACCAATCAGCTTGGCTGGCGAATTCAAGTCGGCTCGCGGTAGATTATAGTAGATTTGCACCGTGGAAAGCAATCTAGAAAGCAACAATTACAAAATTAAAAGTGATCTAGAAAATGCGTTTCAATCTATGACGATTATCTTCTCGATCCGAGTAAAGTAGGCCTAGAAGTAGGCGGGAGTCGATCGTGCTGATAACATGTTGAGGAACCGTCACTGGCGAGTCCAGTCCGGCGATCACCTCATAGACAAGCGTAGAATCGCACACAGGAATACAAGAATAGAATAGTAGATGGACACAAAGATATGGGGGACTTCTTCTCTTTCTCTATTTCTCTTCCACAAAAGCACGTACACTGGTTATGGATTCTCCTTCCTATAGTCTACAGGGTGAATGAGAAGCCTATCATAGGCTAAACCTGCGAGGCATCGGCCTAGATTTCCTAACAGATATATCTCTCTTTCCAGGTGGTCATTCGTGTGGTACCATAATTAGGGTGTCCATTATACGAGTAAAACTTGCCACGTAAGTAGTTCAAACGGAAACCAGCACCAACCAGGTTCGTATTTGCCTAAATTGTAGTAGTCCTTTATATCTTTTTTGGAGAATGACCAAGGTGCTAACTGCTAAGTGCTAACCCATCACTGCTGAGTGGTAAGATGGACTCATTAAGGTTGGATATGACCATGGTCCATGGCACATAGGGGTGGAAACAAGTTGAGCTAAGTCATACTCGTTTTGGCTCGAATGAACAGTAGGCTCGGCCACTCAGCTCGGCCGTCTCGTCTCGTTCTGAAAACGAGCAAGAAGGGAGGCCAGACTCGGCTCGTGACCAAGCTCGAGCTAGCTCGAGAGGCTCGCGAACCAAGCCAGATTCAGCAATACAAAAGCCTTTGGCCATGGCCAGTGAAGAGCAAACAATTCAACAACTAACTGCCACTTAATCAAAAGCCAGATTCAACACCTACATGACACAAATCATGGCCAAGCCAGGTTCGACAATACTGGATTCAACAATACGGTCACACACTGTCCAGTGAACAATATTACAAATCAACACCTAACCAAGAGCATTCAGGTTCAAGCCACCTACCCAACAGAACTATCTTTAGGAATAATGAGAGAACAAATCCTGCAGATCCAAGATTGCAAGAATCATCTACCTATCAAAGCATCTTCTGAAGATTGGAAGAACAAGGCAGCGACCCATAAAATCTACCACTAAATCCTAACAGATCTAATACCTGAGTTCCAGGATGGGGAACAAACTTGCGGCGAGAACTGGATCAGTCCAAGATGCGTGGGGGAGTTATGACCGGCTCGGCAGCGAAGAGGCAGCACGCGGGGGGCGCTCGCGCTTGGTGGCGGGGTGGTGTCGGCGTGTCGCTCGGGCCACGTGAGGGAGATTGCTGACGTCGGGGAGGAGGAGTCGTCAGGTAGAGCAGCGAGAGCTCACCGTCAGGGAGGAGTAGGCGGTGTCGCTCCGCTACGAGGAGGCGTCGGGCGGGCGGAGGGATCACTGGATCGGGGTAAAGGACTAAAGGGGACAGGAGGGAAAGGGGTAATCAAGAGGAATTTTGGATACTATTGACTCTATAAGACCATCTAAATTCCTAAATAGGCTCTCCCTAGCTACAAAATTTCTATTTTGCCCCCCTGTCGCCTCCTGCTGTTGTCGGTGGCAGCAGCAGGGCACCTGCTGCCCTCCCCGACGGCAGCAGGTCCCCTATCGCCTCCTGCTGTTGTCGGTGGCAGCAGCAGGCACCTGCTGCCATCCCACACGACAGCAACTCGCCTCCCCCTGCGCACGAAATTCAAGAGGAGAGAGAAAATACATTTAAGAATATTTTTGGAGGAATTTCTAAATATAGCAAATGAGCTCAAAAAATTATGAATTTTTTTGTGGAGCCTCCCAGAGCAGTGTACTTGCTTGTGTAATTTTTTCAGAATTTTTTCAGTTAATATTTTTTCTCTAAAATTTATTTAATTATACTGTTTGTAGGAATTTTCTAATATAGATAATCAGGTCCAAAAATTATAATTTTTTTTCTAGGCTCCTTATACATTGTACTTGATTGTGTAATTTTTTCATAATTTTATATGTTCTGAAATTGTCTCGACAAATTAAGGGTTTAGGTCTCGAAATTTAGGATGAAAGGTTTCGGAAATTAGGGTTTCATGATTTCATGTGACTTGGAATGTGGGAAGTTTTCATCGTTCGCTCCCATGTTAATTAAATTGTGCTTATTAACTTCCTTCTTAACCAAATTTCATATAGAAACGTTTGATGGCATAAAACACTTGTGGGAGACATTAATCCCCTTGCAGTACAATGCATTTAAGAAGGAATAATATCTTGGTCACTACGGTTCTTAATGACATCACTTCACTATTGTGGAGTTAAAGCAAAGTACTTTATGAAGCTTGTACATAATACAATTGAAGGGGCTGAGAACGCTCATTGTGATTACAAAGATGCCCTAAAACATGGAGAATTCGATGTCGGTGCAAATGGTTCTTTCTGAGATTCGACTAGAAAAGACATACTTGCAATATAGGGTTCCTTTGATGGCTTAGCGGAGGCACGGAACCAGAACTATATTAGAGTCCACAGACAGAAGCACGTTACACGTGGTCACATGGCATGATGGTTCGGCTAATTGCTTTAGTCATCCTCGCTACTACTACGGTACACTGCAACACAAGCATCCGGACCATGTAAGTATACATGCCTTTAGGGGATAGTAAAAAAATATGGTGGGTAAGACGGGGGACTACTACGAAATGACCCGAACTACTACGTGGACCGGGGCCATTTGCCCTTCCTTCCGAGCTTGGCGTTGTACTCCTCGCCGGTCGCCTTGGCCTCGACCGCCATTTTCCTCTTTTTCTCGCGCTACCTCTCGCGAGCCTCGTGATCCCTGCGTCTGCACGCCTTGAGATGAGATTGCGTCTCCCGCCGAATATGCTCATTGTGCTCGTCGTTGCGGCAGAGTGTTGTCATGTCTTACTTTGCAAAGGGTGGTCATGTCTCGCTGCGAGAGAAGTCATGTCTGCTTTATCAGATTGTACCACAGGCTAGATAAACTTGTATATGAACCAACAGAGGGAAATGCATGGCATGTAGATCGTATAACAACATACCATAGCATACACATTGTTATATCATCTACATGCCAAACATTTTCCTCAGTTGGTTCATGCACAAACTTATCTAGTCTGTGGTATAATACAATATTAAATAATATCATCCACAATAAACTTATAAATTAACAAAGAGTGTCTCGATTGCAATAAACCCGCGCCCGCGCGTGTATCATGTAATATTTGTAACGCTACAAATGTCGTCAATTTTATGTATGAACACGTACACTGCAACTCCATTGGAAACCCTAATTTCTGAAACCCTAATTCTGTTATGAGTACTTTGTGTGGGAATTCATGAAACCCTAATTTCTAAAACCTAAAATCCAAATTTTTGAGACCTAAATCCTTCATTTTGGAGACAATTTCAGAACACATATAAAATTGTCCTAAAAGGTGCCAATATGGCAAAAATTTCTAAAAATGCCACATGAAGAATTAGGTGGTGGGGCCATGGCAAGTTGGCAACAAATCTTTCATGCTCTATTAATGATTAAGGATGGTAGTTTTAAAATTTAATGTTTGAACTGGTTTGAACCAGCACAATCTTTTGTATATGCAGTAAGTATGTATTTATATGCACTTGAAGTATGTATTTATATGTATTTAAATGGACAAGACATGTTTGCAGGAAGGGTTTCTAATATGCTCGGTTTAACACCGGTGTGGCGCCATGAAGCGTCACACAACACCCTTGCTGGTGAAGGCGCGTGAACGAATCAATCGGGAGTCAGGTCTCGAGATTCGGCACGCCATAAAAGCGAGCACTGCGGGCAAGGGGGGACAGTAGTGACGAGGTGACAGATGTACGGAGGAGGGAGTGTCTCTTACCTAGAGTATTCATGTGGTACTAAACTTCCCACATTTCAAGTCACATGAAATCATGAAATCCTAATTTCCGAAACCTTTTGTCCTAAATTTCGAGACCTAAACCCTTAATTTGTCGAGACAATTTCGAAACATATAAAATTATGAAAAAATTACACAATCAAGTACAATATGTAAGGAGCTGAGAATTTTTTTTAATAATTTTTGGACCTTATTTTCTATATTAGAAAAATTCCTACAAACAGTATATTTAAATGAATTTTAGAGAAAAAACTAATAACTAAAAAATTCTAAAAAAATACAAAAGCAAGTACACTACTCTAGGAGGCTTCACAAAAAATTTCATAATTTTTTGAGCTCATTTGCTATATTTAGAAATTCCTCCAAAAAATATTCTTTAATGGATTTTCTCTCTCCTCTTGGATTTACGTGCGCCGGGGAGGAGGCGAGTTGCTGCCGTGTGGGATGGCAGCAGGTGCCTGTTGCCGTCGAGGAGGGCAAGAAGTGCTCGCCGCCGCGTGCCCGAGGGTCAGGTGCCTGGCCGCCCCCAAAGCCAGCAGGAGGCGACAGGGGGCAAAATGGGAATTATGTGGCTAGGGGGGCTACTCTAGGAATTTAGGTGGTCTCATAGGGCCAATAATGTCCAAAATTCTAATCGAGAGAGGAAGGTGATAGGGTGGGGATGGAGACTTCTAGAGGACTGGCGGTGTGGCGTCTGGTGGGTTCCTCGACCTCGAATCCTGGCTTGGCTGGAGTAATGGGCCTTCATGGGCCGCATGACTACATGAGCTGTAATATCTCAAGTATATTTAAGAGAGGGAAAGTGCTTTAGAAATAAGAATTTAATTAGAGAATGATTTTGACCAGCTTTCGGGGGGGGGGTTACTTAATTATGAGAACCTAGGCCGTGGGCTGAAAGCCCACAACATATTTTTTGGCCCATGGGGGCAGCCAACCCTAGCCACTTTTTCCTCCTTGCGCCCCTCCCCCTCATTCCCCTTAGTAGCCGCCACCCTCCTTCCTCCCTGCGCCTCCTCCCCTGTAGCATGCGGAACTGTAGCGCCATGGTTACTATAGCATGTCCATCCCCTGCTGCCACTCCCTCTGTTGCTACTGTCCAAGAAGAGAAAGGAAGAAGATCCCTTCGGGTGCTACCGGCCAAGGAGAAAGGTAGAGGGAGAGGGAGAAGGAAGGGAGAGGGGATTCTCGTGGGGATTGTTCAGCGAGTTCATTCATACCTCCTAGGGTAAATCTCGACTACTCGCTGTTTGAATCATTTAGTTTCTTAATTGCTGTCTATTAGCAAATCATTGAATTGATGTGATTGGAATAAGCAATCTTTAGCCTGTTTGTTCATCAGTCAAGGCGAAATTGGAGGTTAGGGTCTCCTAGAGAATTGTGGGGATTATCTTCAGGTTTCTATAGGTTCTAATATCACTTAATTCGGAGTTGTAGTTTGAGAGATACGTTAGTTTCTTTACTGTTGTCTAGAAATCCTGACAAAATACAATAGTCGTTTTGTTTAATAAATAAGGTTTTGATAATGGCTGATTTAGGGAGGTCTCCCAACACGACTTTCGTAGGAAATTCTCTTAGCTTTCTAGATTGTTAAAAAATCATAAATTTTGGTTCAGCCAATTGAAAGATATAGATTTTATCGTACTGTTGTCCATTCTGTCTGTCAGATTCTGACTTTAGGTTTTCAACTGTATGTTAGATTCAAATAATGGCAGAATTAGAGGATCTCGCCAACTAAGTTATTATACATAATTTTGTTATATTTCCAGAGAATCTGAGAATTTATTTTTATGATTAGCAGAGCAAAAGTTACACATTTTTTAAGACCACTGTCCAGTTGTAGTTTCTTGCTAGTTTGTCATCTGATTTGAGTAGATCAAATAATTAAACCTTGGGTTTGGGGAAGGCGTTTGAGAGCATTGCGGATAGCGTCATGTTACCATGTCGATCTTATTTTGAGTAACTTAATTGTTGTAGGAGTGGCTTCGGGGTCAGTGGCACGTTCCTTGCCTCCTAACGCGTCACAACGTGAAAGACAAGTACAGTTTGAATTGTCTTGATTGTTTATTTGCTCACAGTGATTGATGCTTATGAAATGGCTAAATTTTATGAATTGTGAATACTTCCAGTATTACTTGTTTCCTTTCATGGTTGTTATTCCATACTTCTTTAAGAGTGTGTTTTTCATTACAATGTCTTCATTCATGATTCACCCATGGGAGTGGGTAATGAAGTCACATCATTCCAATATGGGCAAATAAGGCCCATCATTCCAATATGAGCAAATTGGATCCCCGTTTGAAAGATTCTTTATACGGGCCTTGGATCCCTGTATTTTGGATAATGCGGGGCTGAGTGAACACCGGCGGGTGTTCACTGCGTATACCGGTATAAGCAGAAGAGAAGTGCATGTATTTTCATATTTGCATAAGATTCCTGTCGTTTTACTTATATATTCGAATATTGTGAATGGCATGTGTTTGATCCAATACTTTCCGTGTTATTCAGATGTATTTGCTGAGTCATGGACTCACTCTTGCTAGTTTTGTTTGTTTTAGGTAAACTCTGAGGACGACATGCTTTAGGAGGGAGTAGACACATGGAGAAACTCACTCATTTCACATATTAGTTAATAAACTTGCTATTACCTTACAGTTGAGAGTTATGAAATTGTAATAATTGGTGTCATGTTCATTGCCATTGTTCGTCGTTAAGTTTTGTTTGCACTAGTTAATGGTTTATTTTTACCAGACATATTCTTAATATTATTCCTCTTGAATGGTTTATTGTGTTCGGACATTTAGAGTTTTATACCTGCTGAAACTTAGACCAATTATTAAAATAGTACTCTTGTGTGTTGAAGTTTAGATAGTAGTTGTTAAAGTATTGGAAATAAATTGTATTATTGTTTTGTGTTAGAGTTTGGGTAACATCTTGGCTTTCACTTAGCTAGAGTGTTACAGTTGGTATTAGAGCGGGCTTTAGGTCCATGGTGAATAGGTTAACAACTTAGAAAGATATTGAACTTAGATGAATTAAAAATTTGAATCACTTGAATCGGAGCTCGAATGAAGGAGAACGGGCTCTTGGAAGTTTGAAATCACATGGTCGAAAGGAGGTTCGACTACCTGGTCGAAAGAGGTTCGACTGGTCGCAAGGAGGTTCGACTACCTGGTTGAAAGAGGTTTGACTAGTAAGAAAGAGGTTTCGACTGCTTGACGTGGTCGAAAGAAGGTAGGAGGATTCGACTGCTCGACGCGGTCGAAAGAAGAAAGAAGGATTCGGCTGCTCGACGCGGTCGAAAAGAAGAAAGAAGGATTCGACCGCTCGACGCGATCGAAAGAAGGAAGAAGGATTCGACTGCTCCACGTGGTCGAAAGAAGGAAGAAGGATTCGATTGCTCGACGCGGTAGAAAGAAAGAAGAAGGATTCGACTGCTCAACGTGATCGAAAGAACACGAGAGAGAACAGCGCACGGGAAACCCACCAAGACTGAGAGAGAGACTGAATGAGGAGGTCGGTGGACGACGGTGGTTGAAGACGGCACGACGCTCTGGTGAACTCTCGGCGAAGACAAGGGGAGCCTCGGGTAGCACGTGGTCTTGCGAAGCCGAAGGTGAAGACCAAGTTAGCGAGGAAGCTTGATGGCGGCGCTAGAGGTGATCGGAGACGGCGCGGGCAAAGCTCAAAGCACGGCGAAATGAGGGAGAGAGAGATGGAGAGTTGAGGGGGAAGCAAAAAGGAGGGCAAAAAGGCTCCCTGGTGCTCTATTTATAGAGGAATGAGGGGGCTGGGTGACAAGATGGAGTGACGGGAGTAGGTGAGGGAGGGGAGGGGGCAGGTAGGAAAGGTGACAACAGGGGAAAACGGGCGCGACAAAGGCGATGACATTTAACGCGTAGACGGCATCCAATGCGCAAGACTTTTGCGACAGCCATTACAATGACCAGGCGAGGAGGAGGCTGACAGGCGGGGCTGGTCGAAACCGAGTGGCTGATCGAAACCGAAAGGGTGGTCAACACCGAGAACGTGGTCGAGACCGAATGGCTGGTCGAGCCCAAGAGACTGGTCGAGACTGAAAGGCTGGTTGAAACCAAAAGGCTAGTCGAGACCGAAGGGCTGGTCGAGACCGAAAGGCTGGTCGAAACCAAAAGGCTGGTCGAGATCGAGAGGTTGGTCGAGGCTGAAGGGCTGGTGGTGAAGGGAACGAGCCGACGGGAAATTAGAACAAACAGAGAAAGAGAAATAGGTTTTTAGAAAATATTAAATAAAATCCAAAAAATCTAGAAAAATACATAGAAATTCCTTGAATTGATTTGAACTTAATAAGATTATTTACAACTTAAAGTTGTCTTTTACTTTTGCCAATAAATTATTTTAAATTTTTGGGAAAAAGGAAAAACCCTTTAAAAAAACCAGAAAAATCTAAGAAAATATTTTGAATTTTCTTTTTAACTTTAAACCCAATAAAACCCAGTAAACTCAATAAATTTTATTTTTGGGTTTTTAAAACTTAGGGAACTCAAGAAAGCAATAAAACTCTTTTAGATTTTCAGAAAATCAAGGAAACTCTTTTACAACTTAGAAAAAACGATAAAATAATAACTTTGTTGATTTTGAAATAGTAACAGAACTTTGAGATGTTACAGCAGTGAGAGCATTAGAAACATGTGAGTACCATCTCACTCTGGCCACAAAAAGGCTCCAACCTCATTACGCACGAGCACACCGGACACACCATTTAGGTTCCCTGCGTAGAAAGCCCTGTCAACACTAATTTTTATGAAGCCATGTAGGGGCGGTTGCCACGCCACATCCATCTGAACTAGCCGGTTTTGCTGGTACTCAGGTTTCGCCTGAATAAGGTCGAAAGCCACATCCCGAGCCCACTTCACAGACCGAACAACATCTTGATGACCATCCCCCATGACGCCGAGCATTTCGTACTGACCAAATGGGCCACATTCTGCACAGAACCACCGAAATCTCATCCAGCGAGCAGACATTCCCATGTAATAAATTAGCTGCCCAAGCATTAGGGTGGAGGAGGAGGCAGCTTAGTACCTGTCAAGTCCTTCATAGCCGCCCAAAACGATTTCGCCCAGGTGCAATGAATCAAAACGTGCATAGTAGTTTCTTCCTCTACACCACAAGTACCACAGAAAGCAATCCTTTCTATATGTCTGTGTTTCAATACTGCTCTGCATGGAATGAAATCATGAAGCACTCGCCACCAAAAAAATCTCACTTTCGGCGAGATCAGGAGCTTCCAAAGTTTTGGCCAGAAAGGATCTGCATCCCCAACGAAGCTCGATGGAGTTTGATTACGTCCTGTAGCATCTTCCACCAAAAAAATGATATGCAGAACGAACTGAAAAATTACCATGCTGCTCAGCAACCCAAGCCCAAAAGTCTTCAGATAAACAGCCCAAAGGAATATCAAGGACTGCTTGTGTATCTGATGTAGGAAGGTTTGCTGTGACAGCATGCACATTCTAAGATTCACCATGGTTGGAAATTAAATCACTGACCCTGTTCACTGTAGCATTTGCTGGACGGTACAGTGGCTTAAAGCCATGGTTAGATGGAATCCATGGATCTTTCCACAAGTAGATGGATGAGCCATCTCGTACCCGCTTGATCAAGCCTTTCTTCAGTGCCTCTCGACCACTCAAGATCGCTCTCCAAGTATAGGAGGAATTCTTGCGCGCAAAGTGAGGTCGGACTCATCATCAATCCCCACCCCTGCTTGGCCAACAAGGCTAAATTAAATTTCTGAATATCACGAAAATCCATACCTCCTCTTATCTTTGCTCGGGCAAATGATGGCCATTTCCACCAATGAATTTTGGTGGTCTGCATCACCTCCCCACTAATACCTGACACAAGACTCGTGATTTTCTTACATGTCTTCTTCGATAATTTAAAACAACTCATAGGATAAGTCGGAATTGCTGAATTGCTTGAGCGACCGACTTGATAAGAACCTCCCTGCCAGCACCGCTTAATTTTTTTCTCACTCCACCTGCCCATGAGCTTACGAATATTTGAGGGAATATGTTCAAAAGCTTGGCCCGTCGACTGTCCAAGCGCAATAGGAAGCCCAAGATATTCCCCCCTAAAGCTTCTGTTTCAATCCCACGGGCAACATGTACTTGTGTTTTCATCTCACCATTGCAGTTTGAGCTGGAAAAAAATTGCTGGTTTCACTTTATTCACAATCTGGCTCGAACCCAATTTGTACCTTTCTAGAATGCCACTTAGCCTCTCACCACTCTTAACCGATGCATGTGAGAAGATTAAGCAATCATCCGCAAAAAGAAGATGGGACACCCAAGGTGCATGACCTCCGACCTGAACACCTTTAGACAAGAATTGCAGGCCGCTGAATTTTAGCATATTACTCAACCCTTCGGCACACAAAAGAAATAAACAAGGTGATATTGGATCCCCTTGCCGTATGCCACGAGGACGACGGAAGGTAGCAGAGATCTGGACATTGACACGAACTGAAAAAGAGACCGTCTGCACACACTTCATGATTAAGCTTACCTACGTTTGGTCAAAACACAGCTTCAGCATAATAGAACTGAAATACGCCCATTCCACCGTGTCATACGCCTTTGCCATATCAAGTTTGACTGCACAAGCGCCTATTTTTCCTTTTTTTCCTCTTAAGGTAATGGATGCACTCGTATGCCGTCCCTGGATTGGTAATTTCCTGAGCTGAAAACAAGGTAGTATATAAGTTAGTAGCCAAAAGCTCTAGCTCTGTCTGAGAAGTACAATAAGTACCATCCTCCCGTTCAGAGGCGGGCGCAGGATTTGGACCATAGGTATTCAAAATTGCAGATGGCAAGAAAAAAAATTTGACAACCTAAATTATAGTTTTATAACACAGAATTAAGTGGCAGATCATTGATTAATAAAATTGATCACAACTTGAAATTGTCCGCTACTAATGATCAACATATCAAAGTGGCAACATATGAAATAAATAGAGGATAAAACAAAAAAATAGTAACAAAGCTTACAACTTACAAGTTACTGCGACAACTTTCCGATCCTTAATGCTTTGAAAATGAGCGATGATGTCCTTATCCTTAGCTTGCATGAAGAATTCCTTTCAATCAATGTGACCAAACAACCATTCAAATATTTCGCCCCATCTTGCTTCTTCTCTTGTTCTTTATCAAATTCATTATAGAAAAGACCCTCTCAACACCAAAGGCTACAACAGGAGAACAAGCACCAATTTGAGAAGTTTATAAACAATTTCATACCGAGCAAGCTCCGCCTCGCCACGTTCTTTTCTCACCTAATCAAGAAGACAAAGAACCACCGAATCCTCTGAAGTCTGAATCCTGGCTTGAGGTTGAGGAAGCCAGACACTGCGGCACCGACCTCCAACAACATGGGCGCTGCCACGCCCCACACTCCCACAGCCACGGGAGCCCGAGGTCGAAGGCGACGCGCGACGCCGGCAGGGCTGGAGGCATGGCGCCGGGCGGCGAAGCAAGCGATCACATGAAGGGCCGGCCACATTGGGCGCAGATCTGCCGGGCGACGGGCGAGGGAGCGCCGAGCTCTGGCCGAGCGGCCGGGCGCGGACGCTGTGGCTGGGCGATGGTGCGCAAGAACGCTAGAAGGGAGGCGCTGGAGGGAGGAGCCAGAGGTTGCGCCGGCCGCCGGAGAGGCGGAGAGCCGAGGTCTGGATTCGCCGATTCGGGAGGAGGAAATGGGAATTGAGATTTGAGAAGATGCTTGGTCGCTGCGGCTTGTGCTTGGGGTTGGGGTCCTTGGGCTTGGGAATGAGTCAGCGCAGCTCTGCTCCGGACATTGCTTGGCACTCGGCCCGCCGGGAGGAGGTCTTGGCCTATCTCGGGCCCATGAGAAGCTTATCAGACCTCAGACTTGCACACGTTGTTTTAGGGTATAACTACAAAATTTGTAAGCATCGGGCGGGCGAGGAATACACTATATATATATGAATTTGTTTTGCAAAAATAATGGGTATTCAACTGAATACCATTGAATACAAGTGGGCCCGCCTCTGCTCCCGTTTCAATGCCGTGATCCGATTTTGCCTAGATCGGCCACGTGGTTTTGCTTGAAAAAGGGAAGTATTCCTGTCCCTTTCATTCAGCCATTGAATCCTCGACCGCTGCGTCATCATAACTTCCTCATGAGCAAGCAATTCAGATATTCTTTTCATTAAGTTTTTCTCCTCTCGCGTTGGACCGGACAACAAAGATGCTGCACGAACAGATTCCAAACAACAACGGAGCTTCAATCCTTTAATTGCTTGTTCACCGAACCAAATTCCTCATGGCTCCAATTCTGAAGCGCTCCCTGGAGTTGCAAAAGAGAATTTCGCATACCTTCCAGGCGCCCGCCTCCTCCTTGCCAAGTATCCTGAACGAATTGTTCGTAGTCCTCATGGCGCCGCCTGCCTCCACATATTTTCGTATCTAAAAACACGAGCCCCACCATTTTTTTCCAAAACTAACTGACCGACTCACTGAGATAAGAAGGGCACAATGATCTGATTCAGTAGTTTGTAGATGTAGCACCGTAGTACCATCGAATTTCTCACAAAAGTTTCATCCCCTAAGGCCTTGTCCAACCGGACCTTATATTCCTCGCTCCCTCCTGCCGGTCATCCCAAGTACAAGGTAAACCGGTGAATCCGAGATCAGAGAAGTGACCATAGTCCACAGCCTCTCGAAAACCCTCCATTTTCCAATCTTCCCTTTCATTTCCACCGAATCGCTCACTATCACAAAGAGTTTCATTGAAATCTCCTGCACAACTATCCTTTAGTAAATACCAACTATCCTTTCGGAATTCCCGTTTTCCATGGTTCATTAGCTTGCGCTCTAAGATATTTTAGTAAATACCGACTATCCTTTCGGAATTCCCGTTTTGCCTCTCCATAGAAACCAGTGAAACGCGAGTCGATTCCACCGTTCTCCTCATCCGTGACTATAACATCAATGTGTGACTTACTAAAAGTTTTCAGCCGCACCGATATGTCATTTGTCCAAAACAGCGCGAGCCCTCTGCTGAGACCGTCGCTGTCCACCCCAAGGCCATTAGCAAGGCCTAGACTCCACAGCAGGTTTTGCGCTCTCGTAGCATTCATCTTGGTCTTCGAGAGAGAGACCAATTTTGGACGATCGACCTCGTCCTCCACAAGGTTGTGGAGTTCTTGAACTGCCTTGGACTGTCCGTAGCCTCGGCAGTTCAGGCTTAGGGCTTGTTTGGATATATTATGATCCGACTCAATCCCTTCGAATTAACTCAATCTCTTCGGATTAACTAGGAATTTGAAGTAAAATCTCTTTCAATCCGAAGGGATTAATTCTAATCCCTCTCTATCCAAACAAACCCTTAAAATTTTCATTGCGCCCGGTGGGGATGCTCCGCAGCCTCTGCCGATCCTACATTAAAAACAAATGTTTCCAACTTCTACTTCTTAGTTCCCTCTTCTTCTACAGTTTCACCCAGTAACTCCTTTGTAGGGCCTGAATTTTCCCGACCTGCAGGCACCGCGGCCAGCGCCAGTGCATTATCAATTATCGGTTCCTGAGTCACCACAACAACTCCATCTCCAGGCTTCCTCCCACCCAACCCATCATTCTTTCGCTTCTTCACTACAGCAACTTTTGACTGGCCAGAATGGGGACTCAGACACCTTAGAAGGTTGTTTCTTTTCCTTTGGAACTTTGTCCACCTCTGTCCTCCCTCTGGAACTACAGCTATCAAAAGATTTCTGGGCACTGCTACCACCCGAAGAGGTCGACATCGGCTTTTTGAAGGAGGCCGATCGACCTGAGTTGTCTCCCCTCCACCCCTCCGACGCTGCAGCCTGACCGAAGGATTGCAATTTTTTTGTTTTTGTCCTCCGGTGCACGCAGTTTAATCTCATATGGCAGCCTACCATTAGAGTCACGATCCGCCGGATTAGGACACTCTGGAACTGAATGTCCAGGAATCCACATGAGAAACAAAAAGGGTAATGATAGTCCACGGATGTACGGTGCGAAGGAAAAAAACAGACGTCTCTCCACCACTCACATTCAATCTTATCTTCTCCCGTGCAGCTCCTTCAGCGACCAACCACTCATTTGACTTCCCCCACCCACGCTATCTCTCTCTAGCCTCATTTCACTTTTCCACTTTCCCCACCTGCACTATCTCTCTTTCCCCCCTGTTCTGTCCAACTCGTCTCTCTCTCCCCAGTGGAGGAGGTGCAGCACAGTCTAAACCTAGAGGACAAAGACATGGAGCCCAGCAAGTGCACGCTGCACCGGTTCGGCAACACAAGCAGCAGCTCGCTATGGTACGAGCTGGCCTACGACGAGGCCAAGGGCCGCATGCAGCACGGCCACCGCGTGTGGCAGATCGGGTTTGGGTTGGAGTTCAAGTGCAATAGCGTGGTGTGGCGTGTGCTCCATGACGTGCCGGCCGTGTCAACCGATGCCACGGGACCGGACAGGAAGGGCGCCCAGAGCCACAACCCATGGGTGGACTACCAAGGAGATGGGGAAATATGAAGCATGGTGTGAGACATCCTCCATCGGTCTCCCCAGCTTCCACCGCCCCCAGTGGATCAAGACGCCGCCACCGCGGCCACGGAAAAACTCGGCAAGTTATCCTCTGTTGTTTCTGGTTCTGACATTGCGACCTGTTGAAAAAAATGTTGTGACCGTCGAAAAAAATGTTGCATCATGTTATTTGAGATGTTGCGATCTGTTGAAAAAAATATTGCGACTTGTTGAAAAAAATGTTGTGATTGTTGAAAAAAATGTTGCATCCTGTCCACAATGATATTGCAAGATTTTTTTCTTATGTTCGAACTATACTTCCTGTTCTTCCCTAATCTCTCTCTCGTCCTATACTTCATGTTCTTCTCTAATCTCTCTCTCCCCACGAAGAGGATATCTCAAAGGTTTCTTATGTTGTATCCTCCTCATCACCTCTTCTTTGACGAACAAGTCTTTTTTTGTTGCAAGCATTAAAAAAATATTGCGACACGATGAAAAAAATATTGCACATGAGGGAAAAAATGTTGCATATGAATTATAAGATGTTGCATTTTTTTCATATGTTGGCATCCGTTAGAGAGAAGTTACTTGATGTTTGTTTGTTTTGATTCTGAGATTTTTGAGATAATGTTGCATAGTCGCACCCAAACAAAAATAAGGGAGTTTCTCATACTGAAGATCAAAGCACTCTTGTCTTGTACCCCTTCTTTCTGATCGCACAATGGCCTTCCTTAGTGGTTTATCGAATGGGATGCCCACCCTAGCATACATGTACGACCATGCAAAATCACCTTGCTCATCGACGTCGATTTTATCTACATCACACACCAGAGAAGCGATCCTTCTTCCTTTCTTTTCATTCATCCACCCAAACGGCAAATTAAGAAAGCGTACCTAGATAAGCATGTTGTCAAAATGCACTTCCGATGGTTTGAGATCTGCATCATAATCTTGTAGAACAGCATGTTTGCTCACCATCCACGGGGTGCCATCTAGGCCACGCTCCTTATCCACTTGATTAGAAAAATCTGCAATAAACAGGCTCTCCCCAACTGATCTCACCTTCAGCCCTCTAGGGTTTCCCCATGCAGGCCTCATCGCTACCAAAATCGTGAAGATGTGAATGATAGAGGGGGACAAGGCTTTTCCGAAGACAGATCACCTCGCCGGTGGCGCCTCCTCCTCCTCCTCCTCGTCACTATCAGATCTGCTAGAGTTTAGAGACGTTCATAGTCTGAAGCAAAGATCGAAGAAGGCCGACAAAGCAAAGGAGTAGAGAGTTATGCTGATTGAATGGCTGAGATCACTTGATACCCCTTCATCAAATGAAGATCTACGGTCTATCAAAGCTTTAGTATTTACTGTTCACATCTCTCGTTTCCTTAGCAGGATTAGTTACTTCCTGGAGTTCATCTTTGTAACAGAACTTTAACTTTTACCTTTACCTTACTGCCTTGTAATCCTTTATAAACCAGCGGATGGAATGAAAATGACATCTCTTATTATGCCAAAACATTTAGCCTTAGTTTATCTTTAGAAGTAACCATACACTTTGCCCATTCTCAGGTTCCTTTCTAGGATTTCACAAATTGGTATAAGTGCCAAGTTGATTCTTGGAAATAGCAAGAGATTTGGTTAGCTGGGTTGGCGTATCGAGATCATCATAAAATCCCTAGCTGATTGGGATTGAGGTGGTGATAGAAGTCAAGAACAAGTGAAGGTTCGGGGTTTATCTCTTAGGAAGAAACTCCTCAGATTTGTCTTATTTTGGAGGGAGAATCAGATGACAAAGATGATGGGGCGACAAGAGTGTGAACCTTCAGAACTGGGTGCTGTAAGACAAGAAGCAATCGATGCTAAGAACAAAGCTGAGTTGGTCCAACAACAGATTGGGGATCTACAAAATCAGGTCAGTAGTATGCAAACTCAGATGAATCGAGTGGAGTCGTTGCTGCAGGGATTATCAGGGGTCAGCAACCATCACAGGAAGAACGAAGATGCAACTAGAATCCCTGTAGATCTTCCTCAAGCCAATGAAATTGAGTTGGAAGTGATGAGAAGAGTTAAAGCCATGAATCAGGTACATGTAAGTACTCATGGAGTATATTTCAATGGAAATCAGAAAGTAAATCACTATCATCCTCCTACTGGGCATTCGGCAGCACCTGTGAACTGGGGACAGAATGCGTCTCCACGTACTACTCTAGTCTCACCCACTATGTACAACAGAAACCATGTTCGAGATCCTTATTATGGGAGACAGTGGAACCCAGATCCTAGTACGGAGAGGGTTAACAATTTCTATAAGTCAATTGCTAGAGGTCCTAATATAGAATTTCCTCGATTTGATGGCAATCAGCCTTTGGAATAGATTAGGCAAATTGAAACATACTTTGCCATGGCTAATATACTAGATGAAGCCAAGTTTGATCTAGCTTAGATGGTACATGGGGGGCAGAGCAGATAATTGGATCAGGAGCACGAGATTGCTATGGAACCCACCTCATTGTGACAAGTTTGCTTAGTATAGTGGTTATGAGGTTTTGGAAAATTTCCACTCAGTAAACCAGTACAATCTTAGCATTTTTTTATTATATCGATAGGGTTGAGGAACTGATGGCTGTGTACAAAAACGAAAACCCTCTGCAGAATGAGTCATTCTTTGTTAAATGCTTTATCAATGGTCTGAGGCCGGACATTAAGCATTATCTCAAACCTTTGAAACCTCAATTCTTGTGTGAGGCCTATTAGATGGCTAAAGATATGGAGAAAGGGGCAGGAGCTTTGTTCAAGAGAGGAATGACTAGCTCAGCTGTGAATCCTCAAAAGAATAGATACACTGTTAATCAAGCCAAGAGCAAGAGTCAGACTGGACCAAATTTCCAGAAGAAGGAATTGGGCAATAAGCCTGCCACTCCTTTCACTCCAGGTATTTGCAAGTATTGTGGAGGCAAGTGATTCTTGGGTCACAAGTGCAAGCAGTACCAAAATGTGAACTTCATGGTTTCTAAAACTGAAGAAAATCCTACCATCAGTACCGAGATTGAAGAAGCCCCACAAGACTCTAATGAAAATCCTACTTCAGATCAAGAACCAAAAGAACAGTTGATGCAAATGCAAGTTTCAGCTCAAGCAATTCAGGGGTTATCCAGAATAACTACCTACACTATGCTGATCAACATTGGAGGTAAGAGAGGAATAACATTATCGACGAAGGCGAGACTCACACTTTTATTGATCTGAGATTTGCCATCAAAGCTGCATGTAAAATCCAAAGCAACAATTTACAGAAAGTGACAGTGGCTGGTGGAGGAACCATATTATCGGGATCACATGTTCCAGAGGTTGATTACTATATCAATGGGAAGGTTTTCAACAACTCATTCAAGATACTCAAACTGAGAGGGTATGATGTAGTATTGGGGTGTGATTGGATGTTTCAACACAACCCTATAAAGATTGATCTCAAAACAAGAAAGATGTCCATCATGAAAGAAGGAAAGGTTGCAATGACTTTGGATGATCAATCGAGGACTAACTCAGTAAGACTAACGAGTTCCAAAGAAATGGACAAGATGTCGGTGAAGGATATGACTGGGTATGTAATAGAACTACAAATTATGAATGAGGTAGAGGAATCTAGCATAGTGAAACCACAGTACCAAGATCTGATTCAGTCATACCAGGACATTTTCTAGGATCCACAAGAGCTGCCGCCTGAAAGGAGTTGCGATCACACTATTCCCATCAAGGGAGGAGCTGAACCTCCCAATGTCAGACCCTATAGGGTCCCTCATCAACAGAAGAACGAAATAGAATAGCAAATACAAAAATTGTTAGAGTCTTCGATCATTCGGCCTAGTGCTAGTCCTTATGCCTCCCCTGCAATCCTTGTAAAGAAAAAGGATGGATCGTGGAGACTCTACATTGATTATAGGAAGTTAAATGCACAAACAATCAAGAATAAGTACCCAATTCCAGTCATTGAGTATTTGCTTGATGAGTTATACGGAGCTAAGGTGTTCAACAAGTTGGATCTAAGATCGGGTTATCACCAAATCCGAATGTACAAAATAGACATCAACAAAACTGCACTCAATACTTACTTAGGGCATTATGAGTATTTAGTTATGCCATTTGGACTCACTAACGCCCCAGCTAGTTTCCAATGCCCCATGAACAATGTCTTTGTCCCATACTTGAGGAAATTCATTCTAGTATTCTTTGATGATATCCTCATTTATAGCAAGAGTGAAAAGGAGCATAAGGAGCATTTAAATATCGTATTAGAATTGTTGAGGAATCATCAGCTTTTTGCTAAGTTTTCCAAATGTGTAATTGCAGCTTCACAAGTGAACTATCTCGGACACATTATTTCAGGCATGGGAGTGGCCGTAGATCCCCACAAGGTCAGTGCTATTGCTGACTGGCCCAAACCAATGGACATATCTCAGTTAAGGAGCTTCCTAGGCATGACAGGTTATTATAGGAGGTTTATCAAGGACTGTGGAATCATTTGCAGGCCTTTACACGACATGCTAAAGAAAGGGGGATTTAACTAGAAAGAACCTCAAGATGAAGCTTTCATGAAGTTGAAACATTGTCTGACTACTACTCCAGTGTTGGCATTACTTAATTTTGCTGAAGCTTTTAACTTGAAACCGATGCCAGTGGTAAAGGGATTGGAGGAGTCTTGATGCAGGGAGGGCGGCCCATTGCTTATTTCAGCAAGACATTGGGTACAAGGGCTACAGCAATGTCCACTTACGACTGAGAAGCTTTGGTAATCATTGAATCACTTAAGAGATGGAGACACTTCTTTTGGGGGACTCAATTAATCATCAAAACAGACCAACAAAGCCTCAAGTTTATGACTGAACAAAAGGTATTGGAAGGAATCCAACATAAGTTGATGTTGAGATTGTTGGAATTTGATTATGTCATCGAATACAAAAAGGGAAAAGAAAATAAGGTGCCTGATGCCTTGTGCAGAAGGAGTACTCATTTAATGGAAATTTCTGTTGCTATACCAAGTTGGATTGAAACAGTAGAGAACAGCTATCTTGGAGATGAACATTGCAGGGTATTGATGGAACAGTTATCACTAGCTCCAAATTTTGATTCCGGTTATACTTATCACTTAGGAGTTTTGAGGCATAAGGGAAGGATCTATGTAGGGAATAATCAAGAACTGAAACAAAACATTATCTGTTCTCTACACACTTCGGCTATTGGTGGTTGTTGACGTCTGGGACTCTCGTCGCAGAATGGACAAACAAGAATATAAAAAGAAAAATGGAGATTACTGTATGTTCGCCAGTAGACTCAAGATGGTGAATGTGTATTGCAAAGGGTATACTCTGATTACAGGGAAAATGGCTATGAATACACGTGGATTAGGGCTTGGATGTGAATCTATGTTACAAGGGCACATAGGCCGGGCTATTTGTAGTTTTACAAGCGTCGGCAGTTGGCTGCAGTGGTGCCTCTTCACACCAATGGTTGCGTTCCTTCGTGATGACCGTTATCGCCGATATCTCCATGTGTAACTGTTATTAACCACACGTGGGTAACCACTTTCTAGGACCTCCTCCGCGGGGGGTGGTCCTGGAGTGGTCCTGAAGAGGTCCTGGAGGAACCCATAGAGGAGGTCCAACTGGGCCTCCGGGAGAGTTTTCAGGAACAGCCAAAGGAAAGACTTTATAGGCCCACCTTTCGACTGCTTGATTGATCTTAGGCCCAGAAGATTTAACTCAGGCATAGTAAAAATCTAGCTTATCTATTAATAAGCAAATAAAGATATACCCAAATAATTGACTAGTCAACAACCCTCGTCAGCTAGCCCCTCAACTTCTAGTGAAAATAACTTACTTGAAGTGGTTTTTTGACCAGAACTGGACTTGGTCAAGAAGATAGTTTTACTTGAGTTGTAAATAAATATTTCCTTTAAGAAGCAGGAGCATTAGTCACATATATTTATGAAAGCAATTCCAGAAGGGACGATTATGCTTTATTCTTCATCGATTTATTAGGAACAGACTCTAATAAAATCTTATCTGTTAGACTTCCATCTGGTTTATTTAATTCCACCGTAGATTACTGGTTTATAAATAACCTTCGGAAAGGCAAGAAGAAGAAACATCCCTTTAGAGACTCTCTATCTTTTTCTGTCTCTACTTTATCATAGAAAGCTCATCCTCAAACTCTCTTAGTTTGAGTAGATGATGTATCATGATAGTAGAGATCATGAAAAAGACAGATTTTATAGAATAAATTTGACTTTTTGAAAACCTTGATGTTATAATATCTGGATTTTATGCTTCCAAGGTTTTCAAGAAGTCAATTTATTCTGTGAAATCTTCAAGAAATTGGTGGAAGGAAAATCCTGATGATTAGGTGATCTTCTCTTGAGATGCATATTGACATATCGAGGTAACTTCTACGTTTAAGCAGTTTTTGTATCCTTCCACCCACGATGGATACGGGATGAAGATAACTTTAAGAAAAAAGAAAAAAAAACTTTGCAACCACTTTTTCTTACACATCTCTGACACGCGGAACAACCTTCTTGACCAAACATGACGTGTCGTGTCACCGCCAATCGAGGCGCAGTTGTTACATCTTTGAGGTAGTGGGTTTTAAATGCACCAAGGGTATATATACGGATCTTTTACATCTCTATAGTCACGTTTTCACCCCTAGTTGCTTTTCACTTTTCCTTTTCACCGAGTACCTTTCGTCCCCCATGAACCTTCAAAAAGAAGATCCCACAGTCCGCCATCGAACCAAGGCAATGGTGGGATGAAAACCATCAATGCTGACAGTAGAGGAACTCAAAGGACTAGAGCAAGACGGGCATCTACCAGAGAAGGCTCTCATCGAGTGGAATGCACTAGGGAGGGAGACTGAACCAAACCATCCGGCCAGTTTCACAGTACTTTTCATGCCTTACCTCCGGGCAGGCCTCCGCTTGTCTGAGAGTGATTTCCTGATCGAAGTTTTTAATCATTATGGAATTGAATTGGTTCACCTTGTACCGAATTCAGTTTTGGTACTTAGTGTTTTTGCCCACATGTTTGAGGCGTTTTTAGGAATAGTCCCTAGTCTGTGTCTGTTTAGGTTTCACTACCAAATCATCCACAACAAGAAAGGTGCTGGTGCTTTGGGCTCTTTTTATTTTAAATTTCAAGATGCCAATAAGTGGATGTCTCCTTCTTGGCTACCAAAGATGCCAACCAGTCATGGAGCAAGGAATGGTTTTATTCCGAAGTTTCAAAAGAAAGTAGAATGTAACGTCCCAAAATTTGGCTTTTCAAAAATCTTTTGAGTAGTTTAGGTCCCTAGAAAATTTCACCAATTTTATTTGATTTAATAAAGCTTAATTGGGAATTTCCTAAATTAAAAAATATTTAATTTGACTAATATAAACAACAATTAAATAAAAACATGTGTTATTCAGCTTCCTTGTGTTCTAAGGAATCTTCTGGATTTGTTTGCTATTTATTTGGCCTCCTTGATTTTTGGGATTTTCTTTAATTCCAAAAATCTTCTTTTTCTCTCTCCTACCCTTATGCTACAGTTAATCGCGATTACCGTTCATCCGCAAGCGTCGGCCGAACTGACCAGGACTCAGTACGTTCATGTATCCAACTCAAAATTCTAAATTCCATATCTTTCTCCTCGGTGCGTATAAAAGCGAACCGTTTGCGCTCACACGTCCGTCTTGATCTCCTCTTCCAATCCCCTGAATTGGTTTCCCCCAAACCAATCTATTTTCGTCGCCATCTGCAGAATACCGAGCTCTCCCCAAAGGTCTTCTCCGGCGAGTTGCGCCTTCATCCGACGTCCACCGGCCGCCGGCCGAACCGTCTGCGGCGTTGGCTTCGCATCGTCATCCTCTACGTCATGGTTCCATCCACTTCGCCCGAAGATCGCCAGAGCCATGTCAAGCCGTAAAGCTGAACCACGTTCGTCGCGTTCCTCGCTTTCTCGGTGAGTTTTTCCAAAATCCAATCGCACCATTGCGTCCGGCTCATTGTTTCCTTTCCGTTTTGCCCCTTCGCCGGCCATCACGTGCGCATGAATCAACCATGCAATTTGCTCATTCGTATGCATCAAGTCGCGGCGCTTTCATCCTGCTATGCTTTCATCTCACGATTGCTCTCTTTGTTCTCTCGTTAATGCTCATGGCTAATCCTTTCTCTTTGCTTTGCCATGTTAGTCGCCTCCATACGACAGAAGACAGCCACATGAACTCCAATCACGATCTTCTATTATTCGCTTCTCCTCTAACCTTCTCTGCTTTTTTCTCGGCGTTGTCTTCTCTGTTAATTCTTTCTAGCAATTGCCATCTCATGCACAGAGTCGCCATCTACCGCTACCATGCGCACCAAAGGTAGCGATCCTATTCTCTGTTTGCTCATTCGATTCTTCTCTGTTGTGTGGTTCCTTTGTCATCTAATCAAGCCGATAATTCTAGTGCATGCATCTCACGTGTGGAGCCTTCCTTAATTCCTTCTCTATTGGTTTCTTGCCATGCGCCCAAAATCGGCATGAGCTCGTTGTTTAGTTCTATTGATTTACCTTTGCTAATTCCCATCTCCATGCCAACTATCAAGGCCACCATGCGCAAGGGACACCAGACTTTGTTCTTTGTGTCTGTTCGGTTGCTTCCTGGAAATTCTGTTTAGTTTGTTTCCTCTCTCTGTTGAGGAATAGTCTCCATATGTCATTCAACTCATCTACTATATATCTAATCGTCTCTTTTGCATGTTGACCCCACATGTCATCCACCCAAATTAAAGCCCTATTTGTTTCTCTCTCTTACATGTGGGTCCTGCATGTCAATCAACCTTTGGTCAAACCCTAGCTCATGAGCGTGGTCCACCGTGGACTAGCATATCTCTATGGATCTGGTCCATAGACCAGTGGCCCACATGCCAGCCCTAATCCTATTTTCGGGAATTTATTTAATTCTTGAAAAGTCCTCTATCTCATTGGTCCCACATGTCATCCATTATTTCCATCTCTGTTTCACTTACCAGTGGACCTCACTTGTAAGCCTCCAATTGATTTTATTTAATCTGAAGGAATATTCTTTGAATATTCTTTTCTCTATTAATTTCATCATTTCATGTGATCTTCCAAGGCTCATATCTTTCGCATCCGGACTCCGATTGAGTCCTTTCAAATTCCTAAATTCATCTCAATCCAAGGTCTGTTTATCTGAGATTTTTATTTATTTTTGGAGTTTACTTGCTCTCTGTTGTTTATTTGGTTTATTTGCTTGTTTGCGAGTAGACGTTGATACTGCGAGAAGTGCTGATCAAGAAGGAGCTGAAGATCAAGACAGTAGAAGATTAAAGATAAATAAAGATCATTATTGCTATAGCAAGGCAAGTTATACCTTTGATCATGTTGAAGCCCAGTTTTCAAAAATTACTTTGATTTAAATTATTGCATTTACTTTAATTATTTATTTCAATGCTTTTGGGATTAGTTAATATCCAATTTGTTATGACCTCCTTGTCTAATTGTATGCCGTAACCTTTTGTCACCCTAGTTTGGTTAATTTAGTTGGTGCTATTGTATTTACCAATGTGGGTTGGTTAGATGCGATTAGTTTGCTTAGCCATGCTACGAGTCATCATTTCATGTAGTTGCAAATATAAACTTGACTAAGTGACTATGGAACTATGTGATAGAAACTGTGTGCGTTATGTGCTATTACTCGTTGATGGCATATGTTGCACTTAACCAACAGAGTGGGAAAGGATTTAGACGGAGGCAAGTGGACTGTGTGATATTTTGGTGGAGCTATGTGCGTGGGCTTAATAACCTGTGTGCATAGGGATTTGTAGTTTAATTGGAAGTCTTGCCTTGGTCAATTAAGGACTTAACTTTGTGCGCCATTGAACTGAGCCTCTCGTACAACCACATGCCTGGTATGGGATGGGCCTAACTTAGTAAGTTATGGAGTCTTGACATTGATTACTCAGGTAGTAGCTAGGTTAGGCTGTGTGCATGGGTGGAGGTGTGCTACCAAGTAGTCGCATCACGGGGCGGTTCGCCATGTCCCTGTCCAACGGTGTATGTCGGACTGACTTCCTGTGTGGGGTTGTCTGGCGGTTTGTAAGCACACCGGGAATATTAATGCTTGAGATGAAGTTTTCGAAAGGTTTTGTTGTGATCAGCTCTGATCCAGTTGATTGCATCTTGTGGGTAAAGTGTACAAACTCGCAGAGTGTTAAACAATCTATTCAATAGCAGCGTCATGGTCATGGACATGCTCGGGATTTCACACGAGGGTAGATTTTCATAAAACTTGGGATGGGACAGCTGTGTGACATAACTTATGCAAATTGTGTGAATAACTTGATTAGGCTATGTGTCTTTGTGAAAACAAATGATAAAACTTATTATTGTCTATTTGTTTTGAATTATGCTTTTAATCTATTATTTGTATTCAAATTGCAAATGCTGCATTTCTACAAAATAACCACAGAAGCCATTCCTTTGGAATAAGCCTGAATCTATAATTGCATTTCTGTGGTATGACTTGTGAGTACGGTATGTACTCATGCTTGCTTTATTAAATCAAGCAGAAGTGAAGGGATCGTCAGTCAACAAGGTCTACTTCAAGGATCGTGGAGAACTAGGTCACGCACCCCAGCCGATTGCCTGTGGGCATATGGATGGGCTTCACTAAAGTTATTCTGTTTCATTCCGCTGCAGCTTCATTGAGCTATCTGCCCTCTGAAGCATTAATTGGAAGCTTTGACCTTAAGGTCTCTACTCTGATGTTTACTGTTATTTGCCTATTTATTAGTTATCTTTGTATATGGAAATGATATTTCACTGATGTTGCCACTGTGTGCACTAGCATGATCCTGGACTAGTGCAGTATACACAGAAGGTCCAGAATTGCATATTTTGGGTCCCGACATAGAATTACTTACAATCGCAATGCACCACCGGAGTGGTCCACCAAAAACTGAGCTGCTGATAAGGAAATTAAGCTCTCAGAGAATGAGAAGAGAGTGGTCCTGGTGATCAGCAACCTGGTAGAAAGAGGTCTAACTAGACGAAAGATCGTTCATGACTTCCTCAAGAACAAGATTTTTCCTCTTCAGAAGAGGGAAATACTATCTTGTAATCATGATGTCCTTAAAAATGGTAATATCTTACTCATCTTTTTACTCAAACCGAATTTTCATAGTTAAAGTAAAGTAACTTTTTTATTATACTACAACTCTCTCAAATGATGAGGTCCTAGCTAGGACCTCAGTCCTGTTAAAGGACCGGGTTCTAGAAAATGAACCGATCAATATAGAGGAGCAGCCCCCAAGCTTGATTGGGCGACTTTATCACTTATGAAAGATCACACAGCGGTAAGTATTCATAGAAATTAACTAGACATAAGAAGTAAATTTGCTCATGCCTAATTTATATGTTTCTAGACAGACAACATCAAAGAAAGTCCCATCTCAAATGTCGGTGCGAGCTCTTCTCCTTCTTTGGTAAAGAGTGCAAGGATTACTTCCAGACCTCCTGTTACACTAAAAAAGATAAAAACCACTCCAACTTCAACTTTAGCTTTTCCAAGACCTCTTGCTTCAATTCCAACTCCTCCAAGATCTTCTACCCGAGAGGTATTGAAAACAAAAGTTAAGACTTCCATTTCCCAATATGTCTCTAACCCCTAGCCAATGTCTTCTATATCAACTTTCTTGGCTAGTGTGGTCCAGGGTGAAGGATCATTAGAAGAATCAGAAGAGGAGGTCCCTCTTCAGAGGGTTCCAAGGCCAAGGACCTCCCTGGTCTTAGTTCCCTCCTCATTAGAGCAAAGAAGAGAACCCACTTTCACTGTCAATGAGGATTTTATGTTGCTCTTTAACGAAAGTAGCTTTGAGATCGAGTAAGTTATTCGATAATAACTTTATAATTTTGGTTTTTAAATGATTAATCCTCTCTTTTCT
Organism: Phyllostachys edulis; assembly: GCA_036346405.1. NCBI lineage: Eukaryota > Viridiplantae > Streptophyta > Magnoliopsida > Poales > Poaceae > Phyllostachys > Phyllostachys edulis. Next base: position 38,576,343 of record CM070553.1, read on the forward strand.
CTTTAGCCTTGATTTGGTGTCGAACCTGAAAAGTGGATAACTGACTGCTCAAGAACAATTTTCGCCACCAATTATTTTGGCGACAGAGGAATCCCCAGCAGAAAAAATTCTGCTAATGGAAGGACCTCTTAGGACCACTGAGGAAGTGGTCTAAGACGCCCTGGCGACAACTGCTGGGACGTCCCAAGGTGCACCGCTGGACACGGAGGTCCAGACGGAGAGGTCCTCTCTAGAGGATCGAATGGAAAAGGTGGTCCATGAGACCAGCCGTTCAGAGAAGGTGGTCCATGAGACCATTGAAACTCAAGATGAAGGTGATCATACCTTGGTAAGATTTTTATCTTGATAATCTTTCTTTGAATTTATCAATATAAAACCTGACTCATAGAATGTCTTAGGAGCCGCAAAGTACCAATACTAATCCAACCAGAGGAGTTTTTCGTCTAGTTCAACTGGATCAGCCTGAAGATGAGATTCCTCTGGAACGTTCGCCTCCCAGAACTGAGAAGAAAGATCTCCAGGACCTCATGACATCTATCAAAAGGTGTTGGAGAGTCAATATTGACATGGTGGAGGAGATCAAAACTTTTGCAGAGGAAAAAGAGAAGTAAGTACAAGAAGTCATTATTCAATCGTAAGATTCTAATTTAAATAAATAACTTATGCCTTTGTTTACTTCACAGGGAGTGTTTACTGGAGAAAGCCGGACAAGAAAATGCTGAGTCTGCATTTCAAGCTCTCAAATTAAAATTATCTGAGGTAGAAAAAAGATCCGAGGAGAGTGTAGTGGTCATGGCAGAGAAGACCGAAGAGATCCGCCTCTTGACACATAAGAATGAGAAGTTACAAGAGATCCTGGGCAGACAATCTAAAGAAAGTCATGATCTCTTTGAACAGAACAAGATGCTCCTTAAGGAGAAAGAAGGTAAAGAACCTCTCTTTGTTTCTTATAGAGCATTTGATCTATTTGCAATGCATGAGTTTTATTCTCTTTTTCTGTTCTTTCTCAGAACTAGAAAAGGCAAAAGAGAATTTTCAGAAGACCTCTTCTAACAAAGACTTTCAGATTCAAGACTTGAAGGAAGTGGAAAGATAGAGTCGTGCTGCCGTACAAGGGCTTGAAAAGAAGGTGGAAACCTTAATGAAGGCTGGCAAGGAAATTACCACACTTACTGGAAACAGCTTTTCTCATATTTCAGCTTCTCTACGAGAGATCACAGAACATCTGAAGGCTCCGGTAACTCCTCTTGCGACCAAGATGACCTTGGATGACCTTAGAAATGATATCTATACTCAAATCAAACATATTCAAAAACACATACCTGCTATGAAGAATACCATATATCAATCTTTGACGAGGGCAATGAGTCAAGCTTTAAACCGAGTTTATTGAAGATTGATCTCCTTTATGGGGATTCCGTCGATCTCCAGAAGCTTGTTCCTGCACCCAAGTTTAAGACAAAAGAAGTAGGTATTGCAGCTTAAGCCAAGATTACACCAGTGGTGGCAGAGATCATCAGGAACATTGAAGCTAGTGCTCCTGCCCTTCCCTCAAGTACTCCTGGCTCAAGTGTTAAAAAATGACATTGTAATAATACAGATGTTTTGTTTAGGTTATATGATGATTATGATTATTTATCAAAGGTTGACTGACTTTGTCTTGCAAATTAAATTTTTGCAAATTGAAAGTCGTATATTTTATTATATGCAGCTCCCCACCTGGAACACTTTGTCCAGCAATGGGAGAAGTGTTTCGGGTGAACAATTGTGCTAGGATCAGTATATCTATTACAAAAACCAATGATTCGAACCAGTGTGTATTCAAGAAGATGAAGTCAGACTGTTGGGCTCTTATATAATGAGAATTAGCTTATAGAAGAGTTCCTAGATAGTTGTCATTTGCTAAATGTATACCGATGGTCATTTGATAAAGTAAAGACACTATGATCCATGAGCGAAATTGATCAACCGTAGGCACTTACAAAAGATGGTGATCATGTATGTGACATGATACGAAAAGATTTATGCTGAAAAATTCAATATATTAATGATAATAAAATAACAACTGAACTTATATAATATAGAAAAAATATACTTATACATAGAATTTTCGAAGATGCTCAATGTTCCATGTGTTAGATAAAACACGACCATCCTCCATAGCTAATCTAACTGATCCTGGCCTAGTAACAGAGACTATAGTATATGGACCCTCCCATCTGGAGGAAAACTTATTCAAGTTGGCTTGGTTCTGGATGTGTCTCAGTACCAAGTCTCCCACATGAAGTGTTCTTGGACAAACCCTTTTATTAAAGTAGCATCTCAGCCCTTGCAGATAGGTAGTCGATTTCAATAGTGCATGGTCACATCTTTCTTCTAGCATATTGACGTCATCTTCACGTAAATCTCCCTGATTTATTTGATCTAGGAGGTCTATACGTGTGGAACCTAGCTGAATCTTACTAGGTAGCACTACTTCTGCACCGTAGACTAGTACGAATGGTGTTTCACCAGTTGCTCTACTGGTCGTAGTACGCAATGCCCATAAAACAGAAAAAAGTTCTTCCATCCAATTTTTTGAGCATGCCTTAAGGCGATTAAAAACTCTTTTTTTAATACCTTACATAATCTGGCCATTGGCCCTTTCTACTACTCCATTGCTCTATGGATGTGCCACGGAAGCATAGCAGATTTTAGTGCCAATTTCATCGCAATAATCCTAAAACACATCACTAATAAATTGGCTCCCATTGTCTGTGATAAGACGACTGGGTACTCCAAATCTTGTAACAATGTTTCGTACAAGGAATTTTTTTGCTACCGCAGCCGTTATACGAACGACTGATTCAACTTCTATCCACTTAGTGAATGTATTGATGGCCATAAACATGAATTTATACCCATTGGGTGCTTGCGGTAGTAGTCCAACTAGATCAATGCTCTAGGTCGAAAAAGGCCATAACAAGGGAATAGTCTGTAATTGGTAAGATGGTTGGTGCACTTGCCTGGAATGGAACTGACACTACTCACAGATCTTAACAAGGTGCATGGCATCTTGTAGAGCAGTGGGCCAGTAATAGCCTTGCCGAAAAGCTTTACCAACTATTGTTCTATAGGATGTATGTGTACCACACAAGCCCCCATAGATTTCTTTTAGTAATTTTATCCCGGAGTCTAGGGATATGCAACGCATAAGAACACCATGTGCTCCCTTCCTATACAATGATCCTTTGACCAGCTTGTACATGAGTGCTCTTCGAATTAACCTATCCTTCTGTTGAGGATCATTGGGCAATGTCCCTGATGCAAGATAAGTGGTTAATGGTTTTATCCACTCCACATCTTACTCGATAACTCCGACCTCTGAGGTGGTCGAACATGTTTCTATTGAAGGTTTTGTAAGGTATTCGAGAAAAACACCTGTTGGAACAAGCGTTCGTGAGGAACGCAATTTCGATAAATGGTCCGCTAAGGAGTTTTCCTTGCACGATATATGTTGGACTTTGAAGTCCTTGAAGTGTCTTTTCAACTTCCTCACTTCACCTAGGTACTGAGCTATTATCTCATCGGAATAGCTGTATTCCTTTGATACCTGGTTTACGACTAATTACGAATCTCCCTTCGCTAAAAGTGATTTAACTCAGAGGATTTGGTCGCTCAAGCTTGCTAGAAGTCCTTCATACTCTGCCATGTTGTTAGTGGTAGGGAACAAAAACTGTATAACATATTGAAGTTGATCACCTTGTGGTGTTATCAATAAAACCCCAACCCCTGAGCCTTTAAGCTCGCGAGAGACATCAAAATACAATGTCCAATGATCGTCTGGCCTTGGACTTTCCTGAGGCTGATCCTTGGTATTCATCCATTCAGCCACAAAGTCAGCCAGGACTGGGCTTTTTATGGCTGTTCGGGCAGTAAAATGAAGATCAAACTCCCCAAGTTCTACTGCCCATTTGGCTATGCGACCTGTTACCTCTTGGTTATGAAGTATATTTCCAAGAGGAAAAGACGAAGGTACTGTGGTTTTGTGAGATTGAAAATAATGCCTCAGTTTTCTGGAAGTCATTAAAAGAGCATAAATTAGTTTTTGGACCTCAGGGTATCTCTCCTTCGGTCTGTGTAAGACCTCACTTACATAGTAGATGGATCGTTGGGACCCTCCTCTTTCTGCAATAAGTACTGCGCTGACCACATTTGGCGTTGCTACCAAGTAAACTAGTAAAGGTTCACCTTCTAAAGGCGAAATCAATACTGGAGGATTTGAGAGATAAGCATTTAAGCCTTCAAAGACTTTGTCAGCTTCGTCGGACCATTGAAACTCCCTATTACTTTTGTGGATCACCTTAAAGAAAGGTAAACCACGTTCTCCTGATCGAGAAATTAATGAAACGACAAAGAACCGCCATTAGACCAGTTAAGGCTTGGACCTATTCACTGTGGAAGGTGGTTGTAATTGTTCGATGACTTCAATCCCACAAGAACAAATAAGGAAACCAAGCAATTTGCCAGAACAAACCCCGAAAGTACACTTTTCAAGATTAAGCTTTATTCCATGTTTATTTACACTTTCAAAGGTCTCTGTGAGATCCTTCAAATGGTCATTCTTAGTACTACTTTTTTGCAATGAGGTCGTTTACGTAGGCCTCTAAATTACGCCCCAGCTGACTGTTGAAGGTTTTCTGCATCAAACGCTGGTACGTGGCCCTAGCATTTTTTAACCCGAACGACATCTTGATTAGTAGTAGACACCGAAGGGAGTGATGAAGGCAGTCTTTGTTGGAAATATGCCCTAGAGGCAATCATAGAGATGATTATATTTCATTATGTTCATGACATTGGATAATGTGTTATCTTGTTCCTAGAATAATATTGTTAATATTTATTATCAAGTATGTGACTTGGTTGTGAAACTCTATATTCTGCGATAATTATTCTTATCGATCCTCGGTCGTAAACATATGAGGACACATATGAATAGACTAGCATATGTATTGGTTGATGACTATGTTTCACGAGTCATAGATATGGAGATATCAAACCAATAATATGGACACATGTTAGAGAACATGATGTTGGATAAGACCCACCTTGAGGCACTATTGAGATTGTTATGAATCTATGTGTCATTAGTTGGTCTCAAGCAATGATGATGTATAATCCTTAGACCTGAGATCAGCATGGTTTCCTACATATGTAAGAGCACTCTTAGGGGTTGCCAAACGCTACACCGTAACTGGGTAGTTATAAAGGTAGCTTTCGGGTATGCTCTGAAACATGGAGAGGAATGTGACTGGTCGGATATGGGATTTGCCCCTCCTAACATAACAGGAGAGATGTCTCTGGGCCCCTCGTTGTGATCGGATAAAGAAAGTGCATGGCCATGCCACTAGTAGTCGAAGTGTTCGACCACGTAAAGTTATCTGACACTCGATCGAGAAAGTATTGAACAGTCCATGGATGACACAACATCTCACCTGGAGTTCGACCAGACATCGTGAGGCAAAGGGAGTATACACGAGTAGGTCGCTTAGTTCGACGATTCACGGACTAGTCGATATCTGAGATACAAGCTAGTCGGGAGGCGGTCGAACGTAGTCCTGAGAGTGGTCGTAACACGTCGTAAGCAATTACGAATGGTCGTGACCAAATCTGAACTGGTCGTATAAAGATAGGACCTAGTCGTAAGTGATTAGGACCTAGTCGTAGATCATATTGCATTAAGGTTCGTCCGATATAATTTGTGTGTATTCGGAATCGATATGTTACGCTAGGAGCCGCCACGACTCGTGATCGGAAACGGTTTCCGAGTCACAACCGAACTACACATGAACCTCTGTGGTCACACACTTAACGGGTTGGAACAAACCAAGACGAATATGATTAAATAGCGTGTTCGGATAGGATCCGTCACGAGCACTATATAAGGAGGTGCATGAGGTCATTGGGAGTCATGCGAAAAACACCACCAAACCCTAGCCGCCATCTTCACGAGAGCTCGACCGATGCGACTTGGTGCCGCACACCGGCGTTCGGTTGTTCCTTCCTGGGCGTGTGGATACCGTAGAGGCGCTACTACGATTGTTGCGCTTGAGGACGATCCGCGATCTTCTGAAGGAACCGCAGACGTTCTTCAAGGAGACGATCGATCGCGACCACTACATCGACTTCTTTGGGCGTTGGACGATCGACTCGACCACTACATCGACGCTCTTCGTTGGACGGCCGCTCCAACCCTTCTTTCATTGCTACTGCGTCGTGGTAACGATCTATGATCATCTACTTGCATGGCTTCCTGGTTTGTGTGGTAGAAATTTTTGTTTGTAGCTATCGTAGCCTACCCGTGACCCGACAGTCTTTTCTTCATCTTCTTTCGCCATACTGATCTGATGGTATCCAGAATAAGCATCAAGAAAACTCATCAGTTCGCAACCCGCAGTAGAATCAACTAATTGGTCAATGCAAAGCAAAGGGAAGTCATCCTTTAGGCAAGCAATATTTAAACTGGTAAAATCTACGTACATGCGCCACTTGCCGTTAGATTTCTTGACCAGGACTGGATTTGCAAGCCACTCGGGGTGATCAACCTCCCGAATGAAGCCAGCTTCAAGGAGCTTATCGAGCTCTGCTCTTATAGCCTCTTGACGATCCAGGGCGAAATGTCTCAGTCTTTGCTTGACTGGTTTTTTCTCAGGCTGAATGGCTAGCCTGTGCTCGATCACCTCCCTTGGGACTCCGGGAATATCAGATGGCTTCCACGCAAAGACATCCGAGTTGGCTCGGAGGAAGGTGAGGAGCTCGTCTTCCTATTTCCCACTTAGTCCCGCGCTAATCCGGACTATCTTGGATTGATCATCGGGGCTAAGTGATACGACTTTTACCTCCTCATTGGGCTGTGGAGTGGCCTTGATCTTCGCGGACTTCCCTATTTTATCCTCCAAAGTAAGATCTTTTAGAGGCAACTGATCGATAAGTTCTAATGACTTACGATCACATGAAAGTGCGACGGCCTGATCACCTTGCACCACAATCACGCCCTTTGGACCAGGGATCTTAATCTTCTGGTAGGCGTGGTGTGTAGCTGCCATGAACTTTGTTAGAGAAGGTCTTTCCAAAATAGCATTATAGGTAGACTCAAAATCAACCACTTCGAAAGTGATTAACTCAGTTTGAAAATTAGTAGCCGTACTGAAGGTTACTGGTAAAACTACTTGCTCTATTAGTGTAACCGACATATCTGGCACTATTCCATAGAAGGGACTTATCATTGGTTTAATCTTAGAACGTGGAATTTGCATCTCATTTAAAGTATTTATGAATAACAAGTATAAAGAACTACTGCTATCTACTAATACTCTTACTACTCTACAATTACTTATGGTAGGGGACACTATTAGTAGTAATTTACGAGAAGTAGACATACCTTTAGGGACGTCCTCCTTAGTGAAGGTCAGGGAGGTCTCTGACCATTTAGGGTATTCTGGATGACCAGGTGGGATTTCAACGCTGTTGATGTCTCTCCATGCCGCCTTGTATTGCCGCTTAGAGGTGTAGGCGGCTGAACCCCCGTAAATGTCGTTGATGTGGTGATCTGTCCTTTGGAACGACATTTCTGTGTCCTTATCATTACCTTGGACCTCTGGTAGTCCGCAATCTTTTGGTGGGACAGGCATTGGACCTTTTCTATTGTAGTAATCCTCCATCTGCTTCTGCCAAGTATGGCAGTTGCGGAGGTCATGGCTAGTAACTTTATGCAATGGGCACCAACGCTCATTGCTCCTGGACGTACTTGCAGATCGTGGGGCAGTTTGGTCGTTTGAATGACCTCCTTGCCTCCTTTTGGTCCAAGGACCTTGTTTTTGTCGTAGGGTGGTCGCTGGTCAACTGCTGCGACCTCCCTGGTGGACTGCTTGGACCTTCCCTTCTCCTTCCTCTTGGGTTTTCCTCTGCTGCTCGTGGAGCCTTCAGACCTCTTGGATTTCTTTTCTTTGACATCCTTGAGGCCTGGTTGAGGAGGGGTGCTCCCTTATCCACCATTCGATTCCACTCCACTGCCTCATTGGCATCGGAGTACCGATCTGCCATGTTGAAAAGTTCTGACACAGACCTGGGCGGGTTGATGTTGAGATCTTCTGTGAACCTTCGATATCTCACCGCCTGTTTGAAAGCTTGAATCATAGAGTCGTCAGAAATATTTGTGATAGTATTATAGACTTCTATAAAACGCTTTACAAATTGTCATAGATTTTCCTTGGGGGTTTGGCGGAGCCGATGTAAATCGTCATCCTTCCCCGGTTTTGCATAACAACTTTTGAAGTTTTTTTTGTAATGCATTACAAAGCATCTCCTAGTTATATATGGATCCTTCAGGTTGGTTGAATAACCAGGTCCTAATAGAACCTTTTAAGACCGTGGGGATATAATTAGCCATTACCTTATCATCGCCTCCAGCAGCTTGGATGGCAGTTGTGTAGAATTGGAGGAACTCCGATGAGTTTTGTGTTCCGTCGAAAGTCTCCATACTCTCTGGCTTGAATTTCTCTGGCCAGGTGATGTCCCTCAGTCCGGGGTAAAAAGCTATGCATCCTGCATAGGGTCCAATACATTGCCGTGTATTACGATGATTATTATGACCAACAAGAGATCTGGGACGTCTGCTATGTCCCAGAAAACGGGTGTCACACTCACCTTGGTCTTGAACATGACGGCCGGGAGCATCATAATTTCGACTCTGCCTTCGGTGTCCAATTGAGGACCCCTCTAGGTGTGAGTCCGTTTGGGAAAGCACAGTGGGTGATCAGGCAGAAATGTTCTCCACCGCATCTTGTAGCTCTTGTGCAATTGCACGCATTACTTGCACTCCTTGCTCCAGAGTCAATCCTTCTGGAGGACGTGCGATGGTGCTTGCTAAATAGCGAACGTGCTCTGCAGGGGAATCCTCCTGCATGGGGGTTGGTAAGGTATTTGGATCTCTTACCATCATTGCCTACGGCGGTGGCGCATGCATCACCGGCGGCGGTGCCCTTGCTAAGGAGCCAGGGGTGTCTCGGTAGTAGAGGTCAGAACCTGCGAGATGTGCACTTGTGTGGCAGCACGTATCTCGGCTTGTCGGGCCTCTTGCTCTCATTGGAGGCGTTCTCATTTCTCCTGCTCCCAGTGTTACCCTGATGCTTCGGGATTATCACTGGGATCGGGTTGATTGCCACCGATGGCGGCGACCTGATGACCGCCGGAACATGCAGAAGGGGTGAACATGCCCTCATCCACTGAGGAAGAGGACGAGTTGTATTGTAGGGAGAATAGAAGATTCTCCCCAGATGTTCTCTCCAGGCCTTCAATGTGGAGGCTGCCAGCGAGATCATCACGGTTTGCTAGGCTCCAGGGACCTTCCGAATTTCCTCCTCCAAGGGAGACATGCTCGAGATAGTATTTGTCCACAGTGGTACTTGTGGACGAAGGCACGACCGGCGTGGAGCCAGCGGAGGCAAGAGGTTCGGTTGGCGACGGCGCCTTAGCAATGGCCCCGAAGCAGCCATGGGCGTTGCCGGATACGAGAACGAAATTTTCCTCCATGTCCTCATCGTAGTCGGAGATGTCGAGGATGCTTTCTTCTCTCCAAGCAGGAAGGTTGTGATTCATCAGCAAAGCGCGAGACACATTACCAAAATTGAGTAGGCAAAGATGATGACAAAGCTCCTCGGGACGATTACTGCATTGTCGATAAACTGGGGCTGTCGCAGAAACGGACAAACAAGAATATAAAAAGGAAAATGGAGATTACTATCTGTTCGCCAATAGACTCAAGATGGTGAAAGTGTATTGCATAGGGTATACTCTGATTACAGGGAAAGTGGCTATGAATACACGCGGATTAGGGCTTGGATGTGAATCTATGTTACAAGGGCACATAGGCCGGGCAATTTATAGTTTTACAAGCGTCGGCAGTTGGCTGTAGTGGTGCCTCTTTGCGCCAATGGTTGCGTCTCTTCACACCAATCGTCGCGTCCCTTTGTGATGACCATTATTGCTGATATCTCCACGTGTAACTGTTATTAACCACACGTGGGTAACCACTTTCTAGGACCTCCTCCGTGGGGATGGTCTTGGAGTGATCCTAGAGAGGTCCTGGAGGAACCCATAGAGGAGGTCCAACTGGGCCTCCAGGAGAGTTTTCGGGAACAGCCAAAGGAAATACTTTATAGGCCCACCTTCCGACTGCTTGATTGATCTTGGGCCTAGAAGATTTAACTCAGGCCCAGTAAAAATCTAGCTTATCTATTAATAAGCAAATAAAGATATACCCAGATAATTGACTAGTCAACAACCCTCGTCAGTGGTCATTCAGGGAAGGTAGCAACATACCAAAGAGTTAAGAATTTGTTCTACTGGCCCGGGTTGAAGAGGGAAGTGCATACTTGGGTAGAAGAATGTACCATTTGTCAACGTTCAAAAGCTGAGCACTGTCATTATCCAGGGTTGTTGGAACCTCTACCAATACCAGATATGGCATGGACTCATATTTCCATGGATTTCATTGAAGGCTTGCCAAATTCTAGAGGAAAGGAGGTGATATTTGTGGTAGTTGATCGGTTCATGAAATATGCATATTTTATCCCACTTTCTCATCCGTACATAGTACAGTCAGTAACTCAAGCATTCATCAACAATGTTTTCAAATTGCATGGCTTTCTAGTTGCTATTGTATCTGATCGAGATCGGATCTTTACCAGCAAGTTTTGGCAAGATTGTTCAAATCAATGAAAGTGCAACTTAGGTTTAGCTCGGCTTATCACCCTCAAACTGACGGGCAAACCAAAAGGGTTAATCAGTGTGTTGAGTCCTATTTGAGGTGTATGGCGCTGCGTGAGCTGAAGAAGTGGGTGTCACGACTTTCACTGGCAGAATGGTGGTATAATATAACCTTCCATACTGCACTTAAGATATCTCCATTCTAAGCTCTTTATGGTTTTCCCCCGCCACTTATCAATGAGATAGCAGTACCGGGGGCGGAGGATGAAGAAGCAAAGAGCTTCCTAGAGGAGAAGCAGATCATGTTGAGAAGGCTGAAAGAGAATTCGACTCATGCCCAATCTAGAATGAAAAAGTATGCTGATCTAAATAGAAGTGAATGACAATTGGCTGCTGGGGACATGGTGTACTTGAAAATGCAGCCTTACCGCACTGCAGCATTCGACCTTAAGCAAGCACTGAAGCTCACTAGTAAATTCTACGAACCTTTCAAAGTTTTGGCAAGAGTGGGCAAAGTAGCATACAAACTGCAGCTTCCGGTCAATGTGGGCATACATCCAGTGTTTCATATTAGTCAACTCAAGAAACATTGTGGAAAAAATGCTATACCTAGTCCTGATTTACCATTGGTGGGAAAGGATGGAAGAATTAAAACAAAGCCGAAATCTGTATTGGAAACTAGAGCTATGTCCAGGAATAACACATTGATCACTCAATGGCTAATACAGTGGGGCCAATTTACCACCGGAAAATGCTTCATGGGAGGGTGCTGATTTTATCAAAGGAACATTCCCTGATTTCTATTCACAAACAATTCGTTCTTGGTTTCCAGATGCTAACACTTGAGGACAAGTGTTCAGTTAAGGGGGGAAGAAATGTTCGATTTGCTAGAGTTCAGAGATGTTCAGAGTCTGAAGCAAAGATCAAAGAAGGCTGAAGAAGCAAAGGAGTAGAGAGTTATGCTGATTGAACGGCTGAGATCTCCTGATACCCCTTCATCAAGTGAAGATCTACGGTCTATCAGAGCTTTAGTATTTACTGTTCACATCTCTCGTTTCCTTAGCAGGATTAGTTACTTCTGGGAGTTCATCTCTGTAACAGAACTTTAGCTTTTATCTTTACCTTACTGCCTTGTAATCCTTTATAAACCAGCGGATGGAATGAAAACGACATCTCTTATTATGCCAAAACATTTAGCCTTAGTTTAGCTTTAGAAGTAGCCGTACACTTTTCCCATTCTCAGGTTCCTTTCCGGGATTTAACAATCACTCATCACCACCTTCTCCGATTCATCCGCCACATCAGAGATGCAACACCATCATCCTGTCCACCAGCCTTCATCGGATTCTGAACACCTTTTCCCTTGCCAGATCCCGATTGGATCCTCCAGTTGTTCGCCATTCTTGCCTCACAAGAGAGGAGACACGGATCAAATCCTGCAGCTCTGTAACACAACCAAGGGTGTGCAGAAAGCACAGAGATTTCCCCTAAGTCACCCCGAGTTTGTGGCACAAGAACAACAGGAACAATCCAATTAAGAGCATGAGTCATTGCTCCACTTTTCTCAGGATAGTTGACACATTGCCATTGATATTAATGTACTGGATATATATAATATATTCGGGTGGAAAGGCAGGTACTAACTCAAAAAGTACAAGCAGCAACGCATATCTACTACTATCATCCAGTGTTGGTACAGATCTGTCTCCTATTTGGATGCCGCCTGAACAAGCAGATGGAGAATATGAAATGGATACCATGTCTAACAATGATGTTGAGGCTGGGAGTGATTTTAATCAGCATCAATCACATATCGATTTCATTGTCTAGGTAGCATATCGAGAGACATGCAATTTGTGAGATACTCTGCCCATTGTCTAGGCAGCATATCGAGAGACATGCAATTTGTGAGATACTCTACTCAACACGGTCAACTCTCATACTTACTAGTTTGTTTGATTCAATAGATTTATTCATCTATTTAGAACTTTACATACGTGTAGATAACAACTTCTTTTTCTGTACGTCTTTTGCAGAAACACAGTTGCTCTTCATCTGGTGAACCTCCGCCAAGACAGTTGCAATATCTTCCACATCATTGAATCTATTTGGGAAGTTTCTGGAACTCGATTTCCGTACACACACTGATGTTAAGAGTCTACCAGCATGTGAGCATTCCTTGCACAGCGATTTCCTATAGTTCTTTGGGTAAGTTATCCCATAATGTTTTTTTTAGTAAAGTTAAGAGTATAGGACACCAGCAGCAGCAGCAGGAGCTAACATCAGGACTGCATGTATTGTAGCCATGTAACCTTTTTAAAAATAGATCTTTTTTTTCCAGAACACACAAGAGGTCTTACTTCGTTTTCGAATAATACAATATAATTCTTTCTGGACATAATTTCGTGGAAATTGTTCTCCATTTATTGAGCTTGTTGATATGAATCCAGAGTTGCTAATTTTTTTAAAAAAATATATTATTATTTTAAAAGATAATCACAAAACTAAATAGTCGAAAAAACAATTACAAAACTAGGCTCCTATCGCCGTTTGAACTGACGACAGGCTCTTGTTGCCAGTTCAATTAGTGACAAAGCGCTAGTTGAACTGGTGACAGGGACACACTCTCCCCCATAAAAGACCCTTGAAACCCTAAAATTAGGATGAAACTCACTTTTATTCAGAAAAAAGAGAAGGAGGGAAGGGAGAGGAGGAGAGAAGCTAGCGAAACGTTGCCCGTTCGGTCACCCACCTGTCAGGTAATTTTTTTTAACCGAATGGATTACATAGTTTTAGATGTACGGTTATGTAGTGCAATATGTTGTACATAATACTTTTCAGTGGGTAGTCTAGTTTGAGATATGAATCTTCTTTACGGTGCAGTGCGTCAAATATGTCAGATGTCACCAATTTTAAAATTTACTACGGTCAGGGGACTATTCTTGAGGGTCCCGAGGGGATTGATTTGCGTTATTTTCAATCGGCGACCGTACCCTTGCCAAGAGCAGAGGGGCGTACATGGGACGATGTGATGCGGTGGTTATTTCACTTATTCTAAGTGGACCATGATGTGTATGATCTGAGATTGAGTTGTCTTGCTCCTCGAGCAGGACAACCTTTATATTGGGAGTTAGTGCTGCTCAAGGGAACAAGGTTATGGCAGTCATATGTACGCATGGCGAGGGAGGGAGGGTGGGATTTGGTCCTTCTAGCCTAGATATATGCCAAGCATGTTGGGATTTTATCTTGTACAAGATTAGGTAAAAGTTCGAGTATGAGTCTTTTACGAGAACGAGTCTGAGTAGGATACTCACGTTGAGTCCGTGTCTTAGTCAGTACATGTAAGAGTATATAAGTAGGGGGAGATAGGAGTCTTAAGAAGTCGAGGGTCAAGAAGTCGAGAGAAGAAGCAAGAAGTCGAGAGAAGGTGTCAGGGAGTCAAGAGAAGTAGTCGTGAGTTGAGTTGTGAGTTGAGTAGTCGTGAGTTGAGTTGAGTTGTCGTGAGTTGAGAAAAGCAATACAAAAGACAAAAAGAGGAGTAGTTGCTCCCAAAACCAATCATGTGTTTTTCGTCTCGAGCACTGTTCATCACGATCACTGTTCATCCGAGCACTGTTCATATAGAGTACTGTTTATCGAGTACGACGTGGTCGTAGAAGGCTACTGCGTGGTCATGGGAGGCTTCGACCACACGAGGACTGGTCGTAGAGAGTTACGACCACACTTGGTCGTAGAGAGCTGCTCGTGGTCGTAGCTGCTCCTGGTCGAGGAGTTTGGACTGGTCAAAGGTTTCGACTACGTGGTCGTAACAGGAGGCTAGACTACATCCTGGTCGAAGGGATCCGACTACCTGGTCGAAGGTACTGGTCGTAGGTGGTATGGATACACGTGGCATCAGAGCGGGTGTTTGAAAAGCAAGTCTTCGACTCCAGAGAAGGAAGCAAAAGATGGCTCCCAACGGATCTTCGTCGACAACGAAAGATGGTCAGATTTCGCTTCCGTACCCGGTTATCACTTTAGAGAACTACCCGGCTTAGGCTATGAAGATGAGGGTCAATATGTGTGCTCGGGGGTTTGGGACGCGGTAGCTGATCCGGTCGATCTAAAGGGAAAGATCGATCCTAAAGGAAAGGTTGTGGATGTCGACGTGAAGGTTGATCAAATTGCGTTGGCACTCATCTACGCTGCCATACCTGACTCGATGTTCAATCAGCTGGTCGGGAAAGACACAGCACGAGAAGCTTAGATCGCTCTTCGCACTATGCACAAAGGAGTGGATCAAGTGAAGAAAGTACGGCTACAAACTCTCCGAGGATAGTATGAGGCGCTGCATATGGGTGAAACTCAATCAGTAGATGAGTTTGCAGGAAAGTTAACAACTGTGGTTAATGAGTTGCGATCTCTTGGTGATAAACTAGAGGAAATTGAGGTTGTCGAAAAATACTTGCGAGTACTACCCGAGAGGTACATGCCTGTGGTCACAACTCTTTTGTATTCAAGTGATCTTGAGAGCATGAAGTTGGAAGAGGTAACTGGGTCTCTCAAAGCACACGATGGGCTTCTGAGAGGGTGCAAGGTAAGGACAGATCAAGCATTACTTGTGGAAAGTGATGCGAAGGGAGGAAACAAACAAACGAAGGAACTCAATTGGGTTCAAGGAGGTGGCCGGGGCTCTAGAAACTGGCGTGGACATGGTCGCGGTGCTGGAGGTCGCGGTTTTGGTAGAGGAGGACGTGAAGGCTGGGCTGGGTAAGACGGTGGTGACAGATCCCGTGACAAGTCACATATTAAGTGTTTTGAATGTGACAAATACAGTCATTATGCATCGAAGTGCCGCAGACACATAAAGTGCTTCAATTGTGACGAGTAAGGGCACTACGCTTCGCTGTGTCCAAACAAGAAGAAGAACAACGTGATAAACCTCACCCGAGCTGGTGAAAAAGATAAAGAGCCTGCCCTACTTCTCTCCTTATGTGTCAAAGAGGCGGCGGTCATGGTGATGTTGAACGAGGAGAACGTAGTTCCTAAACTACGCATGGAGGGAAGCAATGATGATCACACTGATCAATGGTACTTGGACAATGGAGCAAGCAATCACATGACGGGAGATCGCTCCATATTCCATGAGCTCGATGAGAAGATTACGGGCAAAGTCAAGTTTGGCGATGGCTCCACGATGCAGATAAAAGGTAAAGGATCAATGTTGTTGTAATGCAAGAACGGCGATCAGAAGATGTTGACTGGAATTTACTTTATATCGAGTTTGTGCATCAACATACTCAGTCTCGGACAGTTGGTGGAAGAATGGTGCAGGGTGGAGATGAAGGATGAGTTCTTGCGTGTCTATGATAAGAACAAAGATCTGTTAATGAAACTGAAAAGATCCCTGAACTGGTTGTACAAGATTTCCCAGAAAACTTGTAAATCGGTTTGTGGGAAGGAGAGCCTAGAGGAGCCAGAGAGGAACTTGGTTCTTGGCCAAAACCAAGATCATCGGCACGAAGGGGCGAATGCAGCAATCTCGTCCCGCGTCGGGGCTCACCGACAACGTTTTTGCGCCAATGATCGTCAGGGCGTTTTTATCCCCACAGGAGCGTCGTGCCTAGATGGCATCGACCCGAGGGGGGGCGATTTCGACCTTCAGGGGGGTGATTCGTGTGGTGATTCTTCGGATTTGGGCCGATTGCTTAAATTTTTAGCCTAGGGTGAAATCCACCGTGTAGCTCCAGGAATGTACATTTGGCATCATGTGTGGCCATTTTGGGCGCCTAGGTAGGGAGCACTGCGAGTGCTCGATGTTGTTCAACCCAACATGAAGGGGCCAACACAGCAATCTGGCCCCACGTCGGGATTCGTCGATGATGTTTATGGGTCAACGGCCATTGAGGAATTTTTTTATCCCCACGGGAGCGTTGGGCCAAGCTAGTGTCAATCTGAGGGGCCGCACATGCCATTTTTGGCCTTCAAGCAGGTGATTCGCATGGTGATTCTTCTGATCCGGACTATTGGCTTATTTTTTAAAGCAAGGGGTGAAATCCACCTCTATAGTCTCGTGTACATGCATTTCACATCGTGTGCAACCATTTCAAGCGCCTAGGGAGCACCGTGGATGCTCGGTGTCGGTTGAACCGACACAAAAGGGCTAGCGCAGCAATGTCACCCAGGGTCGGGGCTCACCGGCGGTGTTTTTTGGGCCAACATCTGTCGAGGTGTTTCTATCTTCACGGGAGTGGCAGGCTAAGTCAGCGTCGGTCGGGGGGGGGCACGTGATTTCAGCTTTTACGAAGATGATTCGTGTGGTGATTCTTCCGATCTAGGCAATTGTCTTATTGTGGATATCATGAGGATATGCTCATGATCTTAGGATGATGAAACAATTGGCAATGTGGCTTTTGGTTTGAAGTTTCACGCGTTTTCGACAAAGTTTCAGATCTGTCAGGTCAGCGGCGGTCTGACCAGCTTTTGTGCTGAATGTTCTTTTAAATGGTGAATTGATTTTGGGATAGGTCATATCCTTGTTGATAATGCATATGTGTTGCATATTGCATATTTTGGCTAACGTGGGTCAAGTTGTGAAGAATTTGTTCCCGGATTCGTGTTTGTTTGTCTATTGCTGTGCAGGTGGCTTGCAGGTCAATGGCGGTCAACAGCGAGGAGGATCGGGACTAAGCTTGGAGAGCTGAGGTCCAGAACGATCATGGATGTCGGGTGAGGTCAGAGGACTCAAGCATGGCGCAGAATGGACAAGGATGACCGGACGGGCGGTTCGGTGCGACTGGTTGGATCAAGCGGCGCGGGAGTCGTTGCAAGTGCTCAGTGGTGCCGGTGGGATCCGGACGGGAGAGACTTGACG
The DNA here is from genome assembly GCA_036346405.1 of Phyllostachys edulis. NCBI lineage: Eukaryota > Viridiplantae > Streptophyta > Magnoliopsida > Poales > Poaceae > Phyllostachys > Phyllostachys edulis. The sequence goes on from CM070553.1 coordinate 38,593,942, forward strand.
ATATGGAGCCGTTGATCAACCTACACGTGGCGAAGCAAGTGATTGCTTCATGATCTGTGGACTCGGTCTTTTGGAAAGGATCGAGAAGGGGTATTTTGGTAATTTTACCAAATACCATCTTGGTGACCTTTTGACTAAGCCGCGGCGCGGGTCGGCGCATGGTGAAGCGGTTTAGATCATTCGACGATGAAGACGGAGCTTTGAGATGCGTGCGTGTGTGTGTTCCGTTGATGTTGGGCCTTAACGGAAGCCCATTAGGTTTAGCTCCAAATTCTAAAATGGGTTTTAGGGTTTGGTGGCTGTCATATAAAAGGAATAGAAGCTGGAGATTAGGGTAGCCATGAGAAAAAGAGAGGCGGCTTGTTCTTGCCGCTAAAAAATTGGCTGCTGTGAGAAAAAAAGATCGGAGCTTTTGGGTGGCGGCGCCCTGTAGGGATAGGAGGAAAAACAAGTGCTTAGAGGGCGGCGCCGTGTATGCTCCCGGAGAAAAAAAAATCATGCGCCATTTTGAGTGCCGCTGGAGAGCAGAAAAGAGAAATCAATCTTGTCGTCGGCTGCTTATCATTTCTACTGATCTTTCATGTTGAACCTGCTGTGATGGTTTGATTGCTCTCTGATCAAAAGTTTTTTTTTAGCCTTGATTTCTTGTGTGGTCTACCTACAGAGATTGGAGCGGCCTGTAGTGCCCGTTGAAAGTGGTGCCCTGTAGCGGCGCCCTGATTTCCGCCACAAAAATCTCGGCTTGTTCCCTTGGGCAGCGCTTTTGTCCTGAGAGAAACTTGTTGCCCCTGCTGATTTTACTTGTCCTCCTGATGATCTAGGCTTGAGGTAGTTGTAGCAGTTTACTGTTTGAGTTTTTTTTTTGCATTGACTGCTCTTTGATTCATCTTTTGGTCAGACGTTTGCTCTGGCGGCGCCTTTGATCGGCTTTGTGTGGATCCGTGCAGATCATGCTGTGAAATGCATTGATGTTCTACTGAGTTGATCCAAGTTTTGCTGCTAGAGCTCCCGGGAAAGAAAGAAAAAAACTGGTGGCGGCGGTCTCCAGTCCGGCGCTGCTAAGAGAAAAACCGGAGCAGTGGAGTCGCCCCGTAGCCCTGAAAATCCTTGGCGGCGCGTGTGATGCGCCCTGAAAATCCCTAGCGGCGTCGGCCTACAGCCTCGTTGATTGGCAGAGCGGCGGCAGCTAAATCAAGGGCTTGCAGATCCGTGTTGATTTGTTTTTGCCTTTTGCATTTCCTCTGCACTTGATGTCAACTCTCATTGGTTTGTGCATCTTTTGATTGATGCGGCCTCTGTGTGCCTGTGAGCTGCTTAATTATGAGAATGCAGATCCTGTAATTGCTTTTGGCTGCAATCTGATGGTCCGAACTGTTTAGTTTTTTTTTGGTTGGTGTACTGCCATCAATACGTGTGATGAGATCGAGTTTTTTGCTTTAGCTGCTGTTGTGTGCGTGAGATGGGATGCTCGGCGTCTCGGTTTGGAAAAACCTGTAGAAGCTGGTAAAACCTGGAGCCCGGGCAGCTGTAGAAAAATCAGAGTTATCAAGGTTTGGCTGCCGAGTGTGTTTGTTGGTTGCCCCCATGCGTGTAAGAGTCTAGTACTCTGTTTTGACTTCTTGTTGCATTCTGTTGGTTCTGTGGCCACATTTGGTTATTCCTAGCAGTAGCACCTTTTTGTTTTTGTCGTGCTCTCAATCGAGTAGTCATTTCAGATTTTGTGTTTGTGGTTGTGAGATGTTTTTAGTCTGTTACTTTGGGGTTTGATCGGATTCAACACAGTTTATCTGCTGTGCCTATATACAGATCTTCATAGCTTTTATAGCTATTGGAGTGAAAGTAGTGTTGAGTTCGATCAAGGTGAAAAATCGAGAAAGCGTCTATTCACCCCCCCCTCTAGTCGCCTTTCCGGTCCTACAATTGGTATCAGAGCCAAGTTTGCTCTTTTGTGATCTTTGTTGATCTTTGAGCATGGCGACTAGTGTGAGGACTTGTAAGCGCTTCCTTGCATCTTGTCGTGGTTCTTTTACCAATGGTGTTGGCCGTAACAAAATATTTGAATGTATGATAAGTCTAATGGCGATGGAGGAGGATTTCTCCTGTGATATTTGTGGCGAATCTTTTTGTTTTGATTGTTCTAGTTTCAGGGATGAGTCACTTTTAGAGCCCGAGGATGAACATGATGGAGAGGATTCTGATGATGAGCTTTTTGATGATAGTGATGACTCTTATGAGGACGATCCCCTACTTGAGCTAAGCAAGGTGAGCAAAGAAAAACTCATTAATGTCTTATATTCATATGATCTTAAACTGCTTGCTCTTAGGAAGAAAGTCAAATTGTTAGAAAAAGAGAAAGGTGATTTGTCTCATGAGCTCTCCGAATTGAAAACCTCCATGAATGCTTATGATTCATTGCTTGTAGACATGGAGAACTTGAACAATTCTTTTGCATGCCTAAAATCTGAAAATGAATTTTTGAAATCAAATGTTTCTATGCCTTGTGATTCTTGTATTGCCTTATATCATGAACTTGACAATGCTAAGTTAGAAATAGGCAATCTTAGTTCTATGGCTAGAAATAATTGTGATTCTTGTGTAGGCATGCTTGCTGATTTTGAGAAGCTTAAATTGACTAATTCCTTTCACCTTGAGCAATTAGAGAATGCTAGGGCTGAGATTATTGAAATTGAAGCTAGGCCTTGTAGTATGTGCTTAGAACATGAAAAATTGCTTAAGGATGGTTTAGTCTCTTGCAAGAATTGTGCTTGTTTAGAAACTGAAATTGATGCTTTGAACTGCATACTTAATTCGAAAGCATCATTAATTTCTTGCACATCTTGCATTTCATTGAAGAGCGAGGTTAAGTCTTTGCGCGATGATATGAGCGCCAAGTCATGTGACTCTTGTATTTGCCTTCACTCCGAGATTGATGTTTTTAAGATCTCTCTTGCATCTTTGTATTCGGAGTTGGAGTCTTTTTGTGCTAAATGTGAGTCACTTGATGTTGGTCTTTGTGGCATCGCTTTGGATAGCTCTTCTTTGGTGAGTTCGACTCTTTCGGACTCTTCTTGTGTTGTCCAACGGATTTCAAAAGACAAATGTGTTTCTTTCTCAAATGGTACTAAATCTTCAAAAGAGAAGTACCATTGCACATTTTGTAAGAAGAATGGACACACTCTTGGGTTTTTCTTTCGCCGTTTGAAACATGAGCATCGAGTGCGTCGTCGTACCTCTAGGAACACACATAGCCTTTCTCATGGCATGTGTGGGTCTAGTGTCGATATGAGGACGAGTCATGATGCTAGTTCTTCCAGGACTTCTTCTTTGAGCCATAATGGTGCTTCGTCCTCTCGGACCGTGTCTACTAGTAGACCTTTACACCATTGCTCATTTTGTGGGAAGAATAGACATCATGTAGATTTACTTTTCGGCAAAAACATTTATGCCGAGCTCATGCTTCTAAGTCTCCTAGTGGGCATAGTCTTTCTCATGACATGCACACTAAAGAGCCAAGCACGAAGACTCGATTTGTTGATAGCTTCTTTGACATCTTTTCTAGTGGTGTCGGACAGCACCGTGGACATGTTTTGCATAGTTTTGGTTTTGGTCCACGAGCTGCCTCGAGGCAGGATTTTCGCCGTTGTCCAAGTGGTGGACCTCGTTTTGTTCATCGAGGTACTCACCCACGGCGAGGTTGTGTGAGTTTCTTTGATGCTTCTGTTGGTTCTCATCTTGGTGCTTTCAAGCAAGGACATCGCCGCTTTCCTAGAGATGGACCTCGTTTTTCTCATCGAGCTGTCCACTCGCGGCGTGCCTCCAAGGATGAGATTGGATCTTCTTGCATGGACCATCATTTGCATCATGCTAACTCACATAATGTTTCGACTGCTTCTGGTGGTGGTGTGTCCAAGGTTTGGGTTCCCAAGCATTCGTTCTCTAACCCTTCGGGACCCAAGACTCGGACACCTTGCCTTTCTCATGTGTAGGTACCGAGAACGCAGGTTGGAGAACATGGACTTAAAGGATTCTGATCTTTTGCTTCATCACATGATCGGGACACTTGATGGTTCTCCACCTCAACGATGGCCTCCAAGAGGCATGTGCTTTCATGATTGGTGCTTTCACATGTTGGTGAGCTATCTTTTACCTTCATGCCTTTATCTTCATGATTACTCATACTTGGCATGTTGTGCTTGCTTTGTGCTCACTTGTACCTTATTGGCATGTGTTAATCATTTGATATCCTTCATCATGCCTTTTCTTTTATCTTGCTTGTATATCCATGTATCTTATTGTTGCTCTTTATTGCCATGGTTATATAAGCTTGGTCTTGTCTTCATGAGCCTGTGCTATTTGTACATGATTTATCTTGCTCCTGTTGACTTTTGCCTTGGGTGTCCACATGTTCACATGATATCCATGTTAGCATTCATTATCCATGATTTGTTCTAACTTGCCTTATGCTTACATCGTATTGTGCCTTACTGTTAATTGTGGATACTTGGGTCTTGCCATAGCTTTCACTAGCTTGCTTTTGACTGTATATATGATGTGTGATATGCTATGTGCTTGTTTGCTTGCTCCTATGCCTTATTGTTGATTAAGGATAGTTTGAGCTTTATCATGTCTTGGATAGCATGTGCTGAAATTGTCTTGTTTATCTCCATGCTCATGTTTTAAATTGTTGATGATATACTTTTATGAGCTTTGGATCATTTGCTGCTATCCTTGCTAGTCATGTGTCTTGGTACTGTTTCTCTAGATACTGTTTCACTAACCCAGTACCAAGGCATAGACTTTTCTGTCTCTTTTGTGTAGTCTTTTCAGTTGAGAAGAAGAACATGTGGTCCTACAAGTGGTCAAAGACTTCAGCTGTTGGTTCTTTTTCATTTGTGCTTTCATGATTGACTATCACTTTTTGGAGACGAAGGAATTTGAGATGAGAATGATGGGTGAGCGCAACTACCTTCTGAAGCTTCAAGGATTGGATCTTCATCTATCATGACATCATCTCACTGCCAAGCAGTGCGACTCAGGTTCGAGCTTCTATACCTTACTTTTGTGTATGGTATCCCTAGTTTACCTTGCATAGTATTTGGGTTTGTTGGGTTCAGGGTAGATAGGAGGCTCTGTTCTAGCACGTGTCTTTTCTAGACACTCTTCTTATCCCATGATTTGCTAGGATGCATTCTTCTCACAGCCTAGGTTGAGCTTATCTCCCAATCACTAGTGTTAGCAGGTTTTTGAGTTGCCTGTAAACTTTTTAGTGTTGGTGTTTCGCTCCCTAGCTTTTCGAGTTGCTGTCCCTAGAGATCTTGTGGTGTTTGAAGTTTTTGTGCTAGTTTTTGTGGAGTCCAAGGCAATTTGGCAGATCTCCCCTCAAATCTTTTTGACCCAACAAGGTTTGCCACCTTGAGATGCGAGAAAGGGATAATTTGTCCATATGGGTTGGTTTGAGGGGGAGTTGGTTCTTTTCGGAACTTTCTTAGTTCTTTTCTGAACCTTTTCTGTTCATCTGAACTTTCCTTGTTCATTTGAGCTTTTGTGGATCTTCTCTGATACCTTCTTCAAGTGGTATCTTCTTTGGATCTTTTTGATCATTGTGATCTTTTTAGGCTTTTACATCTTTGTGCATCTCATTGTATCATATTACATACAAATGAAAAATCACAAAAAGATACTTGTAATATAAGCTTTACCGCTTCTTTCTTTTAATTAATGAAGCTTTGCTTATTACCCTATTGAGCTTTAGTATTTCAATTCTTGCTCAAGATTGTATCTAGTTCTTTGACTTGCTAGAATTATCATGCTTTCACATGTGCAGCAATGTCTTTGCTAAATGAGCTAGAACTTTTAATTCAACTTGAACTGAAAATTGCAATTTGTGGATCTGTTAGCTAGTTGCATAATTAGTGATCCTTTTGTGACATTGGCCCTGTCAAAATTGCTTTGTTAGCTCTGGAATCTAGAATTGAACATCTTTGAGCTTTCAGTTCATTAAAGAATCTAAAATAGCCCTTATGCAAAATGAAAAATGATCTCTTTTGTACGAAAAAACTGATCTCACCAATTCTTTCTCATGAGACGGCTTGCCATTGTACTAGGCATGAACTCAGGGGGAGTTTTGGATGACCTAGACCACTCTTTTAAGCTTTTGTTGCTTGGGATGGTCGTAGTGAGGCTTGAGATCTAGCACATAGCTAAGAAAACAATTTGTCCAAATTGGTTGAAGCTTAGGAAGAGATTGTGGATGGCTCCTAGTCTAGGATCTTTTTTACTAAGATAGACCTTTTATCAACTTGAATATTCATTGCAAATGAAAAATAGTTGAAATTTGGGCTTTTGACAAAAATTGAGCTAAATGATTCATTTCAGAACTTTTTGTCTCTAGATGGTCTTTACTAGCTTCTGGATCTCACAATGACATTCTGATATGGCCATTATCACTTTAGGATAACTGTTGTTGAACTTGCTAATTTTAATGCATTGCTTAATTTTACCCAACAACTTGTGATATATTGAGCTCATTAGCCTAGCTTTGCTATATATGTCTTATCATGATCTTGCTAGCTTTGTCAGGCTTGGTGTATCTTGAGTAATGGTAGAAATGCTAGCCTGTTCAATTGAGTAATCTCCAAAGCTTCTTTTACCTTACAAATTGAAAAATCAAAACAAAAATTGAAGCCACCCCATTGCACTTCATGCATGCTCTTTCTTTTGCTTCTTCCTTTCTTGTGCATTTGTCATCTCTGAATGAGAGGAAGGGATGATTCCTTGATGAATCCATTGTCAAAGGGGGAGAAGTTATAGCGAAAATGTAATGTTAATAAAGAGCTTGTTGGTTATGGGGGAGAAGTTTTGTAAAGGGAAAAGAAATGGCTGCTTTTCATTGTCAAAGGGGGAGCTTTAGCTTTTTGGAGAAAATTGAAAAATGATGATCATAGTGAGGTGGAGCATTCATGCATTCATATTGCATTCTTTTGGTCTTATTGCCTTTTTCTGAATTTGAATTGCAAATCTTGAAGCCTCACAATGATCTAAGGTCAAATAGAAAAATTGTTCTTTCATTTGGACCTGAAGTGAGATTTTTGTCGATTCTTTGAAAATTGAAGCTTTTGTGTTTTCTTTTGCTTTATCTCACTTGCTTATGCTATTCTGAAGCCAGCTTGGTTTTTTCCATTGCTTTTTCTTGCATTTGGACCAAGTTGTGCCTTTGTGCGAAAACTGCGAGTATTTTACTTTTCAAACCACAAACTTACATTTTCTGAGAGATTGCCAATGTGTTCATCAAGGGGGAGATTGTGGATATCATGAGGATATGCTCATGATCTTAGGATGATGAAACAATTGGCAATGTGGCTTTTGGTTTGAAGTTTCACGCGTTTTTGACAAAGTTTCAGATCTGTCAGGTCAGCGGCGGTCTGACCGGCTTTTGTGCTGAATGTTCTTTTAAATGGTGAATTGATTTTGGGATAGGTCATATCCTTGTTGATAATGCATATGTGTTGCATATTGCATGTTTTGGCTAACGTGGGTCAAGTTGTGAAGAACTTGTTCCCGGATTCGTGTTTGTTTGTCTATTGCTGTGCAGGTGGCTTGCAGGTCAATGACGGTCAACGGCGAGGAGGATCGGGACTAAGCTTGGAGAGCTGAGGTCTAGAACGAGCATGGATGCCGGGTGAGGTCAGAGGACTCAAGCATGGCGCAGAATGGACAAGGATGACCGAATGGGCGGTTCGGTGCGACTGGTTGGATCAAGCGGCGCGGGAGTCGTTGCAAGTGCTCAGTGGTGCCGGTGGGATCCGGACGGGAGAGACTTGACGACATGGAGCCGTTGATCAACCTACACGTGGCGAAGCAAGTGATTGCTTCATGATCTGTGGACTCGGTCTTTTGGAAAGGATCAAGAAGGGGTATTTTGGTAATTTTACCAAATACCATCTTGGTGACCTTTTGACTAAGCCGCGGCGCGGGTCGGCGCATGGTGAAGCGGTTTAGATCATTCGACGATGAAGACGGAGCTTTAAGATGCGTGCGTGTGTGTGTTCCGTTGATGTTGGGCCTTAACGGAAGCCCATTAGGTTTAGCTCCAAATTCTAAAATGGGTTTTAGGGTTTGGTGGCTGTCATATAAAAGGAATAGAAGCTGGAGATTAGGGTAGCCATGAGAAAAAGAGAGGCGGCTTGTTCTTGCCGCTAAAAAATTGGCTGCTGTGAGAAAAAAAGATCGGAGCTTTTGGGTGGCGGCGCCCTGTAGGGATAGGAGGAAAAACAAGTGCTTAGAGGGCGGCGCCGTGTATGCTCCAGGAGAAAAAAAAATCATGCGCCATTTTGAGTGCCGCTGGAGAGCAGAAAAGAGAAATCAATCTTATCGTCGGCTGCTTATCATTTCTACTGATCTTTCATGTTGAACTTGCTATGATGGTTTGATTGCTCTCTGATCAAAATTTTTTTTTAGCCTTGATTTCTTGTGTGGTCTACCTACAGAGATTGGAGCGGCCTGTAGTGCCCGTTGAAAGTGGTGCCCTGTAGCGGCGCCCTGATTTCCGCCACAAAAATCTCGGCTTGTTCCCTTGGGCAGCGCTTTTGTCCTGAGAGAAACTTGTTGCCCCTGCTGATTTTACTTGTCCTCCTAATGATCTAGGCTTGAGGTAGTTGTAGCAGTTTACTGTTTGAGTTTTTTTTTTGCATTGACTGCTCTTTGATTCATCTTTTGGCTGCACGTTTGCTCCTGGCGGCGCCCTTTGATCGGCTTTGTGTGGATCCGTGCGGATCATGCTGTGAAATGCATTGATGTTCTACTGAGTTGATCCAAGTTTTGCTGCTAGAGCTCCCGGGAAAGAAAGAAAAAAAACTGGTGGCGGCGGCTCGGTCCGTATTGCTAAGAAAAAACCGAGCAGATGGAGTCGCCCGTAGTCTCGAAAATCCTTGGCGGCGCGTGTGATGCGCCCTGAAGATCCCTGGCGGCGTCGGCCTACAGCCTCGTTGATTGGCAGAGCAGCGGCAGCTAAATCAAGGGCTTGCAGATCCGTGTTGATTCGTTTTTGCCTTTTGCATTTCCTCTGCACTTGATGTCAACTCTCATTGGTTTGTGCATCTTTTGATTGATGCGGCCTCTGTGTGCCTGTGCGCTGCTTAATTATGAGAATGCAGATCCTGTAGTTAATTGCTTTTGGCTGCAATCTGATGGTCCGAACTGTTTAGTTTTTTTTTTGGTTGGTGTACTGCCATCAATACGTGTGATGAGATCGAGTTTTTTGCTTTAGCTGCTGTTGTGTGCGTGAGATGGGATGCTCGGCGTCTCGGTTTGGAAAAACTCAGAGAAGCCGGTAAAACACGGAGCAGGCATTGAGAAAATCGAGTTATCAAGGTTTGGCTGCCGAGTGTGTTTGTTGGTTGCCCCCATGCGTGTAAGAGTCTAGTACTCTGTTTTGACTTCTTGTTGCATTCTGTTGGTTACGTGGCCACATTTGGTTATTCCTAGCGATAGCACCTTTTGTTTTTGTCGTGCTCTCAATCGAGTAGTCATTTGATTTTGTGTTTGTGGTTGTGAGATGTTTTTAGTCTGTTACTTTGGGGTTTGATCGGATTCAACACGGGTTATCCGTTGTGCCTATATCTGAGATCTTCATAGCTTTTATAGCTATTGGAGTGAAAGTAGTGTTGAGTTCGATCAAGGTGAAAAATCGAGAAAGCGTCTATTCACCCCCCCCCCTCTAGTCGCCTTTCCGGTCCTACACTTATTTTTTAAGTAAAGGGTGAAATCCAACTCTATAGCCCCGCATACATGAGTTTTGCATCGAGCATGGCCATTTTGGGCGCCTAGGGAGCACAACGGATGCTTATTGCTAATCAAACCGATACGATGGGGCCAGCACAGCAATGTCGCCATGGGTCGGGGCTCATCAACAGCATTTTTTGGGTTAGCGTTCGTCAGAGCGTTTCTATTTCAATGGCATCATCGGGCCTGGACTGGGATCATCGACTCTGGACTGGTCCAACACACTCGTCGTGGGGGCACCACTACTGAAAGCCATGGACGACCCCAACTCTAGCTCGCTCATCGTCCAGATTTCCTTGCTCTTGTGCATCATAGTTACACACTAGTGCTCTTCCTCTTCGAGTTATGCATAGCGTGGACCATGGATGCTGATCGCCAACCAGTTCCCGGACACCACCCATTCAGCGGTCGTGTTGTTGTACATGGCGATCATACTGGCATACGGGTCAACACAGTGGTGGGACTGTTGGGATACATATAGGGTACACTAGCGCATAATTAAAAATCTACCGTGTAAACTAGAAAGCCATGCAAGTAAAGATATATTATAGGTCATTACTACTAGACACGCAGTGCAGTGAAAGAAGAGTTAGACCAGCCAGGTCCAATGTCTTGTGCATCAATGTAGTGGTCGTAGTCGATCGTCCAACGTCCTTGGCCACCTATCGTCTCCACCAGTAGTCTCTCATGTTTCCTATGTAAGTTGCAGATCATCCTTGATCAGCGGAGTAGCAATCGTAGCAGCGCATCTATGATATCCACACGTCCAAGGGTGGAAAGTCGTATGCCGGTGTACTAGCACCAGCGTGCACGAGAAGGCCTTGGGGAAGATGGCGACTAGGGTTTCGGTGTGTGGTGTAACTCGTACTCCCAAAAGCCCCACGCCTCCCCTTATAAAGAGTCCATAACGGATCCAATCTGAACTAGTTTATTCCAACTTGTTAAGTGTGTGACCCTTTAGGTTCATACGTAATCGGTCGTGATCCGAAAACTCGCTGATCACAAGTTGGTAGCGGTTTCTAGCAGGATATAGCGACTTTCGAATACACATAAAGATTATATCGGACGATCCTTATGCAATATGATCTGATACCATATCCTTATCACCCATGACCAGTTTGAAACTCTTTACGACCAGTTCGCATCTTGTCAGAACCAGTTTGTGATCATGTATGACCAGCTCACGACTAGTCTGTATCCCCATACGACCAGTTTGTATCTGGTCAGACTAAACGACCTGCTTGCAAATTCTTCTTTTGCCTCACGATATCTGGTTGAACTTCAGGTGAGATATATATCATCCATGGATTGTTCAATTTTTTCTCAATCTAGTGACGGATAATCTTTTCTCGATCTAGTGATGGATAATCTTTTCTCGTCACTGGATCTAGTGACGGATAATCTTTTCTCGATCTAGTGATGGATAACTTTGTTTGATCGACTCTTCGACCACTTGTGGTATGGCCATGCACTTTCTTTATCCGACCACATTGAAGGGCCCAGAGATATCTCTCCTGTTATGCTAGGAGAGGTAAATCCCATATTCAATAAGTCACATTTCTCCACATGTTTCATAGCTTACTCGAAAGCTACCTTTATAACTACCTAGTTACAAAGTAGCATTTGATAACTCCTAAGTGTATTGTTACACATGTAGGAAACTATCTCAGATCTAAGGATTATACATCATCATTGTTTGAGACCAACTGATGACACATAGAAACATAACAATCCATGAATATCATGGGGATATGCTCATGATCTTAGGATGATGTTACAATTGGCAATGGCTTTGAAGGTTTGTCGAATTGTGTATTTTCGGCGAAGTTAAAAGTGATGTCAGAATAGGTGCGGTCAGACCGGCGTGCTGAGAGCGATCAGACCGGCCTGGTGCGGTCTGACCGGATTTGTACTGTTCATCGGCTAAAGGTGGCGACCATTAATGGGATAGGTCAAGTTCATAGGCTTCAGTGCATATGTGTTGCATAATACATGTTTTCACTAACGTGGATCAAGTTGTGAAGAACTTGCTCCCGGAATCGATTTCTTTGTCTATTGTCGTGTAGGACGCTTGAAGGTCAACGACGGTCAACGGCGAGGATGATCGGGACTAAGTTTGGAAAGCTGAGGTTCAGAACGATCGAGGATGCTGGGTGAGGCAATGGATTCAAGCATGGCGCAAATTGGACAAAGGTGACCGAACGGGCAGTTCGGTGCGACAGGTTGGATCAAGCGATGCGAGGGTCGGTGCAAGTGCCATAGTGGCTTCGGCGGAAGCCGGACGGGAGAGACTTGTCGACATGATGATAGCCATTGATTAACCTACACGTGGCGAAGCAGGCGGTTGTTTCACCAAGATTGGACTCGTCTTCGGAGAAGAATCGAGAAGGGTATTTTGGTAATTTCACCAAATACCGCATTGGTAACCTTTTGGCTAAACCACGGCACGAGACGACGCATGGAGAAGTGGTTTAGGTCAAGAAGAGATGAAAACGACGCTTTAGAATGCGTGCGTGTGTGACCCGTTTGTGTGTGGGCTTAACGGGAGCCTATTAGGGTTTACTCTTCTAGAAGCTAGGCCTCCACTATAAATAGGGGTGGGCTGGCCCAAAGACCATAAGGACTTCATTTGGAAAACCCTAGTTTTGTTTTAGGGACTAAGAGAGGAAAGGAGAGGCTTAGGGATCTAGAGAGATGAGTTGAGTGTGTGCTCATGGATTGAGCCCTTGTCCTCCTAGATGGAGTGACTGTAAACCCTCTCAATCTCAAATCAATCTATGCATGATCTCTCAAAGATGAGTCTCCTTGTGTTCTCTTTCTCTATTTGGTGATTTTGAGTCATTCTTTGATCCGCAAGTTTTCTATTTGTTTCTTGCTATGATCTAGCTTGCTGTGACATATGGGAACACATCTAAGATCATCTTGATCATCAATCACCCACGAGCAAGTCTTTAGATCATATTTCGATTTTGACTCAGTTTTAGAGCACTCTTCGTTCAAACTGAAAAAGGTAGGATCTTTGGCATAGATCTTCACGATCCTTAATTGGAATAGATTCCTAATATCTTAGAGAAGGTGTGTGTCAAGTTTGGTGGAGTTTGGTCGTGTGGATCAAAAGTTAGATCGATTTGACTTTTGGTTTTCGGGCAGTCTGTTATGTTCATCGTGCGGCCGGTCAGACCAAAATTTATACGCCGGTCAGACCGGACCCCGGTCAGACCACGCCTAAGCTGTCAGTCAGACCGCGCTTCGGTCAGACTGCGCCACATACGTCGGTCAGACCACTTCCGAGGATTTTGATTTCCAGTTTTGGTCTTTCGCTTAGGGTTTTGATTTGGGTTCAACACAAGTTCTTTGTAGTACTTGTACGTTGATCTTCATAGCTTCCATAGCTAATGGAGTGATATTTGTGTTGAATCTAATCAAGGTGAAAAATTAGGCGTGCTCCTATTCACCCCCTCTAGGCGTCTTTCTGGTCCTACACAATCTCAATAGTGTCTTAAGGTGGGTCAATCCAACACTATGTTCTCGAACATGTGCTCACACTATTGATTCGATATCCCCATATCTTTTACCTGTAAGACATGGTCATCAATCAATACATGTGCTGGTCTATAAGTCACTAGTGTCCCGACTAGTGATATCTGCACATAGATCCTTTTATAATGATCTCATACAACAAATAAAGAGCTTCACCAACAAGTCTCATACTTGCTAATCTTTATAAATGATAATTCATCTAAGGAACATAATAATATTTATTCTATAACTCATAAATATAGACGTGATATAATCATCTCCATGATTGTCTTTTAGGGCATATCACCGACATGCAAGGGGCATCTTCACGCCAGACCAGTGCTTCAACATCAACCGCTTGGTTGTCATCTTTGTCGTGACACTGGTGTACATGAACCTCCACTTCCTGGACGCAGAGACACCGCGGAAGCTGCTCGTCCTAGCCGGGCTAGCCGTGTTCGTGTGGTCGCGCTTCCCCTCACGAGCTAGGGCATCACGCTTGGACTGGTCCATCACGCTCTCCTTGCCGTCAATGCTGACCAACACGCTCGTCAAGATGTTACCGCTGCTGATAGCCATGTATAGCCCCTACTCCGTCTTGCTCATAGTCCATATTGTCATGCTCATGTGCATCATCAGCACACATTGTTGCTTTTCCTCTTCAAGTTCGGCGCCGCGCGGATGCTGATCACCGACCAGTTCATAGACACTACTGCACCCATTGTATCTCTGCACGTGGACTCGAACGTGGTGTCACTTGAGGGTGGGCGCACGGAGGTGGAGGTGGCAGCGGATGCTTCTGCAGTCACCATGCGCCAGTCGTTGACATTGCGGCGGTCACTGTTGGTGACACCACGGCCTATTGGCAAAGCCAGGACAAAAATGAAGGATGGGCTCAAAGGGCTAAGCTAAATTGATATAAACATAGTCTTTTACTCATGTGCAATCTAAATTTATACATGAATAGAAGAGAAGCAAAGCAAGAAAAGAGAGAAATATAATGAAGGTACCTCGCTAAATTATAAATAATCAACCCAAAACAAATAAATATGCTTCCAGTGAATAGCAAATAAATCAAACATATCACTAAGTTGTGCTCTCTTGTTAGTTGAGGGAGTACTACTTAAATTGCTTATGAAATTGTTATGCAAAGTTTGTTTCTCCATTATTGCAAATCTACGAACGAATTGTAGAATTCATCACTACAAAAAAAAATACAATATAGTCTAGATATTTGTTGTCTAATAGTCTATCCAAATATGCAATACAGCATCAATAATCGAGATTACAACATCAATATACGATACACCATTTATGCATTGTACCAAGATTAATCGAGACAATAAGAAAAAAAATCAATTAGCCTAGCCAATCAGGTCGGCGTCGAGAGATCCCCTCCACGGTCGACCCCTCGCGCGGCCTCGCCCTCGATCTCGGTCCCCTCAGCCTCCTAGCCTCCTCCTTGCTGCAGCGTAGCAGCGCAGCCTGCAACCAGCGCCCGGGATGTGGTAGATGGAGATCCCCTGCAGCTCCACCCTCCGGTGGCTTCCCCTCCCCAACTCTTCTCAAGATTGTCATGTCATCCCCGCTCTAACCCCTAGGCGGCTAGGCTCGAGCTTCCCGCGTGGGCGCACGGCCTCCTCCCGCCCTTCGCCGCCTGTCGCTAGAATTTCTTGGGCTCAAGCGCTCAGCTACTTCAAATGTGCACAATCCCCTCGATTCTCTTTCCATTCGATTGCAACTGGTCTGGTGGGGTAAGGTGGATATGCGGATTAGTTGCTAGTTGTGCCTTGTGGACCGGTGCTTGTGGGCTGACCGGTGAGAAAATACTCATCTTTTAATCTCTTCCTCCCTCACCCTGCAGGGGGTTATGGTGCTGACGAAGGGTAGGCTCAAGCCTAACGAAGCCTACCTACTGAAATCGCCCCTGCCACGACCGTTGAACCTAGCGGAGGGATTGAGAAATGTGGAGATGATACCTCGGATGCAAGGCTTCGAAAAATGGGTCTATTTACTTTTCTATCCAAATTATCTCTAAGTGGTCATCTAAAAGAAATGAAGATAATAAATCCAAGGACCACAAGATTAACGACAAATGTTCCTTTATAATTAGGGTCTACCATATTTAAGGCCTAAATGTTTTGCTTTTTTGTGAGATTTTCTAGTATGTTTCCCTCTTTTAAATAGCATCAAATGACTGTGGTTTATGCTTATAACTAGCAGGGTGCCTCACGCATTTGCGTGACTAGATTTGTTTCGAAGTTTCTACAAATGCTTGATAATATATTTACGTATCTTGTAGGCTATTTAGACTTTTAAGATATTCTAAACATCGGAAATGACAACATAATAAGTTGTTGGGTTCTTAGAAACTAACCACTCTTCATCATGCATAGATCATGTAGTTGCATGCTCATATTCTTACTCTTAGTTATTTTTTTCCCAAATTGTATGTATGCACATGTACCTCTATTTAATCTCAAGCAATATAATAATTATATGTGTGATAAATTATCTTATTAGTTTACATGGTATAATGATTAGAGAACCTTGCTCACGCATACATCGATGCACTATGGGTGACCTACCTTGAACTTATCTTCCCTCACACGCCGACTACCCCACCAAACCGTGTGACTTCTATCTATTCTCATTGTTACATTTTTTTTTTGCTTCAACCTCCAACAGTAAATCCAAATCTTGATCGATCTTTCTCAGCTGCTACCCCTTCCAATGAAATAGTTTACCATATAGTTATCTTCTACTTCTCCCCAATTATTGTTTAATGCTAATCATTGCGACATCAATGCGCATACACATGCAACCGTCGCCGATCCTAGCTAGGGACATGTGTCACACTCTCTCCGGTGACCCCGAGCATATTCTCTACTGCTGCACCATCTCTAATCTAAGCTTTTTACTCCTCTGCCTCTGTACGCTTGCATTTCTATTCGGACAGGTGCATGCTTGTAAATACGCATGCATGATGTTATACATGCTCGACACCCTCTTCTCTCGTGTCAGTCACCCCTCTCCTTCGACGTTGGCAAATTCAACATTGTGGTTTCCTCACTAACCATGACGACCTCCCATCTTCACTAATGTCGATATGTCTGCTTTAGTCGTTATCTAACGATATGGAGAATCTTTTCACCATTGCCAGTGACAACGTGCCCCTCACTAGTGATGGCACACTCCTAGCTACCCGATGCCCCATATCATCTATAGCCTATCCTCATACAAAGCTTTATCTCCTGTCTGCCAGGGCTTCCCCATCATCGAGTTTCTTTGGCCACTAACTTATTCAACAACGTCAACGCTCACCACTTGTCATCGCGGCCCTTGGTTCCTTCAACACTAGAGCTGTTCATGGGTGGCTCAGTCCTGGCTAGGCTCGGGACTTCATTTCCGGCCCGAAAGCCCGCTAAAATGTAATAAAAATAAAAAAAACTATTTTTTAATTCTCGTAATGAATTAAGGGCCTGTTAGGTATGGTTCCTACTCCCAGATTCTTATTTAGAGTAGGTGGAGTTATGTCAAACAGGCTAACTCCATAAAACTTTTGAAGTTGGAGCAACCTGAAGTGGAGCAGCCCCCTAGTACAATTTTTGCGAGCAGGTAAAACCTTTCTCCAAGTGGAGAGCTGTGGACCAACAAAGAAAAATACCCCTGAGATTTGAGAGAAATTATTCGCAAAATGCTCCTCACCTACCCTTTTCACCCACACCCCTTCGTAGCCCCCTCCCTTCGCAGTTCACACCCGCACCGCACCGCACCGCTCTCCCCAAAATTTCCCACAGAAAACCCTAGAGAAGAGGAGAGGAGAGGAGAGGCGGCAACTCCCTAGTCCCCAGAGACGACCTCTTCCTCCTGGCGATGACCACTTTTTCCCCGGCCCGGTCCTTCGCGGCCTCTTCTTCCCCAGCCCAGCCTCGGCTTCCTAATCCCCGACGCACCTGGCCTCGGTTCTCCCTCTCCAGCATTTCCGGGGAAAGGACTGCGACGCCAGCGAGGTGTTTTGCTCCTTCCTCTTCGAGCAAGGCGGGCTCGACAAGGTAAAAACCCTTGTTCTTTTTGTTCTTGTGTTTTTCTGCTGTCTAGCGTTACACAAGTTTAGTTCAGTTGTGATCTTTGTGATCTGTTTGGCGTTTGCCTCCTCTTGTGGATGAAGTTATAGTCTTATAGATCGATTGGTCTCATCATAAACTATCAAATGTCTGATCTTTTAATGTAATGATCTGCATTGCAAACAGGAAAAAATGACTGGTATAAAAAGAAAGGAAAATGCTTGAAGAACTTAGGAACTTCGATTGAATCTGGTTTTGTCAGTAAGAGCAAATGTGGTTAGGAACTTATGTTCTCATACATATCCTAGGTGGGGAAAAGAGACATTTCTTTCTATTTCAGATCAGAATGGACTGTGTTTATGCTGAAATTGCTGCACAAATTATGGAGATTTCGCATTGTTGGTGACTTGGTGTAAATGAGACTTCTAAGTACAAAAAAAGCTCAGTTCCAGGGAATGGTTCAGGACATGCTCGGGAATGAGTTCTACATTGGTGCTTTCAAGGTACTGAACTGATTGTGCTCATGAGCTGTTGTTAAGCTTATTTTGAGACATCATTTGTGAAGAGTGGGTCAACTTGGAGGACGAGGAGCCACTCACCCTCCTCACATTCGACCAGGCCCAACTGTAGCAAAACTGACAACAGAAAAAGAGCAACTCAGAACAAATATGTACAAGGTGGGAGAGCGCGGCGATGGCCGTCGGTGATCCTTCTCAGCGACTTCATTGTAGTGGTGACACCGTGACGGTATGCGGATGTTGTTGCTGCCGTGGTTGTAGATCGCTTCCAACACCAATCCAACCTAAGCCGTCAAGCCCTGCTCAATCAGGATGTCGTGGCCAGACACCGGATAGCTTGTGGAAGTGGACTTCTAGCCATGGGAAGCTGGGGATACAAGGGGCCAACCTTGCTTCGAGGAAAGGGAAACATTCCCCAATAGTCGTTGACGACGATGATGACGCCGCCCAGCTAAGTTCACCACCCATCTCCTTAGTGCAGGGGTACAGAGGTTAATTCAGGTTGATGTTGGGTTATTTCAGCAGTATTTTCTTCAGGATTGCCTTTTGGAGCTCTTTTTTTGCAGTGTTTTATTGTTGGTTTCTTGTTTCACTTCGTTTTAGCTTCTGAATCTGCATTACATACTGCTATTAAACCTTGATCATGTTTCCTTGCAATTCAACCTTGCTTCGATGGATTCTTCACTTCTGAAGGGGAAACCCACAATCCGTGGTACCTCTTTGGAATCATTGATGCTTACCAAATACTATTCTGCAACCTGTGATCCCATTAACCCAAAAAGGCGTCAACCAGCTTTCCTACTTGCATTAGTTATCTCTCCTGGCATCCTCATCTCGCCGGAGAGATTGGTAACCCTCCTATCTTCGATTCGGTGGCTGTATACAACCCAATGATCGAACGGCTCAGTGGGATCCTTTGAATTCAATGTAGCCTCGGCTGACGTAGCATCTGAGATTGCTTTACGTGGTTGGATTAAGTCAGGTTGCATACTGCTTGCACTCAATATAAAGCTGCGCAATGGGAAAGCCTTTTTGGCGCATTCTGCGTACCAGACAGTGTGTCCAAGCAAAAGCCCCAAGCAGAGGCGACAAAACAACCTTACCAACTCAGACGCATAGACTCAAGACATCTCAAATCGCAAGCAGCTTAGTGAGACAACACATCTGACAACCTTGTCTGGTTACCTTCCCAATTCGGCAAAGACTGCATGCGGATTCGGAGCCAATAGCCAATGGTCTCAAGATTGTGTTTTGCCTAGAAAGTACCGGTCTGATTCGATAGGGGTTGCATGCGGATATGGATCCAATCGCCGTAAGTCTAAAGATTGCATTTGGCCTGAAAAGCAGATTTGGACAGCAAAATTCCCGCAAAAAACCTGCTCTCCACCCAACCTCTGCTAGGAATCAAAATCCCGTCTTGACAAAACCATACATCAGCAACATGCAAACCCTGAAATCATCCTTCCCTCTTGCAGTGTGCCCTTGCAAAAACCTGTTGATCCAGCTCCCTATAAAACAGCTCTTCTGTCTAAGACATCTGATCCTTCAAGACCAAAACTCTCACACCGCGTCTTCCCAAATAGACCTAAAAACCTACATAATCGATGCTTCTGATGCCTCTCCTTCTCCCATTTCATAGCTTCTTGTAGGGACCCAGTGGTGTGCTGGTTGTGTAGAGTTAGTGGTCACTTCAAAAGAACCTGTCCTTTTGTCGCTCAATTCGACAAGCATTATAAGGCTCCTCCAAAACCGGTCTTCCCCATGGAACCTACCATATTAGGTCATCCTACTTCCATTAACATTCACTGCCCGCCAGCTAGTGACCTCAACTCCCTTGCTACGGCGGTCACTATTGAGCCCACCACCCCTCTTTTGTTCCCTGGCTACGGCGAGTCTTCCACGCTCGCCTAGGCAGTCCGCAAGTCCGTTTCGCTGCCGGAGGGTGGGCATATCCTTGTTGTTTTCCTCAGACCCGAGGACCAAGAGCGAGCCCTCCGAAGCAATCCACTCCTTGTAGAAGGTCGTAGGATCTCGTTCTTCCCACATGACTAGGGGAAAACTCCTTCACTTTCTTCTACCGCTACATTGTCTGTATCATGCTAGAGAAGGTCCCTCTTGCACTTTGGGACAGACGTGGGGTGGCTGCAAGTATCTCCGGCTTCTCAAGCCTCGTCAACATCGATCATGCTTGCCTCTGGGGCCATGACTTCGCGGCCATGTTTGCCATGGTCAAAGTCGAATCACTTGAACACATCCCCCATCATCTAGCTTTTCATAGAACAGGCGAGACTGGAGCCTATGCAGAAGTGTACATCAATGAAATATGGGATATCGACAACCCATCCTTCACCCCGCCACCGCCGCCTCCTCACCCCAGACACCCACCGACCTGTTATAGCCACCGTCACAGTAACAGACCACCTATTGTGTCAAGCCTTGGCACCAGCAGAGCAATTCATCTGGTCAGGCAAACAATCTCAGCTACTCTTCAAACTCAAACTCCTCCAGAGCTATCTCTGAATCCGCCACCTCTCTTTTTCTCATGGGCAACTGGGCTAGACGCACCCTACAACAAAATGCAAACCCCAACCTGTTTGATCTCCTAGCTTTTCTTGCCCAAACAGCCAAGCTCGAGCTAGAGGGTTGTCGAACCTGGGAACGAGGGATCCCGAATCCTCTGTGTTCATACACTAGTTCAGGATTTCCAGCGTACACAGTCACAAAAATGATATCACAAACATATCACGCATTCTATTAATAACAATAATAATTCAGAGTTTAATACAAATGGGGCCCCAAGCCAAATAAATAAATAACACAACGGAAGCAAAAGCAGTAGTAGTAGGCCACACGATTTGCCACGAGCAATAAATGCAGAAGCGTAGCCTAAGCATTGTTGTCCTCACCATCCTGATAGAAGTCTTCTCCTGAATAAAGATATTCAGCAAGAGTGAGCACAACTACCGTGCTCGCAAGTTACACCCAATATTGAATTATGATGCATGCATAAGGTAAACAAATGAGATTGGCAGGGTTTATTTGCATAAAATAGCATTTTTAGTTTAAATACTCATATTAATTTCCAAGGCCATTTTTATACTATATCTAAAATCAGATTTTAAAATGACAGTTG
Organism: Phyllostachys edulis; assembly: GCA_036346405.1. Classification (NCBI taxonomy): domain Eukaryota; kingdom Viridiplantae; phylum Streptophyta; class Magnoliopsida; order Poales; family Poaceae; genus Phyllostachys; species Phyllostachys edulis. The sequence goes on from CM070553.1 coordinate 38,614,959, forward strand.
TATAGTGGATAACCTCCATGATTGAATGGTGAAGGATACCCTCCTATCACATGGCTCACCGCCCAATTTTACCACAAGGATTTACCATCTGTTGAAATCATTTTAAAAACCAAAAACAAAGTCTAATTTAAAGTGGCTTTGCTAGCATGTCCATGACCGCGGACGCGGCTATTCGAATTGTTTTCTACTCTGCAGAGTTTGTACAGCTTTACCCACATGAGATAATTTGCTCTTAATGTTGGCCACTTCACGCTTTCAAAGGCGTGTGACTGAGAAATTATCATGAGGCCTTTAGAATGCTCTATCTTAATGTATTTATGCCTGCTAAGGTTTCACTCCCATTGGATTAACCATCCTCCGGAAGCTCCCTCTTGCGCTAGGTGGGACTACTATCTAACCGACACCTACACAACAACATGGCACAAATAACACTAAGACATCACAAATTATTTAGCCAAATCCTGCCCACACAGGACATGTGGTGGTACGGTAAGGCATAGCAAAGGAACGCTCAATGGCCGATCCTTAACTAACTTGGGCGTCTTTCACAATTAAACCCTAGGCCTTAATCCTAACTAGATTAAGCTCGTGCATAAACTTGCACTCACCATTCATCCATTTCGCCCAAGTCCAAATCCATTTCGATTTTATTTTAAATAAAACCATCTTTATAAATTTTCTATGGCAAAACAATACCATAGAATCAAATTTAAACCAAGTTTGAAATGATTTGGCTAAATCCTCCCAAAATCACAATTATGGTCTAAGCATTGGCTAAACATATGATAATTCTCAATATTATTTATCTAATGATGACAAGGAAATGATGATCAATATTCAAATTGGCTGTATAAAAGGAATTAGAATAACTAAGTATTTAAACAGGAAATTTAAATAATTGAATAAAAGTATGCATGCAATAATAATTTAAAAACTGAATTAAATAACTTTAAAATATTGGGAGCAATATGGTCAATGGTATAACTTGCCTTCATTGAAGTCTTGGTACTCTAAGTCCTCTGAAGGATCGAACTCTCCGGAGTCGTCGAAGTCTATACGCGAAAATACGACAAATTCAATTAAATTCAAATAAATTCAAAATGACAAATCAAACTAACTCCAAATAAAATAATTTTAGTTTATTTAACTAGATATTAATTTTATACAAATTTAGAAATTTGAAACACCCAAATCAGAGTTTGGATGCAAAAGATATGGGTTTTGGAAGTTTTAACCCTAAATCTGAATTTAAATGATTTTCCCGAATTATTTTTCTGAAGGAAACTCCAATTACTGCGCAAGGATGACGTCAGCCCGCAGGGTTTCAGAATAAAACAAAACCCTGACAAGCGGGACCCACTGTCATAGACACGGTCCACATGAACTAAGCCCACGGGGTTTTGGCTCTGGAGGGCTGGGTTGACGGGGCGCCACGTTGGATCCACATCGGATCCAACGCTGAGGTTATTGGATCTCTTAAGTCAGGCATACTTGATCCAAATCCCATATCAAAGATCATCTTGTTTAAAGAATGAATCTTTCCATCAAGATTCTGCACAAGAGCTGCCTCTTTATCTGCTTTCGAATTTGAGTCTTCTCTTTCTATTCAACGCTATGCGTTTGCTCTACAAGAGTAAAATGAGTAGTAAGCACAACATGATTAGAGGAGGATAATAAGTCAAGTCTACGACCTATTACCTTTAATTTTCTTGTTTAGTGTCTCATTCACGGTAAATCGCCTCTTGCAATCGACCGGTCCTTAGCTTTATTCTCTTCCTCAGCGAGTTATTACGGCTTTATCGACCACGACTTCTTTTATTTTCTCCAAATCTATCGAATACGATAAGGGAGAATAATTAGAGAATGACAAAGTATTGAAGAAGGAAAAAGGTTAAGAGGAAAGTTCTTACTTTCCAGTTCGGAGTGCTTTTGCTCTAAGTTCTTAATTCGCTCGGTCAGTCCTCCGACCATAGCAAAGTTCTCGACCATATGCTGCACAAATAGCATTTTCTCTTTAAAGTTTCCTATAAACTTTTTAGAAAGACTATAAAACTGGTTGTAGATACTTACCCGGATTACCAAGTCATTATACCCGGCAAATATCAAATCAGGATTTGTCTTGATTTGATGATCCGATATTTTTCCCCATGCCTCGTCAAGCTCTTTATCGTTGATAAATCGGGGACGAAGAGGGAACTTATTAGGTTGAGAGGGATTACCAACATTGGTCGGAACCTGTTGATGGCCTTTAGGGGCATCTACCTCCTCAGAAGGAGTTAGAACCACTAATGGATCCAGCTCAACCGTTGGCTTTGACACCTGCTCGGGGGCTTCTTCGACCGCTTGGTCCTCAGGAACTCTGTCCTGGGAAATGTTTTGGTCGAGGACTTCCACGGTTGCCTGGTCCTCACGAAGATTCTGGTCGGAAATGACGAGAACACCAGAAGACCTACACAAAACAAAGAAGGGAAGTTCAGAACACCAAATCATTAAGAAACCATTAAAGGTATGCACTTATACATCATCTTTCATTTGTACATACCTAGTTCATTTCTTGGATTTGACTTTGAAACTCAGTAGAGTAAACTCTGTACTGCTAGCCTTCATTTTCTTCTCAACCAAATTCGCCGGCTCCGAACCAGCAGGGTTGGTCAAACCCCTCACATCTTCCAACATGAGGTCGGAAGCAATATCCTCGACCAACTGGTCGAGGGTAGCATGCTGGACCATCGGGTCGAAAGGAGTGGTTTCATCAACCTCTAGATCAGTTGTTTCAGTAACAACTGTAAGGTCGTGAATGACCAATCTGGAGTCTACGGCCTTTGCAGTTAAGCTCTGTGGGCCTTTAGTTCTCTCCACCTAAATAAAAAAACGAGTTTGGTTAGGTGATGAAATTCTTTATCTAAAATATATATATTCTTCTTTTAAAATGCTCTACTACTTCTGGAGACTCATCTTCTTCTAGTGCATCTGGGCATGAATCGGTTGGAACCACGGTGGGATTTTGATCCTCACCGGATTGCATGATTTGCAATCCGACCGCCTACAAAAATAGAGCAAGATCAATAAACTGATTAGAGAATATGTATACATGATAAAAAGAGATTTGATTATCTACCTTAAGTCTTGCCAGTCTCTCTTCAATAGACACTATTGCCAAGATATCAGGGAATGCAGCCTTTTCATGAGGCTCCCCGGCGCAGATCATCCTGATCCGCTCTCTGATTTCCTCAGGAGAAAGTCCTTTAAAAAAAGGAGAGAAGGAGACAAGAGCAGATTTTAAGGTATTACGATAATAAAATACTAAATCATACTAGTTGGAGCTTCTTTTGAAAGCTTACCACCTCCTGAGATAGCTTCATCACGACCAATGGACCAGAGCAGGGAATGAGTCCGGAGCCTCAAAGGACTAATCTGGCGCTTGGTGAAATCTCTCACCACATGCCAAGAAGTCAAACCCTTGATCCTCATATCATGAATGGCATCCACCCATCTTCTGACCACCCCTGCCTTCTCCACGGACTTCCTCCACTTGGGATTCTCGTTCGCCCTAATTCCGGCGAAGTAGAAGCCATCATCTCTCATAACCGTCATGTAGAACCATTTTTTTCCATGACTACCATGAGGATTTCGAGTACATTTGGATGTACTCATCAACATTTCTATCATGAAGGCGCAGTGTCTCCAGGAGCCCGTGTGGATCTCCCCGACATCACCATTCGATAAAAATACCTGAAGAGCCTCAAATTTGGGTGCACTCCCAAGTACGCCTCACATAGGTAGATAAAAATACTGATATTGGCGATGGAATTACGGGCCAAATTCACCAATTCTACCCTGTAATACTCTAAAATGTGAGGAAGGAATTTGTGCACCGGTACCCTCAGCCCGCACTTGATGTGAGCGAGGAAGACTGGAATTTCCCCATCTTCGCGGCTCGGAAAGTGCTCCCCGGCCGCTGATCTCCATCCGATCAGATCATGTTTGGGAGCATTCCCATTTTCTCCAGCACTTCAATCTTCCTCTCACTCAGATCCAAAGCTATCCACTTTGTGATTTGCTCCGACATGGTGAAATTTCTCAAAGGGATATGTAGTGGTCGGAGGAGGCTTTGAGGTCGGAAAGACAAAATAGTGGTCGGAAAGATTTTCTTAACGAGGCGAAGAGGATTTGAGAAAGATGCAGGCGTAAAAACTCTAAAGCCTAGCAATGGAGGTTTTATAGCCCGGATCATAATCGCAATGGGGATTTACTCGAAGTCCAGCGGAAAAAAGCTTCTTTTTGTCCAGCAGACGAAAAAACTCTTAGGTTCCCAAGGCAAGTTCTCAACTTTAAAGTGAACACAGACCACTTCGTACATCATGACATTAAATGGGGTCTGCCTAATATGACTTCATCGGAAGAAAAGTGTTCACACGACCTGTTCATTTAAAGTTCGGGGGCTAGCTGACGAGGATTGAAATCTCTATGCATTATCTTAATACATAATAAAAGATCATACGTCTTCATGGTCGTAACCCCTAAGGCTAACGACCTCACTGGTCATAAGGATTCCAGAGGTTGCATAAGGGTTCCTGGTCGGACAAGGTCCTGTACCTAGCCTCTGACCAGGTAGCTGCTCGGAAAAGCTACGAACTGGTATTTGTAACTGATCCCAAGTACATTCAAACCGTCCGATGAATATAGCATGCGTTGTATGCTTCATATCACATGGTTACATAGTCCTAAAGACACTGACAATAACCACTATACGGTTGAGTGTCTCTAAGACACTCAACCGCAGAGCAGTTAACACATTGTTAACTAACACCTCGCCCCGACCAGTCGCAATGCTTCACCAGGGATGCCTTCTCTAGGAGTAACTGCCACCTCTTCAGAAGTTATTTAAGGGTGAAGCACAGAAGACCAAGGGGCAGAGGAAGACGCAGACAGAGACATATAGGCAAACAAGGAGATTCTGATCTAAGACAAGCAAGAGAGCATCATCAGATTAGAGCATAGCAATCTTTACACTTAGTGTAATTAGGATTAGTCCCTAGTCAGGTCGTAAGCACCCCCCTGTAAACCCAGTTCATATCAATAAAAAGCGGCCCCATTCACTCCCAGGAAATATCACGTCATTTTCCTCTTTTATTTTGTAAGATCGGCGACTCGATCGTCGACACTTTCCATGTCACAATTGTAAATTTTGGCCCTTTTGCCAACCATGGCAGCATATCATCACTTGATGACCTTCCATTGAATCGCACCTTTAACCATTTGTTGAACCAACGGTTGTGCTCTCTCGTGATCCAAACCTCCGACCTGCTTGGATTCTGTTGGCGTACCATATTTTAGTGCTCGTCGATGTACAGGGACACTTGCGTCATGTGTTGCAAGGCCATGAAATGGGATTGAGCGTACGTATCCAGATCGGGAGTGATTGCTTTCCTTCCAATGGTCCCGATACTCTTCAGCCTCCCCTTATGACGAGATAGAGGTACACCTATCGGTTCCACTTGAGCCATATAGTCGACGCAGAACTCAATAACCTCTTCGGTTTCATAACCTTCGACGATGCTGCCCTCCGGCCGAGATCAATTCCGCACATAGGACTTGAGAATTCCCATGTACCTCTCGAACGGGTACATATGACGTAGGAACACAGTGCCATATATCTTTATCTCTTTCACAAGGTGAACAATGAGATGGACCATGATATCTAAAAATGACGAAGGGAAATACATCTCAAGATGACATAGAGTCATCACCACCTCGGCCTACAGAGCATCTAGTCCTTGGGGATCGATGACCTTCTAAGCAATTGAGTTAAAGAAATAATACAGCCTCATGATTGTTACTCGGACCTTGTTCGGCAAAATACTTCTAATTACAACAAAAAGCATCTGTGTCATCAGCACATGATAATCATGAGACCTCATACCAATTAATTTCAAATCTTTTATAGAAACAAGTTTCTTCATGCTAGCAGAGTAACCGGACAAAACTTTCACACCATGTAAGCTCTGGCACAGTTCCTTTCTCTCGGCCTTGGACAGAGTGTAGCGAGCTGGGGAAAGGTATGTTCATCCTTTATCGGTCACTTTTGGTGCTAAATCGGTCCTTATGCTCATATCAACCAAGTCACGCCATGCGTTGACACCATCCTTTGTTTTGTCGTGAATGTTCAGTAAGAGACCAATCAAGCTATCACATATATTCTTCTCTACGTGCATGACGTCGATGTAGTGGTGAACTTCTAAGTGCTCCCAATAAGGTAAGTCCCAAAAAAATGATCGCTTCTTCCAGATGTTTTTTCTGACGGCTCCTCAATTTACGTCCCTTTTCAAGCACAACATCGATATCCTTAACCATATCATAGACCTCTTTCTCTCAAAAAGCCCTTGGAGCTGAACCGTCTTCTTATTTCCGTCAAATTATTTCTTCATCTTGCGGTATGAGTGATACCTGGGAAGGAACCTACGGTGATGCATGTACACAGTTACCAAGAGTAGGAAAATCTTTGATGGTGCAGAACAACATGACGCGTAAAGTGAAGTTCTCTCGTTTGTATGCATCCCATACTTGTACCCCTTTGTTCCATGTGTCACAAGACCTTCTAGCAATGGTGCTAGGTACACATCAACATCGCTCCCAAGTTGCTTCGGCCCTTGGATAAGTAATGACATCAAAATGTACTTCCGCTTCATATACAACCAAGGAGAAAGGTTGTACATACATAGATTTACAGGTTAGATGCTATGTCGGCTGCTCATGTTACCGAAAGGATTTATTCTATCTGTACTCAACCCAAACCTTATATTCCTTGGTTCTGCACCGAAGTCTTTGAAACTCCTTTCAAAGTTTCTCCACTGGATAGAATCAGCAGGGTGTCTTATCTTTCTATCTTTTTTACACTCCTCCGAGTGCCAACGCAACAATCTTGCCTCCTTTCGGTTCTCAAATAAACGCTTCAAACCGGGAATTATAGGCAGATACCACAACACCTTAGCAGGAGACCCTTACTTCACCTCGATGCCCTCGCCATCATCGGAGTGATTCTTACACTTATATCGGGATGCTTTGCACACCGGACATACATGCATGTCTGCATACTCTTTACGGTAGAGAATACAATCGTTCAAGCATGTATGTATTCTTTCTATTTTTATTCCCAATGGACAAAGAATCTTCTTTGCTTGGTAGGTGGTTCTGGGCAACACGTTTCCCTCTGGAAGGATGTTCGCTAGGAGACCTAGTAACATCGTGAAACTCTTGTCAGACCAACCATTGCTTGCCTTCAATTTCAGTAGTCCAAGCACGGATAACAACCTTGTGTATTCCAACTTGTAGCATTTGATCCAGATTGTCATCGTGCGACGAACTCTCATCGAAAGCACAGTCCACATCCGGCATATCGTTTTCTCCCTCGATGATGTTACTACCTTCCGGTATAATCTACTCTTCACCGTGACTGGTCCAACATGTATACTCCTCTTTGAAACCCCTTCGAATCAAGTGCGCTTCGATCTGTGTCGGGTTGGTAAACATTTTCAAATTATCGCAGTCAATGCATGGACAGTACATAAATTTTATCCCATTCTTCAACATATCCTGCTCGACAGCTCTTCTAAAAGTGGACACACCATCAATGTACTCTTTAGTCACACGGTTCTGCCCGTACATCCTGCTTCGGTCCATCTACACTATGCACGTAACAAATTAGTGTTAAATTAGATTAATGCACGCAACTACTCTTTCTATTGACCAAACATACTACAAATTGAATAGTGATTAACCCAGGATAAATATAAAGGATTACAGATCATTATCCTTGAAGCTCATGATGAAGATCACAAATATCTCGCGAGATCCTCCTCTCTTTCTTCCTCCTTTCCTTCTCCTCCTTCCTCCTTCATTTGACATAGTTAGAACTAAGGCTCACTATATATGATCGATGTAAACACTATAATTTTACACAATACAGGACAAGTCAATGTATATATACATGCTGCTCATTGTTCCATTGTAAATCTTAAATGTCAATAACCTCCTTGGATGATAAACCAAGTTGTCATCGATCTCTCTAGATTATAATGCATATAATTATAAGAAAATACTAACCTTAGATCACCAAGAACAAATCGATCTACAAGCACACATCCAAATCTACGGTATTAATTTCTTTCACCAAACGCCCAGAGCCGGCCGCCTCCTTGAAAGCAGCTGCATATCAGAGACAGATCTCACTACAGACAGATCTGTCGGGACGACCAGATATTTAATGGTGCATATCACTGACGGTTCTTGTTAAGAACCATCTGGGATACGTATCATAGATGAATTAAAATAAAAAAAACCGTCTGTGATATGAAACTATCGCAAACGGTTGGTATTTAAAACCGTCTGTGATACTTATCACAGACGGTTCTTAACAAGAAGCGTCTGGGATATACACCATTAAATATATGGTCATCTCAACAGATCTGTCTATAGTGAGATTTGCCTATGATATACGGCTGCTTTGAAGAAGACTACAAGTAAGCCTAAGAAAGCAACCAAGCCCACCATAAAGCATGATTTTGTTTGGGGGGTGGTCATGAACGCAGCATGAGGAGGATGAGACAATAACCACGGCCTACTTTATCGTGACTGCAAGTCAAGAAGCATGGCTGCTAGGAGAGCACCAGGTAATCATACACTCTAGGCAGCCATGCTTCTTGAACTTGCAGGTTCGATGAAGTAGGCCATGGCTGCTGTCTCATCCTCCTCATGCTACGTGGACGACCCCCAAAAAAATCATGCCTTGTAGTGGGCTTGGTTGCTTTCTTAGGTGTACTCGTTGTCTGCTTTAAACCAGTCGCATATAAGCCAGATCTCACTATAGACATATCACAAACAGGTTTTTTTTAATAACCGTCTGTGATACGTATCACAGATGGTTTTTTAACACGAACCGTCTGTGATAAATACACATCACATACAGTTCTTGTTAATAACCGTCTATGATAATTATATATCACAGACTGTTGTATTTTATAATCGGCTGTGATACATATCACATACGGCTTGTTCCACTAAACCGCCTATGATAGTTCTATAGCCAAAAAATGTTTGGATGCCAGCATAAGTAGGGTCAATCCTTAGCTTTCTCATCTTCTTCTAGTACTTGAGCTCAACTCTTTCTCCTCTTATCTCCTTCTGGTCTCACCTCACCTCACCTCATCTCCTCCTCTTGAGCGAGGGCCACGTCTGAGGCATCGAGCTCACCGAATCGGAGGGCCCTAGCACTAGCCACTACTAGGCAGGTGGATTGCCCTAACTACCGTGTGCAAGCAAATATGTTCTACGCCAACACCGAGAGAAATACTGGTCGGGTGTTTTACAAATATCTTTATTTCTTAGTAAGTAAACTTGAGTCTGATTTCTTGCGGTTTGGATATGTTTCTCCAGTAGGCATGAAATGTGTGTGATGTTTTGGCGTTTGTACGGTTCTATAGGCTAGAGGATGTCAATATTTCCAGTGGGCAAACACCATAGATAGAGCAAGGGAGCGCAGCAATACAGAGCAAAGGATGGACATCAAGTGGCTGGAGAAGATTGTTTGTGTGTATCATTGTTATAATTTATGGCATATTTGTGAAGTAGCTGGTTTCCTATAGTTGTATGCAAAATAGACTTTGTTCATTTTAGTTTAAATTATTCAGTTCAGATGTTTGTCAATCATTGTATGGAAACCTGACGCAATCCACATTACAAGTCCATATCGATGCAAATAACAAATTCAGTTCAGACGGTTCTTTTTAATAATCATTTGTGATAATTATATGTCACAGACTGTTGTATTTTACAACCATCTGTGATAAATATCACAGACGGTTTGTTCCACTAAACCGCTTGTGATAGGTAAAAAATATTCTGTTTCAGCTACTAAAACCATAGACAGTAACTTAACTTCAAACTTGATTTTTTTAATCCATTTTGGTATTTACATATGGCCAAACAGTGTGGCCAGTCGCTTCTGATAAAAGATTTTCTTAAAAAATAGAAATAAAAAAGTTCAACTTATTTCCTACGGCCCAGGTAGACTACTATCTCCGTCTTCAATTCTTTGTAGGCGACGTGGTCGCCATCAAAGGGTTGACACAGTGTCCTTCCGCAGCATTCACCAGTGTACGGTCGGCGATGTGCTCGTACAAAATGGCTAAGTAGGTCATCAACGCCGGCATCAGGGGAGAAGCTGTTTTTTTTATAAAAAAAAACTCTACTAGTTGTTGATGGAGGGTGCGAAAGAGATTAGAGCGATATGGGGATTCATCTTCAGTGGCAGATGATCATTCTTATAAAGCCGTCGGCGTGCGAGACAAAGAGACACATTGTACGTAACGTCGGCGTGAGAGATGAAGAGACGCATCGCGCTAGAGCCAAAGCGGCATTGATCACCTTATGTGACGTCTGCAATTATCACAGACGGTTTGTGGTTGGAAGTGTCTGTGAATTATCACGGACAGATCTAATTGAACACCGTCTGTGACGTCTGCAATTATCACAGACGGTTGTAACTAAACACCGTCTGTGACGTTTGCAATTATCACAGCCGGTTCTAATTAAAAACTGTCTGTTATAATTACGTATCACAGACGGTTCTAACCAATTCTAGCCATCGTTACATATCACAGACATGTCTTATTAAAAACCGTCTGTGATAATTACGAAACAGATGGTTCATGTCTTATTAAAAACCATCTGTGATAATTACAACACAGATGGTTCCATGTGAACCATCTATGATGAGGCGTCCAGTATAGTCTGTTTTGTAGTAGTGGAAGTTAGAATTGGAGCTGTAAAAACTTGGAGTAGAGCCATACCAAACTGGCCCTAATATTACTTTTTATTCCAAAAAAGAATCAATATAATATTTTTTTAATGAGAAAAGTAATTTTTCGAGCCAGGCTCGGGCCTGCTCGTTCGAGAATGGGCTTTTCAGGCCCAGTCCGACGTTTGAACAAGTCTATTCAACACTGGACCATTGCACGGGCAGGCCTCCATCGTCGCCGCCTCGACATTGCACTCTTTCGTGGTCTCCTCTGCACCATTTATGTTATCCTCGTTATAACTTGTATTTTTAATCAAAATTTCAATTATTTTTTATTCCATAGGAAACAACAATAGACACACGTACTTTGAGAGCGAAGATGGTCCCTTCTTGTGTCTCCTCGGACACCATTCGTGCCATCCTCGTTATAAGTTTTATTTTTATTCAATATTTTAGTTATTTTTATTGGAGTTTGTATACAAATTAAATTGCTAAATTTATTTAATTTATTAATAAATTTTATTTTTGAATACGTATGGAAATCAAATTGCAAATTTTCTTTTATTTTTATTCTAAATTTCAGTTATTTTTCCTTTTCCACCGATTAATGCGAGACTTTTTAGCCGTTGAGAGCGAACACGATGGCTTCTTTTGACTCTTCTTCATATACAAATCTAATTGCCAATTATTGTTTAATTTTTATTTTGAATTATAATTATTGGAATTCGTATTGAAATCAAATTGCTACTTTTATTTTATTTTTATTCTGAATTTCATTTTTTTTGATGGATTTCGTATACAAATCTATTTTCCATTTATTTATTTATTTTTATTCCTTATTATAATTATTTATGGATTTTACTTATAAATTAGTATGAAAATCAAATTGCTAATTTATTTGATTTTTATTCGAATTTCATTTTTATTATACGATATGGACTCTTTTACTTAGGAATTCGTATGGAAATCAAATTGCTAATTTTATTTTATTTTTTATTCTGATTTTTAGTTTTATTTTACTTGACATGGACTCTTTCTTTTAATCTAGACCATTATAATCTAGACCCATCACGATCGATTGTGTAGACCTTTTTCTTTTTTTCACCGATTAATGTAGGAATTTCTAGCCATTGAGAGCAAACGTAATGGCTTCTTTTGACTCTATTTTAATAACATAATAGATAGATATATTAGGGGGCACTAAACTGAGGGTCATATTTGTGGAAATTTCTAGCTTATTTTATTTTTTTTCTTAACAGTTGTAAAGCACTTGTCATCGACTTTTATTATATAATATACAGATTCTGCACTAAATACTGCAATCCCCAAACACTCCATAGTTTTCGCTAAAACTGTGAAAAACTATGGCATTACATAGGTGACATATGTAAAACTGCAGTTTTTTTAATATTGTACTATATAAATGTTGAAACATCCATACAGGCCTCTACTCTTGGACAAAATTAAGAGCATGATGTGCTGTGATGCCTATTTAAGGGCACTATCCCACGAGTATTTTGGTTCTTGACTTTTTTTTTAACAAAATAGTAAATCTACCTCACTCGTATTCGAAATGATATCGCAGTAGGCTAGATAGACCACATGTATCCCATTCCGCGCACCCAAACTGCAACAACTTCCTGCCGCGATCCAGAACCACTGCAAACCCCTTGCTACGCACCCAACCCGCAACAGACCACCTACCGCGCGCCAAGCGCGCCTCTGGAGACATTCCACGATCCCAATCGGCGGTCTGTTCGCAATACCTGAATAACAGAAAAACTATTCATCGCTGTTGAACAAAGTCATTTCCCGCGGTTTCAGTCCGCAGCATATTGCCTCCATAGTTTTAGTCCGCGATAAGTGGGTTCCGCCGACTGAGAGCACGATACGTGGTCTTCCTGACCTGATATGGTGTCATTTTTGCAATTTCGTGCTAGCAAAGTCTAATTTTGTTATTACAAATAAAAAAACCTGACAATTCAGCCAAAGACTCACTGTCCCAGTGGCACCCACCACTTGTCACTTGTGTGGCCAGCACGTGAGCGAGCTTCCCAGCAATGTTTGCAGTATATCGTCTTGGCTAATGTTTGCTCAACTGTCTCAATCTGCTGTTTCCAGGTCAAGATCACCCATCGTAATCTTCAGTAATTCTAACACTGCAAAGTAGTAGCATTGTTCTTCAACTTCTAGTGTTTCAGAGAGCCCAGCTTATAAAGGTATCACCCACCGCGCCAGTCTGAAAAATAAATCTATCACTCAGCAAAGCTAAAAGATATATCGAAAGCTGAAAACTTTTTTCACGGTGTCCGGGTGTCACCGAACCATGAAAAGTGCAGGATATAACATATACACTTGAATAAGTACATGTGAAGAAACCAGTTCTTGACCTGCTAATTGCGGTGTCATCGTGATAAACATGGAGACTGCTGTGTTGCGTGCATCAGCGTTTTCGATTTCGTTTGAGCAAAAATTTTAGGGCTGAGCGAAATGGCCAAAATTACCGAAATTTCGGTAATTTCGAATTCAATTCGGGTAAATGGCTGAAATTGGCATTCAAATTTGACTGAATTTCATCAAAAAAAATTGACGAATTTTGACCAAATTTTGAATCATGTTTGAATTTGGTCTGAATTCATGTGCAACCGAAATTTTTTGATCGAAAGGGCAAAATTTTGAGCTCCAGCGAAATGTACGAAATTTCGTCAAAATTTGGAACCCTAGCGTGCATAACATAGTCCACGACATCAGGGTTCACAATTTCGGTTTGAATTTTTTTTTCGTTTGGGGTTGAAATGGGTGAATTTTCGGTAATTTTCGGTCAAACGGTTTGATCAAATTTGAATTTAAAAATTTCAAAAAATAAAAAGAGATTAAATTCAAATTTCCAAAAAATAAAAAGAATCCAGCGCCGAGGCAGCTGGGATTCGAACTCTAGGCCACCGAGGCTACACAAGCGCTGGCAATCTGGCATACCACTGGGCTATCTTCGGTCTTGTGGTGTATTCACTATTTTTACTGTATTTAGCTCTTAAAATTCAAACCAAACAAAAAATTTTGAACGAAACCAATTCCTTTCAAATAGGGACGAAATTTCGGTAAATTCGACGAAATTTCGCTGAAATTGTGAACGCTGCACGAGATTGCACTCTCACCAATCAATTTCTAAGCTGCAAAACTCCAAATCGAAAAAAGACCTGAAAGATTAACACATACATATATGCTTGGCAATCGAGGCGGACAGGTCGACATGCATGGGCCCAAAGCATCAGTCCACATCAACGAACATTCCGTATACATAGCTACAGCAAGCTCACAGTCACAGCGTCTGAACCCCGCGGTGAAACCTCAGCCACAAGCCCACGACTACTAGTCGTCTGTATCTTCCCTCTGCGCCCGCACAGTTGCTTCCATCAGGTCCGTACGTGCGTAATGTGTGTGCGCGCTCTGCACACTGGCACACTGCCAAATCCACGCACTTGAGATATGCACCGGCCTGTGTGCGAAATACTAGTACAGAATCTGTATTTCGGTTTTGGCTTGCGCGCATTAACCAGCCGCACAGCATCTCGTATATATAGAAGATGTATACAAAAGAATACAAGGAATACAATTAATCTCTGAACCGTTCCCTGCAATCAGGAGATCTGGTTCAGTAGTTACCAAGTATAGAAATCCTACTATATAAGGTTAATGAGGAGATATTATCTTAACATCCCCCTCAATCACAACTGATGAAGGTTGAGATTGCGCTTGAATTCCTCCCGTTGCCGAACTGACAATGTCTTCGTAAAACCATCAGCAACTTGATCGTGCGAAGGGATGAACCGTATGTCAAGAACTTTGCGAGCAACACATTCTCAAACAAAATGAAAATCCACTTCAATGTGCTTGGTCTTAGCATGAAAATTTGGATTCGCATATAGATATGTAGCACTAAGATTGTCACACCACAAACATGCAATTCGAGACTGAAAAACACCAAGTTCACCCAGTAGCGATTGTACCCAAACAATCTCTGCTGTAGCATTGGCAAGAGCTTTATATTCTGCCTCAGTGCTAGACCAAGAGACCGTTGCTTGCTTGCGTGCATTCCAGGAGATGAAGTTGGATCCTAGAAAACCAGCAAACCCACCTGTAGACTTACGATCATCAGGACACCCTGCCCAATCAGCATCGGAGAAGGCGCTCACCAAGGTGGAAGGAGATTTGCTAATCACCATACCAGTCGCTGTAGTGTGATTAAGATACTGTAGTATCCTTTTTACCGCCGTCCAGTGCACGCTGGTAGGAGAATGCAAAAATTGGCACACCTTGTTGACAAAATAGGCAATGTCAGGTCATGTAAGGACAAGATACTGAAATGCTCCAGCAGTGCTTCTGTATTTGGTCGCCTCATCTGGACCTAACGAATCTCCAACAGTGACAGATAGCTTATCGGTATTGGACATAGGAGTAGTGGCGCCTTTGCATGTGGTCATACCAACTCGACGAAGGAGATCTTGCACATACTTGAGTTGAGAGAGAACAATGCCATCATCTAGCTGCTTAACCTCAATCCCAAGAAAAAAATGTAAAGCACCAAGATCCTTTAAGGCGAACTCACTGTGCAAATTCCGCAAAAGAGTCTAAACTGCTAGTGAAGAATATCATGTGACAATAATATCATCGACATAGATGAGAACATAAATCACAGTCTCACCACTAATGTAGATGAATAACGATGTGTCAGCCCGGGATGGCGTGAAACCAAGTTCTTGCAACTTGGAACTCAACCGAGCATACCAAGCCCTCGGCGCCTGTTTTAGGCCATACAGGGCCTTATGGAGCTTGCACACAAGTTGTGGTTGTCGAGAGTCTGTGTAGCCAGGAGGTTGACGCATGAACACCTCCTCTTCTAGAACGCTATGCAAAAACGCATTCTGAACATCCAATTGTCACAAGTCCCATCCACGCGACACAGCTATGGAAAGGACCAAACGAATAGTGGCAGGCTTCATGACGAGGTGAAAGTATCTTCATAGTCAATGTTGTAGCGTTGTTTGAACCCTTTCGCCACGAGGCGAGCCTTGTACCTATCAATGCTGCCATCTGCTTGTCGTTTGACCTTGTAAACCCACTTACAGTCGATGATGTTTTGACCGTAAGTAGGATGAACAAGACTCCATGTGCCATTCCTCTGAAGGGCGGCAAATTCCTGGTCCATGGCCTGCTTCCAGTCCGGGTTGTCAAGCGCCACATCAAGCGATTCCGGCTCAAGAGATACAGTGTGAGCATAGCGAGACAGTTCCATCAGTAAACCGTCGAGGCACCCGAATGTTGTCCCGGAGGCGTGTCGTCATATGATGTGTGTGACCAGGCACAACAACAAGATCAGGTGACATAGGCAGAGCAGGAGATGTGCCTGCGCCCGATCCTCCAGAAGCAGACACAAGCAGGGCAGGAGATGCGTCGGTGCTTGGACCTCCAGGAGCCGCACATGGCGCCCAAGTTGACAAGCATGACATAGACTAGGGTCTTTTATTGTCTTATTGCATGGGAGCATTGAAGATGATGCAAGGCGACGGAGAGCATCATGACCGGGGTGTCCGAGTCGACGGTGCCAAACAACGGAGGTGTCGATGGAGGTGACAAGAGCGTGTTTGGGAGGCGCGGCAGAGGAGAACGGGTAGAGGTCGCTCATGCTACTGCACCTGAGAATCTCGCTCTTGGTTGGAAGATCCTTCACAGAAAAACCATTAGGGTCAAATTCGACGGAACAATTGTTGTCAGTAGTGAACTGTCGAACGGAAATTAAATTTTTGATGATGAGAGGTGTAACTAAGACATGACGTACATGAAGGGGACGACTCAGAAAATGGGAGGGGAGGGAGGCGTGGCTGGATGCGGTGATAGGTAGAAAGGAACCATCACCAACAACGACTTGCTGAAAGGTAGGATGGGGAGAAAGATGGTGAAGTGTACGGCATCGGCGGACATGTGCGCCGTGGCACCCGTGTCCATGTACCAATCTGTCGAGGGTGCCTGAAGGCTCATAGTGTTGAAGTGGTTGACGAGAGCCGACAGGTCCCAAGTAGGTGTCGAGGGAGTTACGGGCGAGGATGTGGTGTTGTTGTAGACATAAGGCGCCATGTTGGGGAAGAAGCCGGTACGTGGGCGGAGGGGGAGTCGCCATGTAGCCGTGTGCCGGGGGGGAGCGGTGCGGAAGCGCCGGGATGTGGCCCAAGGATGCCAGTAGGGGTGCCGGAGCCTTGCATGGGCCACATGTGGATGGCGCCCGTCCAAGAGTTATACGCGGTGGGCCAGGGCTGACCGCTGCCACTGCTGCCGGTCCATGTGGGGATGCCGCCGCCGTTCCTTTCTTCTTTTTGCCTTTGCCCTTGCCGGCGTTGCCGCCGTAACCGGCGACCGCAGGGTGAGGAGCATGTGGAGGGGGGGGGCCGCGCCCGTTGGTGTTGGGGCCATAACCGCCACCGATGTTGTTGGTGTAGAAGGCGAAGGCCGATGGCGCCCCACCATCGTGGTGGGGTTTCAACTCGTGGAGGAGGAGCATGTTGTAGAGTTGGAGGAAGGAGGGAAAGGGCGTCAGTAACGGCACGAGGTCGGCGATGTTTTCGAACTTGGCGTTGAGACCCTTGAGGGTGTTGTAGACAAGGGCCTCATCGGTGACCGAGGCACCGACGTCAACGAGCACGTCAGCGATCGTCTTATGCTTGTGGCAGTATTCGGTGACGGATCGGTCGCCTTGTTCGAGGTTGTGGAATTCCTGCCCAAGGTACATGGTGCGGGCTTGCTGGTTGTTGCGGAAGAGAGCCTCGATGCGGGACCAGACCTGGAACGCTGAGGTCGGGTCCTCCATCACCATGTCGAGGATCTCGAAGGTGGTGGAGCCATAGAGCCAGTGAAGAACGGTGGAGTTGAGACGAAGCCACTCGTCATCGTTGGCGAGAGGGATCTCCGTCGTGAGGTGATCAGAGAGGGCGTACTTGGTGACGGCGACACGAAAGAGGGTGTGCCACTTCGAATAGTTCGAAGCTTTGAAGTCGAGGGTGACCGGAACTAGGGCCTTGACGCTTTGGATGGCAGTTGCTTGAGCCCAAAGGACGGCAAGGGGATTGGGAAGAGGAGCATCCCCTTCAGCTATGGCCACAGGGCGACGAGCATTCCCTTCAGCCATGGCCGAACTTGCCAGGAGAAAGGTGCGGAAGCGATGCGACTATTGGGGAGGATCGCAGGCAGATACCAAGTGAGTTTGGGAAAGAGGCCACGCAGGTTGTGACCTTCCTGTTATCTCATATATGTAGTTGATTTACACAAGATATACATGGAAAACAAACCCAATCAATCCTAACCATAATGGCCTGATTACGCTATACATGGTAGGCGCTAAACATGGAAAGAATTGGAGGACCAACCGAATGGGCGTGACATTCGGTTGCCTAACAGAGATGATCTTCTCAACTGATTTGCCATCGACAGTCTCGGTCATCATCACAGTCAAGGGCGGTGCAGCTTCGGTTCCCTCCACAAATCCGAGGAGTTGATGTCCTCGGAGTATAGGCATCAGTTGTGCCTTCCATAGGAGGTAGTTGCCGCCTGCAAACTTCACGTTGACAAAATTTGTGAGGCCGAGCGAAGGCATCGCCGCACCAGCCGAAGAAGCGCCGGAAGTCATGGTTGAACACGCCGCCGGAGTTGGATGTTCTTGGAAGAGCCGAGGCTCTGATACCATGTGCGAAATACTAGTACAGAATCTGTATTTCGGTTTTGGCTTGTGCGCATTAACCAGCCGCACAGCATCTCGTATATATAGAAGATGTATACAAAAGAATACAAGGAATACAATCAATCTCTGAACCGTTCCCTACAATCAGGAGATTTGGTTCAGTAGTTAACCAAGTATAGAAATCGTACTTACATACGGTTAATGAGGAGACATTATCTTAACAGCCTGTGCCTGGTCACTTTCGTCCGGAACAGTACCGGCTCCCTTACCCTCCTCCATTATTGATGGATCGATGGATGCTTGCCTCTATTATTTCGATGCCTTGGTTTGATTCTGGCTTTGCTTTTGCCTTTCTTGGCTGTATCTCTGGCTCTCCGGTTCTCTCCTCCCCGGCCGAGCCGGCTGAAGAATACGCAAGTCTTATCTTAGCGAGCTGCTAGTTGTTAGGGTGCTGCAGCGCAGAAAGGTAGCTAAGATTTTGCATGCCGCAATGAGGACCTCGAACTCGAGCTTTGAGGGCAAGAGCAAGAGCGCCGGCGGCTCCGGCTCCGGCTCTGGCTCGTTCAACCTCCGGAACCTGTCCAAGCTCATCCTGCCGCCTCTCGGCGTGCCGGCCGGCTACAGCCAGTCCCATGCCGGCAGCGACAAGTCGGTCATCTCGCCTCTCGACTCCAGATACAGGTGACCATCCATATCTGCAACCGCTAAGCTCAATCTCTGCATGCTATGCTATGGCGCCGTCGATCTCAACTTCACATACGTTTACATGCTTCACGGTATAATCGTGCGTTTAGGTACTGGGAGACGTTCATGGTGATCCTGGTGGCGTACTCGGCGTGGGTGTACCCGTTCGAGGTGGCGTTCATGAACTCCTCCCCCAAGGGGGGCCTGGAGGTGGCCGACATCGTCGTCGACCTCTTCTTCGCCGTCGACATCGTCCTCACCTTCTTCGTCGCCTACATCGACTCCAGGACGCAGCTCCTCGTCTGCGACAGGAAGAGGATAACCTTTAGGTACGTACCTACCGCTACGTACGTACATACATGCCTCATCTCACTTTGCAGCATTTGTGATTTGGGTGGCACAACAGCGTTGTGCATGTTAGGCTTGCTTCATTGCCAGTTTCAGAATTCAGACACAAGTATTTCTCCTATCTTATCTTCTTGTCTTTGCATTTGGGCAGAAAATGTTATTGATAATTACGGGTACTAGGCTACTAGCAGCTTAGTAAACTTGCCACATTTTCATTCTGGTCCTTGAGTATGATGGGGATATGTGCTATTATGGCTAAGTCATGGGTGATGTTCATGTATCCATACTTGTCCCTACATCAAGTCTTTATGTCTGTGGTTTAAATTTCTAGTGGTGACAGTGCTAGGGAAATTTCATGAAACACCTTATGTGGCGACATTTTGGTCAAGAAAGCAACTAGAGAAATACGTACAGAGCAGATCAAGAAAAGGTAATATACAAAAGGAGAAATATGACTCCTAAATCAGCATGGGACCCAAACCAAACTGCATTATTGTGGCCTCAGCAATTATGCAGCTGAGGCCTACACCGTACACATTGTGATCTGTGAAGTATTGGGGGCAAACCACGATCCAGTAGTACGTACTGAGATATTTGTGCAGCTTTAGGAGAGGCCAGATGGACCACATCGTCTGATCAAATAGTGGTAGCTTTTGTTTCTTTTCGATGTATTAGAGATTCTGCATATTACAGATCGCGACAGGGTTCATAAGGGATACACTTGAGATTTGGGAAGCGTGTCCTCTGCCTTCTGTATGCTACGGCAAACTTCGTCCTTGCTTCATCTTAGACGCCCAGCCTAGAGCAACGATGGGATTCCTTGCCTCACGTCTGACAGCCCATCTACTCAGTCACCTCCCATTCTAGCGGGAAATTAGCTTTGTTCACATCCATAGCAGTCGGCTACAACGTCTCCGACCACTCCATGACAGTTCGCTGTCATCCGTTCGCAGAGAACAAAACAGAGGACGAAACCTCAAAACATATGGAAGCAACAAGAATACACACGTCCTGAAGAGAAAGCTTGGGATAACTTTTAGAGCTTAATTGAATTCAATACCAATTTTACTCTAGTAGCTATAAAAACTACGAAGATCAATAAACAAGCACCGTGGAAGGCTTGTATTGAATCCAATCTAAAACCCCAAAGTTTTGCTTTTTTTCTCAAAATCTTGCTGTTATCTATTTGTTCAACCTGCCAACACAGCGATAAAACAAAAGCAAATAAAGAAACAGTAGTAGATAATTACTTCTCTCTCCTGTTGTTCCCTAGCCAAACTCCAGATCGGCAATCAATACATCGAACGCAGCCTTCCCTAGATCGGTTTTCAGGAGCTCACAACCAACAAACCGCCAAAGACAAAGACCTCTGCCGAATCACCACCGCCAAATCTCAGAGCGCGCTAGTACCAATCCACGTCCAGCGGAGTTCAAGCCGCTGTAAAGCTTCTCACCTACAATAGCTTTTGCGTATAGAGGCCACCAAAGCTGTAACAGCCGATGCTAGCTCCTCATGTGCAGGCTGCAGCCAATGTCTCCAAGATTGATTTGATTGATTTTTCTAATCTCTTGCCTGCATGCAAAAGCCACGGCAGCCAAACATCCAGCTGCCGCCGACACAAAACAGCCCTAAAATCTCATGTAAGAGCAAAAGGCTTTATCTTATGCAGGAAGCACCATGACCATCAATACACATCTCACGCATGCACATGTGCTGCCTTCATTAGCTTCTAATCACCAAATCACACGAGAGAAAGCATCAAGCACCACCAAAAGCTGCGGCTCTAGCAAATAAACAAATCAAAAAAAAGATTCAAGCCGCTTGTAGTCTACGGCCGCCGGCCCTAAACAATTCACATGCACGCACGGCCGCTTGACTAGAAAATGCAATCTCACATCAAGCCAAAAAGCTGCAACAGCAAACAAAAACCAATCTGAAAGCAGCCAAGCTGCTACACGCTCATCTCGCTACTACGGTACTTGACCCGCCACTTTCGCTACGTCTCTGAGATCACGCTACAAGCCACCGCCAAGGGATCCTATTTTCTGCGAGATAAGCCAACAACAGCCGCCTGCCCCTCCTTTTATCTCACGAGACTAAACTAGACTCCAAAACGACTTCGGACTCCAATCCTAATTCCATCCAATGTTTCACGTACTAGACCCAATACGTAACCTTATACGTATGGTCACCTAATATAACTCTCAGCTTTCCAATTTTGGACATCCCAAAATTATCACATGTTGTAGCCTCCGGACCGCACCCTCCGTAGCTCCAACATGCATCATCCATCTTTGATCTCCACGTGCCCCAACTCGAGCCCGACCGTCTCTTCCAGCATCCTCGATCCTCTGGACCATGACTTCACACCAAGCCATCTCCCAGTCACCGCTGTAGACCACGATCGCCTCCGAGTCACCCTGCACATGCAAAGAGCAAAAACACAATCTTTTTCCAGCACAAGTTTTTCCCAACTTGATCGACATTAGTCCATACACGCGCCACACGCCTCAAATAATATCAATACCCAACATTGTCAATTATTCATCAACTAAAATATACTAGACCTAACCACATGGTCTAACAATCTCCCCCTTGATGAATAATTTGACAACACTTCATAATCGAGAATTGAATTTTTGAAAGAAAAGAAATTTGCGAAAAGAAGGTTTCAAAGTTGCAAAGCAAACTTCAAAACCACAGCTGAAAAACTCCCCCTCGAAAAAAAGGAAAGCAAATTTCTCCAATTTTTTTTTAATTCTCCCTTTTTTTCTCCCCCTTTGGCAATGGAATCATCAAGAACTTCAGACAAGAAATAATTCTAAAACAAAGGAGCAATGAGAGTAAAAATCAAGAAGCTTTGTAAATTATGCAAATCAATTTACTGAAGTAACCAAGCCATCTTGTTGAGTAGAGCTTAACAGGATCATATAAAATCATGTATCATGTAGCAAAGATAAGACAAGTCAGTACCACTTGAAGGATGATTATGTAATTTTAACTTAATGACAGGCATCTCAACAATGACTAAACCGATCATAAGCACCACAAAAAGATATCACCAAGAAAAGTGATAGCCTAATAGTGAGACACAGGTTAAATCTAGATGAGCTAGCAGTCTCATATAACACCCTATTGCTTCACTTTCAATTCTTATTTGCATGTGGCATGCTTGGAGCATACTTCTTTTCATTTGAGCACTTTGGTGTGCATATTTTTGTTCTTTTGAATACACAGCTATGTATGGCATGCTTGAAGCATACATCTTTTCATTTTTCTTTTCTCAACCCTTTATTTTTTTTATATATATAACATGCCAAATTGAGTGAGCATAACAGGATTGCAATGAGAGACATACTTGCTCCAAATCCAAGATTTAAAAAGACTCACAAACAAGCTCATCCTTTTCCATGGACATCTCCAAGTGATAACAATAATCAATCTAGTCAAAGTGTTCAGCCATGCCATGCTTTAGTTCTAATGTAGCAAGTTTATTAAAACCAGTCAAGATCAAGGCTACACAGCACATGAATAAATATGATAAAGAAAGCTCTACAACTCATTCAATTTCAATGGCTTGGACTTGATGAATTTGTTTGACAAGAATAATAATCAAAACTTCTGAACTTTTAAACCCAAACTCCCCCTCAGAATAAGCTCATAGGATGCAATACACTCAACTTACTTTGCAAAATAGCAGATCATGCAGAATCAAACAGTTTTGAGAAAGAATCATCAATCTAAAAATTAAACTCAACAAGGTGAAGATCAACATCACCTTTTTCCACATGGTCTCTCAGAAAATGAAATCTCTTAGAAGCCATCAAAGAAAATGAAGAACCATCAAGTGATCCAATCAAGCAATGATGCAAAAGACTGGAATCAAAACAAGCCCATGTTCTACAACCTCGGCAATACCGTTTACAAACCAGAAACATCGGTCTCAAAATCTTGGAGTTTGTGAGATAAGATTTAGGGATCCAATCTTGAGATACACAATGAGCAGAAGCAACAAAACTAGAACAAGAACCATGTGTGCGTGAGCGTCGTAACGCCAAAAAGAGGCACGCTCTAATCGCTCCTTGAAATGCAGCAATCTTGAACAAGATTTATTTGAATGATAACCCAAACCAGCATGTGAACTAGATTTAAAATCATCATAAAAGTTCTCTAAAAACCTAGCTTTCGCATTAGTTCTAGGAATAACAAAAGTGGATGCACGTTTTTGTTTTAAGGCATTCAATCTTTCCTTTTTCTCTTTTTTAACACGCCTAAAGCAAAATTCACGCAAGTGCCCATCTCTACCACAATAGGTGCAATGAAATTTAACATAAGTATATTTCTTTTGAGATGATGAGCTAGCACCCACAACATTAGTAGAAGAGCTTTGCACAAAACCAGCAGATTTAAATACAGTTTGTTTTGGTTCAGATTTTACTTCAAATTTTTCAGGTTCAAGAGGCTTAACAACCTTAGGAGGATGGTTCTTGGCATGTTCAATAAAATTAAATCCTAGACCTTGACTTTTAAGACTCACTTTTGACTTGTCTAGAATCATATTCAAGTTTTTCTTGCTAAAAGAAAATCTCTCTAAAGTGTCTTTAAGGTACTCATTTTCTTTAGCTAGAGTAGGACAAGTTATGCACTTAACAGATTCATTCACAGTTTTCTTAGAAGCACTAGATCGAGCCAATCTTTCTTTTTCACAAACTCATTTAGTTGTCCGGTCAAAGCTTCTATCTCTATTGTAAGTTTAGGACAGTTAGAGCAAGAAGCTATCTCATGATAAAGTATCTGTTGGATTGTTTCTTGAGAAGTATTGAGTCTAGCTTCTAGCAATTCACATTTAGAGCAAGTTTTAGTTTGAGCATTTGACATACTTGACTCTAAACAAGTAGAACTAGACTTGAGCTTTTCAATTTCATCATATGCAAGTTTTAACTTTTCATCACAAGAGTCATGTGCTAGTCTTAACTCATCAAATTTAGTATGTATTAACCTAGCAGCCTCCAATTTAGAAAATAAAACTTGGCAAGACTCACAAGATTCATCATCACGAATAGAAGCTTTAAGTCTATCAATTTCAGAATTTAAGCTCTCAACAACAAGATCATGTTTCTTTATTTTCTTTTTATACTTTTTGAGCTCATCTGTCAACCTAAGCACAGCACGAGATAAATCTGTATAAGAAGGTTTTATCTCATCAGGATTACTGTAGAGATCATCATTGTTAATATCCTCACTACTCGCCATAAAACACATCCCTGTGAAATCCGCCTCCTTTGCTTTCTTGCCGTTGTCCTCATCGTCGCTTCCAGAATCAACATCACTTAATTCAATCTTATCAAGTGCTGAGAGTATCTTTTTGACTGCCTTACGATAATTGTGCTTCTTGTTTGATTCAATCTTGGATTTAGAGCGACGAGTTGGTACTTTGTCATCTTTGACCTCCTTACTCCTCAGTTTGGGACAATTCATCTTCATGTGGTTTAGCTCACCACATTCATAGCATCTGATTAGACCACCTCTCCGCCTTGATCGATGTTGTTAATTGCCTTGGTCACCTGTTGGAGAAGAGTACAAAATTGCTCTTCCGAATCTCCTCTAACTGCTTCATCTGTGGAAGAAGACAAAACAAACACAAGACAAGAGCTCGAAGAAGCAGTTTGCATGGGGTTAGTCATAAGAGCCAAAGATGAAGATTTATCAATCTTAGATGGCACAGCTTCCATCTCATAGGTTTTCAATCTAGAGTAAAGATCATCCATGGTTAAAGTATCTAGATCGATAGTTTGATTGATAGTTGTGACAACCATCAACCACTCAGAACCTAAAGATCTCAATATCTAGTTGCATTATCTTCATCAGTTGGAATAACACCAACACCACGCAAACTACTCAGTATCTTTTCAAAACGAGCAAAAAGATCATCAATAGATTCACCACGTTTCATAGCAAAATCAGAATACTCTTTTTGATAAAGATTTTTACGTACTTTCTTAATTTTAGTAGTTCCCTCATGATAATCACAAATAGTCTTCCATATTAAGTGGGCAGAGCTAATATGAGCTACACGATCAAACTCTTTGCGAGAGATTCCCTGAAACAACAAGTTACGAGCTTGAGCATTTAGATCAATATCTGCTTTATTTAAATTAGTAACAGTAGCAAGAACCACATAAGGAATAGAAACCTTATTCCATACATCACTACCTTGAGCCTCAACATATGCTTGCATACGACACTTTCAAAAAGCAAAATCAGTACCATCTAGCATGGGAGGACGATTCACATACCCCTCTGACGCCATAGCAACCTTGCTCTGATACCACTTGTTGGACCGAAAAGGCGACTAGAGGGGGGGTGAATAGGAGCACGATCACTTTTTGAGCTTAATTGAATTCAATACAAATTTCACTCCAGTAGCTATGAAAGCTATGAAGATCAATAAACAAGCACCGCAGAAGACTTGTATTGAATCCAATCTAAAACCCCAAAGCAAAAGCTTTTTCTCAAAATCTTGCTGTTATCTATTTGTTCAACCTGCCAACACAGCGATAAAACAAAAGCAAACAAAGAAACAGTAATAGATAATTACTTCTCTCTCCTGCTGTTCCCTAGCCAAACTCCAGATCGGCAATCAATACATCGAACGCAGCCTTCCCTAGATCGGTTTTCAGGAGCTCACAACCAACAAACCGCCAAAGACAAAGACCTCTCTTAGAATCACCACTGCCGAAATCAGAGACGCCGCTAGTACCAATCCACGTCCAGAGGAGTTCAAGCCATTGTAAGCTTCTACCTACAATAGCTTTTTGCGTATAGAGGCCACCAAAGCTGTAACATCCGATGCTAGCTCCTCATGTGCAGGCTGCAGCCAATGTCTCCAAGATTGATTTGATTGATTTTTCTAATCCCTTGCCTGCATGCAAAAGCCATGGCAGCCAAACATCCAGCTGCCACCGACACAAAACAGCCCTAAAATCTCATGTAAGAGCAAAAGGCTTTATCTTATGCAGGAAGCACCATGACCATCAATACACATCTCACGCATGCACATGTGCTGCCTTCATTAGCTTCTAATCACCAAATCACACGAGAGAAAGCATCAAGCACCACCAAAAGCTGTGGCTCTAGCAAATAAACAAATCAAAAAAAGATTCAAGCCACTTGTAGTCTACAGCCGCCGGCCCTAAACAATTCACATGCACGCACGGCCGCTTGACTAGAAAATGCAATCTCACATCAAGCCAAAAAGCTGCAACAGCAAACAAAAACCAATCTGAAAGCAGCCAAGCTGCTACACGCTCGTCTCGCTACTACAGTCGCCAGCCCCTGCTTTTTCTGTCTACAGATCACGCTACAAGCCACCGCCAAGGGATCCTATTTTCTGCGAGATAAGCCAACAACAGCCGCCTGCCCCTCCTTTTATCTCACGAGACTAAACTAGACTCCAAAACGACTTCGGACTCCAATCCTAATTCCATCCAATGTTTCACATACTAGACCCAATCGTAACCTTATCGTGCATGGTCACCTAATATAACTCTCGACTTTCCAATTTTGGACATCCCAAAATTATCACATGTTGTAGCCTCCGGACCGCACCCTCCGTAGCTCCAACACGCATCATCCATCTTTGATCTCCACGTGCCCCAACTCGAGCCCGACCGTCTCCTCCAGCATCCTCGACCCTCTGGACCATGACTTCACACCAAGCCATCTCCCAGTCACCGCCGTAGACCACGATCGCCTCCGAGCCACCCTGCACATGCAAAGACCAAAAACACCATCTTTTTCCGGCACAAGTTTTTCCCAACTTGATCGACATTAGTCCATACACGCACCACACGCCTCAAATAATATCAGTACCCAACATTGTCAATTATTCATCAACTAAAATATACTAGACCTAACCATATGGTCTAACAAAATCAACAAGCACAAATCTCAGATCAAACCCGTGCAAATAGTACCAAACTACAATCGATTAGAAGCAAAGCCACAACTATCATATAATATCTAGATTTGACGAAGCACCCAGCCATTCTTAGCAGTTGCCACCACACATCATCGAGTAACCACGGTACAGGTTGCTGCATCTCTAGCTCTCTTTTTTTCTCTGATGAAAAGAACTGCATCTCTAGTTCTTCAGCTTTCACTCGCATACTATACTCTCCAATTTGTTAGCTATAATCTTAACTTAATTGTTTTTTGTATGTAACATTATTGTTTATTTGCATGTAGTGAATTAAGATAGTTAGTGGGGAGGTTACATGTGGTTAGTGGAGCATTTCTTAGGGGTAGTGGGCAGTAGTGTCAGGCATTGTATTGGCCTATTAATTTGCTTTTAATGTGAGGGGTCACCTTGACTCTATAAATAAGAGGAGAAATAGAAAAGTTGTACGACAGTTTTGGGGCATCTGTTTGCTGTATCATCGAGTGTGTGTATTCTCCAGGTGTTCTTTACGTGCGTAGACACCGGTGGTGCCAATAATTGGTATCAAAGCGAGGTTCAATGTGAGGAGAGTGCCCACTTGATGGCGTCGACGGCAGGGCGCGGCGCCAGCGGTGTGGCATGGTACCCGGCAGAGCGGGTGAACCTGGCGATGGCGCAGAATCTGTTCGAGAACCAGCAGGAGCAGCTAGAGTGCAACGTGGAGCGGTTGTCTAAGGTGCTCGCGACAGACGTCTTGGTGCTACTGAGGCGACGGCCGGCGCGGCATGGTCATGGCATGCAAGAATCGCTCGGCCCCAGCGGTCACGGCAGCGGCTCGGCCCAGGCATCGGCGGCTCGACTCGGGTGCGGCAGTACTCAGCGAAAGCAGCAAAGACACGGCGGCAGTGGGGCTTGGCACAAGGTGTGGAGGTGCACAAAGCGCGAAGCGCGTCCCGACAATGGCGCGAGGCGACAAGCGTCATGGCCGAGAGCGGGTGCGTCGGCGGCGCAGCGCCAAGACAGTGGCTCTGGCTACAGTGTCTGTGAGCATGCACAATGGCATGCCAGGCGCCACTCGTCTGCGGTCGCGAGCATGCGTGTGGTGAGGCGCCTTATAGGCGCGCGGCGAAGCGACATACACGTGTCTGCGTCGCGAGTGCCGCCAGCGGTCTGGCAACACGCAGGTGCCGGGCGCACGTAGGTGATAGTGTGACCGGCGTACAACGTGGAGCATGCGGCTCCGCGGTGAGGAGAGCTGGAGCGTTTGGATGAAGGTGCACGGGTGCCTATGATGAGCCGGTTGCAGCACTATGCACTCAGGAGCATGGCGGAGAAGGTCCACGCGGCCATAGTGAGGCCAGCGTGGTGCGCTAGAATCGCACATGACGTGTGCATCGGCGGCGGCGACGTGATCGCCGTGGAGTAGGCCAACGACGGCAATCTCCACCGAAGGTGGAGGCCGGCAGCAGCAAGGTGAGGTGGTGCGAATCTGCCGAGAAACGAGTCAGCATGAGGCCGACAAACGGCGATGGCATGGAGGCCGTCATCGCAAGAAAAATCGGAGGTCGGAATCGCCCGGTGAGTTGTGCCACCGGCGACGAAATTGTGGCAGAAAAGAGGTAGCGGTGAAGAGTGGTGGCAGCATGTCTCCCAAATACCTGCTACTAAGGAACGTCGTCATCAACCGGCAAGGCAAGATGGTCGAATGTACTGTCCATCTCCGTATCCCAACGAGAAGATCTGTCAGATGCATGGGTTGCGGTGGCGCCCATGTTCATGGTCGCTGATGGCGAGGGCGAAGGTATTGTCCCTCAAGTGTGATCACGTGACGAGGATGATTGTACTACCCCTCAAGGCGGAATGCACCACGTGGTAGAGAAGTGGCTGTGAGCATGGAATCGGCAACACATAAAGGGAACTTATGTTGCTAACCCGTGCCGAGTGGGAAGGCAGAACTTCTCGGAGATAAGTGTTAAAGACTGCTAATAGCACGATGAGTCGTGCAAGCGGTTGCGAGCATGGATTTGGCAACACATAAAGGGAACTTGTGTTACTAACCCGTGCCGAGTGGAAATGCGGAACTTCTTGAAGATAAGTGTTGAAGACCGCTAATGGCGCGATGAGTCGTGCAAGAGGAGCCGCTGCGTGTGGCAACAAGGAGAAAGCCGCTGCGTGTGGCAAGAGGTTGCGGACAATCCGCAACAATGAGTTGGCATGTCAAGATTAGGAGGGAAATTGTTAGCTATAATCTTGACTTAATTGTTTTTTGCATGTAACATTAGTGTTTATTTGCATGTAGTGAATTAAGATAGCTAGTGGGGAGGTTACATGTGGTTAGTGGAGCATTTCTTAGGGGTAGTGGGTAGTAGTGTCGGGCATTGTATTGGCCTATTAATTTGCTTGTAATGTGAGGGGTTACCTTGACTCTATAAATAAGAGGAGAAATAGAAAAGTTGTATGGCAGTTTTGGAGCAGCACAAAATCTATGTGTTCTGTTTGCTATGTCGCCGAGTGTGTGTCTGTTCTCCAGGTGTTCTTTGTGTGCGTAGACACCGGTGGTGCCAACACAATATCCATGGTTGCAAGGAGAGGAAGTGACTGTGTGGGCCAATAGAATTGCGAAAGAGGATGAGGAGTCATCAAGATGATTGAGCGGGGACAGAGTCCTCAAAAAATTGATGGGTAGCCTGCGGTGGATCTTGAACAAAACAATGGAAGACAACCACATTTCAGATAAGAAGATGATGTGGGAGAAATGAGCAATTGATTGTCAGAGATGGGACAAGGAATCTGTTAGACCTAGAGCATGAATAGGAGCACTACTCTTTTTTTCGACCCCAGTAGTATTCAGCTTCTTGTTCACTTTAATAGCTATGGAAACTTGGAAGATCAGAAACACAAGCACAGCGAAATCTTGCAATGAAACTGAGAATACCACCGGTCTGACCGCCAGCTGCAAGAACAACAACCCACGAAGATCACAAAATGACCTAACTTTCAATCTGGTGATCCAAATCCTCTAAGATTTCAACCATAGCTCATCAAGAAGGTCAGAAACCTATTCCAATCGACAATCGGACGATCAAAGCCAAGATTCCATTGATTTCTTGGATGATATCAAGAAGGCACAAGGACCGAGGAAATTTGAACTTTAATTCAAAATTTTGTTCATGGGTGGATGATGGTCAAAATGACCCTAGATGAATTTTCACACATCCTAGCAAACTAGATCACAATAATATACCCAAGAAAAATCAAAGGAACACACAAAATCCTAAATGCATCAAAAGAGAGAGCGAAAAAGAGAGAACTCATCTTTGAGCAAACCCTGCTTGAATTGATTCAAGAGATTGTTTGTTTATGATCACTCCACCATGGAGGACAAAAGTTCAATACTTAAGTACTCAATCAATCAATCTCCCTCAAACCCTAGCCTCCTCTATTTGCACTTTTCTCAAATCATAAATTAGCGTTTCTACTTGGAAGGGTCTAAAGGATGCAAATCCTACACCTCTTTCTTTTATAGTGGAGGCTAGGTCTAGAGAGAAAACTTTATCGGGCGCTCGTTAAGCCCACACACAAACAGGTCTGCACTCACGCACACTTCTCAAAGTGGATGACGAACCGGATCTCCCGAATTCGTCTCTTCGTGATCTTCATCTTCTCTTAACCCAAACCGTCTCTCCTTACGCCATATTGCACCATAGTTTCTCCAAAGGTCATCAACTCGGTAATTTGGCGAAGATACCAAAACCCCCCTTCTCGATCATTTTCCGAAGACCGAATCCAATAGTCCCGAAGTAATCCCATGCTTCGCCACGTGTAGATCGATTAATGGCTCTCTACATATCGGCAAGTCCCTCCCATCCGGCTCCCACTGGAACCACCATGTCACCTGCACCCATCCAGCTCCCACCAAAACCACCATGTCACCTGCACCGACCACCGCACCACTTGATACAACTCATCACACCGAACCTCCCGTTCAGTCATTCTTGTCTATCTTGTGTTATGCTTGAGACCAATGACTTCACCCAACATCCTTGATCGTTCTGAACCTTAGCTAGGGCTGGAAACGAGCCGAGCCGAGCTGGCTCGAACTAGGCTCAGACAAGCTCGCTGCGAAAGTCGGCTCGGCTCGTTTCGCACACAAGCCAGGAAGTGGGCTCGACTCAAAGGGAAGCTCGAGCTAGCTTGCGAGCCCTCGCTAGGCGAGCCATTCTACGCTTCTCGCTAGAGCAGTGGTCTGAAGAGGAGGAGTCCTAGCCCGACATCTCATGTTCCTCCACAGCCCAGCACCGGTCGTATCGGGATCTTGATATCCAGATTCTAGAGGTTGAAGCGATGTGGAAGAAATTCTTTTTCTTTGCCAGGGCGACGAAACTGCGTCGGCAAACTCTATTGCAGGCAAGTGTTCTGCAAACTTGAGGGAACCTGTGCAACTGCAAACAAAAATTGTATAGATAAAGGAAGAATTGGAAGAACAAATTGCGCGCTTTAGATGTTTTCACTCTCCTACTTGATGTTTACCACAATCTACTGTTTGGGCATAGCAGGTGGAAGAAACTTTGGTAAGACATAGTGTAAAATAAAGGTGGGTGCTGGTAGTATTTCATAGAATAATAGAATCCTTGTGGAAGTTGTCCTACTTGCTTGAGTCAGCATTAGTTGCTCTCATGACGACGTCCATTTCCATTGCCTATGCATCAGCATCGCGTGCCCTAGACCATGGCAAGGAGATGGAGAGAAACTTGGACTTTTCAGAGGCTTCCATCACATTAGATCGATCGCAAGCTCTCATGATCCCCCTCGCAAGCACGAAGGGAGCATGCACCAGGGCCAGGAGGATGGCGCGGCACGGTGGCTCAGTGGACGGGGCGAGCTGGGCGGCGAATGGGGCAAGAGGGGAAGTGGACGGGGCGAGAGGGGAAGGGAATCCTCGATCTAGATGGTGGACAGTTAGGTAAGGTAACCAAGGGAGACGCAATTAGTGGGCTACTGGGCTGGCCCTGGCTAGGCTGGGCCAGGGAGACTGCTGGGTTAAACTAGGCTCGCGAGCCGGCTCGACCTTGACTTATTTTTTCAATGAGCTACAAATGGGGCTCGACTCGGCTCGGCTCGAAATTCCACGAGCCCGAGCTAGGTTGGCTCGAGCTCATACCGAGCCAGCACCGGCTCGCGAGCCTTGAGCTTTTTTTTCAGCCCTAACCTCAGCTATCCTAGTCAATCCCAATCATCCTCGGCATTGACTATCATTGACTCCAAGCCACCTGCACAATAATAGACCAAGAATTCAATTTCTGGCATAAGTTCTTAACAACTTGACCCACGTTAGCAAAAACATGCATCATGCAACACCTATGCACTAAAACTCATGACTTTGGTGAATCCCATGAAGTTCACCGCCTTCACAGCACATGAATAGCCTCTGGCCGGTCAGACCACTGCCCCTGGCTGGTTTGACTGTCGCCTGTCAAACCATCTGAGACTTAGGAAAAATTCCAAGTCTCCAGACTTGCATACTCTTTGGAATTTTCAAACTCTATCTACTTTTTCCTCGAAACTCTATTTTCAATAAGACCAAGTGCAAACGCATCCTCTCGTCTTCCTACACACGTGACTTTTGGATGATTGCAAAAAAAATCACATTTTCAACTTTCGGCCGATCTGACCGCTGCATGTGGCCGATCTAACCGTCGTTCCCCCGACCAGACAGACCGCCACCATAGCCGATCAAACCTCCTTAGCCTGACAACAGTCTGAAATTTCTGAAAACGATGGTTTCTCTAAACACATCGACGCTATTGTCAATTGTTCAGTATACTAATATTAGAATCATCTACCCATGATCTCGAGAGAATCCACCGTTGCTCCGAAATGGACGTGTAGGATAAGGCAAAGGCAAAGTTTGTCGTAGCAAAGCCAAAGGCAGAGGATACGTTTCCTAAGATTTGTCCAAGCTTTTATAATTTCTACTTTTGATTGTCATGTAATTTTTGAATATTTTTCTTCA
This sequence comes from Phyllostachys edulis, assembly GCA_036346405.1. NCBI lineage: Eukaryota > Viridiplantae > Streptophyta > Magnoliopsida > Poales > Poaceae > Phyllostachys > Phyllostachys edulis. The sequence continues at coordinate 38,648,465 of CM070553.1, forward strand.
AGTTTTTCTTAAGGATAACGCTTCGGCCCGTGCGTACAATATGGAGGGACAAATCGTACGCCATGTAGAGCTTACTCGCACTGCAACCTGTGGTCCATGTGCGAGATGTAGAGCTCCGTTCACATTTTCCATCACTCATTCCTTGTCCACCAACTGTGAAAAGATAGAGATAAAAATACTTGATTTGATCTCGTTGTGATTGGTTGTATCGCTTACAGTTCTCCTTCTATGTAATTCTGTTTTCCTTGTTTAGCTCCTTCCTTATTCGTTTATCTGCTCCTATAATGTCGTATAGCTCCTTCCTTGTAAACTAATTGGCGTTGCTATTAGTTTGCATCGGACGTATTAGTAGCAATATCTATTAAGCAATGTTGCATACTGTTCTTTGGAATGTTGCATCTGTAGAAAAAAAAATGTTGCGTACTGTTCACGGTGATGTTGCAATTTTTTTCAACGCGTTTTTTTATATGCTTTTTTTTATTTGTGATGTTACAACCGTTGTCCGGGGATGTTGCAACTATTGTCCTAGGATGTTGCAATCGTTGTCCGGGGATGTTGCAAGTGTTGCATCTATAGAAAAAATGTTACATCTGTAGAAAAAAATGTTGCATACTGTTCACGGCGATGTTGCAATTTTTCCAATGCGTTTTTTTCCATATGTTTTGTTTTTTGATTTACGATGTTGCAACCGTTGTCCGGGGATGTTGCAGCCATTGTCATAGGATGTTGCAACCGTTGTCCGGAGATGTTGCAACCGTTGTCCGGGGATGTTGCAACTATTGTTCTAGGATGTTGCAACCGTTGTCCTGGGATATTGCAATCGTTGTTCGGGATGTTGCAATCGTTGTTCGGGGATGTTGCAACCATTGTCCGAGAGATGTTGCATGCAGAGGTATACTTCTGCCCCTTTTGCGTGGTGTGCGTTGCTCCATGCGTCTTCTCTCCCCTTAGGGACTCATGTCGCGGCGACCTGGCTAGTGATGAGCCGACGAGGCAAAAGTGAAAAATGAGTGGTTGGTGAAGCGTCAAGCGACTCACTCCGGTAGAGCGTACATATGCTATGCCACAAAAGTGGGAAGCGCGTTGCTCCCTGGCTTGCCACGCACGGATGCCCCACGATGAGGCTGCTTCGATCAATAACGGCAGGTTAATTGTATTACTCAAACAGACTCCTGGCCGTCTAGATAAACGGGTGATGAAGAGTAGGAAACAGGCAGTGATGTACGGAGTACATCTTGCAAACCGCACACGCGTACGTACGTAGACGACATGCACGAGCGACAACCTTTATTCATAGGGAAACGTTCCCACTCATACGTCCGATCAGATGCTTCGTATCGTACGTGGATGGTAATGCGCCGCACACGGCATCACCGGCGGGGTGAGCACGCCCTTCACCGACACGGACCCACATGAGATGAGTTGCATGAGCGCGGAGGACACCTTGGTCCACATGAGATGAGCTGCATGAGCATAGAGGTTAATCCAACTCTTAGCAAACAAATGCACGAGCTTGTCACCCGGACGGAGCTTATCGTTGGCCACGTCGGCCGCGACCTCATATTCGGGGTGGTGGTACGTGGCATGCGGGGGATCACACGCACCAAGGAGCTTCCTCGCCCACACCGGCCGCACACTGGGCACCTCCATGCTGTGCGTGAGCTCGCCGATGGCTTGCAAGAACCGCGTGACTCCCACCGCGTCCACGAGGTTGTGGCTGATCTGGATGCCGAACAGAAAGCCTCCACACCTCAACGTCGTCACCTTCATGTGCCATCATCGGTGCATGTCACGTAGTACAAAACACAAACTGTTCAATAAGCATCTCCATTTCTTTGGAATGTTGCATCTGTAGAAAAAATGTTGCATCTATAGAAAAAAAATTGCATACTGTTCATAGCGATGTTGTAATTTTTTTTCAACATGTTTCTTTCCAGATGCTTTGTTTTTTGATTTGTGATGTTGCAACTATTGTCCGGGGATGTTGCAACCATTATCCTAGGATGTTGCAACCATTGTCCGGGGATGTTGCAACCATTATCTGGATATGTTGCAACCATTGTCCTAGGATGTTGCAACCGTTGTCCGAGAATGTTACAACCATTGTCCTAGAATGTTGCAACCGTTGTCCAGGGATGTTGCAACCGTTGTCCTAAGATGTTGCAACCGTTGTTCGGAGATGTTGCAACCATTGTCCGGGTATGTTGCAACCATTGTCCTAGGATATTGCAACCATTGTCCGGGGATGTTGCAACCGTTGTCTTAGGATGTTGCAACCGTTGTCCGACGATGTTGCAAGTGTTGCATCTAGAGAAAAAAAATAGAAAAAGAACAATACATGCATGTACCTCCCATGACATTATCATATTATTATCATCGTATCATATCTTCACCTAGACGAGGAAAGCTTGGTGTCATGGCTCGACACGCAATTACCTGCAGGAAGTAGAGAGCCCACATCGACTACTACATGTCTATTTTTGTGTTACGGTGGGCGAACTTTATAGATCGCCAGTTCGAATACAACAAGTTGGCGACAGAAAGAAGACCTTTCTACCGGGCTTCCGTCCTGAACGCACGGGCCACGGCTTGAAATATTATAATTTTTGGACCGTACGGATGGAAACTTCCACCCGTACGTCCGACTCCTAACAGCGCCCTTTGTTTTTTGATTTGTGATGTTGCAGCTGTTGTCCGAGGATGTTGCAACCATTGTCCTAGGATGTTGCAACTGTTGTCCGGGGATGTTGCAAGTGTTGCATCTATAGAAAAAAATATTGCATTTGTAGAAAAAAAAATGTTGCATACTGTTCACGGCGATGTTGCAATTTTTCCAACGCGTTTTTTTCCAGATGTTTTGTTTTTTGATTTGCGATGATGTTGCAACCGTTGTCCGGGGATGTTGCAATCATTGTCATAGGATGCTGCAACTGTTGTCTGGAGATGTTGCAACCGTTGTCCGGAGATGTTGCAACTATTGTTCTAGAATGTTGCAACCGTTGTCCGGGGATATTACAACCATGGTCCTAGGATGTTGCAACCATTGTTCGGAGATGTTGCAACCGTTGTCTGAGGGATGTTGCATGCAGCGGCGTACTTCTGCCCCTTTTGCGTGGTGTGCGTTGCTCCATGCGTCTTCTCTCCCTTTGTTAATTAAAGCTGAAGCTAGCATGCATGCCGATTGCCCTTATTCATATACATATATAGGACCTAGTTAATTAAAGCCGAAGCTAGCATGCATGCCGGTTGCCGATGGATGATCTCTCAGCCCAAGAGACGTTATTTAGTAGTAACGGTTATCTCATTTTCGGACCGTACGAGTGGGAGCTCCCACCCGTACGTCCGTTTCCTAGTCATGCCCTTTTGTTAATTACTCCGGCATAAGCGTGTCATGTATGCTGATATGCGGTCGGTCAGAAAGAAACCAACTAAAAATGACAGGACAAAATCAAACGTTCAGCCTTCCACCAAAAACGCTCCTGTGACTCCCTCGGTCGTAAGCGCGTTAGCCAACCATCTCCCCGTCGGTGCCACTCCGACACCGGCGGCCACCTCCGCCCACCCTCGACCCTCAAGCAGTCTTCCGCCATGTGCCTTCTTCCCCTACCATCTCCCCCCCCCTCCCCAATCACCCCAACCACCCCTTTCCCCCATCCCCGCCCGCCCTAAAATCGCCGCTGTTTTTCCCCAAATCGATTTCGCAATGTCCTTTGTGGCCGACTCGGCGCCGGATGCCCCTAGTCCCGGGATGGTTTCGCTGGACTACGGCTCTAGAGATGACCGCCTAGAGTCAGCGGGCCACCTGCGTCTGACGCCGGATCCTTCCAACTCTGGAAAATCCTCTTCGACTGGCACCGTTCTGTCCTCCAGCCGGCCTATCTCAGCGTCTAGCACAAATAAGGAGGTGAGAGGTGGGGGGAGTGAGATGGCGCCAACCCTTTATCAGTGGTTTCAGGTCGCCTGCGTCGCAGCCTACATACTGCTCACGAGCCTCTCTCCTCAATAGCTCCTCAACAAATCTCCCCCAAAACCCGTTTGCTGTCTCGTTGACCTAACAAAGCCCCTGTGTTGGAAAGCCTGCCGACTACTCTCCTCTCAGCAAATGCGACTGAGGTGGGTGAGGGCAGTGATGCTGGCAGAGAAGCTCGGCAAATGGGTGTAGGATCTGCTTCAATTCTACTCCAGGTGATTAAGAAGAATATGCCTTCTGCTTGGGTACAAAAAGTGAAGCTTGCTGCCCACAATCAAGCAGCTCTGTTGAATGCGTCGGGTGGTTGGAATTTGGCTGCTGATAATCAAGTCTCCACTGGCGAAGTGGATTACAGCGGGCAAGGAGGTTGGCGCAAGTTTATGCCGCGTTACTGGTGGAGAAGCAATGCTGGGAGCGGACGCATTAAAGGCAACAACTTTGCAAAGCGGCATGTTTTGAATTATGCTTTCAATCTATTACTTGTATTCAAATTGCAAATGTTGCATTTTTGCAAAATAATCACAAAAGCCATTCCTTTGGAATAAGCCTGCATCTATAAATTGCATTCTGTGGTATGACTTGCGAGTACGGTGTGTACTCATGCTTGTTGTAAAACATGCAACAGAAGAGGAGGAGTCTTCACCTGCTTTCGAGGAGGAGTTCATCGAAGGTGTTTGATCGTAGGGTCTTGATCCCAGTCAGTTGTCTATGGTGAATTGATGGGATTCCGCTGAAGTTTCTTTGTTTCGCTGCTATTTTATTTCTTTGTTAGTCCTGCGTGGCTTAATAATTGTAAACTCGACCATAAGGTCAAAACAACTATTTGTTATCAAATTACTCGTTTATGTTATTAATTGCTTGTGTGGATCGATATTCACCTGTGTTGACACTGTGTGCACTAGCGTGATCCTGGACTAGTGCATTATACACCGAGGGTCCAGAATTGCATATTTTGGGTCCCGACATCTATCCTATGTCTGCAAGAAATAAAACTCGTAGTAATAACACCTAGCTTGGCAATTGAGCTTGTAGGTGGGAGACTCCTTGGCATGGCTTACAAACTAGCTGATGAAACCAGGGGAGGTATATTGGTCTATTGGGACCAATCACTAATGCAGATGGATAATTTAATCATATTAAATAAGTCTATCACAATGAGGGTTAATCCACTAGATGGGGCTCAACCTTGGTTCTTGTCCGCTGTATATGGTCCACATGAGGACCATCACAAGCAGGCGTTCATGGAGGAGCTCAAACATATCCATGATGTGATTGATGGGCCTTGGCTGATAATGGGCGATTTCAACCTCATCTATCAAGCATCTGATAAGAACAATCAAAATCTCAATCGAAGGCTAATGGGGAGTTTCAGAGTGGCAATTAACCACTACGAGCTAAAGGAGATCCATCTTCAAGATCGCAGATTCACCTGGTCCAATGGTCAACGTAACCCAACCTTGGAGAGGATTGATAAAGTTTTTTGTAACTTACAGTGGGATCTGGCTTTCTCAGATTGCGGACTGCGAGCGCTTTCATCCTCAATCTCTGATCATTGTCCACTATTGATTACCGGTGAAGAAAGGGCGAGACTGCCCAGAAGGTTCAGGTTTGAAAATTATTGGCCGCTCATGATCGGGTACAATGAGGTGGTTCAAGAGGCGTGGTCTCAACCGGTCCAAGATGTGGACCCGATAAAGTAATTGGTTGTCAGAATGCAAAGAACTGCAAGGGCCCTTAGAACTTGGAGTAGATCGTAGATTGGTGACATCAAATCTCAAATGCACTTAGCTCTTGAAGTGATCCTCTGGTTTGATAAGGCACAAGAATAGCGTCAACTCTCACTTCAAGAGCATGACCTTCGCGCAGCTTTGAAGCTAAGAATCTTGGGACTGGCAACCATCCAGAGAATGAAGTGGAAGCAGCGCTCTAGGCTGAATTGGCTGTGACTTGGAGATGCAAACTCCAAATTCTTTCACTCAAAAGCAAATTTGAGAAGAAGGAAGAAGCTAATCCACACTTTAAACCACCAAGGCAATGTGTTCACACTCCACGCAGAAAAGGAGGAGCCCCTTGCCAAGCACTACACTGAGATTTTGGCTACTGCGAAGCCGGCCGACCAGATCTTTGCATGGGACAACCTTGGACTAAATGTGATGCCAATCGGTGCTTACATTGAACTGGAGCGCCCATTCACAGAAGATGAAATCAAGGCAGCAATAAATGAAATGCTGGCAAACAAAGCCCCTAGGCTAGATGGGTACAATGGGCGTTTCTTCCGTGCAAGCTGGGACATCATAAAAGAGTCCATGCTCACCGTGTTTCAAAAGGTGCACAACCTTAGCAGTCTCTACTTTGAGAAAACAAACACGGCAAACATAATTCTTCTCCCAAAAAAGGACCAAGCAACTGAGATCTCTGAGTTTAGACCTATTAGCCTGATTCACAGCATTGTCAAGATACTTTCGAAGCTCTTATCTCTCAGGCTTTCAAAGTATATGGATGGTCTCATTTCTGTGAGCCAAAGTGCGTTCATTAAGAGGCGAACTATACAAGACAATTTCCTCTATGTGCAGGATGTTGCCAGAAGTTTTCACCGGTCAAAGACACCGATGTTCCTACTAAAAATAGATATCACAAAGGCCTTTGACTCCATCTTATGGCCATACCTGCTGGACATGCTACAGCACAGAGGTTTTGGCAGTCGATGGAGGGCATGGATGGCAATGTTGCTCGGCACATCAACTTCGAGGATTATCCTTAATGGCTTTCAGGACCAAAGGATAAATCACCGGTGGAGTACGGCGGCAGGGGACCGCTCTTTCCCTACTTTTTATTCTTGCAATTGACGTCCTGCATCGCATCCTCGAAGTTGCGGACCACCAAGGATGGTTAACCCCACTGGATGGAAGATTAGTGAAGGCAAGATTATCAATGTATGTGGATGATGCAATGATCTTCTTGTCACCAACTAAGGAAGACATTGATAACCTCAAAGAAATGTTACGGGTATTCGGAGAGGTAACGGGGCTCAACATAAACATCTCTAAAAGTGCGGTTATAGCAATTCAATGCCAGTCGCTTCACCTAGACGAAATTTTGAAAAACTTCCCAGCTACCCGAGCGCAATTGCCTTGCAGCTACCTAGGACTGCCTATATCCCATCGCAAACCAAGGAAGGTACAGTTCCAACCTCTCTTGAACAAGGTTCAAAATAGACTAAGTGGCTACAAGAGGAGCACTTTATCGCGAGCAGGGAGGCTCGTGGTGCTTAATGCAGTGATCATAGCCATTCCGATGTACCATTTGACAGCTACTAAGTTACCGGTGTGGGTCCTAAAGCAAATAGACAAGCGTCATAGAGCTTGGTTCTGGACGGGGGAGGATATTTGCACTAGAGGAAAATGTTGGGTGAATTGGAACATGGTCTGTCGTCCAAAAAAGTTTGGGGGCTGGGGGTTCTGGCTCTTCAACAATTTAGCCGGGCGCTGCATCTGCGATGGCTTTGGTATCAATGGAAGGTACTAGACAAGCAATGGAACGGGATGCCGCTTCCATTAACAGAGACCGATCGAGAACTGTTTCGGGCATCCACAACGATAACAATCGGCAATGGCGAAAAGGCAAACTTCTGGAAAGACCGGTGGCTAGATGCGAGGTCACTAAAAGAACTGGTTCCGGGACTTTTCCGTATTGTGGCCAGGAAAAACAGAACATTGTCCCAAAATGCGCTTGATGACATCACTTGGAAATGGACGGCGTCAGGTAACTATTCGACAAAATCAGCTTATGATGTACAATTCATAGGTGTGGTGGAAGCACCATTTAGAGAGTTGTTCTGGAATACCTGGGTGCCGCAAAAGTGTAAATTTTTTGCATGGATTTTCATTTAGCATCGACTGCCTACGGCGGACATCCTAACCCGTCATCATATGCAAAATGATCATTGGTGCCCTTTATGTACGGACAATCCGAAAACAGTCATGCATCTGTTCGTTGATTGCTCCTACGCCAGACTTGTGTGGTCCTTAGTAACTAACTGGGCACAACGGGATAACCTGTATCCCACCCGTTGGTCATTACGGACAAAAATGGTGGATTGGTAGTTTGACGTCTACCTATCAGGTGGGAGCACTTGCAGAAAAGGCTAAGCGTCGCTCATAGTGCTAATTTTGTGGCACATATGGAAAGAAAGGAATAGATAGATTTTCCAGCATCAAAGGCAAACTCCGACTGGGCTGCTGTCTATAATCAAGGAGGAAGCCTCGGCTTGGATTCAAAGTGAAGCGACTAAGCTCCAAACATTCTTGCATGGTGAAGGATCGACATAGGCAGGGAGGTTGCTGGGTAGAGGTGCCTAGTGCTGGCCTTTTTGTTGGGGGCCGGCTATAAGTTATGTTTAGCTATATGTATGTTTGTGTTTTCGTTTTTCTTTTTGGCGTGTGTTTTGGCTCTCAAAACTTTTTTGTATTTTTTTTTCTCCTCTCTTTAATAAAATAACGGCTAGCAGTTTCCTCAAAAAAAAATGACAGGACCTCGCATTTTTTTTATTTTTATCTTTGCTTCTGTGTTCAATCGGATTGATCGCTGCAACGCTGCAAACTTCTGTGCATACGTAGGTATCTGTCGACGTTTTTCATCATGGACGTGGCCTCGACGATACCTTTCCAAGGCCTGGCCTACCTCATCACCGGCGAGGTCAGGGAAGGGGTCGCGTACAGCCTGCTCGGTATCCTCCGGCTCTGGCGTCTCAGGAAGGTCAAACAGTTCTTCACAAGGTAAGCAACAACACTGAATAAAAACATTTTCGGCGCATGACGAACTTTAAGTAGTCAGCGATGGCAGAATGATCTGAGCCTAACCACACGTAGTTAATTCGTCAGGCTAGAGAAGGACATCAGGTTCAGCTACTTCTGGATACGCTGCGCACGGCTCGTCGCGGTAAGCAGATTGTTTCGATCAGATCACAGGTGCAACTAGCCTGAATTTTTATGAGGTTTGTCTGAAATCTGAAAGCGTTCTTGCTTGGTGGACGCGTACGTGCAGGTTACCCTGTTCCTTGTGCACTGCGCCGGATGCCTGTACTACCTCATCGCCGACCAGTACCCGCACAAGGAGAAGACGTGGATCGGCGCGGTGATCCCCAACTTCCGGCAGGCGAGCCTGCGGATCCGGTACATATCGTCCATCTACTGGTCCATCACCACCATGACCACCGTCGGCTACGGCGACCTGCACGCCGAGAACACCGTCGAGATGATCTTCAACATCTTCTACATGCTTTTCAACCTCGGCCTCACCGCCTACCTCATCGGCAACATGACCAACCTCGTCGTCGAGGGCACCCGCCGCACCATGGAGTTCGTAAGATTCAACCCAAAACAAAAGCACTCTTGGCATTTCATCATCAAACTTAATATTCAATGTATGAATATGAGTGCGATTTTCTTTTGTAGAGGAACAGCATTCGGGCTGCATCGAACTTCGTGGGCCGGAACCACCTGCCGCCGAGGCTGAAGCAGCAAATACTGGCCTACATGTGCCTCAAGTTCAGGGCAGAAAGCCTGAACCAGCAGCAGCTCATGGACCAGCTGCCCAAGTCCATTTGCAAGAGCATCTGCGATTACCTCTTCCTCCCTGTTGTCAAGGACGTCTACCTCTTCAAGGGGGTCTCAAGAGAAGTGCTCCTACTCCTGGTAAGAATCATGTACCAATTCATCTGCTTCAAACAACCAATGTGAAAATCAGAAATGACACAAGAATAATGTTCTTGATTGCCATGATGAATGTTGTACGCAGGTTACTAAGATGAAACCGGAGTACATACCGCCGAAGGAGGACGTGATCGTGCAGAACGAGGCGCCAGACGACGTGTACATCGTTGTCTCCGGTGAGGTGGAGGTCATCCAATTCAACGGCGATGGGGAGCAGGTGGTGGCCACGCTGGGGACGACGGACATCTTCGGCGAGGTGAGCGCGCTGAGCGACCGATCGCAGAGCTTCACGTTCAGGACGAGGACGCTGAGCCAGCTGCTGAGGCTGAAGCAGGCCGCGCTCAAGGAGGCCATGCAGAGCAAGCCCGAGGACAGCGCTGTCATCATCAGGAACTTCCTAAAGGTGACGCATAGTTCAGACTTCACGCTTCTCTGAACAAAATTGTTTTCACGTCTTTCATCAGGTTTCACAAAATGATGATACTGTGTATGTTGCAGCATCAAATTGAGATGCACGACATGAAGGTTGATGACTTGCTGGGGGACAACACCGGAGAGTACGACGACGGCAACATACCGTGCAACCTCCTGACGGTCGCCGCGACGGGGAACAGCAGCTTCCTTGAGGATCTCCTCAAAGTAGGGATGGACCCTGACGTCGGTGACTCCAAGGGAAGAACTGCATTGGTAAGATAACACATAGAATTAGAGTCGCAACTCATAAGAGCATTTGCATTTTACACAACCATTTTGTCAGCTCGAACCTTTTGTGGTGTGATCCAAATTAATGTGATGTACTAATTTGGGCACTGTTCTTGGCATTGGCAATGCCACTCACAGCACATAGCAGCATCGAAGGGGTACGAGGACTGCGTCCTGGTTCTACTCAAGCACGCTTGCAACGTAAACATCAAGGGTAATCACAAATAGCTAACAATTCGTAATCAGGTACGTTTCATTCTGAAAAAAATGCTAACAATTCGTGATTGATTTAACTGCAGACGCGCAGGGCAACACGGCGCTGTGGCAAGCCATCGCGGCGAGGCACCACAAGATCTTCAACATCCTGTACCACTTCGCGCGCATCTCGAGCCCGCATGCCAGCGGCGACCTCCTATGCCTCGCGGCGCGGCGCGGGGACCTCGACACCCTCCGGGAGCTCCTGAAGCACGGCCTGGACGTCGACTCGGAGGACCACGACGGCGCCACCGCTCTGCGCGTTGCTCTGTCCGAGGGCCACGCCGACGTGGCCAGGTTCCTGGCCATGAACGGGGCCAGCGTGGACAAGGTGAACCTCGACGACGGCTCCACCCCGCGGCCCGCGACGGTGTCTCCTGCCGAGCTGCGCGAGCTCCTGCAGAGGCGGGAGGTCGGCCACCCGATTACCATCTTCGACTCGCCGGCGGCGGCGGCCGTCCGGGAGGTCGGCTCGTCGGGGGACAGTCGTCAACCGAGGTTCCTGAGCACAAGGTCAGACAGCGTGCACTGGCCCAGGGTGAGCATATACAAGGGCCATCCATTCGTCAGAAACCATAGCTCAGAAGCCGGCAAGCTGATCAATCTGCCCGGCACGATGGAAGAATTCAAAGCCATCATTGGTACGTGCAGGAAACCATGCACTGGAGCATACTAGTTACCTGCATTTTGTTGCAATGATAATCAAATTAAACCATGTGCTTGTCTTGCAATGATAATCAAATTAAACCATGTGTTTGTCTGTCTTTCTTCAGAAGAGAAACTGAAACTGGATGCGGAGAACGCGCTGATCGTGAACGATGAAGGGGCCGAGATCAACTCGATCGACGTGATCCGGGACAACGACAAGCTGTTCATTGTCACCGAAGAGCATATGAGGATGTTGGCGTCGATGGACTCGGTGGCTGCGTCATAGCACATTACATGTAGATACAGGTATTTCAGTAGTTCATCTCATATTTGTGCTAGCTAGTTTTTCCTCTGAATAATCCAGTCATCTCTGTGGCAACGATTCAAGAAACATGAGCAGTGCCACCCGAGTGACTTGCCATGTTTCCATTGGTACATGGAGACTACAGAGAGTGCAATTGTATGATTGATATGATGTTGACGGACGGGATTGGGAAATCGGCCGTAAATAGGCTTCACCCGTCTTTTTTATCATGACTTCACGACATTTCAGCGAGCTACTATGAACAGATGCAACAATGCCATGACCAGTAATGTGATGCGATGAGGCAGTATGTCTTCAGTAGTCGAACTTCCCAATCAGCTGTGATGATACGTATATATTTACCGTGGTGAGCGTGCGTGTAGGGTGCAGATTAAAATCACCGAGGGACTGTGAAAAGTTGAGTAGTTGACATCAGGTATATCATCATTCTTTTTTAAGAGGAGGTATATCATCGTTCTTGATCATGAAACACAGGTAGAGCGCTAGTCGGCCACGTCAATTTCTAACCGGTTTCAGTCCAAACAAGCCTACGGCCTACGACCGACTTTGAGGCAACTCAAATCATACCCGTCCATCCAGGGCGGAGCCAGGATTTAGGCATAGGATGCGGTGAGCAAGTAGGCAACAAGGCAGCAGAAGAAGAGATAACACCACAATTAAACTAGTCTTCAACGTAGCATGAATAGCAAAACAAACACACACACATATATATATATATATATATATATATATATATATATATATATATATATATATATATATATATATATAATATATTTTGAAAGAAAATTACACATTTTTTGTTTAAATTAGGATCTGCATGTAATATCTCGTGTAGGTATGACGTGTCAATCATGACCTGAAATTTTCTACCTTTTGGACACTATTGCCAAGAATGAGACAATAAAGAGGAATGGTTCAGAACACCGTAGTTATCTGTTGATCCGTGGTGGTATCTTCAATTTAAAATAGAATCTTAAAAATATTTAGTTTATTTATCACTGCACATGTCTCAAATACCAATGACTTAAGGGGTATTTGAGCTGTAACTAGCAAATTTCGTTAAGAGGTGCAAATATAGACTCTAGTACTTTGTAAGACTATCAAATTGGACACTAATCTCTTAGTACTAGTACTAGTACTTAGTGACACCTAAGTAGTAAGTAGTACTAGTCTCTAACTAACTTACTGTCACCTAAATTTAATATCAATTAGCATCTTGGAGAACTAATAAATTAGTACTTACAAAACTAAACTAGTATGTACCTATCACTGAAATTTAGTCTGAATTAAACACAGTGAAAAACTAACAGGCTAGTACTAGACTTAGAGTAGAGGCGCCTAGTACTTGTTTGGTTGGCGTCTGGCCTAAAAAAAGTGGTCTCAAGGTGTCGGAAAGTAGATAAATTTTTTGCCGGTAGTATGGTTTGGTTGGACTTGATCCATTAGTAAATAAAAAATAGACCGTTGGATCGAAAATAGGAATGGTAGATGGAGGCTGGCTCTAGGCGTTCGATTTTTACTAAGATCTACTTGGTGGCAAAGGCAGAGAGAATGCAACCAAGCAAATGATCGGGTCGACTCCGGCTCGCTCGGGCCCAGCATGTTGGCTCGAGGCCAAGCAAATGAATCCATGGGGTGGGGAGGCCCCTACCAACCCCATTATCTCGAGCCTTTCGATCTCGTGGATGAACGGCTCTGAGGCTTTAAGGGCTGTTTGGTTCAATGCCTAAGCAAATCTTACCAAACATTGATAATACTCTTGTATTTTAGTCTTTATTTAGTTTGATGACAAATTTTGGCATTGCCTTTAATACTTTGGTAAGCCCTAACGTTGCCCAGCCAATTCCTTGGCAAAACTTAGGTTGCAAATTTGGCCGCCAAGGCCGCCAAAAATTGGCGTGGCAGGAAGTAGCAATTGAGGACACATGCAGCACCTGGTTGGACTTCATTAGTAGCATTGATTGTATGTTAAGTTTGATTCAATGCCTTAAAATGATCATATTTTCTAAACCGGATATCCGATTTGTAATCCGTTTGAACCGTTTTGTTCCTTGTCATTTTATCAACAAAATAAGACCCATGTTGACATATTTTGGGGGAAAAATAGATATCATGCGGGATCCATGTGTGGTAATCACCATTTTGACAAATTTTGACATGGCTGCAATCCAAACACATAAATTTCGGTATTGTCGTTAATTAATATGGCTACGATTCAAACACTATTTTTTGCCCAGATTTTAGTATTGACTAGGTTTTAGCATTACTAAAATTTTAATATAGATACCTGGGTGGTAAACCCAATAGCCCTGAATACGAGGGGAGCATTCAATTCAATGCTCGTTGTTCGCCGTGTCATGCTCTGAAGAACTTTTTTTTATTAATTAACCTTTTTTTGAATTTTATTTTAAAGTTAAACCCCGATGCACTTTATTTCTAATTTCGACTTTTGGTCACGCCATGAGTGGTGATATGACAAAACAACACTTTCACGCCACGTAATAAACCCCAAAATAGCATTTTTGTCACGCCATCCGTCAGGGCGTGACTAGTCATCGATCGCCACGCCACTTCCAAAGGGCGTAACAAGAGTTTGACCGTATCGGTGACGCTTCGTGTCATTATCCCAAGGATAATGACATTTAGGCATACGGATTACTATTCGCTTGCTCAGAGAACACCGCCCAACGAATAGTAAGCCATTATCGATTGCGCAATGTAACAATAAGATAGAAACTGCATTTTATTCCAAAGAATTGCCACGCAGGCTATGGTTCTTAATACAAATATTAAACAACTACAAAGGGAAACTTCTCCGCTTCTCTCGCTCACCTCAAGCACCGCCACCTACTCGCCCCAATTGTCAAACATGGCGCCCATCTCGCCTCGTCCTCGTAGTTCGCACCTTCACCTCCTCAGTAGTTTTTCAGATCAAGAAATCCTCGTCCCCACGGATAGCTCACGGACGCGATCTACAAAGGAGAATACTAACAAGGTTGAGTACAAATTAATGTACTCAAGAAGCATGAATAGCAAAGAATGCATCGATGAACTATCTCTACATTGTTACAAGTTCTATCTCTTCTTTCGAAAATAAGTTATTTGAAACATTAGGTGGCAATTTTATTCTCGAAGTGACTACTAATCACTTTAGAGAAGAAAGACCCTAATGTTCCTCGAGACTCCCATCCAGAGACCGCATGAATTCATGATCTCGACAAAGATCGCGCAGCTTGTACCACTTTACCCATAGCAACTCAACTCTCTCGAGCTAGGTTCACCGTGATTTTTTGATGCATTTCAAGTTCGTAATACGTAACGCTTTCCTGCTACGTGATTTAAGCCTCCACGCATTACATTCCGCTTGTGCCGATTCACACGCTGTCGACCTTCGCCATCCACCGAAGTTCCAAGACGTTGGTTGGGGATGCTTTCTATCCCGCCTCAACACTCCACCTTAGCGCTTATAGCGCCTTGGATCCCCCACTTCCCGCCTCTCCTCACGGTTCTCGGGTTTCTCCATTCTTCTATCCTCATATTACTTACCCTGTGGAGATTAAAATCACGTAACAAGGTAGCATTTTCGCCACCAAACGGGACAAATGGTTGGTATCGAATTTACTACTTGCATCGAGCAAGAGTTTGTCTCGTCTTATATTATAACCATATGTAAAAGGGCCCACCTCTTACCTCATCGTCATCGCCGCCTTTCATGTTCTCGCCAGGCCCCTTTTACCCACCATAAGTAATCTATCTCTATATCACTATCATTCATTTCCATTCATCATTCATTCTCATTCATTCAATTTTTCTAACTCATTTCCATCTAAATCAAATCAATTTAGTTTTTCAGAAACCGCTTTAATGCAATACGATAATAGTGCGTAAATACGGTTTACATTTGAGATAGCTATGTTGATGTTCAAGAGAATCGCTTGTTTTAGAACCGGAGGAAAGATCGGCGATGATGACTTTCTCGTCCGCGGCTCCCGTCAAGATCGCTCGCTCTTCAGAGTAATCGGCAAAGACGTAATAGCGATAATAAGTAAATACATAGTTGATTTTGGGTGATATATAAATATTTGTTAGCGACTCCTTAATTGTCAAGACAATTAATTTAATAAACAATTTTTTTTGGGAACTACACCGAGTTAGCATTTCCTGCTCACGCTTAACTACAGAATACGGCCATTACTACGATTAGCAATTTTAACGCTACCGATTAACTTTGATTGATTAATTAGACAAGCTTCCGATTAAAAAGGATTAACAAAGAATTAAATAAACAATGATAAATAGTTAACAAACGTAAGTCGGAGAAAGAAATCGATAATCGCAACAGGAATAAAACTAACTAAATCCTTAACCTAATCTCCTAATCTACCCTAAACCTAACCCTAACACCCCTAACCCTAACACCCACAACACACACACACACACACTACACACCGACACCCACACACGCGCACACACACCACCCCAACACCCAAAGACACACGCACACTACACACCCCCACACCGCTTTTCTCCCTTACCTCTCCACTTTCCTCACTTTCTACCGCCACGGAGGGGATGAACTTCCCGCCCCCGCCGGCCGCCCGCTGGCGCCTGCCTCACGGACCAGCCGCCGCAGATCCACGCCGACGCCACCACCGCCTGCCGCAACGCCCACCCGGCCGTCGCTCGCCGCGCTTTGCCGCCGCCCATGGCGCCGCTGCTTCGAGGTGCCGCCACGGTTCTGCCGCTTACGCTGCCTTCCTCGTCCACGCCATTGCCTCTCAGGCTCCTCGCCCCCTCTAGCCGGGCGGCGTAGGGCCGGCGCCACGATTGCCCGCCGCTTCACCGCTGCCGCCTCTGGTGGCCCACGGCCGGCCTCGCCTCCACCATCGCCAAGCCTTCCAGGCCGCATCCCTTTCCCTTTACGCCGCGACGCTGCCCATGGTTTTGGCCATACCACCGACGACGCCCACGGCCTCACCTCCATCACTACCATGTCATTGCCATCGGGTTTGTTTCACCGACCCTCCTCTACCTACCGCCTCCTCTATTGTTCGTGATGATGGATGATGACCGATGATCTCAGGCTGATGATGAATGGGTGCATGCCGCGTCGTTGGGATTATTGAGATTTGATTTGGGATTGATGGTTGATGCCAGATACTTGTGATGCAAACAAAAGTGGACTGGGTTACCTCCCCGGGTTTTGTGACGGGAAAGGATGGTAGTGCCGGCCTCGAGCCGGTGTTTTCTCTTCTCCTCGCCGATGATCGACTGGCCCCGTGGTCGCTTTGTCGATGGATTCGAGGCCGCTGCCACGCCGCCTCTTGACTCCTCGCTTCTTTCTTTCTTGCTCACGGCATCGCTGCCTCCTTGTTTTGCTTGCTTCTCCTCCTTCTCGCCTCCCTCTTTCTCCCCGCCTTCCTGCAACCGTGTGATGTTGTGTCGGGTCCGGTAGGGGAAAATGAATCTGCTATCTCTCATTGGGGTGATGGACTTGGTGTCGCTACTGCTTTGGGGAGATGAATGTTGGCTTGTGCTTACTCGGGGTTGAATGTGGATGCTTGCTTATGCCGGGTCGTGGGTTTGTTTTTGTCAGGAGATGAATGTGGGAATGAGCCGGCTTTGGCTGGCTTTGTGTCAAGTTATTTTGTGTTGGCTTTATGCTTTGTGCCGCCTCCCTTGTGCTTGCCGGATGTGTGCCGGCCGGGAGGTGAATGAACTTGTCGCTCTTGGTTGGCTATTATCATCCCGTGTTGTGGTAATTTATTTTTACCGCCATACCGCTTCCCTGCTTACCTTCCGGCCGCTTTCATCAGGGCTTTCCGCCGATCGAATAATATATCAGGTGTTGGATTCGCTGTTCGATGATGTCTTCAACAGAGGGTAGGGTAAATGGGGACGACTGTTGATTCTCACAGACCCGTGAGGCTTTGGCCGAGGGATGAAATGTTTTACTGCTAGGGCTTTCGACGCCGATGATGATACCCACGAAGTGACAGTATCGGCGACCTTGATGGTCGATATCTTGACGATCAAGGAGCCGCTAACTCCGGCTGGTCCGGGTGTCTTGATGGTCAAGGGACCGATCGCTCAGTCGCCTGCATCTATCGACTTCGATACCGACGGCAACTTTACTTTAATAATACCGCTGTTTATTGCCTAACCACGCCGGCGAAGAATGGTACGCTCGCAGTGTTCTGGATGACAAGGATGACACCAGTGGTTTGAGGGATTGGCGATCGATTTAGCAAGGACACAAGGATGGCTTAAGGCCAAAGGCAAGGATACAAGGAGGGCTTCACGAGATGCAAATTCAACACTTTAGAAATGAATGTAACTATTATGAGTTGTAACTATTCATGCACAATTGATGTAATGAAATGATAATGGTACAATCGCTATTGGATGCAAAGATTCTATTGTAATATGATATGCACTACGGATGAATGTATATACCGGATCGTATGTATGATGTATTGATCAACCGAGAATGGAAATGCGACTTCGATTATGAATGATACTATTGTTGCAATGGTGATTGATGAATGCAATTGGCTAATGAGTATATGATGAGATGATGCACTTTAATGATTGATGATCCAATGAATGCCGACTTGATGAATGATGAATGATGCGATGCTCATGACGTAAACACAACACTCACTAAACTAATCTACCGAAACACGCCATAGCTTACCGCTAAAACGAGATTAATTACCGCTAACTACCGATTAACGCAACTAGATTAGGTTCAGAAAACGCGTCCTCACATCCTACTCCTTGGAACAATTTCGCCCCCAAATTGGGGTTGCTTAGGAGGAAAGGTTCTCGAGGCGCACCGCGACGACGCTTCATCGCCTCCACTAACAAAGCATAGACAAGAGCGGCTTACTGGAGAGAGGAAGTAATACTATACCCGCTGTCGCACTTGATGCTTCTCCACCGCATGGCCACGTGACGTCAGCGTGTTTTGCCCTCTTTTAGTCCCTCGCGATGAGTTGCTTGTCTCCACCTGGTTTATATGAGTGACCATGGTGGTGCCGAGCAGCGGTCTTGGCACAAATGCTCGTGGTGGTGGAGTCCAAGACATTCTTCGCAAGGGGGATAGCTGATCTTACGATGACCAGTCGTCTGCAATTGTAGCATGCATCCGCTCTCTCGCATAATCCTTCGCTAAGTGGTTCCTTTACACTTCCCACGCCTAATTGCTATGGGCACCGGTTGCGGCCGGGTTATCGTATCCGCAGAGGTGGGTCGAAGGTTGTTGCCGAGGTGGCCCGTGACACTTGTGGTTGCCGCGGTGGCATATATAGGGGTGAGGTCTCGCGAAAGCGATGAGTGATGGTGATCGGTCTTTGCTTTCTTCCTTCGCTTCTTCAAAGGAGGTTGGAGTGCTCGCTCTCCGTGATTATGGCTCATAACTGTGTCTTGGAATTCGTGATTTTGTGGATGGACAGAGCATTTTAAGATATGGGTGCATGCCATCCAGAATTTCTATTTTCTTCTTCCGACGACGCTTGGCTGAGCGTGAGCGAAAGATCATTGAATTGACTCAAATATTCAACCATCTTTTTCCCGCCTTTGAGTTAGAGCTCAAACTCTCTTCTTCGCCCATGCTTCCCGTGAGGCACATGTGTTTCAAAGGAAACGATCCCGAATTCCGCCAAGTGATGGGTTGCTCACGACACTAAGCTATTTAAGAAGTTAAGCCACCACGGGTCAAGGGTCCAGCTTAATCGTGCGAAGCATATCGAACCTTTCTACATCGAGCATCCGACCGTTCAACTTTTTATCCACCTCTTCTAGCCAATCATCAAGGCCCAAAGGATCGGTTGCTTTGGCAAAAGTGGAGGGTGAGTCTCGAGGAAGTCGCCTGCACTAACCCCGCGGTTTGGCCGAGATGTGGTAGGGCTACTCGAGCTAGAGCGCCCATGAAGCGGTTCTCGCTTTTGAGCTTCCTTCCGGAGTTTTCGAGGAATCGCAAAACGCTTGGCCATTAGGCTTAGGGAATCGCTGGCTCGTGACTGGCAGCTATCGGTTTCTCGCATGGTAGTAGCTTGAGGTTGGACAGTGCCGCTCATTGGGGTTTGTCATGGGATTCTCTTGTCCGATCGTGGCATGAGTTCCAATGTCAAACCCAGCTCACGCTTTTCGCTTCTTGATGTTCCATCCTCGCAGGGAGATGCTTAGAGAAGGGTTGCACATTAGCCGATACACTTGGGGTTATTAGCAATTTTTAGGCGCCTAGCTGCTTAGTTTTTAATTAGTTATTTACGATTCAAGAAGAGTTGCAGAGAGGAGAGGTCATTTTATTTATCCGATAGAGTTACGCCAGCAGTTGGTTGGATTGCCACACACACGATAGCCAAATAACACCAAGAAACAAGGAGTCGCAAAAGATCCAAATCCTATTCTAGCCGAGGCTCTTGTGCTCACCACGCTTGAGATCTCGTTTCAAGACCGCCCAAACCACGTGTTTGGGACCGCCGAGCTTGCCTCGAGTGCGAACTCACACTACCTCGATCCACGTGCCTGTGCACGCCGAGATCCTGCTTCGAGACCGCCTAATCAAGGTTGGGAAACGCCAGGCTCATTCTCGAGTACGCCCAGACTTCGCCCTGGTACGCCAGAGCTACACGCCGAGTGCCACGACCACTCGTCCGAAAACTGGCGTATGGGATAAGACATTTTTTACACCGCCGCCTATTACCTTTATTTCCTTTAAGTGATTACGAATTACTCGAGATGTCGATTTTGATCATTTTTGGTGATATAGATGAAGAGGTAAAGAAGCTAACTGCATGGTCCATACTTATCCCGAGATTGGAAAAGGTGTCCACGCCAGAAGTTCTACTTCATGCCTCTAATCCCAAGATGAGAACTTACAACCTTATATTGAGAACCCTTCGCTTATAACCTTCAATCTTCTATCCTATGTTGGATGGCTAGCCCGATAGGTTATTTAGCAACGGATAACGGCACACGCTTCCTCAAGACTCTCTCGAACGCAAGATCGAAGTCTAAACCTCCTACGGCGAAAGGTTCTACGTTAGCGTGTCATTACCCAAGGAAGGTGAGAGTTCTAACATATTACTTTTGAAACGGGACAGAATAGAAATTGATATGGAGAAGAGAGTTAATAAGGTAATTATCGTAATATAGCGAGAGAAAAAGCACACCTAAGTTCTTGCTACAGCTTTATTTTATTAGCGTGGTTTGATCGTATTGCTCGATACCACTCGGTGACGCTCGTGTCATTATCCCAAGGATAATGACACTTTAGGTATACGGATTACTATTCGCTTGCTCAAGAGAACACCGCCCAACGTAATAGTAAGCCATTATCGATTATGCAATGTAACAATAAGATAGAAACTGCAGATTTTATTCCAAAGAATTGCCACGCAGGCTATGGTTCTAATACAAATATTAAACAACTACAAAGGGAAACTTCTCCGCTTCTCTCGCTCACCTCAAGCACCGCCACCTACTCGTCCCCAATTGTCAAACATGGCGCCCATCTCGCCTCGTCCTCGTAGTTCGTGACCTTCACCTCCTCGTAGTTTCTTCTCATCAAGAAATCCTCGTCCCACTCGATAGCTCCACGACGCGATCTACAAAGGAGAATACTAACAAGGTTGAGTACAAATTAATGTACTCAAAGAAGCATGAATAGCAAAGAATGCATCGATGAACTATCTCTATCAAGTTGTTACAAGTTCTATCTCTTCTTTTCAAAATAAGTTATTTGAAACATTAGGTGGCAATTTTATTCTCAAAGTGACTACTAATCACTCGGAGAGAAGAAAGACTTCTAGCGGTTCTCAGAGACTCCCATCCAGAGACCTGCATGAATTCATGATTCGACAAAGATCAAGCAGCTTGTACCACTTTACCCATAGCAACTCAACTCTCTCGAGCTAGGTTCACCGTGATTTCCTTTGATGCGATTTCAAGTTCGTAATACGTAACGCTTTCCGCTACGTGATTTAAGCCTCCACGCATTACATTCCGCTTGCGTTTATTCAACACGCTGTCAATTCGCCATCCACCGAAGTTCCAAGACGTTGGTTGGGGACAGCTTCTATCCCGCCCCCAACACTCCACCTTAGCGCTTATAGCGCCTTGATCCCCCACTTCCGGCCTCTCCTCACTGCTCGGGTTTCTCCATTCTTCTATCCTCATATTACTTACCCGTGTGGAGATTAAAATCACGAATAAGGTAGCATTTTCTCACTCACAAACGACAAATGGTTGGTAATCAATTTACTAGCTTGCATCGAGCAAGA
Organism: Phyllostachys edulis; assembly: GCA_036346405.1. Lineage (NCBI taxonomy): Eukaryota > Viridiplantae > Streptophyta > Magnoliopsida > Poales > Poaceae > Phyllostachys > Phyllostachys edulis. The sequence goes on from CM070553.1 coordinate 38,670,368, forward strand.
GTTTGTCCGTCTTATATTATAACCATATGTAAAAGGGCCCACCTCTTACCTCATCGTCATCGCCGTTTTCATGTTCACCGCCAGGCCCCCTTTACCCACCATAAGTAATCTATCTCTATATCACTATCATTCATTTCATTCATCATTCATTCTCATTCATTCAATTCTTTCTAACTCATTTCCATCTAAATCAAATCAATTTAGTTTTTCAGAAACCGCTTTAATGCAATACGATAATAGTGCGTAAATACGGTTTACATTTGAGATAGCTATGTTGATGTTCAAGAGAATCGCTTGTTTTAGAACTGGAGGAAAGATCGGCGATGATGACTTTCGTCCGCCATGCCCTCCAAGATCGCTCGCCTTCCTCGTAGTAATCCAAGCAGACGAATAGCTTATAATAAGTAAATACATAGTTGATTTTGGGTGATATATAAATATTTAAGTTAGCTTAATTCTTAATTGTCAAGACAATTAATTTAATAAACAATTTTTTTTGGGAACTACACCGAAGTTAGCATTTCCTGCTCACGCTTAACTACAGAATACGGCTACTTACGCCGATTAGCAATTTTAACGCCGATTAACTTTTGATTGATTAATTAGACAAGCTTCCGATTAAAAAGGATTAACAAAGAATTAAATAAACAATGATAAATAGTTAACAAAATGTAGCCGGAGAAAGAAATCGACAATCGCAACAGGAATAAAAACTAACTAAATCCTTAACCTAATCTCCTAATCTACCCTAAACCTAACCCTAACACCCCTAACCCTAACACCCACAACACACACACACGCACACCACACACCACACCCACACACGCCACACACACCACCCCAACACCCAAAGACACACGCACACTACACACCCCCACACCGCCTTTCTCCTCCCCTTACCCTCTCCACTCTCTCCTCACTCTCTCTACCGCCGCCACGGAGGGGATGAACTCCCGGCCGGCCGCCTGCCGCGCAGGCCGCCCGCCGGACCAGCCGCCGCAGATCCACGCCGACGCCACCACCTGCCACGCAGAACGCTTCCACCGGCTGTCGCCGCGCTTTGCTCGCTTCGCCCATGGCGCCGCCGAGGTGCCGCCGCCGCCTGCCGCTTACGCTGCCTCGTCCACGCCATTGCTTGGCCTCCTCGGCCTTCGGTCTAATTCGCGCGTTAGGCTTTGCCAAGACTTCGCCGCTTTGCCGCGCCGCCGCCTTCGGTGGTTCTTGGCTTTCGGCTCGCTCGCTCCACCATCGCCACGCCTTTGGCCGCACCAGCCTCTCCGCCTTACGCCAAGACGCCAGGCCCATGGTTTTGGCCACCACCGACGACGCCTCCACGGTCTCACTCTTCATACTACCATGCAGCCGCCATCGGGTTTGTTTCACCGACCTCTCCTCTACCTACCGCCTCTCCTCTATTGCCTCGTGATGATGGATGATGACCGATGATCTCGGCCGATGGGGATGAATGGTGCATGTCGCGTCGTTGGGATTATTGAGATTTGATTTGGGATTGATGGTTGATGCCAGATACTTGTGATGCAAACAAAAGTGGACTGTGGGTTACCTCCTTTGGTTTTGTGACGGGAAAGGGATGGTAGTGCCGCCTCGAGTCGGTGCTCTTCTTTCTCCTCGTCATGATCGACTCGGCGGTCCGGGTGGTCGCTTTGTCGATGGATTCGAGGTCACGCCCGCCGCTCTTGACTCCTCGCTCGCCTTCTTCTTGCTCCCGCCGCGGCCATCGCTTGCCTCCTTGCTTTGCTTGCTTCCTCCTTCTCCCCGCCTCTTTTCCCCTCGCCTCCTGCGGCCGTGTGATGTTGTGTCAATGGTAGGGAAAAATGAATCTGCTATCTCCTCATTGGGGTGATGGACTTGGTGTCATAACTTGCTTTTGGGGAGATGAATGTTGGCTTGTGCTTACTCGGGGTTGAATGTGGATGCTTGCTTATGTCGGTCAGGGTTTGTTTTGTCGGGAGATGAATGTGGGAATGAGCCGGCTTTGGTCGGCTTTTGTGTCGCTATTTTGTGTTGGCTTTGCGCTTGTGCCGCTTCCCTTGTGCTTGCCGGATGTGTGTCGGGTCGGGGAGGTGAATGAACTTGTCGGCTCTTGGTTGGCTATTATCATCCTCGTGTTGTGGTAATTCTATTTTTACCGCCATATCGCCTCCTGCTTACCTTCCGGGTCGCTTTCATCTGTGGGCTTTCCCTGCCGACGGAATAATATATCAGGTGTTGGATTCGCTGTTCGATGATGTCTTCAACAGAGGGTAGGGGTAAATGGGGACGACTGTTGATTCTCGCTGCACCCGTGAGGCTTTTGGCCGAGGATGAAATGTTTTATGCTAGGGCTTTGACGCCGATGATGATACCCACGAAGTGACAGTATCGGCGACCCTGATGGTCGATATCTTGACGATCAAGGAGCCGCTAACTCCGGTTGGTCCGGTGTCTTGATGGTCAAGGGACCGATCGCTCGTGTCGCTTCGGTATCATCGCGACTTCGATACCGACGCAACTTTACTTTTAATAATACCGCGTTTACTTGCCTAACCACGCCGGGCGAAGAATGGTACGCTCGCAGTGTTCTTGATGACAAGGATGACACTGTGGTTTGAGGGATTAGCGATCGACGAGCAAGGACACAAGGATGGCTTGGCGTCAAAGGCAAGGATACAAGGAGGGCTTCATGAGATGCAAATGCAACACTTTAGAAATGAATGTAACTATTATGAGTTGTAACTATTCATGCACAATTGATGTAATGAAATGATAATGGTACACTGCTATTGGATGCAAAGATTCTATTGTAATATGATATGCACTACGGATGAATGTATATACTGGACTGTGTATGTATGATGTATTGATCAACCGAGAATGGAAATGCGATTTCGATTATGAATGATACTATTGTTGCAATGGTCGATTGATGAATGCAATTGGCTAATGAGTATATGATGAGATGATGCACTTTAATGATTGATGATCCAATGAATGCCGACTTGATGAATGATGAATGATGCGATGCTCGCGACTAAACACAACACTCACTAAACTAATCTGGCTTAAACACGCTTGCTAGCTACCGCTAAAACGAGATTAATTACCGCTAACTACCGATTAACGCAACTAGATTAGGTCTAGAAAACGCGTCCTCACAATGGGCAAGCGTGACAAGAAGATTTTGTCACGCCACGGTGGTGGCGTGACCTAAGGGGTTAGAATTGAAAATAAAGCGCGCCAGGTTAAATTTTAAATAAAATTCAAAAAAGGTTAATTAATAAAAAACTTCGCTCAATCCTCTCGCGCCATCGATTTTGTAATTTCCTTCCTACGCTGCGGACCTCGATGGATGGACAAATGGATCCTGCAAACCAGAACGTTGATAGCCTTGCACATGCTGATATGCGTTTGCTGTGTGGCTCACTTGCTTTGAGGTTTTTTATCAAATTTCTCACTATTTGACATGTAAAAAGAGGCGTGCCGCTTGAAAGAGGGCGCTAGGTGGCAAAAGTCAACGGCGGCAATGATGAGGAAGTCGAGCCAGGTATTAAATCCTAATAGTTTGGCTAGTTTGACATGTTTTTTTCGTAATAGCAAAAGTAGTTATCGCTCGCACGTAATGCAAAAATGACATCACAGAAAGCTAGGTAAGTCACCTACAACGCTCCCAGATCGTGATAGTCACCTACCGTGCTTCCAGATTGCAGCAATCACCTACCACGTACTTCGGACCACGGCAGGACACCTAGCCCTCTCCTCGAGCACATCACGTCGGACAGTGCATTGCCCGCACTATTTATCACTGTAGCACACCACAACATGGGAGGTGAGGCGGTGGGCAGGAGCATGGAGGGGACATGGGTAGGGAGAGTAGCGGTGAGTGGAGGGAGAGAAAGGGGTTAGGTTATAAGGCCCTGTTTGGTACAGCTCCAGATTCTAGCCTTTCGTCTGAATCTCGTGGAGTAGTACTAAAAACACAGCTTCTCAAAACCACCTGATTCTAATTCTCGCGAGAAACTGTCTTAAAAATGAACTAGCAAGGAGAAGCAATCTTCCCGCAGATTCTCATGAGAATCCAACCTTGCAAAACAAAAATACCCTTTGAAGTTCCTAGTATTTACCCGCCACTGCCATCGAACTACTCTGGCTCATCCAATACGCCTCGAGCGAACCGCCTCGCTTTCCGCCCTCCACCTGCTCCTCGCTTCCACCGCCACCACCCACTCGCCTGCCCCCACCCTCTCACCTCTCCTCCGCCGGCCAGCCTCCTGTCCCTCGCTTCCACTCGTGCGCTCCTCATGGCCTTCTCCGCCGAGCCAATGGGCGAAGAGGCAGAGGAGGAAGCCTCGCTTCGCGCCACCCAAGGCCGAGACGGAGGCGAGGTGAGCATGGAGGAGTGGCGGCACTGGGCACTTTCTCCTCTCGCCATGGTGGCCACCGCCGCCCACGAGCCGCTGAGGTGGAGGCCGAGGCCGCAGAGAAGATAAGCTTCAGGCGCGCGGCTCCAAGTCAAGGTATACACCTTTTTCTCCAATGCCCTATCAAATTTAGATGTTCTTGTTGCTTCCGTGCCATGTCTTGCAAATCAAGTATCCATGATGTCTTCAAATTGCTAACTATTAGAATCCCTTTGTCTGTGAATCTATGATTGAATCAGAGATTGAATTCCTGGGGTCATTTTTTTTTTGTTGGTGATAAATCGATTGTTCAGATAAGGTCTTGTTCTTGATTGGGGTGTTTACTTGGCAAATGATCTAGTGAATATTCTTGGCTACTGTATCATGGTTGGCAAGTAGAGCTTCAAATAGAGGGACATCCCTTCTGACTAACAGTCCAAAAGTATCCACTATGTTGTTCAATTTATTTTTTTCTAGTTGACAATGACTTGTTGCAAATTACAAGTTGATAAATTTGTTGTTTGCAGGCAACCTTTGACTGCCTAATGAAGACCTTAGGGATTCCTCACTCATGACTTCTGGAGGGAGACCAAGTTCGTTAAGACACCATTCCAGGAGTTCACCGACTTCTTGGCAAAGCCGACTAAGGGTCTTATGCTTGAGGCACCTGTTGAGAAGATAGAGGCTTAGGATGTTAGAGTAAAGAGTTTTACAAGCTGGCCCAGGGAGTTGTCTAATGCACTTTTTTATTATAGTTAAGAACTGGGTGTTATTTGGATTATGCTGCGTCTGGATGTCTCTATTTGCTGTCAAGTTTTGGATTATGGTGCCACGCTACTCTTTTTATGAATGAATGCTACATAATCATGTCTTGGATTAAAAAAATGGTGGTGATAGCTTTTGGTGACGACTATTGACACCTGTAGATAATGTTTAGTTGGCAGCTTCTCAATTGACTATGTGTATTTGTTTTTGATGTGGTTTCTTTTTCAAAACCATGTTTTCGATGTGTTGATTATCTACCTATCGTTGTCTTATTGTTTTCTTTTTATCACAATTGCCCCGCCGCAAAATTTATCCCGATTTTGAACTCCGGCCGATTGTCATGCGTGCTTTGTTCCCAATCGGTCATCGGTCGTCATGCATTTTATACTAACCTCATGGACAATCTGGTCCTCAATTTTTGCGGCGATTTATATCCTTTGTTTTTTCTTTTACCGTCAAGATTTCTCTTGATTTCAAATTTGAACAGATGGTAGGTGGTACTCTAGATGTTTGGAACTCGAGGTTTTATTGGTCAAGTCACCGAACTGAGTGGTTATTGGCATTTGTTGGAACTCTATTTCAGATTGTCCCTAGGCGGTGGTCGCTTTTATATGAAATTCTAGGAAGCATTTTTGCTCTTGAATCAGTATCTATTTTCACGACGACAAGAAAAATGCAAGCCATGTGCTCGCTTGTCGACCATTTGATCTGCCAGCCTTTTGCTTTTCGAACATCGTTTACACACTCTTGTGTCACTTGAATGCGGACCTGATAACTTGGGGTTCATGTGTAAGAGACATTGCAGTTTGCGTACCGTACAACACTAGCGGCAGCCTAGGAGACGAGACGAGTTGGGAGATGCTACGGCCTTGTTCCGAAACCACATCATGAAGTGCAAATGCAATGTAACATGGCATTGTGTACGAATACAACGTATATACATTTATATGTGCATTCATATGGTCTAAACAAATTTGGGGGAAAATTCTATAATTTGTGCACAAAAACACAGGAGAAAGACACAAATACAATTGAAGTATTACAACCAGGGGTAACATGGTCTATATGCCATTAATCCTCCCTCAGATGGTTTTTGGAGCCAACCTACCAGCCAAACGCTTTCAATAGACAACTCCAGATTCATAGAGAAGTGGATTCTTAGAGAATCAGAAGCAGAATCTGAAAAATGAGAATTTAGAGTTCTACCAAACAGGACCTAAGTCGTGACACGGATGATAAACGTGTGCCACAATATGGTGTTACGGGCATTTGACCCAAGGCTTATAATTGGACCAAATTTTAAAGCAAAATCAGTCCATTGTATTGTAGTGAGTCCCTTTTCCTTCGCAGCCTGTTGGTCATTTTCCTCATTTAATACCTTTCGTTGAACAAGTTTGTTCTGAGGATCCAAAAAAAAATTTGAAGCTGGGGTATTAATCGCAATCCATTGTCCAAAAATCCTGCGTTTTTGAAACATCCCATTTCATTTGTGTGAATTGCCATTCGCTAAGATTCTCATGGCGAATTGTGTCATTTTCGCTGAAAATAACGTGGGAGCTGTACAGTGGTACCACGATACCAAATATAAAGACAAGATCCTTTACCACGGGTTCAGTTTCAAGCTACAATTTGTACTGCATGGGTCTTTCCTGCGGAAAAGCTGGCCTGAAATCATTATAACCACAAAGTACGGCTTCGCTTTTCAGGTACAGTTCACCACCCATGCAGAGGTGCAGCCAGTTAGGCCCACATATTTGTGCTTAATCCTGAAGATGAGTGATTAGATCCCGATCAGCAATAACATTATCAGATTGGCGCAATAGAATGAGAATCTTGCAGGTATTTCTTGCTCCCAGGCTCTGACATGGTGTCGGGTGTGGCCGAGCTGACTGAACCTTCACAAGCCTCTTGATCGTTTCTGGCTTTCTGCCTTCGGCTGTTTCCATGTGATGATTTTATTCGCTCCCTTTTTTAAAAAAATCCTTTCTTTTGATCTGTTTGCTCACAGCTCACGAGGTCGTCTGAGAAACTGTTTGTTTATAGGCTTTTCCACTATGAAATCGTAGAAGAAACAGAGTAAACCATCAGCATTTTAGGCCTAATGGTATGATTTATATCGGTACTTACCAATCTCAAACGAATGGTACGCACCAGTCCAAGCAGACGGTATCGAAGAAACTACGAAAATGGTAGCATTTCTCTCCCATTTTTTTTACAGACCAGCCGTGCTCGTTTTGCTCAGGGTCTAGCAATCCAAAGTGATAAGGAGCAGGTACACCGTCGTACACCGGTACACGTGCATGAAGCAAGCAAAGGCATCAGAGCGACGAACACCGTGCGTGCAGCCGTGCGGTGCATCATTGCCCGTATGCTCACGGGTCCGTCCATCCCTTGCTGCTCCGCAGGCCGCAGCATCACGTCGCGTCGATCACCTTGCCGCGGCGATGCTTTCAGGAACTGGTAAGCTCCTTGTCGGTCTCAGCTGCTGCCAGCATGCAGGGACGTGCACGTGCCGTGCTGCAGCCTGAGACGAGACGAGAATCTTCAGGTCCCACCGCAGCGTCGCTCCGATCCGAAGATCGGTGGTAGACTGGTAGCTTCCTCGTAGATAGATGTGCTGGTTAAAGCGTAAAGGTACTGTCTGTTCGTAGGGTTGACGGAAATTTTTAAGTATAAGTTATATTTGTTATTTATTAGATTAATATTTAATTATATGACATATCAGCATAAAAGAACTGTCTGTTCGTAAGGTTGACGGAAATTTTCTTAAGTATAAGTTGTGTTTGTTATTCATTATATCAATATACAATTATATGACACATCAATCTCTACACAAATCTAATAGTCATAACAATTGACTTAAACTTAAGAAAATTTTAATGATTTAAAAATAGCAAATCTGAAGTGAAAATTGGTAGGGAAATAGCAAATCTGAAGTGAAAATTGGTAGGGAAATAGCAAAAGGTAATATCTACAACTGCGTTTGAAATGACATTTTTTTCCTCTTATTCCTATATGAGATGAAGTGCCTCGTATAAGTTCCGGTGAAATCATTGTGTTCGGTTACGACAAGTGTTTACCGTGCAGATGTGTCACTGCAGAAATCCGTGGTTCCCCGAGTTGCAAAGGCAGTAGTACTTTCTGTTCCCGGGCATGCAAGAGTACAACGTAGAACTGCGAAGCTCTAAATTGATGGCTAATCCGTTGATTTGGAGCAGTCAGTCCGAACGAAAAGCGACACATCTTCGTGTACGCTGCAGCAACCAGACATATCGATCGGTACTCATGTGGAAAATAGTAGTAGCCTAGTAGGACGAGTCACTCCAGAACAGTAGTACGAAACTAGTATTAGTATCTCAACTACCGAACTAACGTACGGTACCCAAAGTGTTACTCCACATAACAATCAAATTGACAAACCTCTCTATCTAGAGTTTCTAGATCCTCCCTGGCTCCCCGTTGAAGTTTAGAAGAACCAGATGGTCAGGCGCGCTATGCTGTTTCCGTCCACTCAATGCATGATGTCTGGCAATTGTTCGTATGTTGTCTGGTACGACATAATGTAATATGATATGTGGAATATGAACGATGTTTTTTTTTGTGTTAGATTGACCAAAAATGGCTCTACGTTGAAAGATATGAATCGGATTAAAGTAAACTTTTGTCGATACGCTATGTTCTTATAGTCTGGCACCTTTTTTGGCATCGGCTGGCCATAGATACATCCGAGTAAAGACATATGGACAACACATATTACCAACAAATACTTACAACATGGTGGCTTTTGTAGCTATTTCTTTCTTGGCAAATGACCAATCCATGTAGTTCTATAAAGCATGCCGCCAAAGCTAATAGTAACACCGAAGGAAATGCGGTAAGCATAAGCATTTTTGGGTACGCACTAATAAATAGCACTACACGTGCATGAAGCAAACAAAGGCATCAGAGTGCGGTGCATTGCATTGCCCGTATGCTCACGGGTCGGTCCATCCCTTGCTGCTCCGCAGGCCGCAGCATCACGTCGCGTCAATCACGTTGCCGCGGCGATGATTTCAGGAAATGGTATGCTCCTTGTCTGTCTCAGCTGCTGCCAGCATGCAGTGCCGTGCTGCAGCCTGAGACGAGACGAGAATCTTCAGGTCCCACCGCAGCGTCGCTCCGATCCGAAGAAGATCGGTGGTAGACTGGTAGCTTCTCCCCGTCTGTATCCGTTGCTCCTCGACTCCTCGTAGACAGATGTGTGGTTTATTTTCATATTACGCGGATATATATATATATATATATATATATATATATATAAGCCATCTATTTTTTTTGTTAGCTCAAATATATAAAGTAATCAAATAAAGTATTTATTAAGAGTATGAGTATCTATTAAGAAAAAAATATAAACTTGGGTTTTGAATTTGTGTAGAGACCTGTTTGGAATCTATCTCTAATCTCTAATGATAGCCAAGATAGAATTCTATATTAAAGCCTATAAATAAGGGACAGGTCCTCTCATCAAGGTAATATACGCCATACCACCTATCCCCGTCCGTAGTTGAAATTTATGGTTTACCTCTTCTTGGAAAGACCGAACCTAGGTAGATTGAGCACCTGCACATCTACCACTTCAGAAAAAATCTACTACGAACAATGGCATCTTCATTTGGTATGTTTCTGCGTTTACAGATTGGACTGTGCGTTGCAATTACCGCATATGCGATCTTGTTTGTCTTTTCGTTTTGATCTTTTGGTCTAGATAGGATTATCTATCAATTGGTATCAGAGCATATGTATGTGTGTTTTTGCAACCCGTTGTGGTGTTTTTCCATCTGACCTATTTTTGCCCATCATCGTCAAGCAAGATTCGCCTCTTGCAGATCGCCGGTGTCCCAAATACGCCATCCTATCTTGCTTCGCCACAGCCTCCGGCCTCAACTTGCTTCCACGTATGCGCAAGGCTCCTCCAAATTCCGTTGCCTCTGCATGGCTGTAAATGCGCCCAATATCAAGTCAAGTGGCGGTGCACCACCGCCTCCTTATGCTAAGAATGTGAATAAATCCACAAATTAGCCCTTGAAGTTTTGAGTAGTTATGGCATAAAGTTTCTACATAAGGATAATTTACGTTTAAACTTTTGTGTTACTGATTATCCCTGCAACTTCAATTTATCTTAGTTTTGGATTTAATATGCCTTTTTCTTGCTAATTTTGGTATCATTACTTAAATGCAATATTGTTTGTCTTGCATATGGTTATGTTCTATGACCGCAATTTTAGGACACTTGTGAGGATTATATTATGCATTATGGTATTAATTGTGGACTCTTATGATTTTTTTTAGAATCACTGAATTGTTTCAAAATTTGGCCAGCTAGTGTTCTGCATAGGTTAATTGAAGTACTATGTTGCCAAAGCAACATTTATTATGTAGGTTAATTTATTCATAACAACTAGGCAACCTCTATTTTGTATGTATAATTCATGCATCTATTGACTGGCCCAAAGAAAAGTCAATATTTGGTCAATTATATATACAACTGTGGCAACAAATATGTAACAATTATCAAGTTTCCATGTGAACAATAAGTTAGACCAAAGTAAGGCATATTGTTTGACAGGATTTACTATTAGTATTTGATTGCTACATCAAGGTTACCACTTGCAAGTTAATATTTCTGTCTAAAGACTAAATATTAATGCAGCGCTAAGTATCTTGCGTGATGGAATATACCAAATTCTGAATCAAACCTTAAGTACGTTATTCATGTCTTGATGTGAGCATCTATTCATTCCATTATTTCAACTGTAAATTCTGCTTCCAATATTTCCGCAAGCATCAATTCTATACATATGCTTACTGGTGCAAACTTTAAAGAAGGGAAAGAGAACGTTTTGATTGTTCTTGGGGTAATGGATCTAGGTCTGGTAATGGGCTAGGACTCAGCCCGAGTCCTACCCTAGCCCAAGAATTCTAATAGACAGCCCAACCCCAACCTAGTCCAATCAAATTTATTAGAATCCCACCCTATCCAGCCCAACCTCGCCCGTTCAAATTCTAAGGGTCTACCAAACGGCTCGGTCGGACTCGTTGGGCTGGGCAGGGGTAGCCTGTCGCTCGTCTCGCAGCTCGGCGATGGCAAGTTCTTGTACTGCCTCACGCCATTCCAGGACACCAACAGCACCGGCACGCTCCTCCTCGTGCCGTCGGCGGCGCTCAACGGCACAAACGTCCGTTCGACGCCTTTTGTCACCAGCCCATCAAAGGCGCCCATGAGCACGTACTACTACCTAAACATGACAGACATATCAGTCGGCACGACAGCGTTGTCCATCCCTCTCAACGCATTCTCTCTGAGGACTGGCGGCACTGGCGGGCTCATCATCGACTCCGGCACGACGATCACGTCGCTGGTCGACGTGGCCTACCAGCAGGTCCGGGCTGTGGTTCAGTACCTGGTGATGCTGCCGCTGATCGACGGGTCTGACAGAGTTTTAGTTTCCAGAATTTAGAAATTCCAAAAAATCAGATCGGGATCAAAGGATACAACGAATCACAATGGAGAAAACAAAGCAACGAATCAGCTTGGGACAGTTCACCCGGATCTGGGCTGTCCGTGGCAAAGCTACGATGCAATGGCTCTGCACCTGCCCAAAAACTATCGCACGACCATGATCCGACGAGTGAAGTCGGCCGAAAAGGGGATGTGGTCGTAATTTGGAGAAATGTAGGGTTTTTATGCAAAAACGCTGGCGTGGGAGCGCCCAGGGCTCGGCAATTATTTGAGCTTTAGATAAGGGAGAGATACGCAATGTACATTTCTCTCTGCACAGACCATGTGTAGTCAACTCGGAATGGACGCGCAACATAGTTTATGCACGATAAATGCATTAGATGCACGCTCATGGACAAAACACACCTGCATGCACGAGGTTGCGTATAACACGCGAATGCAACGGCGGAGCCACCATCCGTGTAGCACAGGGCTGTAGGATCAAGGATAACCGACTAGAGGGGGGTGAATAGGGGGTTTTTAAACTTTTTAGCAAATTAACAATTTAAGCCAATTATTAATAATATCTAAACTAGATACAATTCTAGCTAAGCAATTTAACACAAGATAAATGCTAGAATTGTAAATGCGGAATAAGTAAAGACAAGAAATAACCATAAATGAGATAAGCGATGGTTTCCTATGGTATCGAAGACTTGCCGGTCTTCACTAGCCCACGTTGAGGAAGCTTGAACGAATCAAGCCGGCTCCACGAATTAAGCCTTCCCTCGATCACTATTGGTTGTTCTTCCTCCTCTCCGGAGATGGTGAACACCGAACCACTCACAATCTTGGCACCGGGCCTCTTCACAAGCTTCTTGAAGAAATCACCTTGCTCTCTCACCACCAAGTTGTCTAGGAGTTCAGCAAAACTCCAAGAGTAACAAATCGATGACCTTCGCTTGATCACACTCAAGTGCAAATGGATCAACTAGAATGAATGCACTTGAATTGGCTCAACTACCTCACAATGAATGCACAAGTGTATTTGTGGTGTTAAGTGAATGCCTTGGCTCTAAGAATGTTAAAATGATATCTTGCTCCCTGTCCTAGAGTTGGTGGGGGGGTGTATTTATAACCCCCACAACAAAATCCAACCGTTATGAGAGAAACCCTAGATTTTCAGCGAAATATGGTATTACCGCCAACCAAGGTCTTGACTATCGCTTTCTCACCAACCGCTCAGAATGGCTACAACAGAGCATTAATCGCTTCGACATAGCCATTTAACGCGGCGCAGATTACCGCTAACTATCATGCGGTCATACTGCTTTTGCCCACCATACCGCCACAAGCGCGCAGATTACGCTCACAGGCTTACAGCCTTCCAACCATTTCTCCTAAGACCCAGAAAATACAAAAGGATCCTTGACTACTTGTACCTGGTCTTTTATCTAAAAGATCTTCATGTTGTCCTTTAGTATGCATCTTCAAGACATCAAACTCACCAATAGGACTTAACCTTGTAAATACTCAATAAACATGTTAATCCCATATTAACATATTTATCATTAATTACCAAAACCATTTTTAGGGGCCTAGATGCTTTCAAGGGCGCCTCGCCTGCAAACTTGTCGCTAACCGCCTTGCTGAGTCTCGGCTGGCGACAGAGGTGATGAACAGGGCGTTCTTAGGGTCATAGTTAGACTTGTCTAGGCACTAAATTTTTCCTGGCTTCACCACTACGCGAATGCATCCATCCCTGAGACCCTAACCCTAATAATTTCATTTCATTGCATGTGTAAACTATGGATATCATGGTGATATGATCCTAATCTTAGTATGTTGAACAATTGATAATAGTGTCGAGACGTTGAGAGAAATCCTCGTTTTCGAGAAAAATGGTCAGACTGGGCAGGGGCACGGTGGTTAGACCGGCCAAAAGTTAAAAAAATGTGAATTTTATCAATTGGCCAAAAATCACATATGGGGGAAGGTGAGAGAATGCATTTGCACCTGGTCTGATTGGAATTGGAGTTTTGAGTTGAAACTAGATAGAATTTGAAAATTCCAGATAGGGCATAGTTCCAGAAACCTGGAATTTCTCTTAAGTCTTGGGCAATCTGACCGGCCACTAGTTGGCGGTCAGACCGATGGCCACCGATTGCTGTGTAATCGTCGGTCTAGTTGTCCGACGATCGATCCGCCATGGGCGATCCGACGGCTAGCTCGGTGTTCATGCGCTAGGAAGGCGTTGAACTTCGTGGGTTTGTCCAAAGTCATAGGTTTCAGTGCATATGTGTTGCATGATGCATGTTTTTGTTAATATGGGTCAAGTTGTGAAGAACTTGTACCCAAAAACGATTTCTTGGTCTATTGTTGTGCATGTGGCTTGGAGTCAATCACGGTCAACGGCGAGGATGATCTGGACTAGGCTATGAAAGCTGAGGTCCAAAATGATCAAGGATGTTGGGTGAAGTCATTGGACTATACTGGGTTGGTGATCTTTAGAGAAACCACGATGCAAGACAGTGCAAGAAGAGACGATTTAGGTCAAGTGAAGATGAAGATCACGAGGAGATGGATTTGGGAAGCTTGGTTCGTCGCCCACTTTGATAAGTGTGTGTGAATGTAGACCCGTTTATGTATGGGCTTAATAGGCCCCAATAAGGTTTTCTCTCTTGACTAGCCTCCACTATAAAAGGAAGGAGTGCATGATTTGCATATCTTGAGTCCTTTCAAGTAGAAACCCTAAATTGTGATTTGGGGAAGTGGAAATAGATGAGGTTAGGGTTTGAGGAAGATGGATTGATTGAGTGCTCAAGCATTGAGCTTTTGTTCGCTATGGTGTAGTGACTATAAACTAACAATCTCTCAAGTAAGATTTGTTCCAATATGAGTTCTATCTTGTTCTAGCTTTTTCTTTGATGTGTCGATATTTTATGTGTTCTTTTGGTTTTCCTTAGGTCCTTTGCTGTGATCTAGCTTGCTAGGACGTGTGGGAATCCATCTAAGGTCATCTTGATCATCATCCACCCATGAGCAAGTTTTTGTATCAAAGTTCAAATTTCTTCGGTTCTTGTGCCTTCTTGATCTCATCCAAAAAATTTGTGGAACCTTAGTCTTGATCGTCGATTTGAATAGATTCCTGACCTTCTTGATAAGCTATGGTTGAAATTTCAAGGAATTTGGATTACAGAGTAGAAAATTAGGTCGATTTGTGAACTTCGCTGGTTGCTGTTGGGCACTTGGCAATCGGATCGCCAATGAGACACTAGAGGACGCACGCCACGGACCGCCAGGTCAAGCGGTCTCGACCTACTTATGCCAGATATTGGTATTTTGCATCGGGGTCATCGGTTTCAATGCAAGACTTTCACTGTACTTGTGTTTTTATCTTCATAGCTTCTGTAGTTACTGAGTTGAAGGAAAAGAATTTTTTTTAATTTGGCCTCGTGGTGCCACGTTAATTGCAAAAATAGTACCGTTGATACTAAAATTGCAAATCTGGCCCCCTGCCGAGCGCAGAAGTCCGAGATGTTGACACATGTAACATTCTGCGCTGGAGGAGCGCGGAACGTCGGTGAGCTGCGCGGAAGCCGGGCGAGCGTGACACGGAATGTGGTAGGTCCGGGGCTTCATACATGGAGCAGCGCAATGAATCGGCCGATGTTCGCGGCATGAAGCGCCAGAAGCAATTGAATTCACAGCTACTGCTTGGAATGTGATTAAAAAAATGAAAACGTTGCTTTCAAAGCAACAGAGAACGGAATAAAAAGAAAAACATTGCTTTCAAATCAACAGAGAAGGGGAAAATGGTTCCCTTCCGCGCTCCGGTTCAGGACCTTGCTGTCTGCCATCCTTCCGCGCTCAGGTGACGCGGAAGCCACTCGGGCTTGCCACCTCCCGCGCCAAAAACCTGGTTTCCGCACTCGTCCGATATTCCACGCAGCTCACCAACTTTTCGCGCTCCTCTATCGCGGAATGTTACACGTGTCAGCATCTCGGATTTCCGCGCTCGGCAGGGGACCAGATTTGTAATTTCGGCATCGACAGTGCTATTTTTTCAATTAACGTGGCACCATAAGACCAAATTAAAAAAAATTCGAAGGAAAAATTGAATACCGTATAGATGGGAAAATAGTCGTGCTCCTATTGTTCCGATACAACATAAAACGAAATGACTATCTAGGAAATCAGGAACAAGTTTATGTGAACCACGTACGAACTGGCACTTAATGTGCACTCGGCACATGCCTATTTGTAGTGCCCCACAAGCCAGTCTCGATTTTTAGCGGTTCTTGCACGAATTTGTTGCTCTGTCGTCCGCTGATCAACTATTGTCACTACTACAAAAAGGCTAATATCGATGCCTCATCACGCATTTGCTGACCAAAACCGCTTCAGAGTTATTTATTCAATCACGCAGACGGTTTTGGTTTAGAGACCGCTCAAGCACTCGATCGCGCTAAAAATCGCTCAGGAAGAGGTAATATCACGCACGGTTCATGTTAAAACCGTCAGGAAGTATCACGACGGTTCTAAACAAGAATCGCTTGTGATATTATTAGTATCACGACGGTTCTTAACAATAACCGCTCGTGATCCACGGCGAGTTTCTTCATCGCCGATGCATCTCGCTCGCCGCCATCCGCCGGCCTCCGATCGTCTCTTCATCGCATCGATCCGCTTCGCCTCGATGCGCCTCTTCGCCTCACGCCCGAATTTATTTCTTGTTTTATAAAAGGATCATCCGCCATCCAAGATGATCATCCCCACATACTTATAAAAAAAAAGAAATGGTTGCCTCTTCCTTGTCGCCGCATTGATGGCCTTCCTAGTCAAGACCAGACGAGCACCTCTCTGCGGTGTCGTTGAACTGCAGTACGGAAGAACACCGCTTGATCAACAGTTGTCTTCACTCCTCTGCCGGCGGAGAATTTGCCGAGCAGTGACGGCCACCTTCCGCCGCCTTGACATCCTCCTCCGCCGTGTCTTCCCGGTGATCTCCACTTCGGCGAAGTTTACCACGCCATCGACGTAGTCCTCCAAAACGACGTTACGCGTCTCCATGAGGCTTGCCGCCACTTGGACCGTGTAATCGAGGCGGCAGAAGCATCGAAGTCGACCGTGCCGAGACCCTCAAGCAAGGAAGAGAGCCTATGGGCTCAATTCTTCTTAGTTCAACAAACCGAGGGTCTTGGAGACACTTTCGAACAAGCGTCAACGGTGGACGATTTCGAGCTTCGTCACCGATGATCAGAATCGGCCCGATGCCGGCACTGCCGCTTATGAAGTATTACAGATGGAGATAGCAACCTACCTCCGCCATCGAAAAACCTTGTTTAATTATAGGTTTCGCTTTTTTTAATATAAACATGTAATTTCTTCATGTCATGTAAGTGTATATACAAGATAAATATACTTGAGAAAAACCATTTCACGCATAGCGGTTCCATTATGGAACCGTCGCGATATGGGATATCACGACGGTTCCATAATGGAACCGTCGTGATATGTCCCATATCACGACGGTTCCATAATGGAACCGTCGTGATATGTCCCATATCACAGACGGTTCTATTATGGAACCGTCAGGATATTATCACCGACGGTTCCATAATAGAACCGCTCGTGATAAGTCTCTTTATAAGTAGGAGGTACCCGGTAGCCGCTAGGGTTTGCGCCTAACTCGTCCACTCCCTCAAATGCCTTACTCTCGTTTGTTCCTCCCCACCTCGGCCGCCATTCTTCCTGTCACGACGGTTGTAGCATACGATGATATCGCAAAAGACACTTTCGTGACGATAAGAGTGTCTTTTGCAACACATCACAGCCACAACTACGGTGACGCCCAAACTCTCATCACTCCTCAGCCTCCGCTTAGGGTTTGCGCCCGCCTCTAACTCCGCTTCCCCCCACCTCGACGCCGCTTTCACGACCTCGTCGCCGATCCACCGCCTCGACCCCTTTGCGCCCGCTAGGCCTCGCCAGCTTTGCTTTCCCCATCCTCCTCTCGTTCTCCTCTAGATCTGTTAGCTTAATGTATTTTGTTGAGTTTGATTTTATGCATGAGCCTTAAGTTGTGTCCTCGATGTTTGTGTGATTTATGCAAGGTAAAGGAAATGGATGAGGGTTGTGTGGTGGTGGGTCGCCACCGTGGTTGCGCTTACTATTAAGGTCCTCTCTCTCTCTACCCCTTGCTCGTGGATGAAAATGGCTAGCTAGTGCTCAAATGATGGATGCCGAGGGCTACCATCGGTGTGGTGGGTTTGGACACCCTTGGTCTTGTTCTCTTGTCGATGAATTGCTCAATGATGTTAATAGTCTTATGTTGAAATTGAATTGATAATTAGTTCATATTAATAGTCCCCTTGCTCGTGATGTAATGATGTCAATAGTCTTATCTTGAAATTGAATTGATAATTAGTTCATATTAATAGTCCTCTTCTTGTGTGATGTAATGATGTCAATAGTCTTATGTTTGAAATTGAATTGATAATTAGTTCATATTAATAGTCCCTTGCTCGTGATGTAATGGTGTTAATAGTCTTATGCTGAAATTGAATTGATAATTAGTTCATATTAATAGTCCCTTGTTCATGCTTGGTCAAGTTCTCCTACCTCTTGCGTGCAGTCGCCCTACCCTTCCATTCATAATCTCTTCTCTATAAAGTCTCCAAGCAGTGGCTGCTTGTGCCATTAAAACCGGCATCATATATATATTATTCGTAGTCCTCAGCCACTTTCGGGGGGTCGTCCACGCAGCATGAGAAGAATGAGACAGTATCCACGGGCAACCTTATTGAGCCCCTGTAAGTTTAAAAAGTATGGATGCAAGGAGAGCGTTAGGACATCCAATTACCCGATTGGACGTCGATATGTTGAGAAGTGGCGTTGATCTTGAATTCTCCGTGAAGTGGCATCATCTATTAGCAACCAACAATTCTTGAGCATGTAATTGTCTTTAAAGCCAACAAGAACACCAAGCAACAATTAAAGACGATTACATGCTCAAGAATGGTTGGTTGCTAATACATGATGCCACTTCCTCCGAGTATAAAGATCAACGACACTTCTCGAACATAGCCACGCCCAATCCAGTAATTGGATGTCCTAACGCCTCTTTGCATCCATACTTTTAAACCTCATAGGGCTCAAGAAGGTTGCCCGTACTATCGCCTCATCCTTCTCATGTCATGGGACGATCCCCCAAAGTGGCGAGAGATCACGAACAATATATATATATAATATATATATGATGCCGATTTAATGGTACAAGCAACCATTGCTTGGGGCTTTATAGAGAAAAAGTCATCATGACGGTTCGGCCCAAAGCCTGGCGCTCGGTGATATATACTTATCACGAGCGGTTTTGCCCACAAACCGCTCATGATATATATTATCATGCATTTTTGTGGATGAAACCGTCTGTGATATTACTTATCGCAGATGGTTTGAACCACAAACCGCTCAGTGAAAATATACATCACAGACGGTTCAAAACCGTGCTCGTGATGACCTCATGTCATCATCGACCCATAAACTCGAGATGGCTCACGAAACCGCGTGATGATGTTTTTGAACCGTCTGTGAAAGCCTTTTCTGTAGTAGTGTGTGAATTATCTTTTCAACTGAGCTAGTACTAGTCCTATATTCAGTTTTCCTAGCTCCAAAGTGTATAAATGAAAACTCCCTGAAATTCCTCCACATCGTGAATCCACTTCTCCCGCCTTTCTTTTCCATTTTCATCATCTGTATTCACTTGCGCCATTTTCCGAGTCATTTATATCCTTAGACTATCCTAATGTTGTGTTTTAGCTGATTCAAATGAGAAAAAAGAAGACATTGAATTAATTCAATATATTAAAAGGGTCGATTCTAGTAAAAAAATACATAGAATCAGACTCTACTTAGGAGTTGATTCAAAACATTAAACAACTCAATGGGTAGTAAACAACTGTATAGGAGATAGTGCGGTTGAGAGATGATATTATTATTTTGTAGTTTTTTAATGTAACGTGAGTCTCAATTATTAATACGAATCGGTTTAATATATTAAAAAAAAACAAGCTCACTTTCTAGAATACTTATATGTCACAACTTTAAATCGACATCGATTAAATAAAAGATGTTCTTATACTCTCAGCAGTCGCCAGTGCCGCCTGTCTCCGCTTTAAAACGAGAAACAACGTTACATCACACACGCGCACCAAAGCCCAGCACGAGACACTACACCGCAACGCGCACGCGCACGCGCACCGAGCCGAGCGCTGCACGGTGTGGCGGGAGGTCGATGGGAAGCAGCGGGGGCAGCAGCGAGCACTTCCTGCGGCAGCTGAGCTCGAGCGACGGCAGCGGCGCGCCGCATCAGCTGCAGGAGTGGGAGTGCGGCAGCGGCGGCAGGCGGGGGTCGAGGCGGTGGCCCAGGAAGAAGGCGAGGACGAGGAGCCACCGCGGCGGCGGGTTCTGCAGCAGGACTAGGGAGGAAGCCGCGGCGGGGAGGAAGCGGGTGATGGTGGTGGTGGACCAGAGCTCCGGGGCCAAGCATGCCACGATGTGGGCGCTCACCCACGTGGCCAACAAGGGGGACTTCCTCACGCTGCTGCACGTCCTGCCGCAGGGCAGCGGCCGCCGAGGAGGGGAGGACGCCTCCGCGCTCGCCAACTCCCTTGGCGCGCTCTGCAAGGCCTGCAAGCCTGAGGTGCGTGTGCTTAAAGCTCTTAATCACTCAAATTGCAGCTTGTTTTAGGATCTGAAGTTACAGCGCTATACAGTATAATTCATACTGTGATGTGTTTTTCAGTTTGCATTATGGTTATGACCTTACGTTGTACGCTACAGTAATAACATCTCAGAAGTTCGGATCCAGTGTACTAGTATCTGGGTCAAGTGACCCTAATGCTATCTGCCTTGACCCATGGAGAATTTAATGCTCATGACATATTACAAATTATCATTGCTAATCCATGTCTATAGTGACCCCGATGTGTTTACGAACTTGTGCACATTTTCTTCCAAGAAAAAATGTGTTCCTTAGTTTGTCTCAGAATCATAAGTAATGTAGTTTGTCTCAGGATCATAAGTAATATAGAGAATGAAGGCAAAATGCTGGTTTCATTGATTTCTATTGAGTCAAGTGATTGTAACCGTAGGTTATTATTGGCTTCTTTAAGCATATATAGTACAGAACAGTAGCATTTCTCCTTAGAAAAAGCCGCTGTTATTTTGGTGGCTTTTCTCAGATCAACTATTTTTGGTTCTTGGGCAACTTGGCCACCAGGAGGCAAGAGTTATGTTAGGTAGATAGATCGGATCTTAACATTCATGACAGGGCAGGGAATCATCATAGCCAACTTTTTATTGATGGATCATGTCAGGCCTAAAGCTAAAAGGCCTCAACTTCATAAAAGCGACGTTAAAAAAAGAGGGAATTGTGGGGTTCCCACCTAGATGTAAATGATAATGGCCAAAATCTCTCAAATTTTGTGGATTTGAGACTATACAATAACAGTCTAGAAGCAACTTTAAGGGCTGTACACAAATTTTGCGGCCTTATTGGGCTAAAACGAAAAGTATCTTTTGCGACTAATAAAAAACCAGCATCTCAGTGTACTTCACTGTGATTGTTAGCAGTGGGTGCATGCACTATTCCTCGTCTTTTAGCCCGTGAAAAGGGAGGGCTCATGCTTCATGCAATGTCACAGAATTGGTTTTGGATGAATGTTAGGTGGAGGTCGAAGCGCTTGTGATCCAAGGGCCCAAGCTGTCCACCGTCCTCAGCCAGGTGAAGAAGCTGGAGGCATCTGTGCTGGTGGTGAGCCAACGCAAGCCATCCCCTTTCTGCTGGTAAGCTGCTGCCACTACTACTGCACAACATGCATCTGCATGCCATGCCCCAATCTATATCCCTTGTCACAGAATAGTTCTGTACAAAGGTAACAGGGAGAATCTTAGATAGCTGGCAGAGGCCATCACACTGTCAAGCCCATTGCTCTTTATAAACAAAATGTTAAGAGCTGTCCGTGTCTAAAATTCTCAAAAGAATTGAACTGTTTGGGAAGCAGGCAATTTGCAGGACAAACTTTTATCAGGGCAGGAATGGGGACACTGCCTTTTTGTGAAGAAAAACTAATAGACAGCAAGAGCCATGTGCCATCCATAAATCAGAGATGCCCCATGTCCTCGTTTCAGCTTATAATCTCCTAAATCAATCGACTAGCAATAGACCACGAGGGCAATAAAAAATCTCCTAAATGAATCGACTAGCAATAAAAAATCTCCTAAATTTATTGTGGAGGTTATTGATGTACAATACATTGTACTCCCAAGTGGTGCTTTCATCCTCTACCCAGACACAACTCACTCAAGACAACATCTAAGCTCTGATCTACTTACTCAGTGCACGGATTTTTTATTGGGCCCACAATAAATTTTGCATTTTAGCCCACAAAAGTTTCTATCTCAGCCCTGTAATTCTATTTTTATTCAAAATCTTACACTGGGAACCCTGGGACCAAATAACATATCACAAAACCACCCCAAGTCCACATGTCAGACTATTTTTTTTTCTCCCCTCCTCTCTCTCCCACATTCATTTCCCCTCCGGCCTCCCCTCTCCTGTCCGACCGCCACCTCCATGCTCTGGTCGTCTTCCTCGCCGCGCCATCGCCGATCCGACGAGCGTCGCGCGGCCTCCTCTCACTCGTATCCGCCCTCGCCTGCCGCCGGTGTCTCCGACCTCTGCACTCGCCCAGCCCTAGCGCCGCCGTGTCCTTCTCCTCGTCGCCCGGAGGTTCGCCGCCGTCCTGATCCAGCAGGATCCGGTCGCCGCCACCCAGATCCGGTCACCCCCGCCGTCGTCTTCGTCCAGATTCGAAGGCCGTCGCCATGGAAGATCTCGATCGCCAATGTCGTCAAGATTGGTTCGTCGCAGCCGCCCTTCCAGCTGCCCCTGCCCGGCCGTCGCCGCCGTCTTCCCAGCCGCTCCCGCCATCTTCTCGTCCCTTCACTACCTCCACTAACAACCACGCCCGAGCTCAGGTGCGTTTGTGGTCCTGAGCTAGAACCACCGCGTCTTGCAGAAGCAACTCTGACAACACTGCAAACCACCGCCTCGCCTACTCTCTTCTCCACGCTGGGCTCGACTCTGACATGGACGCTCGGGGCTACCGTCCAGCGTGTAGCTAGTGATGATCGGCCGTCCGGCACGGGCATGATTAGGCCCAGCTAACTAATCGGGATAACTAATCGGGACATGTTGTGCTGGCCGTGGGTCGGGGTGCCAATTCAAGCACAACGCACTGGCCTCTCGAGCTGTGTCGTGTTCTCCTGGGCCGACACTGTTGGTGGGCCATGTTGGCCCGGCTGTCGCTGTCACCTCCGCGCCCTGCCGCGCCCAACCCCTTTCTCATCGGCCCCGGCTGCGCCCATCCTGCTCCGTGCCTCGCCGTCGCGCGCCGGTCGTGCCACGCCAGGCACAACACTGTGCGTGCTGGTCCGGCCCTGCGCCCGTTGGGTCGGGTCAGTGTGGGTCGTGCTGTATCTAGGCCAGACCAATAGTTCTATGATTAGCACGGCTCATCTGGCCACCTCTGTGTGTAGAGTTGTACATGCCCTAATAGGAGTACTGTTACCTTGACATTGCTGGCTCGCTGTTGCTGTTGTACCACTCATGTGATAGTAACATCTGAAGTTTAAAACCCACACGAAAAGCTTACAGCGTCTGGAAAGTTACGGAAGGAAAGTTGCCTTTTCACCATGTAATTGAGCTGCCGTGTTAAGCAAATGTCTTGTGCGTGTGTTTTGCAAATGCAGCTTCATGCGGAGCAGCGGCGAGGAGTTCGTGGAGGAGTGCATCAACAGGGCCGACTGCCTGACTCTAGCGGTGAGGCGGCAGAGCAAGGGCGTCGGCGGCTACCTCATCAGCACCCGGTGGCAGAAGAACTTCTGGCTGCTGGCTTGACATTAACAAGCCTCCTGGGAAATTTTACCACCAAGGCTAGCTTCTATAAGAGCAATAAGTAACTACATCAATAACCTCCACTCCATATGTGTGTGTGTGTGTTTGACAGTGTGATGTGCTGTATTCTATCCTCTTGGTTAGCTGTAGCCTGTACTCCTGAACTCCTAATCACTTTGCCGTTGTAAAGCCAAAAGCTGACCCGCTGCATGTAACCTGCCTGCTCTCTGGGTGTCTGTTTGTTTGTTGAGCAGAGCGGATGGTGCATAAAGCCATAAACTGCCGTTTGTATTATGCGATGTGTTTGCTTGCTTGTATCTTAAGTATCATCTGAGGTGTTTGATCAACTGCCTCCTCACTCAGTCATTCCTAAAATGTTCTCGGAGAGAATGGATTCAACTTTGTCAGCTACTGGTACCTTTCCAGTCGAGCTCGATCGACGACGAGTTCCTGAAAGAACGAAAGAAACTTCAGAAGAGACCAGCACTTAACCAGTACTACTACTAACAAAAGAACGATCTCGGGCAAACCATGAGCCACATCGACTTCATGTATGTACAGGCACTGGTTCAGGTTGCTAAGCAGCATGATGGTTAGCAGTACGGTGCCCCCGTTCTAGGATCCAACAAAAAAAATTGTCCGAGATCGATCGACCCAGGGGAACACCTGTCGACACGGCGACAACTCGCCAGGGACCATGGCTCGTCTTGAATCTTCTCGACTCTACACAGAGAGGAGAAGCCGGTGCGGTGCAGCAACATTACGGTACTGGAAATGGCAAGCCGGGAGGAGTATTTGGCTGATTTGACCGCGAAATGCTAGGCAGGAACCACCGAGCACCGAGCGGGGATGTATGCGTGGCGCCGCTCTTGGATTGTGGCAGAAAACTTACCGTGCTCCCAATCCGCCGAACGAACGAACATGCATGCATTCGAGGCTGCTTGTGCTTGGATCAGCTAAGCAAGGACCCTGCCTAGCATTTCACGGTCATTTTTATAATTTTATGAGAACATATGCTACTTTTACTATTACAAATCAAAATTACCCGAATCAGCAAAAAAAACTCAGCCGGGGAGTTGTACCTAGCTCGGTGCTATCATGATGCGTACTGGGCTATGCTACATTGCTACTACGAGTCATAACTAATAGCTCGACTGAGGCAGCCTTTGGCTACCACGGGTGCAGGCCCATCATGACTCATGACTCGTGGGCGTTCAAAGCTAGCTCAACCGCTCCACTGCACCGACAACTCAATCCTGTCAGAGATGGTACACGTAAATCCCCTGTTGTTCACGTCGAGATCCTTCACGTCATTTTTTTTTACGAAAAGCACCCTGTAGTTTCCGAAATAGCTTCAAGATCCCGCTCCGTTTTTGCGAAAAGCTCCCTGTGATTTTCGAAATCACGTCAAGATCCCTCAATCTACTCTTCGAACGCAGCGCTTATCGTCATAGGACCGGCTGATTCCAGACGGGGGGAAGAGGCAACCGGCGCACGTCCGTAATCACGGGCGCCTGTTGCCGAACCGGCGTGCGGACCGCGTGCGTGCGGGAACTCGTGCGAGGCTTCGGCGGCCGTGGTTGGCTTCGGCTTGGCCCAGAGTGGAATTGGATGGGCCGGAAGATGGGAGTCCACGCGGGCCCCGCCCCTTCCGCGGCTGCGTTCCGGTTCGCTCGTAGAGGCAAAAAGGAGAGGGGATCACCCGCGGACTAGGCGTCCGGCCCGGCATACCCCTTGCTCCAGGGTGGCCGTCACTGCAGAAACGAGACCGAATTCCCATAAATTGGGCGTCAGGCCTGGCATACCCCGCGTGCCGGCTCGTGGCAAGCGCAACTGGCCCCGTTGCGTCGTGGCCCGCTAGCTCTCAGACCCTGACGCGTCCCAGAACTCCAGAAGTGAGTGCGTTGCCTCTCTCACTGCAAGGTGCGAATCGGATTGCCTTGATCCTGATCGTGTGGCCTGATCACCTGAAGGGAAATCGAGATATGCCAGCGGCATCACTCGCTAGCTAGTGCATGATATCCCATCAAGTCTCAACCACCAAACGGCTTAATTTGCAGACTTGCAGTTCCACCACACCTGTCAATTGTCATACGGGAGTATGCAATTAATAGAAAACAGATTGACACGCGTGAACGCCGTGCGTGCACATTTGAAACGGCATTATGGCAATTTGTTACGTACTGGTCTGCACTGCTGCTACCTAGATGGAGCACCCCTAGTTTATGCTTTAACGGAGAAGACACGTCGAGCACAACTGTCCATAATCATCACCATCATTGATCAATGATGATCACCGGAAATGGGTTTTTCGTGGGTGGACTCGTCCGATCTGAAAGTTGAATGTGGTGACCTACTCTCATAAGTTTGTTGTTCACTTTATAGTTTATTCACTTCCCCTGCCATCTTCCGTATTCAACTGCCTGTTCTCCCAAGCATGCACATTGGCATATATTGCCTCATTGAGTTGAGCAGAAAACTGCAAGAGGCCACTTTAGAGATCAAAGATGTGCAGAGGCATGGCAGTAGCGGAGGCCGTCGCCGTGGCGCTCGTCATGCTGACAGTGTGCGCGGCGGCGGCGGCAGGAAGCGCCGGTCCGGGGAAGGAGGGAGGAGAACATGGTGTGCGAGAAGAGGTCACGTACGATGGTAGGGCTTTGGTTGTGGATGGCACGAGGAGGATGCTGTTCTCCGGAGAGATGCACTACACTAGAAGCACCCCTGAGGTAATCGCTTCATTGCTTTGATGCTATTTTTATCCCTTCGGATCCCCCCTTTCCTTTTTGATATTAATAGCAGTCGGAGCACCCTAGCCAGCCACTTCGCAATGTTTGAAGCATGTCTGTCGCCATGTTGGGGTATACGATCAGGCAGTAGAAAACCACGGTACAAAACTGCAGAATGCTCCTATTTTTTCGGACACGGCGAAAGAAGAGCAGTGGCAATGAAATAAACGCAGCCGACACTGTAAAGCTTATGCTCGGTGATCAAATATAGTCAATGGTCAGGTCATTTACTGCTGGGAATTGCGATGGCCGGAATGCAAAATCAGGCTGGGACTCCGACTCCTGACTCCATGCGCTCTCCAGCCTCCACCGTTCGCAGCTCCGATCCGATTCGCTCCATACCATCGGCAAATCATCGCGCTTGCGCCCGAACCGTCCGTGCATGCACAGTTCAACCCATATTAGGCTGCTTTTCAGCCCGAGCAAGCCACCGGATCTAGAATCGTTGTCCGCCAGAGTCGTCGGGATACTATCTTCGACTAACCACCATTACCCGCCGTTTATGCCTAAAGCCCTAAACTGATCTCGCGCTTTTTATTTAATTACATATATGATCTTTCTCTCGCTAAATTGAGCATTGTAGTATATTTTTGGATTTGTTCTAAAATCATTGTGGTACCATTCCTTCTATTTATCGATCACAATAAATTTTATTCTTATTTCTTTTTTATTTTCTTCCGGTCTAGTCAGATTATTTATTAGAGTGTCGGTCTAAGCATTTGATTGATTTAATTTTTATGATGCGATATCATTATTATTATCGCTAAATTTATTGTTAAAACTACTATTATTAAACCTCCAATAAATTTTACCTTTTTACCCTCTTAGCTAATTCCTGATTTTCTACCCTTTTTCTTAACCCCTAATCTTACTTTACCATCTAATCCCTTTACTCTCTCTCCCTCTCCTAGTATCTCCATAGCCGAAAATATCCCCTGGCTGCACCTATCTTCTTCTTCCTCATTCCTCACTCTACTCCCCATTCTTTCTCTCCCTTCCCCTTTTCTATTTATTCTAATGGAGTGGTGGCTCCTTGCTTCTTCCTCTATGGCGCCTCTTGCCTCGGCCTACCTATGGCGCCTCTCCCTGCTCACCTCTAGCCCGACTCCTCCCCCTACCACAAGCCGGGCAACTATTCAAACTAGAGGGCGCTTCGCTCATTGAGTTCAACCTTATGCCAACTTATTGGTACCGTTAATTATGATGTTATCACTCAATTCTGCTTTATCGGAAAGGACACGTCGCAGCATCACAACCACCGTCTATCATTGATTGGTGATCACTGGAAAGTGGAAACGGGTTAATTATCTGTGGTGAACTCGTCCCAACTGAAAGTTGGGATTGGTGACCTGCTCTGCTCTCGGATCTTAGTTAATGATCACTTTATTCACTTCGAACATGCATACATGCATCGTTTGTTACTAATTTTGCTTAGAGATAGAAGGTCTAGTGATGATAGTTATGCTTATTGTTTCCGGCCATGTGACTGGCGCATCAAGATAAACGCGCTTTGCTCTTGAGCGCGGAAACATACGATGCACGGATACGGATATGGACACGTTTGAAAAAGGGATTCGTTATTTTCTAAAAAATGGCAATGTATAATATATATACCTTTTTCTACATGTCAATGTTAAATACATATCAAATAAATTGTAAAACCAGCGATCTCGCAGTACTAATCACGCAGGCACCCAAGAAACCAGCAAACACCAGGCCAAACTTTATTAGCACATGCATATATAGCAACCTAGCACCAATATGCATGACCATTCCTATCACGTCTGTGCAGTATATATTTGCACGTACTTTCCTTTCCAACTGCCTGCACATACTTCCCAAGCATGCATATGCCGCCTCCATAGGTATATCGTGTCTATGTTGAGCAGAAACTACTAGGAATTCCCAAACTCTTAGTGTTCCAAGATGTCGAGAAACATGGCCGTCGCGGCGGTGCTAGTCGTGTTGACGGTGTGCGCGTCCGCGGCGGCGGAAAGCCGGCGGGGAGAGCAGGAAGGAGATGGGGTGGGACGAGATGTTAACTATGATGGTAGGGCTTTGCTAGTGAATGGCACCAGGAGGATGCTGTTCTCCGGCCAGATGCACTACACTTAAGCTTCTTTCCTCACCAACTTAAGTTTTTGGGTGAACTAGTTAGTGTATAAAACTTAATATGGTATCAGGACCAAAAGGTATTAGGTTCAAAACCCGGCTAGTGCAATAAAAAAAATTGAAGCCCATTTCTATTCCATGTCTTAGGTCTGGAGGAGCTACACTTGAGGAGAGAGTGTTGAAGTATAAGTGAATTGTCCGTCTTACCTCACTAGCTTAAGTTTTTGGGTGAACAGGTTGGTGCCTGCAACTCAATATGGTATCAGAGTCAAGAGGTCATGAGTTCAAAACCTGGTTGACGCAATTAAAGAAAAATAATTATAATCCACTTCTATTCCACCTCTTAAACCTGAGGAGCCTATATACAAGTGAGAGTGTTGAAGTATAGGTAAATTGTCCGTCTTTCCTCATCAGAACTGATGTTTGCATGAAACCCTTTTTCTATTTTATTTGTCCTTATGGCATAGTAGCTAATAGTTTTACGGCGAAACCGGTCAAACTGGTGGGGGTTCGGTTTTTGTACTCCGGCTTTGATCACCCGGTTCACCCACCTAAAACTCTCAATTAAATTCGTCTTATATATTGCATCTACTTTATATCCCAAACTCAATTCTGAAAAAACAAAACCCAAAATTGCGAAAAAAAATCAAGAAAAAAGGCCGGTTCCGGAACCGGGCTTCCTCCATACTCAATTCTGAAAAAACAAATCCCGAAATTTCGAAAACAAATTCAAGAAAAAGGCCGGAACTGGAACCGGGCTTCCTCCAGTTTTAGGCCCAATTCCAGTTTCTCAAACCCTGGGTTTGATCGTGCTGTACTTTTCAATGGTACTAAACTATGTTCAGTTGTCCAGTTTTTCTTTGACACAGATAGAGATGATGGAGAATATATAGCGCTCTCTCTCTCTCTAATTTATCTTTGTGGTAAGAGAGAAGCAACTTGCTTATATGTGCTTTTTTAATTGACGCACAGCAGTTCATGATATAGATGAATGAAACTATTTTGATGATATGGATGCATTCATAGTACAGGTGAACGGCCTTACTGACATTGATTAGTAGTATTGTGAAATTTACACGGCGGCTGGCATCCTGTCAAGAGAGGGAACTTTTTGTTATGCTTCGTGTTGTTTTTTGTTCATTGAAAAAGGGTGATGGTTCATGCGGGAACCGTGTTCTGATACCGGTTTTATATTTCTTTTACCACATATTATCAATAACATGTAGCCTCTGATACAATACAGGCACCTGAACAAGGTGTGCTTCAAACAAATATTTTTTTTTGACTCAAGTGTCTTGGTATCAACTATCAACTCGTACGCATCATTTGGAAGGCTGGTTTCCGGAATCCTACATGAATTGAACTATTTCTTTGAAAATCCAGGGAAATTTCTATGAAATTCTTGCGTTCCAAATAAGCTCTTAACTCTCGAGCTATGAATGACATACTTTTGTTAAGAAAATTAACAAGATAACTTGTTCTGAGAGAAGCGATTCCCTATACAAAATGGAACAAGAAATCAATTCCCGAATGCTACTCCCTTGTGTCTGTGTAATCTATAACTCCTACAATATTTTGTTAATTATACAATCATAAGATATCCAGAAACACTAAAGATAATGATATGCTATGTCTGTTCTGTTGTACTAAAATATAATTTTTTTGACCTGCATATTAACCTCTCTCTGTCTTTCCACATCTGCTTCGGTTTATATTCTCTGTAAAAAAATTCTCAGTTTACAAATACAAGTTCCCTTGGTAGAAATGGTAATAGTAGATTTTTGATGAAATTATTTTAATAATATCGTAATATTTTGAAACATGTTGTACATAAATTAACATTTAAAATTAAATCTCGAAGATTATGTGATGTCCAAAGGGCATATATCTATGAACAGATTAAAGAGAGTGCAAAATTTGATGAAGCTGAAATGATTTCGTCGATATTAATTGCTTGCCTCATTCAGAACAACTAGCAATGTTGAGGCATATCTTCTGCTTGTATTACCTTATAGCTCAGGCGTATTAGGCAGTAAATAGACAGCACAAATGCTTTCATTCAGAGTTCAGGCATGGCAAATATGCACCGTAGACAAGGTCTGTCTGGCTGGGACAAATTCAAGCAACATCAGAAATGAGCTTCAATAGCATCTCCTGGCTTCCTTGAAGCAATTTTCTGATAAGCTACATCTTCCAATTCATCACAAAAATCCTTTCTTAAGAAGTTTGTGCATAATAAAATTGACAGATGTGGCCAAAACTCATAGCGAAAGCCAAGAAAGGTGGCCTCGATGTGATACAAACGTACGTCTTCTGGAATGTTCATGAGCCTGTCCAGGGCCAGGTAGGTGCTCTTTCCAGTTTGAAATGTATGTCTGTCAAAAGCACACGGAAAATATTCAATAAATGAGTGGTTCAAAACTAAGAGATGCTTAAATTGTATCATTGCATCAGTATAACTTTGGCGGAAGATACGATCTTGTGAAATTCATCAGAGAAATTCAAGCTCAAGGGCTCTATGTAAGCCTCAGGATTGGTCCCTTCATAGAGGCAGAATGGAAGTATGGGTATGAATGAATGGAATACAATTCCTATGCACATAACCGGATTGCTTTTTAAAAATATTCTGAAGAATAGAACTTACTAAAACTAAAATGTTTTAAGAGGTGTAGAATACCTCAGTGAATAAAACAAAGTAGTACCTCAACAAATGCTGAATATCTTCTGTTCATGCAGAGGGTTTCCATTTTGGCTACATGATGTCCCAAACATTACATTCCGAAGCGACAACGAACCTTTCAAGGTAACTAACTGCCTGTCAGATGGGATTCTTGAACTCCATAACGTGAAAATTGTGAATTGTGGCTGGTGGTTTCAGAGTTTTAATTTGCCATAATCCTAAAGAAACAATTACATGTTTTGATCCATGCAGCGACATATGCAAACATTTGTCACAAAGATAGTAGACATGATGAAACATGAAGGGCTTTATTACCCACAAGGAGGCCCCATCATCATTTCTCAGGTCAGCAAAACTAACTTGAATTAATAATTGTGTCAGGTTCTCCGTTTGGATGTGCCCATTATTTAACTACATATGTTGAAATGCAGATTGAGAATGAATACCAGATGGTTGAGCCTGCATTTGGCTCAAGTGGCCCACGTTATGTCCGTTGGGCAGCTGCAATGGCTGTAGGTCTCCAGACAGGTGTTCCATGGATGATGTGCAAGCAGAATGATGCTCCAGATCCAATTGTTAGTGTTCATCATTATACCATTTCACCTGATTGGCTGATTGCACATCATTAGCTGAAAATTCAAATCATCTGAAAATAAATTCATGGCCAGATTAATACCTGCAACGGGCTCATCTGCGGAGAAACATTCATAGGACCAAATTCAGCTAACAAGCCTGCATTGTGGACAGAAAATTGGACAACTCGGTAAGTTGCAATGACACTTCTGCTCATTTCGTTTTGGATCTTCACATTCTGATGGACTTACCAAAAAAAGGCCTAATGTTCAAGTGTTCCCGTGTCCAGCTACCCTATATATGGTAATGATACAAAATTGAGATCTCCACAAGATATTTCCTTTGCAGTTGCACTTTTTATAGCAAGGAAGAGAGGAAGCTTCGTGAGCTACTACATGGTATGGACTTTAGAAAAGAAAAAAACTTTGAACATTTCCCAGTACAACCTCTTAGCAATTTCCTGTTTATTTTGATGCAGTACCATGGAGGAACAAACTTTGGGAGGTTTGCCTCTTCATATGTAACAACAAGCTACTATGATGGAGCTCCTCTTGATGAACATGGTAAATCTTTATACAAAAAAGAAGGCATGCTAAATGTATTTACACCATTCTACCATTTAACAGTACTTAATTAAATTTATTTGTATTGTTTATCCAGGTCTAATATGGCAACCTACATGGGGTCATCTCAGAGAACTGCATGCCGCAGTAAAGCAATCATCAGAACCATTGCTATTTGGAAGACACTCCAATTTTTCATTAGATCAAGAACAAGAGGTAAAATTGCACACTGTAAACCTATGAAACATTATTTCAATAAATTACATCAAGATAAGCACATAATTTATGACGTACTCCAGGCACATGTTTTTGAAACAGAATCGAAATGTGTGGCTTTCCTAGTCAACTTTAACCAGAATCAGACGCCAAAAGTAGTATTTCGTAATATATCTTTGCAACTGGCCCCTAAGTCCATCAGCATTCTCTCAGATTGCAGGAGAGTAGTTTTTGAAACAGCCAAGGTGATTGACCTCTTTATTTATCCAGGGAAATCCCATCACCACTTCTCATCATCTTTTTATTCATTATTTCTTTTATCACAGGTAAATGCTCAGCGTGGTTCCAGAACAGCTGAAGTAATACAGTCTCTCAATGACATTGATACTTGGAAGGCATTCAAAGAACCAATTCCTCAAGACGTGAGCAGGGCTATGTACTCTGGAAACCAGCTCTTTGAACATCTGTCAACCACTGAAGATGAGACAGATTATCTCTGGTATGTTGTCAGGTAAGATAAACTTCCTCAAAGGTCTTGTTTTTCATCATTTGCATTTTACTTAATTTACTTGTCTTCAAACACTATGTTTACTGTATGATAAGAGAAATTCCCTCAAATGCAGCTATGAATATAGACCAGGTGATGATGGCCAGTTTGTGCTTCTTAATGTTGAGTCACGAGCACATATATTGCATGCTTTTGTCAACAATGATTACGTGGGTCAGTATCCTATACGATATTTATGGTTTTCCCAAGCTTCTTCATGTATACACTTATGGAAAAGCAACAATAAAGATGAAATACGCCACCAGGAACTTAACGTGAATTATATATATGTTTCAGACTATGCCATCTTCTTCACTGCATACTAGAACTGATGTGTTTTGCGTTTCCAATAATAGTTCACTCCTATCTAATGTTGTGTTTAATGTTGGATTACTGTCAACAATAACATGGTCAGGGAGTGTGCATGGCAGTCATGATGGGCCTGGCCATATAGTTCTCGACACACATATTTCTTTGAAGGAAGGACAGAACGCCATATCATTGCTAAGTGTTATGGTTGGATCACCGGTATGAATTCTACAACCTATCTTATGCAGTGAAATATAAAGAACAAAGAAGGAAAATTATTAGTGGAAATCAATACATTCTAGTATAGGGCCTTAATACAGAGCATATGGTGTCATGCATATGTTTATAGTCGAGGTGTGTTGTAGTAAAATGAATAAATGAGTTGAGTGTAGTTTATCCAACATACATATCCACGAGTGTTCAGACCTTTCAGAACAAATACCGCTCAGCCCAAGTACCGTAAGTTTGAATAATAGATGACTTTACAAAGTTAATTACCTAGCCATGCATCAAATTGAGCTTTCATCTGCTAACTGGAAGGACTCCGGCGCTCACATGGAAAGAAGAATCTTTGGAATCCGGAAAGTGAGCATCCAACAGGGACAGCAGCCAGTAAAACTCCTCAACAATGAGCTATGGGGATACCAAGTAAATCCAAGTCAACTCATTTAGAATGTACATAGAAAGAACAATATCAGATGCTCGGTTCTGAGCTGTTAGATTAAATGCAGGTCGGCTTATTTGGAGAAGGGAATCGAATCTACACGCAAGAAGGATCATACAGTGTCGAATGGACAGCTATCAACAATTTGACATACCATCCGCTTACTTGGTATAAGGTACAGAAAAACAACTGGTTCATATTCTTGTGCTAAATCTCTACTCTTCACAGCAGTAAACTTAACTATAGCTTGCATCATTTGTTCTGTGACCCAGACAACATTTGCCACACCAGCGGGCGATGATGCAGTGACACTGAACCTTACCGGTATGGGGAAGGGTGAAGTATGGATCAACGGAGAGAGCATTGGACGGTATTGGGTCTCCTTCAAGGCTCCAAGTGGGAAGCCCTCTCAATCCCTGTAAGTAGTGCTAGCTCAAACTCAGTCTCTCACCACAAATCCTCTTTTCTTCCCTATATAACCTTACAAGCAATACCTCACCGGCATGGAATTTCTGAACTCTGAAGGTATCACATACCACGGCACTTCCTGAAACCCAGAGACAACATCCTCGTCCTTGTTGAGGAAATGGGAGGCAACCCACTAGAGATAACAGTGAACACAGTGTCCATCACAACGGTGTGCGGTAATGTGAATGAGCTCTCCGCTCCGTCTCTCCAGTCGCACGGAAAGGATCCAGAAGTGCGTCTCTGGTGCCAAGGAGGCAAACACATCTCAGCGATTGAGTTTGCGAGTTACGGAAATCCCGTGGGAGACTGCGGAACCTATGCCATTGGGAGTTGCCATGCTAAATCATCAGAATTCGTTGTAAAGCAGGTAACATAAAACCTCCTCCTGGTAAACTATATATGCACTAACTTTCTAATCTGCTGCCTTATTAGCAAATATAGAACCAGCTGTTTATTTCGCTTTTCCAGGCTTGCAAGGGTAAAAGGGGGTGTTCTATTCCCGTATCGCCTGCCAAGTTTGGAGGAGATCCGTGCCCTGGAATCCAAAAATCTCTCCTAGTTGTGGCGGATTGCAAATGATACTAGGTGTCAATTGGATACAAATTATCTATTTTATTCGACTACTGTATTCGGTAGGATACAAATAGGGGCGTCAATCGGATACGGCGGATTGCAGATGATACTAGGGTGTCAGTCGGATACAAATTATCCGTTTTATTTAACTACTGTATTCGATAGGATACAAATAGGGGTGTCAATCGGATACAAATTATCTGTTTGATTCAACTACTGTATTCGATTAGATACAAACATGATTTAGAATTTTCCATCCGATTAACAATGTCTCCCATATTCGTATTCGTATTCGCATAAAAAAATATGGATACGAATATAGTATGGACTTTTGCCATCCGAAATGTTATTTTATCCGCACTATTCATATTTGAATTCGACAAAACAATATACATATTTTATTGCAGTATAGCTAATTGGTTGGATGAGTATTTTTAGTTTAATGTGAATTTATGTTTTTAGGTGGAATAGATAAACTGAATGATTAAGTGTGCTATGTACGAGGACATAGTATCATAAATATCTTGCTATTACGTAAGTTATGAGGATGTCCGAATCCGATCGAATTGAGTAGTTATTCGATTCGTATTCGTTACAACATTCGATTCGTATTCATATTCAACAATATTAGAATTCATATTTGTTTATAAAATACGAATACAAATACTGGAAGACCATTATTCGATTCGTATTCGATCTGTTGACACTTGACACCCCTAGGTACGAATATGGTTTATTTTTTTTCCATCTGATTAACAATTTCTCCCTTATTCGTATTTGTATTCGCATTCGCATAAAAAATATGGATATGAATATGGTATGGACTTTTGCCATCCGAAATGTTATTTTATCCGCACTACTTGTATTCGTATTTGAATTTGATAAAACAATATACACATTTTATTACAGTACGGCTAAT
Source organism: Phyllostachys edulis (assembly GCA_036346405.1). Classification (NCBI taxonomy): domain Eukaryota; kingdom Viridiplantae; phylum Streptophyta; class Magnoliopsida; order Poales; family Poaceae; genus Phyllostachys; species Phyllostachys edulis. The sequence continues at coordinate 38,706,380 of CM070553.1, forward strand.
TAGTTGGATGAGTATTTTTAGTTTAATGTGAATTCATGTTTTTAGGTGAAATAGATAAACCTGAATGATTAAGTGTGCTATGTACGAGGATATAATATCATAAATATCTTGCCATTACGTAAGTTATGAGGATATCCGAATATGACCGAATTGAGTAGGTATTCGATTCATATTCGTATTTGTTACAACATTCGATCTGTATTCGACAATATTCGAATATATATTCATATTCATTTAGAAAATACGAATACGAGAAGACCACTATTCGATTCATATTCGATCTGTTGACACCCCTGGATGATACAACACAGAAAAAGAACCAAGTGAATGGCAACTATGTGTATATCAAAACAAACAACAACTATTCTTTAAGTAAGCAGTGAATAACTATGTGTATAGTTCACCAAAACAAACAACAACTATTCTTAAGAGTAGTGCACAGACTACACATATGCATCTATCTATTATATCATTAAAACGATAAAAAAAGTTACCACGTTCGCTCTCAAGATCTAGAAATTACCACATTAATCAAAGTAAAAAAGAGAAAAATGGATGTTGTTGATTGTTGATGGGTCTAGATTATAATAGTGGGGATTGATAATGCCATAGACCTAGCATGCCCTCGAGAAGTCCAATCAAACCTGTGTGTTGATGAGTTCCAATAAAAATCCAATTTTTTGTACGATATAGCCATCTTTCTTATGTTTATTGTGGATATTATGGGGGATATGCTCATGATATTAGGATAATGATACAATTGGCAATGGTGTTGAGGGTTTGTTGAAACATGTGTTTTCGGCAAATTTCAGAAGCATTTGGCTAACGTGGTCAATCGGTGATGTTCTTAGGTTAGGTCAATTTCATAGATTTCAGTGCATATGTGTTGCATGACGTATGTTTTGACTAACGTGGGTCAAGTTGTGAAGAACTTGTTCTCAAAATCGATTTCTGGTCTATTGTTGTGTAGGAGGCTAGGAGGTCAATGACTGTCAACGGTAAGGATGATTGGGACTAGGTTTGGAGAGCTAAGGTCCAAAACGATCGAGGATGTTGGGTGAAGTCAGTAGACTCAAGCATAGCGCAAAACGGACAAGGATGACTGAACGGCAAGTTTGGTGCGACAGGTTGCATCAAGCGGCACGGGTCGGTGCAAGTGCTAAGGTGATTTCGGTGAAAGCCAGATAGGAGAGACTTGCCGACATTTCGTGATGGCCGCAGCAGAGATCAGCATAGAGGGGGGCCAGGGAGGTGGTGCCCGTGCTAGGACCGACTTCGTGGTGATCGTCGTCACAGGTGGAGGCACAAGGGATTCGTGCCCGGTAGGTGGCCCTTGGGCTGGGAGTAGAGCTGGCCAGATGGGTCATGCCGCCCGAGACATGTCACTATTGGTCAGGTCTAGGTACGACATAGCCCACATTGTTCATGGGCCGTGTCACCAAGACGACCCTGCCTGCTGCTTGGGCGTTACTCCGCACGGTGGGCGGCTTACATGACATTTAACCCCAAGACACCTCAGTTGGCCGAGTCGAGTGCGGGAGGAGAGCCAAGCAGGCGGCGTCAATGCGGAGGAAGGTGGTGCTAGGCTGCCAGCGCTGATGGAGGAGGAGAGGTAGGAAGAGAGGAGGAGGCGACGCAGAGGGAGAAGGAAAAGGAGAAGAGGGGGAGGCGGCGCAGGCCGGTGCTGAGAGAGGAGAGAGATGCATGGAAAAATGGTTAGTAGAACTTGGGGAGTTCGACCTTCATTTCGTGTCCCGAACGGCCATTAAATTTCAGATTTTGGCAGACTTTATCACCGAATGGACAAATCCTGAACCTGTTCAGGATCCTTAGTACGATACCCACGACCAGTGGATGATGTACTTTGACGCCTATGTTGAGTGGCTCGGGGGGCTGGGGTGATAATGGAATCTTCTACCGGAGAGACCTTAAAGTATGCTATCCAATTACACTTGCCTACCACTAACAACGTGGCAGAATACAAATGTTTATTGGCTGGCATACGAGCAGCGAAAGCGCTCGGGATTCGACGACTACTCGTGAGAGAAGACTCTCAACTGGTCATGAATCAGGTCGAAAAAGAGTATCAGTGCTCTAATATGACCATGTCTTAGTACTTATCGGAAGTCCAAGGCTTGAAAAGCATTTTTTCGGTTTCGAGTTGCAATATATCCCTCAAAAAGATAATTTTCTCGCTGACCAGTTAGCTCCAACAGCCTCTTTTCGATCTCAAGTACCACAAGGAGTCTTCTTGGAGCAGCTCCAGAAGCCGTCTCTAGTCAAAGCACCAGAAACACCTCCTATTGAGATAGCCTCTCTAGAGTATGAGGATACCTAGATGAATCCCATTTACGAGTATTTTCAGAAGGGTACACTACCCGATGATGATCTCAAGGTAGATCATTTATCCCGAAGGCCAAAATGTATACTTTGGTTGAAAGAGTCCTCTATAAAAGAGGTACTCAAGGGGTTCCCATGCGATGCATATCGCAGAAAGAAGGATTAAATCTCTTTCACGACATACACGGAGCATCTGTGGAACTCATGCTTATTATAGAACGCTGGTCGGTAAGGCCTTCCAGGAAGGTTTTTATTGGCCAACGGCCCTCCATGATGCCAAAGAGTTGGTTCAAAAGTGTGTACAATGCCAGTTTCATAGCAAGCAAATACACCAATCGGCTCAGGTATTACAAACTATTCCTCTTTCATGGCCTTTTGCGACCTGAGGTCTTGATATCCTAGGGTCATTCCCAAAAGCACCAGGGGGCTTTGAGTTCCTTTTTGTGGCTATTGATATGTTCACAAAATGGATCGAAGCCGAACCTGTGACTGGGATAACAACGTAAGCCACAAAAAGGTTCATGATGAGAAGTGTGATTACTCGATTTGGTGTTCCTAGTTGAATAATTATAGATGATGGTAAACAATTTTCGAGTGCAAAATTTCAGGAATTTTGCGATGAGTTGGGTACCATATTATGTTATGCTTTCTATTGCCCACCCACAGAGTAATGGGGTAGTCGAAAGAGCGAATGACTAAATAATGCAGGGCATAAAAACTAGGGTGTTCAACCAGCTTGTCAAGCGCTCGGGGGGCTTGGGTACAAGAATTACCCTCAAGATATAGGCGATTCAAGACGACTATAAGTCAGCCACTGGTGAAACACCTTTTTTCTTAGTTTTTGGGGGCTGAAGCCATGCTTCCACCAGAACTAAAGATCCAGTCGACAAGGGTCAAAACCTTCAGCGACTCTACCCAGGAACAACTTAGAGCGGATGACATCAACCTGCTCGAAGAGAAGAGGAATCAAGCCCTAATCCGTTCAGCGGTTTACCAATAAGCCCTACGCAAATACTACGACCGTAAAGTCCAACCTCGCAGTCTTGTTGTAGGTGACTTGGTATTGAAGAAGATTCAATCCCAGTCTAATCGAAATAAGCTTTCCCCTAAGTGGGAATGTCCTTACATAATGGTCAAAGTTACGCGACCAAGTTCGGTACAACTGCAATGGAAGACTGCTGGGTTCTCTCCAATTCTTAGAACATCGACCAGTTACGCAAATTTTATGTGTAACTCCTCCCTATATCAATAAAGTTTCAGGTTTCTTCACTCTTTATTGTCTTACTTTTGAGTAGTGCTTGGATAGTCTTTCGATCATTTTTATACACTTAGTTTTTCTTTACACTAGTCGAAGAAGGGTAACATCACCTAGTTGAAGTCTTTCCTCTCTGCACATTGTCCTGCCCACTAGAAGGAACTTCCTAGTTTCGCCTTGTTCCTAACTTTTGCTGCCAATACAAAGAGACTGAGTTTAACAAAACTGGTCGAAACATTCTCAAAGCCAGCTCTTTTTAACATTAGTTTATTTTTTCATTACTTTTGAAAAATGCTCTAAGTGGAGTATACTTTTATAGTTTGTTTGACTCCTTTTAGTAACCTCAAATGCGTTTAAACTAGTCGGAGAAAGACACAACACCTAGTCGAAGTCTTTCCTCTCTACATGTAGTCCTGTCCACTAGGAGGAACTTCCTAGCGTCGTACTGTTTCCAACTCTTCCTATCAGTGTCAAATAAATTTAGTTTACTGGAAACAATTGAATAAATTTTTAAAGCACTCCGAAGAGTTTATCTCACTCATGTTGATGCTCTTGATTCGATTATTATGGTCGGAGAACGTAGCTTCACTAGTTGAAGTCTTTCCTCTCTACACATGGTCCTGTCCACTAGAAGAAACTTCCTAGTGTCTATTTGTTACTAAACTCTTACGACCAGAATATGACAATCAAGATTGACAACACAAGAAGGAAAAACTATTTTTTAAGCAAAACCTTATATACACTATTTTCTTAATTTATCTATATAAACTAAGCAAATAGTCGGGGGCTAGGATAAAGCCATTAATATGACTTCAATTCCTAGTCTTAAATTCAATTTCCTTTTTTCTATTCATTATCTTATGAGTTACTAACTACTCGACAAGATAATTTGCAGGAAAAAATAGGTATATATATATATATTTATAACCAAAAGACTTGTCTTTACAAGTTCTCCTATTACAATCTACTCTGGTGAAGGAGATCCAATTTGCATCTCCTCCACGACCTCCTAGATGATTGGCTTCACCTCTTCAATCAGACGAGTTGCTTTTGCTTCGGAGTAGTCGAAGTCGTCATCGATTTGTTGAAGATCGAGATTACGGTCGTGTGCCTTAAGTTTTGCCAAAGCATGACCTACTGCACCTTCCACCGCTTCTCTTATCGAGTTAGCCTGGTTGGCCTTCAGAGTAGTTATCAGTTCTCTTAAGGCTCTGACTTGTTGTCCAACAATACTCGATTGAGCAGTTAGGGTGTCTTCCAGAGGAGTAACTTCCTCAACATCAAGCCCACCGGGTATGTTGTTTAGAAGTGCGATGTTGTCTTGAAGGTTAATCTTCAACGACTTCGTCTCCTCCTGACTACGAGTTGTAACATCCCAAAGTTCTGTTACCAAAATAAAAAAATAAAGTTATTATTTTATTGGATTTTCTAAAATTTGAAAGAGTTTGATTGCTTTATTTGAATTTCTGGGGTTTTAAAAATCAAAAATAAAATTTATTAAAGTTTTTGAAGTTTTATTTGAGTTAAAGTTGAAAAATAAAAATTCAATTAATTTCTGGAATTTTCTTGGATTTTAAAAGCTTTTTCCTAAATATCTTAAAGCCAAAATAATTTATTTGCAAAATATATTACCAATTATATGTTGGAATTATTTTATTTAAGTCCAAAATAACTCTAGGAATTTCTTTGAATTTTTCTAGAAGTTTTGGATTTTATTTGCTAAAGCCTTTTCGAATTAAGCTGATTATTTAAATTCTCAAATCAATTTAAAATCCAAACTGCCTCTTGGGTCGAAACTCACTGTGCGACCCATCTTCCTCTTTTCTTTTCGGCCCAACCAGCCCGCCCGCATCCCTCTCTCTCTCTCTCTCTCTCACTCGCACGGCCCCACCCGTTAACGCCTCCCCCCTTTCTACCGTGTGGACCCGTGCCTCTTCGTCCTCGCCGCTTTGTCCTCACATGCCGAGCCATTGTCGCCATTACGCCATGGGCGAAGCTCAGAACGACCGCCTCCCCTAACCACCACTTCTCCGCGTGTCTTGCGAGACCCGCGCCGCCCGCACGCACTTCCCACCCCTTTCCCCTTCTTCAGGCGCGTGCGCCATTTAACCCGCAACGGCCGCCGCCAAGTTCTCCACGTCACCACGCCGCCTCGGAGCCCCCGGCTCCTATAAAAGGGAGCATCGGGTAGCCCTCTTCGCACTCACCATTTCCCCCTCATTCACTCTCCCTCTCTCCCCGTGAGGTCGCCGAATTTGGAGCTTCCTCGCCGCCGGCCAAGAACGCTTGGAGTTTCGATTGCGCCACCGAGCCGCTCCGCCTTCTTGCCGCTCGACTGCCGACATCGCCATGACGCTGCTGGCCGGTGCGCACTTCTCTTCACTGGAGCCTCGCCGAACCGCCGTGCCACCGTCGACCCCGATCTCGCCGCCGCTTCTCGCTGTGACCTCGCCTCCGTCCTCTTCTCGTCGAGTGGGTGAGCGCACCGTGATCCCTGCGTCTTCCTCTCTCTTTTGCGCGTCTCGCCGACCGCCGCCGTGCAGCGTAGCGCCGGCAACCCTCGGTCCCAACGCCGGTGCCGTCTCTGCCAGTGTGGCACGGCCACGCGAGCGCCAGTCAGTGCCACGTGGATCCACATCAGCACGTGCACGCCACCTCAGCACATCCCCAGAGCCAAAAGCCCCCATGGACTTAGTCCATATGAACCGTATCTATGACGCGTGGAGCCCACATGTCAGAAATTTATTTTATTTCTTTAAATTCCGAAAACCTGTGGCTGACATCATCCATGCGCAATAAATGGATTTTCCTTTAGAAAAATAATTCGGGAAAATCCTATTTCATCATTTCTTGTGAAATGTAAACTTCCCGGGGTTCGTTCTCCTTCATACGAACTCCGATTTTATCGATTCAAATTTCTAAATTCTTATAAATTCAAGATCTAGATATATAAACCAAAATTATTTAATTTGGATTTAATTTGAATCTTTATTTGAATTTTGTTTTAATTTAGCTTATTTTCGTGTATAGATTTCGACGACTTCGGAGAGTCAGATTTCGACGCCGTTTGAGAACAACCAATTGAGTAAGATAAGTTACTTCTTTGACCATATTTGCACCTATTATTTCAAATTAATTAAATTCTATTTTAAATTATTACTGCATGCTATTTATATTCAGTAATTTAAATTCCTATTTTAAATTTATAGATATGCCTAAATCCTTTGTATGGCCAATGTTGATATTTGAATCAAATTTATTGTCACTCTAGGTAAAACCTAGTTGATACAATAGTATGAACTAGGATCATTTGGAAAAATTATGCTTAGTGATGCTTAGACCAAAAAATATTTGATTTGGGGAATTTAAGCCAAAAATCAAATATTGTTTAAACCGTATCCATAGCATTGGTGTGTTATGGAAGTTTAGAAATGACTTTGAAAAATAAAATAAAATGATGGTTTGTACTTGGGTGAAATGGTTGTTTGGATGGTGCATGTTGATGCACGAGATCGAGTCATTTCTATGATCGAGGCCCATGGGTTTTATGGAAAGTCGCCCAAGTTAGTTAAGGACCGGTCTTCGAGTCGCATCTTGCTAAGCCACATCGTACTACCACATATCCTGAGTATGGGTGGGACCTGGCTGACTAACTTGCAATGTTCCACTGTGGTTGTTCCCTTCAGATGCGGTGGGTAGTCATGTTATGACCTACGTTAGTCCCACCTGGTGCAAGAGGGGGCCACAAACCCGACGGACGATCAGTCCAAAGGGGGCAAAACCTTAGCGAGGGGTGAATGCGGTGGAATGGTGCATTGTAAAGGCTTTATCACATGCTCTAGACTACTTACCTAAGGTAGTGAGTGGTGGCATAGAATTATGTCGAACAAACCAGAGAATTCGTGTCATGTGGGTAAAGCTCTACAACCTCTGCAGAGTGTTAAGAACTATTCGAATAGATGCGTCCACGGTCATGGACATGCTTGGCAAAGCCACTCAGAGTTAGACTTGGTTTTGTTTTCAAAATGATTTGACATAAATGATGTTGGATTTCTATCCAAATGGGAATTAGGCGGGAAGCCATGTGATAGGAGGGTATCCTTCACCATTCATGTGTGAATGTTATCTGACTATAAAATTGAGAATTTATAAAATGAATTTTAGTTATGGAATAACTGCTTTGGAACTTAGTACAAGTATTTAAAGAAAATACAGCTTTATGCAAATTCAACCAATAAGCCTTCATTTGAGATACCCTTGTATGCATGCATTCAATCTGTTACTTGACGGGTGTAACTTGCGAGCACGGTAGTTGTGCTCATACTTGCTTTATGCAAACAAATTTCAGAGGAGAAGGACTTCGCTACCGGTGTGGATCTTGATGACTAGGCCGCTACCCCAGTCGATTGCCTGTGGCAGATTAACTGGACTCTACTACGTCTTCTTTGTCTTCCGCTGTGTTATTTATTGTTGGCCTGTAAGCCTCTTTTGTAATAAACTCGGTTGATTATTAATATAATCGTGTGATTTATAGATGTTACCATATCTACTTACTATGTGAACTAGCTACTGATCATGGGACTAGTTCAGAAATGCACAAAGGATTTGGTGTGTTAATCCCGGGTCTGACACGAGTCGAAGCTTCGTGGAGTTGCTTGATTTTCGACTACTTGCTCTGAAATAGAGTATGACCAGTCAGAAGCATATCCCTAAACAACTCGTAAGCAATACTGGGCATGGGTAAAGAGTTACTTAACCGCCAGTCGAGCATCAAGTTGCTTAATTTCGTTGTCATGGAAAGTATCCTTCTTCGCAGATTGCTCTGCCTATGACTTTATCACCTGGTCTTTTTCTTTGGCAGAACGGGATAGTTCGTGAACAACCAAGGCCTTTTTGTTGACCTCGGTTTGGAGCCTACCCATTTTGACCTCTTTTTCTGAAAAGAAACAAGAGTTATAAAAAGAACAGGAGATCATTATCATAAACAGTCTTAAGTTCAGAACTTATTGTTTATCCCACTCTACAGATCAAGAGCTACATAGTTGGCCTCCAGAAGTTTCTTCATCAGGTCGAGAATTTCATCCCTAAGCCTCTCCATCTCGACTTTCTCGTGGTCGAGTGTGTCAACCAAGGATTTTTCGTCACTCTTAAACCTGCAAAGGTTAAAGACAGACATGAGAACTACACAAGTAGTCAAGTAAAAAATGATTACGAATGGCAGTAGCTTACCATCTCTCTACCTGCTCGCAGAGTTCCGCTTTTTGTTGTCGTAGCTGTATAAGTTGTCGGTCATATTCACCAACAGTGATAATTTATTCCAAAGCTTTTTGCATAAAGAAAGACAATGAGAAGCGAGAAACAAACCACATATGTAAATGTTTGGCATCGGATGCTTACATGTATGCTTGTTCGAGCAAATATGGAGAATACCTTTGTGGGATCCTTCAATTCATCGATCTCCTTGACTCGATTCCACCACACCTTTTCGAGACACTCATCATCGACAATATTCCCCCTGTTAGGAATATCCTTATGGTGAGAAACTCGTTTACGAGACCTGAATGCGGAAGATCCAACAATAGAAGCAGGTCCAAAGAACTTAGAGAAGAAGTTAAGGTACTCTTCTTCTTCTTCTTCTTCTTCTTCTTCTTCGGTGATGACAACGTCGGCATATTTTCCTTGGGAGCCTGAGGGAACGTTCGCAATGACTTTCTTTCCAACACGATGATCGGAAGTTCTGCCACCTTGCCCGGATGTTTCCGCTGCATCATTCGCCATTTTCGCCTCTACCTCCGTAACCACTTCAGTGGTCATGGTTGCTTTGGCAGGAACGACCACTTCCACCAGAGGAATGACGGTCGATCCCGCGACCGCCTCTGTGGTTGTAGTCGCTTGAGCCACAACGACTTCTTCCACCACAGAGATAGTGGTCGTAGTCGTGGCCACTCCCGCTGCCGTTTCCTCGACTGTAGAAGAAAGGGTAGCGGGCTTCTCGACAGAAGCGTCCTCGAGGGCTAGAGGGGTCGGGCTAAGATCACAGAAAGGAAAACATGTCAAATTTGTAGAAAGCAAAAGGTAAATGTTATTCTTATACTTTTGTCTTTTTACATACCTTTGTTTCCTAGACTTGATCTTGAATCCAGAAGAAACCTTCCGTAAGGAAGATTTCTTCGACTTCTCCTCTTCAACCACGTCTGGTCAAAATTCGAGCTAAGAATGGGGTCCGCCATGACCACGTCTGGTCGTTGGTGTTGAGCGAGAACTGCCGATCCTTGGCCCTCTGGACACTCCTGATGGTCGAAACCTATTTCGACCACCTTAGGAGCAGTACTTCCCTCGACCATAGGCTCTGCGACACAGCGGTATCCTTCACAAAAGATACAAAGCTTTTCTAGTTCTCCTTTTCTAGTCGCTTAACAAAGCCGTGAGATGTTAAGACTGAAAAAGTCTTGTCATCATAGTAGAATGGTACCTTGGTCTAGGGGGCTTTATGCTTAAGAGCTTCAATTGCCTTTCCTTTCTCCACAGCAACTATGTCTGTAAAGAATTGCGCAAAGGGCCTGGTCGGATCGAAACTTGAGCCCGCCTCTTGCTTGTCGATGGTCTTTACAAGTCGACGCTTTTTGGCCGGAGGAGCTTTCACTTTCTCTGCCTCCGTGCCAATAACCATTAGTTCGACCTCTTGGTCGTCCTGAGCGTCTTCTATGCCTACTTTCTGCAAAGGTCAGAAAGAGAAACATTATTTAATGGTCATTTTCTACGACTACAAGGGTCCAAGGAAGGAATCAATTCTTGTGGTTAACTTTAGGCGTTCCTTCTTCTCTTTTGCGGATACAACCGCTAGGATTCGAGGAGCCACCACATCAGGTGGTGGACTTTTCTCGCAAACAAGTTTGACTCGGGTGTCAATCTCTATTTGAGGGAGATCTACGCAAGCGGATAAAACATTTATCAGTTAAGCTTGAGATTAACAAAAGAAAGCTAAGTTGAAAGAGTACTTACCTTTCTCGTAATTTCTGGTCGAATCCTTAGCCCCCCGAGTACCTCCACATGGGATGTGCTCGTTTCTTCAAAGGGCTGATGCGATGCGTGATGAAATCCTTCACCATGTACCATCTGGTGAGCCCCTCTTCCTTCAAGTATTTTATGGCTTGAATATAGGGGGCGATCCGGCCAAGATCTTTGGGAGTCGAATCCTAGGAAGAAATCTTCTCGGTAGTCTTCCCTACGAAGGAAAGGCTGTCTTTACTGGTCGTCTTCTAGTAGAACCACTTCTTCTTCCACCTCGATCATGACGACCAGGTGAACATCTGAATGTATTCCTTGGTCTTCCCGTCGTAGAGCTTCACACCACAGCTCCCGTCGATTCCAGATTGTCTGCTCATTCCATAGTAATATAGGAGGACCTTCAGGTCTGGAAGGATCCTAAGGTAAGTTTCGCATAAGTACACGAACACACTTAACATTGTGATAGAATTGGGAACAAGATTCACCAACTCCAGCCCAAAGTGCTCGAGTACGAGTGTAAGGAAAGGATGAGCGGCAGTCGAAAGCCACACTCGTAGTATGCCTGAAAGACGGGGATTTGACCGATCTCCCCTGACAGCCAATGTTGCCCGACAGCCTCAATCCACTTCATAAATTCCCTCTTTGGAATCTTCTTGGCAGTGACCAAGGCCTTTATCTTGGATGAATCCATCTCCGATTCCACCCACTTAGAAGTGGCTTCGGCCATTTTATCTAAGTGCGAGTGATTTGGGTTTGGAAGGATTTCAAGAGAGAGAACGATTTGGTTGGCGGTGGAGAGCGTAAGAGCTCGACGAACAGTGCAAACAAATGAAGAAAAGTAAAAATCCTAAGTTGCGCCTACGGTGCCTTCTTATAACCACATGCTTGAGTTAAAAGATCGTGGGAGCTCAACAATTGCCACCTCTTTGGGAACCGCTCCAACGGAAATATTTGTAAGAATCGATTGAGATTCTTTAATTCGCCTGTTCGAGAAAATCGAGTCTATTTTACACCTCAAGCGAAATTATCTTCTTGACCAAGTTTATTTTTGGTCAAATGAAATACTAGTCGGAAAGACTTTTACTTCCGACCATCATTCTACGACTATTTTGTGGTCGTAAGACCTTCTACGACTCCTTTTTCAAGTAAGTTACTTTCACTTGAAGCTGGGGGCCTAGATAACGAGGATATAATAATCCTCATTTATTTATTTATCTGTAATTCTTATTATAGATATTAACATCTCTATATTAGTCTTAAGTATACCCCTTAATATTTATAAGGGAGAGGTTAAGCTGCCTGGTCGTAAACCACCCCATGGTCGTGAGTCTTCCTACGACCATGGTATAGTCGTAAGCCTTTCTACGACTATCGAGCAATTGTAAGACCTTCTACGACTCGGTTGGCTTCGACCAGCCTGGATTTGACAACCCTGTAATTGATAAGGTTTGCTGACTTGTGGGCCTAATCAGTTAGGGAATTTTATGCGCCATGTTTAACACACGGGGTACTTAATATACATTGTTACTCTTTGTGAGTAACCGCATGAATTACTTCTGTCTCTAACGACAACTACCTAGTAATGTGGGGGTGCCACATCCCTGGCGACAACTTCCATCAAGCGGTTCGTCAATTAGAACGTTGGGATGCCTCTTCGTTTAGAGGAACTGCCACCTCTTCATACATTATATAAGGTTGAAGTTAGAAGGCAGAAGGGGACAAGCGCAATCTGGAGCACGAGCCCTAGTCTTTCTCTTGATTGTAATCAGCATACTCAATATAGCAACACAGGAGTAAGGTTGTTATTCTCTCCGGAGAAGGCCTGAATCTGTATAAAATCTCTGCGTGATTCTTATCTAGGAGATCCCCCGAATCAAACAATCATACGTAAGATCGGTTCTAGATCACCGACAACACCTTAAATGGTAGTTATTGTCACAGACTAACTCTCCCGTGTCGCCTTACAGTTATGTTAGAGATAGAGGCTTAACACGTGCGGTTACCCCGAGAATAACAACACATATTAATTACTATATATATTAAATACATGGCATAAGTGTCTCTACTCGATCGGGCCCACATATCTGTAGATTTTATTGACTATAAGGTGATTGTGGTTGACCTAGACGTAGTAAAACTTACGACTATGAAGTGATCGTAGTAAAGCTTACGATCCTGAGGTGGTCGTAGTAAGGCTTATGATTAGGAGGTGGTCGAGGGAAATCTTACAACCACTAGATAGTCGTAGAAGTACGTACGATCATATAGGGTGATCGTAATATAGTTTACGACCATTCGGCTAAGCTTCTCCTTTATTAACGATAAAAAGTATTCTTACGAATAACGATGCTGCTATCTATAATAATAATTATAGATAAATAATTTAATTAATTAAATATTATTACATCATCGTCGATCATGATCACAGGAACAGGGCACCGGCCGCCTCCTCCACGCATGATGATCAAGGTGGCGACCGTGCGGTCCGTGCCTCGCTAACTGCTAAGTGCTACACAGTATATAGCTGGTTAATTTTACAGCCGTGCCCTCGTTGCTGGATGCAATGCGTGCCTGCTGTATAGCTTCACTGTACCCGAAAGTACATCATTGCAAACGGACAGCGCCAGAGCTGTTCCAAAACGTACGGCCTCGACACACATGTACTTCAGGGCCGGGGTTAACTTGATTGATCACGGACTAGATCATCTTGTCATCTACGAATGCGCTGTATATGCCATGTCTTTCCTTTTTTAAAACCCTGAGGAGTTACTGACTCCATGCATCTGACAGTATGTTCATACTCTCTCTCTCACATTTCGATCCAAATGGCCTCAAATTGTAGATCTATGTCCTTAAAGGCTTAAATACAACCAGTTAGAAGCGGCAGTGCTAAGTGGTAACATGAGTCCCATTTGTACTGATCTCCAAAATGGCACCAACACATGATAGGGCCCCTCCCTGCCTCACCACTCACCAGTGACTGCTCTTTCCCACACTAATATCCCAACCAATTCTTGGGAGAACATTTGCTCCCCTGACACATCCGAAAATTTGACATCATGACATTTTGGGTGTGCAAGTGCTGAGTTACAAATCTCGCAGCATCGCACACACTGGCTCCTTCTCCCTTTCTTAGTTCTTACCCCTCAAGTGGAACTAGATCCTTTACATGTCAGGTAAAAAATTCAGTGCTACCCTACCATGTGTTTCTTTCATGAATAATGGACCAAACATCAAAGGACACATGCATATATGTCAGTGCTTTGGGCCTGAATGTGAGTTCTAAGGGTGGAGTGCAGTGCAGGCCCTTGGTTCGATGGTCGATCTCCACCCATGCACAGGTGAAGATTTTCAAGAAAGAAAAGCATTAGCGCTATTGCACTCAATCTAGAGCATCGGATTTCAATCGAACGAACGAACGATGCTGCCTCACAAAAACAAAAGATGCTTCTAATCCATGAGCCATGACGCTAGCTCCTCTGCATTTTGACTAGTAATGTTAGTGTGTGTGATCCGTTTCCCCCCTGAAGTTTTTCTCCATGTCCATGCCAGTGTCCCTCGTGGCCCCTTGGCCTACATGTACTACCACTTGTACCTCCACTTCACACCAACTACCCCGGTCGCTCCCTCTCTCCAGTCCAAATATCCCTACAAAGAAGCCACGCATCGCTCGCTCCGTTTCTCCTCTCTGCCCATTGTAGCACTGACAGGTTCCAACACCTCCTGAATTCTCTCACTCACTCTCTGCTCGTCCTCCCGTTTCTTGGCCTCCTCGTCGTCCTCGATCGCAACAACTCCCCCCGGCCAATGGGGAACCCACCGGAGCTGTACTACAAGGTCCTCAACATCACCAAGGACACCTCCCCGCAGGAAATCAGGGCGGCGTACAAGACCCTGGTGCGGCAATGGCACCCCGACAAGCACCCGCCGTCGTCCAAGACCGAGGCCGAGGCCCGGTTCAAGGCCATCACCGAGGCCTACGAGGTGATCGATCGATGCACGACCCCCCCTGTTCGTTTTTGATGCAGATTCTTCTCTCATGCATGGCCGTGACGCTAACTGTGGCTTTAGCAGGCTCTCCTGGACCAGCAGGAGAACAGGGCGGTGTTCGGGGCGTGCAACGTCGACGGAAGGAGTACTGGGGCCGAGAAGGCCGCCGCCGGTGGCGGCGGCCGAGGCGCCCCGGCAATGGCGAGAGCCCAGAGCGAGAAGGCCGAGGCGCCGAGGAGCGCCCCGTGCACGCCGGCGAGGGAGTTCAAGAAGGTGTACAGCTCCACGAACATCAGGGGCGGCGGCCGGCGCGCGTTCGCCGAGTTCTCCAGTTACGTCGTGCGCAAGGCGCCGCCGCTGGAGCGCAAGGTCGAGTGCACCCTCGAGGAGCTCCGCGCCGGATGCAAGAAGGAGGTCAAGTACACCCGCGACGTCGTCACCAAGAACGGGTAAGCTGTCGCGCTAGGACGACGTTGAACCGTACGACCAATGGAAACGTTCATATCGCAGTTTTGTAACTCATTTGCGATAACATCATTGCCGTTTTACTACACACATGTCTTGTCCGAGAACAACATATAAGGCTCCGGAGAACTAGATTTAGGGAATCATTTTCTAAAAATTATCTATTTATTGACATTCTTTTATAAATATCTCCTATATGATAACGGTATCTTACTAGACATGATAAATGTTTTAAGTACTTCACCCGCAGCATAATGTAACATGCATGGCTCTGCATTTACAAACGGAGGCTTAGCTTTGAAGAACATTCTGTGCTCACTCTATATTTTAGTGGTCAAACTTTCCATTATAGCATTTCATTTGCCAATGTTAGTGGTACTTTTTGAAGAAAAAAAAGTTACTCTATAAGTTTCTGATAAATTAGAAGATTATTCGTACAATTTAACCTGTGATCTAGATAAATGCTTGTTTGAAACTTCAGCCTAGGCAAACAGAGTTGTTACTGTGACACCAAATGCACTTTATGCCCAATTATGTGGTGTACTTTTAGGAATTGAGTTCTTAGTAAGTGATCTCCTCGTTACGGGAAACAGTAAGTAGTACACTGGTACAATCTTTCAGGTGATGGGTCTAGTTTTTCCAGCCAGTCACGGGCTGCATTTATCACTATACTATATTAGTACTTAGTAGCTTGCTTTGGAGCAGACATGAAATCTTTACTCCTGCGTCCGATTCTGTCTGCCTCCTCTCCCCATGGGTGTATGCATGTATCTACCCCTATTATTGCAAGATCGATTATCCAAACCTAACACAAATAATACAATGAGAGATAGAAAACTCTTAATTAAGCAGGTAGTAGGAATTAGCACTGCAAACCTTATATTGAGTACACAATTCTAAGAGCTCATGTTTGTTGGAATGCCTTTCTTTTGGAGTCTTATCACCTATCAAAAGTGGTCCTTCTGGGCATTAGGTGGTGTGTAATGTATGCTGCCTGCATGTGAGGGTGCTGGCCTAGCAGGGATTGGAGACAGTGACTCTGCACTTCCTTTCCTCTTGGACTCGCCCTCTCGTAGTACTACTGATTCAGCTGATGGCTTACCAAGCTCGCATTTTACGCCACTGATCAATGATCACATCTACATCCATTAATTTCTGATAGGCTGATTGCCAAGAAGGAGGTGACGCAGACCATCAGGGTGAAGCCCGGGTGGAAGAAGGGGATGAAGGTGGCGTTCGAGGGCATGGGCGACGAGAGGCCGGGCTGCCTGCCGGGCGACGCCGTCTTCACCGTATCGGAGAAGAAGCACAAGATCTTCAAGAGGCAAGGGAACGACCTCGTGCTCAAGGCCGAGGTGCCGCTGGTGAACTCGCTCACCGGGTGGTCGTTCTCGTTCAGGCTGCTGGGCGGCGAGAAGATGAGCTGCTCGTTCCGCGACGAGGTCATCTGCCCAGGGTACGAGAAGGTCGTCAGGGGGGAAGGCATGCCCGTCGTCGGAGGGGAGAAGGGCGCGTGCGGGGATTTACGGGTGAAGTTCGATATCATCTTCCCCAGGAACCTGACCGACGAGCAGCGGACGGGCCTCGCCGAGATCCTGAGGGACTGTGCCTGAAGTTTGGAATGTTTTTGTGCTGTGGGCCTCCTCTGTCATGTAAAATTTTTGTTGCCCTCGTTTTAATACTCAGAACTTGAGAGTACATAAGGAATTAAGGATAGGTGTCCTTGTACATAGGGGTTTTGAATATGAGATATAAGCGACCCTTCTGCGGATACACACATGAATGGTTGTTGCAACTCGCAATCCTGCGTGAGCAATGATCCTTGGCATTTTGCTTCTTTCACATCACTTCATTCATTTTCTTTTGAAGCGTAGCTACAGAGCATTCTACGATCGGGCCGAAGACTATCATAGCGTGCAGGCTGTGGCATTTCGTCGCTACAAAACATTAGGTAAGTGCAGCATGGATTTCCTCGTTACTGGTTGTTTCATGAGTAGCAGTAGATGTGCCTGTCTATCCCAACTACGATCTAGTCTGCCAAATTCCTTGTTTGGCAGAGGAATTGAACTGCAGCTTTGTCCACCCTGATTTCTATCTAGACTCTCCGTGCATACCAAGCTAGTTTTATAATCAGTAGCTAGCTCATATAGTACAACATCTATGAATGTCACATCCATATATGTGCATAAATAAAAGAGTACTTAATATTGTATAAACAGTGGTAAATAGTTCTTAGGACCAAGTTTTTACATAACGGACCAATAGGCCGAATGAGTCCAAAGAGAAAATAGCAGGGAAAGGTAAGTAAACCAAAAGGGTCTCCATGATTTTCCATAGGCAATCGACTTGGGTTATGACCTAGTTCTCACCGTCGTCTTCATTGCCAAAGACGGATGCATAGAAATATCCATACATCGGATCTTCACTCTCGTAGTTTGAATCCACATATTTGAGCAACAATGAGTACAAATATACTCATCAAGTCCTTATACCAAATGCAAATATATATAGATGTCTGGCTTGCCAAGGGGAGTTCTTATGGTTATTTTAGCACAAAACCAATTTTAACTCAAATATCATAATTATTTTCCAAGACTACGACCTACCCATTTTAACTTAAAACCAAAGTGTTGTTTGTATAAACAAGTTTTATCATGTAATATGGCTCTATCCATCTATTACTACATATGAGGTTTCATCCGCCTAACTCTATATATGAGGTTTCATCCACTTACGACTATATCATTGCTACAACCATATTTTTAGTTAACATGTTCTCATCCCATATTTTATTAAAACCAACGTGTGGCCTTCTTCACCACGCCCATAACGCGAGGCACAACTATTCGAATAGATTATACACTCTGGAGATGTTGTACAACTTTACCCATAAGATATGATCAACTTATCATATCTATCCAACACACTTTCGTAGGTGTGCGACTAAGAAGATCATAACAATGCCTTTACAATAACTCGCCATAATACTACACCATCTAATAGGCCGGGTGTGATCCTCGGGTGTTAGGATGGCATTAAATTATAAGGAAACCACAGTTGGGGGAGTAGATGTATCCTGATTTAGTATCACTAAAGTAAACGGGCATATAATGCCAGGTAATAAAACAATGGGTGTGTACACAAATAAACCCTTGTTGTAAGAATAATCCATCCATCACACTGACAGGGCCTGCTTCACAGAAGACTCTCGTACAGGTCCAAGGAATGCAATTATGCTCTTAAAAGACTGTAATACCCCTCGCTTGTACTCATAGGCTAGCTACCCTCCCAAGGGGTATTCACCTCATTTGTATAGGCTCGGGAGCCTATAAATACCCCATGGCAGCGTATGACATCCCGGACATGTGGCGCACGGATATCCTCGAGAGGTTCTTGGGGTTGCTGTCAGCCAACGCTGGCTACAGGGAGTTCTCCAGTACTAAGGTGGATCAACCAGTTCAATGTAAGTATTTATAACTATTGCGTTTTTTCTTCAATTTCTTTGTTCAACTTAGTGATGTATCTCTATCTTCTTGCAGCTGGCTACCCTGGGACCAGATGCACCCGAGTACACAGTGAGGAGGCACTTTGAGGTATACTTGTTGTGGCTCTTCAGGTGGGTCATATTCCTAGGGTCCCACAGCGACAGCGTGCACAAGTATATGATCCGCTACGCATGGGAGCTGGTGGGTGCAGAGGTGGATTTGATCCCACTGTACGCCTGGGGCCTAGTGGTGTTGTCCGTGACATACCACGGCCTATGCAGTGCGTGCCACTGGGCCTGGGAGAGCTACGTCCTCTTCGGATGCCAGCTGCTTCTTCAGTTGTAGCCCTTCAAGCGTTTCCAGATCGGGCAACCACAGCTGGACCTAGGAGCCTGCACCGACACGATGTACTCCGCCGCCGACCCCGTGGAGCGGTCGACAATGGGTATAGTGTGGTGTCGCCGATGGATAAGTATTTTGAACCTTTAGTCCTTTCATAATTTAATTTAATTGCATGTGCTAAGTTTTTTTTTGTTTTATTCCACAGATCACCTTCACTCCGATCACTACGCACGCATCTTACCCAAACTACGTTGCGATGTTCGATCAATTGGCGGATGACCACATCATTTGGACGCCATACACCGCCAATAGGGTGTTAGTGTGCACACCCCGAGGCTTGTCCACCCAGTGCACCCAGGACTGGCAGTACTGCTACACGCGGAAGTTCTTGGTGCACGACGTCTTCGTGGAGGAGTACCACAATCACCGATGTCGGGGCCCGGATTTACACATCCGAAACCCTCTGTGTATTCTAAACTAGTACTAGATCAGTAGCTAGCTCACATAGGAAACATCGATGAAGTACCATCCATTTATCAATTTAACTAGAAAGATATCAAAACAACAATAGTAGTAATAATTGGATCTTATGGTCAACGTTTACTTAACTTGCCACGCGGGGCTAAACAAATAAATAAACTCTTGCAACGGAATGGAAAAACTAGGAAAGGCCAATCAACATACCCACAGGCAATCGAGTGAAGAACGTATCCTAATTCGCAAAGCCTTAAAAGGACTCCTCTTCGTAGAACTCTTGAGCAGCTTAATACTCTTCAACTAAGTAGCAAAGTTTTTAAAGCCATGAGTACATAAAGTACTCAACAAGTCGTAGGGAATAATATGCAATTAATATTCACGCAAGGCTTGAACAAAGGAATAGTTGTATGGTTCTTTTGCTGAAAGCGATATTGACAGTAAATACAGTAAGTAGATTGTAAAACGTATTTAAAAGGATAATAAATAATTAGACAATTGCTTTTAAATAAACAGTGAGCCTCCCGCTCACTTCTCAACCAAGCTACCAAGTGAATATCCCATCCACCACGTGAACATCACATTCACCGGTGAATCTCCCATTCACCTTTCGACATATTTTTATAAAGAAACTCTACCTCTCGTGTGAAATCCCTAAGCATTGTCCATAACCGGGGACATGGCTGTTTAAACAGTTTTAACTCTATAGAGGTTGTACAGCTTTTACCCACAAGAGATAAATCAACTTATAATGTCCGTTCACACACTTCCGTAGGTGCGCGACTAAGTGATTATCACAAGGCCTTTACAAAGCTCCTTTCCAACCCAGTTCTACCCACTAAGGTTTCAATACTAAATGTTATTACGACCAAATAGGGCCCCCCCTCTTGTGCCATTGTGAAAATCCATCCTGGAGCTCACGCTTCCAAAAACATAACTAAAGTTGAAACAATGCTAATTATTTAGCCAAGTCCATTCCATATTAGAGATGTGGTTGTACGATATGGCCTAGGTCAATGGCACACAAGATTAAGTCATTGACAAGTTACTCAGACGAGACTACCTCATCCAAAACAATGTGCCTCACACACCCTCTTTACTGCACGATCACTCGCCTGAGCATAAATCATATTGTTCACCCAAACCAATGACAATCCCTGCCATGGCACAAAATTTTATAATAGCGACATCGCACCACAATCGACACAACAATGACATCACACCACAGTTGCACAACAATGGCATTGCACCACAAATTCATATATCATTACGTCAAATTATCAATATTGAACATGTGATCTTGAGCCCATCGTAACTAAGCATGACTAAGCATCTCTGCGATAACCCATATTGTTGATACAAATATGTCCAACTAATATTGACCATCACATGATGATAAATGATTCATAGCATTCAAATAGTCAATGGAGGCGTAGTGACAAATATGTGATTAACTATTTTCCAAGACAGTTGATATAAAGATAGCATGCAATTTGATGTAAACCAATATAATTTTGAAATCATACGTTCAATATGATCAAAGGACTACGACTTTCCTTAGCTTTGCTCAGTTACCACACCTAGATCTTCAAAGCTTGCTTCTTCTCTTACTCGTTGAAACAAATCGTCAAACGAGAGAGAAAACAACAGACAAAGCACAAATAAATCCAAAATCAAATCAAATAAAATCCAAAAATAGAAAAACCAACTCTAAAAGAAATAGCTTGCTTTTAGATGAATTTAGGAATTTGAACATACTGAATTGGAGTTCAAACAAAGGAGAGCAGATTCTCGAAAGATTTGCCAGAAAGGTAAAAGAGAGAGAAAACACTATTGTGGATTTTAAATTTTCCTTTCGAAAGAAAATTCCAGATTATTGCGTCAGCATGACGTCAACAAGAATTTTAATTTTGGCTGGGATTAAATTTCTAAAGGAAAAGAAATTTAATACTCACATGTGGGACCAGGCTGTAAGAGAGAGAAAGTAAGAAAGAGGAGCTAACATAAGGGACCCACACGAGAGAGAGAGAGAGAGAGAGAGAGAGAGAGAGAGAAAGAGACAGGGAGAAAACAAAGGAGCTTGTCGGCGGTGTTGGCACACGGCGATGGTGACGAACGGCGGTGAGGTAGGTGGCGGTAATGGGCAAAATGGGTTCTCGGCGCTCTGGGGATCCTAAGGGAGGTGGTGGTGCAGAAAAGAACGGCGGTGGCGATGGTGGCGGAAGGAGGAGCTGGGGTGCGCGACGAAGATGGTGGCTCAGCGGCACTCTAAGGAAACCAAGGGAAGCACAAAGGCGGCGGCAAGACAGAGACCGGTGGCGGGGAAGAAGGGTGACGGCGATGGAGAGAGGACAAGAAGGGAGGAAAACGGAAGAGGAGTACGAGGGACACGCGATAACGCACACGGGAGAGCAAGGGGCTCACGGAGAGAGATCAAACGGAGGGCAGCGAGGCCGGTTTTGGGGAAGACGAAGGCGATGTTAGAGCGGCGATCCTCCAGACGTGGAAGGGCTAACTCAATGACGGTGGAGGCACAGACGAAGGACGATGGATGGCGGCATAACATGCAAAGAAGAGCTTCCGGCGGCGGTGACTTCTCTGGTGGATTCCAACGAGATGAAGGTGATAATGGGCACAGTGGTCTAGGGCTTCGGGAGAGAAGGTTGCGGCGGAGATTTTGACATGGGTGGTGTGCCTTTAAAGAATCGGGAAGGGAGAGTTTTCATGGAGGACTCTGGTGGCGGCGAGTTGGACTCGGAGACGGCAGGGAGCCGGGAGGAAGGAGAAGGCTGACGCGGCGGCGGGCCCACGATCAGAGAAAGAAGAAAGGGGAGGCGGGCCGTCACGGAAAAAAAGAAAGAATGGGCCAGGCAGACTGCGAAAGAAAAAGGCCGAAGGAAAAAGAGAAAAACCCGGGAAGAAAAGAAATTTGGCCCGAACGGAAAAATCCAGAAAAAGGAGATTCCAAATTTTAGAAATTAGATTAAAGCAAACCGGGCTAAAAGAAATAGCAAATAAACTCCAAAAATTCATAGAAAATTCCAGAAATTCTCTAGAACTCAAGGAACCCAAACAAAACAACTTTGAATTTAATTAAATTTTAAATTAATCACATTAAATCATTTTGATTTATGAATATACAAATTAAGCTTGAACTTAACCAAGAAAATTCAAATGATTATTTTTATTTTTAAATGCTTCAAATGAACTCCAAATTTGGGATGTTACAACCAGGATATACGCCAATTCGGTCTACATCAGGAGTTCCCTGTGCATTGGGGGCCATGGGTGCCGTCGAATATTCATGGGTAAGTTCACATTTTATTTTCATCACATCCTTTCCCTTACAAACTTACGAATGTATTGTTTCGTCTTCCACATGTACGACTTCCTAGACTGAGAAGATGGCCTAGTGGGTTGCGCAGTGGCTCCACGCCTTGACGGACATGCACCGAGAGGCTGCTCCCTACATCCCCAGGACGTACGAGGAGTATATCAATTGGTACTCCACTCGGACGAGGGTTCGTTGCGTTAGGGTCGTGGACAACCCACCATGCTAGGAGGCTGCGACAACTGACATGTACCCAATCTAGCCGAACTCCGTATTCCATCGCACAGTACGTATTGAACAACCCGTACTTCTTATTTCCTACGCATGTTTTCGGTTTCTAACTTGCTAATTCTGTATACATAACAATGTCTATCTTGCTTACACACATAACATACTATTTGTACTACTCCAGCATTTCTT
Source organism: Phyllostachys edulis (assembly GCA_036346405.1). NCBI lineage: Eukaryota > Viridiplantae > Streptophyta > Magnoliopsida > Poales > Poaceae > Phyllostachys > Phyllostachys edulis. The sequence goes on from CM070553.1 coordinate 38,729,490, forward strand.
CTTGTTTACATGCATAACATATTGTTCCACAGGTCGTATACCGCTACCCAACAAGGAGTTGGGGTTGCATGAGGGAGCAGACTCGGGACTCTGACGTCGCCTGCATGGCGCGGCACAATGAGCGCTGACTACGAGAGCACTTAGTCTCCTTTGGGGCTTCTCAGCTGCATGGTGCGCTAGGAGCGAGCTAGCTAGCCAACACAGCACCCCCTCGGGCCACACCCTCTCGAGACACCCCATCTCGCGACAACTCCTTAGGCTACCCACATCGGTAGGGTACCTCGGCCGCTGGAGCTTTTGATGTACTCGCACCAGCCTCGAGCGAGGCTAGAGGCCACACTTGGGGTACGCCCCAAGAGGGCCCGTGAGTAGATGTGTGAGTCTTGTTATTTAAATATTAATTTATGTACAACTTACATGAGGCTATCTATAATATTGTGTTGTCGAGTAGGGCTATTTTTTATATTGCACCACCGAAAGGGGTTATTTTTATATTACACTGCCTAAAACGCGTTTCAAATATATTTGGTCACATGGAAACTCATAAATAAAAAAAATTACCCCATATTTCCTTATATTTTCGAAAATTATCAGTAGCACGGACAACTATAGATATACCAAAATTGTAAATTTACTTTAATGGCAACAAAAAGGAATATGTACTCCTGTCACCATTTCAAACGGCGACAGGAGCATATGTTCAAATGGCGATAGGTTCCTTGTGCACTATTTGCAGTGGCAACAGGTCTCCTATTGTCATTTCATCTGGCGATAAGCTCCTGTCATCATTTGGAATGGTGCCAGGAGACCATTTTTGTAAAAAAAAAATTGACTATTTAATTTTATAATTATTATTTAAAATATTATTATTTGAAAAATAATCGTCCTATTGCCGCGGTCGCCGTGCGCGGGATGTATCGGCGTGGCCCTGGGGTCTGGAGCAATGGAATGTGAGCAGTTTGGGCCGCGAGGATACAAACCGGACGGGTGGACATGTCCAACTGCAGGGAACCCGCCGCAACGATGCAGATCTGGGCCGCTTGGTAAACTTCAAGAGCTCGTTTGGGCGACTGTACGAGATGAGCACATATGGGCCGAGGCGAGACCGGAAGGTGCCGATCCGCGAATCTTTGTTTTGCTAGACTCGTGGGCTCTCAATCAATCCGAGCCTAATAGTAAAAACTGAAAGCTGAATGGTACTGCTCCAGATTTGTCACTGTGGGTCCGGTTACTCGGTTTCTCGTTAAGGTCCGATTAATCACCTCTGCCTAACCACGTCGCAGCCTGCTCCCACCGCCTCTCCCCGGGGCTATAAAAGCCGCCCCACATGGCCTTCTTCACTCGCACCAACCACATGGCCTTCTTCACTCGCACCAACCAAGTTTCCCTCCCCCCACCCTCCTTCGTTCCCAAAGCCGGCCGAGTGCGCCCACCACTGCCTTGGTTCCCTCCCCAAGCCGTAAGCCAATCTTACCCTCCCCGTCCCTTCCTCTCCCAACCAAAAACCCAACCCGAGCAAAAAAACCCTAGAGGGAGAACTACCTATCTCTATGGAGCCTCCCCGTGCCACCCTTCCCTTCGTCGCTGGCCGCCACCGTCGCTGGAGCGCCGCTAGCCCCTTCACCTTCCCCCTTCCTCCGCGCGGAAGCGCCGCTGGCCTCTTCGCTTCCTCCGTCCCTCTCGCAAACGCCGCTGAGCTGCTCTGGCCTTTCGACCGAGCGCGCTCGGGCCTTTAAGGCCTGGCCAAACGGGTCGTGGACCACATAGTAAAAAGGCTAGCCCATTACTGTTTAATCAATTCGCTCACATCGTTCAAAGGCACGATAGTTTCCTTTTCTTGCTCACCAAACCGTAAAATGCTGCTCCAAATCCGAAATACATCGCTCATAGCACAAGATTTTGATTACTATTCATAGCCATGCTATTCATAGTGATTACTGTTCATTCAGCTTACTATTTTTTACCAGCAAACAATAAACCCTAATTATTGTTCCTTGGCAAAAAATTAGGGTTTTACTATTCATAACATATTGCATGTATGAACAGTAAACATGACACTATTAACCGGCCTCTGATCATCTCGAACCCAGAAAGCTCATTCTTGACTCCGTTCATCTATATCAAGCTCCCAACAAATCTTTTCACCTTTCTATAGGATTCATTATCTCTTTTCTATATTTTTGTTGTATTTGGATCCAAATCTCACAACTCTGTTCAGTCCAATTAAACACCAAATAAATACCTACCCTCCACACCACCTTCCTTTATATTTCTTTTCCGAGTTTATTTACTTGCATGTTATTCCCAGCTCATTCCTTATTGAGCCGGATTTTATTTGGTTTGTTTTATTGTATTGTTTCTCGTTAGGTCACGACTTTGACGACCAGACTCCAGAAGACACCAGACAAGACCAGTATCAACAAGACTTTGTGTAAGAAGGCAAGTTGCATTCCTTTGATCATTTTGAGTCTATTTTCATATATTTATTACTATTTCATTATTGTATTTGTGCCAATTACTTTAAATACTCAAATAATACTTTTGAATGCCATGATAATTAAATAAATCCTATTACCCCACATACAAACCCACCCAGCACTTGTAGGCCATATTCACCTTGACAAATACCCAGCACTTGTAGGCCATATTCACCTTGACAAGTTTACATAAAATATTATCTATAAACGTAGCTTTGTCACACAAATGTGCTTAAATCCTGAAAATCGGTATTGGTGGTTTGCCAATGGTTTTGGTGGAGAGTTGAGGGTTGTGTCTAGGAAGTCGGATAACCCAATAGACTTGTGTTAAAAGTGAGTCATCAGTGAGATCTGGAGGTGGACAGCCACGAGTTGGTGTTGGGCCATCGCCTCACTGGATGACAAGTAAGGACAAGAATCTTGTGCCAAGTAACAGACATAGAAAACCGCTCAACCACATGTGTGGTCATTACTCCCTGGCTTAGTACACTGCTTTTCCGATTGAATATCTACAGTATCAAGAATGGGACAGGGGTAGGCCTAGAGGGACACTCGCTGGTCTACATAATGGTATGGTCTTGTCAGCATCGGGGCCAAGATCCATGGCTGCCGGTGGAGTCTCACGAGGGTTGTATGGGTTTGAACCTATCAGGTAGAGGCTAGAAAGGTTGAGAGTGAAAATGCTTTGTTATCTCAACTTAGTCACACGCTAACATGTTGCGTGTCCATGTTCTGACAGTATGAGCATGAGATATCTTGTGGGTAAAGTTGGGCAACTCTACAGAGTGTATAAAAAGGTATTCGAATACACTGTGCTTCCGGTTAATGAAGCTGTATTAATGGGTGATTCTAGTACAAAGGCATAAGTAGAGTTTTTGAAATGTTAAATTGATAGTTGAGTTCGTTGAGGAACCCCTAATGTTATTATTTATTATTGTTTTACTGTTTTAAATATAAACTGCTTTAACTACAAAATGCATCCACATATGCATGTTAAGGTAAACCCTAACCATCCATTGAACTCCTTGCATGTAATTATTTAGCTTTTTCATGTGGCTTGTTGAGTACGAAAGTTGTACTAATTCTTGCATAATATGCAAAACATCTATAGAGGAAGCCTGGAAAAATACAGAGGTGCATGATGAATAGGATTTTGTGGACCCACGGATGGCAGCGACTACTGTTATTAGGTCTCGACCGCGCTCAAGCGTGCCTATAGTTTGAAGTTCTTTTGACTCGTATTATATTAACTTTGGGCTTGGATGCTCGTGTTAGCGTAAAAACTGGTTGTTAAGACTTATCCCTGTGTAATAAGATGTTGACTTTTGTTGTAATCGAAAGCTTACTTGAGAAACTGCTTACTTCGCAACTACACATCCTGGATGGTTGTGAAGAGTTTAATGGTCCTAGATTTTGGGGGTGTTCACTACTACAAAAAAAAGCTATAAAAGACGCCTCATCACAGACGGTTCCTTTGGAACTGTCTGTGTTGGGTCTGTCGGGGCCAGGTACTAGCCTATCACAGATGGTTGTTATTACGAACCGTCTGTGATAGGCACCTATCACAGACGGTTTTTTAATAGAACCGCTCGGATAGTTCACTGACGGTCTTTGTTGAGAACCGCTGCGTGATAATCTCGATATCACGCATTTCTCAACAAAGACCGCCAGGAACTATCACGCATTTGCTTCTATTAAAAACCATCTGTGATAATCTCTGGTACCATAGACGGTTGTCAACAAAGACTGTCTATGAACTATCACCGACGGTTCTATTAAAAAACCGTCTGTGATATGGAATGTATCACAGATGGTTCGTAAATAGAATTGTCTATGATTTCTTTTCGCAGATGGTTCTATAATAGAACCGTCTGTGATAGGCCCTCATAACCCTATGCTTGCCCATTCATCTCCCTAGTGCCGCCCATTCATCTCCCCAGTACTTAGCCCGCTCAGCTCTCGCGCGCTCCTTCGCCTCCTCTAGGGTTCGCCCGTTCACCTCCCTATAAGCCCCGATGCCGCCACCTCTGACCTCGACGCCGCCGCCCCCGACCTCGACGATGCTGCCGCCCCGACCTCGACGACACCGCCGTCCCCGACATCGACGATGCAGCCGCCGCCTCGACAAGCGGCCTCCTCCCCGTGTTGGCGTCCTCCCTCTGCCAGCCTCCTCCCCGTGCCGTCCTCCTCCCCATGTCGGCCTCCTCCCTGCAGACCGCCTCCTCCCGTGGCCCCTTCCCCCAGACCGGCCTCCTCCCCCACGTCGTCCTCCTCCCCTACACCGGCCTCCTCCTTGCACTGTGAATATTGCAAAAAAGAATGTTAATTATATATCTTTGATAATCTGTGAATTGAATGAACAAAAGAATGTTAATTATATATCTTTGATAATCTGTGAATTGAATGAACAAAAGAATGTTAATTATATATCTTTGATAATGTTAATTATATATCTGATAATCTGAATTTGAACAGTCTTTGATAATCTTTGATAATTGAATGAAGTCTTTGATAATCTGTGAATTGAATGTTAAGAATATATATATTTGATAATCAGATTCATGTATGCACAAAAGAATGTGCCGGATTGGCTTCAAATTCTATATTAGATTGTGCACTGAGAGATAGTAAAGTGGTTATGTGAGCTCGGTTGATCAGCTCTGTGATGAATGTCAAATCTGAAATCAATTTGATAATTGGAAACAATCTTGAGCTAAAACTATTTCTTTCTGTTGTTAGGTTTAATATATAGCTTTATTCCTTTTGGTTGTCAGTTTTGCATAGTTCAGATTATCCTTGTATGAGCTAGTTGATCTTTGTGAGATACTTACATAGTTATTCTCAATCCGTGGATAATCCTCTTTGCTGAAATGATATTGTGATTATCTTGATATCATTGCTCTATTCTGTTTTTCATAACAGATTGCCTTCTATTGTCTCGGTGGATATATTGACTTTAATAGTCTTTGATAATTTGTGAACTGAAAGTTTATTTTGCTACCGTGAGATAAATTTGACATTCAACAGGAAAGTTTTAGGTTTAGCTCAAGATCTGTTTGATAATTGTTAAATTTGATTAGTGAAGATATATTGATTGATGTACTGAGATTGCAAAGGTTAAATCATTTGCATTCAGCATACTGGATGAGATGGCAAAGACTTGTTCTTTTGCAACTCTCCTTTGAGAACACAAACTATCATCAATCTTTTGCAACTATGTGCTTATTTCATTCATATACATGTGGTATATGTTTAGCATTTCAATCAATTTAAATGACTTGAATGATTTACATTTGATTATGTTAATTTGGTCATTTAAATGCTGTTGGATTAATGCTTTACTGTTTCATATTTATGCTGGAATTAATTATTATTATTTGCTAATATTGCACATGTTGAGTATATGTAACTTATATAGATAGCAAGTAAGCGAGATGGTAGAGGCGCCGTCTTCGCTGCCGTCACCGACGCCGCAGATGGCAGAGGCGCCGTCTTCGCCGCCGTCACCGACGCCGCCTAATGCGTCCGGATTTCCGTCGACGATAATGATACGTAAGTGAGATGGCAGAGGAAAATCGAAAATGTCTGCGGGCCGACTGATCATCACGGAGGTCAGTGACGTTGGGATCCCTCTAAGTCCCCAGAGATCAGCAGCGAGATTCCGGACCATCTGTGGGATACTTGCAAGGGAACGGGTCCCCATCACCACACCAAGCTGGAAGTCTCTGACGAAAGAACAGAGAGGCGCGTTGTGGACAAAACTTTCAAGCAAGTTCACTATCCCAGAAGCAGACATGGTACGTGTGGAATGGCAAGCGTTGCTCTCGATGGATCATGCGTGGAGGACCTTCAAGAGTATTCTTGTCACGAAATACATGAACACGGGTGAGACACCCTTCGCGATGTATGGATTCTTGACGCGGGAAACATGGGACGCCTTTGTGGCTATGAAGACGATGGCCGAATTTAAGGAGCAAAGTGCGGCGCACAAAGCTCTCTGCACACACTAAACACTCATCCCCACAGACTCTAAGACCACTGGTACGCTAAAATCCACTAATGGGCGGCGGAGGAGGAGAACGCAACCGGGCCATTTCCTAGGATCACACACCCGTGTTCCCTAAGCTGGTTAAAAGTGAGGGCAAAAGTCTTATCTTCGGGCAGCATCTCTTTCATAAACCCGGTAGACCAGGAAGTGTCCCAACGTGTGGTAAATATGTCGAACTACCTAGTTGTTAATAAGTCCATAACTTCATAGTGTCTATAATAACATGATGACCTCTTGCAGCATGAATTGACTACCCAAGCTTCCCAAGGCTCCTTCCAAGCAGACAGGGAGAAGGATATACTATCTACGGCCTTGGGAAACAAGGAGCACCCGGGTCGCACGCGAGGCCTTGGGGTTAACGTACCTTGGAGTTATGGATTCGCAGACGACTCATCGACGATAGGAGTAGGAAGAGATCCAAGGCCGAGCGAGATCAAGGTTGGTACAGATGATTACCGCAAAATTTCAAGGACAGATAACACAATTGTAGGATCAAATAAATCAACTCCTCGAGCGACCGCAAGCCGCCTCTAATTTGGGGAGCCTCCTCGACATCGAGTAGCGCCGGCGTCCGCATAATTTCAACATGATGACGCCCAATTACCGATAGATTTACATTAAGGTAATGTACATCTATGGAATGCACCAAAGATAAACCTATAGGACGCCTTAACTAATTGGGTATCATTTTGTAAGAGCCGACACCCTGCAAGCTCCAAGTGAGGAAGGTTGGGTCCATTTCTATTGAGGTTGGGCAGGGGATGGTGTATCCACACCAGGAAGGGGCAGTGCAACACGGTGCCCAGCTGGCGCAGGGTTACGCTAGGGTCCAAGTGGACATGGTATATGACAATTTCATGGGCGTCCCGCTGGAGATTCACCCAAACGAAGACATCAGAACACTAGGGGATGCTGTGCACACTTTTATCCAGTGGCCCAAGAAGGATATCGCCCTGGACCCACTAGTGCCGCGATCTCGACACGGCCATTCCTCTCCAACGGGACCCTCGATGACTTAACCTCATGAACCTTTGCTTCAAAAGGCCACCCCAACAGGACCCTCGATGACTCCACCTCATGAACCTTCGCTCGTATACCACCTCATCGGTCCCACGGAGAAGACGCCAAGAACAAAAAAGCGCATCAACAGACGGTTCCCGAGTCCCACGGAGAAGACGCTGGCGGAACAAAAAAAGCGTCTCACCAGACGGTTCCCGAGTCGCCTCGCAGAAAAACGTAGCGTGCAAGTCGTTAAGGCCAAATCAAAATCGAAGAACATTAAGGCGCCTCTCGAGCCCTCGAAATAGTCCATGGAAAGACCGCAGTTCGGCATAGTATTAAACCGCTACCGATTAGGTTGTCGCTTTACATCTCCGTACATGCGAAGTCCGAAAAGAAGGTGCGATCATCGAATCACCGCCGATACAAGGATAAGCATTTCTTCAACAGGCCGGGCCACTTTGTTGCGGGCTTCAGCGACTTATACGACCTATTCAACCTCATTGCCCTCGACGCCTCGCTTCTACGATGTTGTTCACTGTAAGTGTGTACAATCAAGTTCTACATTCACGTAATACCGATAAATATCACAACTCATTGCTTATGTACAGATACATGATGAAAAAAGATGAGGAATGGTCCGAACCGATGGGTTTCCTCGACCCACACGTGGTCTCTATGCAAACCATCGAAACAGATGCATCCTTCGTCGAGAAATACATAACGGCGGGATTGCTTCGTCAAGACAACAAGGATTACATACTGGTGCCCTACAACGAGGGGTAAGTGCTTCACTACTTTCTATATAAATTTCATTTGTACTTTATACGCAGCACGAACTTATGTTTAATGACTATAGCGACACACATGAGTAGGTACCACTGGATCCTTTTAGTCATTATACCAAAGAGGAACAAGGTAATATACCTTGATTCCATAATCAAGAAACAAAGACGACTTCAAAGATTCGACGTAAATACTTGACAGGTGTGCTCATTTCCCCCATACATAACTCTATTGTAGTCTTCCTTCATTTGAAATGGCCGAGGATAACTTTTTGAAATCATATAGTTCATTCACCGCCTATGTTGATGGGGGAGGACTATACAAGGGGGGATCGAACAAGACACTGACACACATGACACAATTTTTGGTACGCGCTACAACACAATAATGTTATATCATACTTCCTAATAATGCGTCTCGAACTGACTATACCTATATAATTAATTCTATTTTTGCAGTACTGCCAACAAAAAAATGATGAGCTATGTGCATTCTACGTTTGCCATCATATGGAGCAAATCATTAGTGCTAAGAGGAAGGATCCCGAGGTTTGTCAATCTCGAAATAATTATTTCTGAATTATAAATTTAAATATATATGCTTACCACTTTACTCTTGCTTGCGACAGGATTTGATGATAGAATTAGATCCACTCATTGCGAGAGAGATTGTGTACGTTCGAGGGCACCTCTACGCCTTCATCAAGACATCTATCATTAACCCCAACGAAGACTTTCACTCCATCGCCAACCCAATGTTTCACCCCGTTGACACCTCTCAACCACGTGCAAACAATTGATTCAATTGTAATCCAATTGTAATTATAGCGAGAATACTTGAACAAATTCTTTTGTAATTTATTTTGAGTAATGATCACTTTGAGTTATCAACAATTGATTATCTGTGATGTATCTATTTTCTGCATGCTTGTTTTCAGGGGGCATGGCTAGCAATTCCCGAGGCTAGCCAAAAATCAAAAAAATGTAGTTAGGGTAATGAGCTATTATAGGCGGTTTTGTGTTAAAACGGTCTATGAAGGTGGTATCACAGACGGTTTTTAATAGAAACCGTCTGTGATACCATGCCTTCATAGACGGTTTCAACAAAAAACCGGTCTGTGTTATAAGTATCACAGACGATTTTTGAATCGTCTGTGGTAACCGACGTTATCACAGACGAACTATCACAGACGGTTCAAAAACCGTCTGTGATGATGGTTCTGAACCGTCTGTGATGAAGCTATATGTAGTAGTGGTTACACATCCTTCACAACTCGTAAGTGCACCTCAGCAGACTAGGGATGGAAAATGGTCAAAGATAATATGTTTTATCCGATGTTCGTATTCAAGAAAATGTAAATGGTAAAGGATAATCCGTATTCGAATAGAAAACGAATCCGGATACTATCTGGGTTTTTTTTTCCCGGATACGAATCCAGATGTGGTATGAGAAATACCGCTGAATATGAATACGGATTCGGATAGTATCCATATTCGAAAGTTACTGCCAATACTCAAAGAGGCACGCTGCTGCAGCAAAGACGGCAAGCAGCAATTTCAGGTGCCGAGTGGGCCGCCTGGGCCCGGGCGCATGAATGATGATGGGTCGATGAATGTCAGCCGCTCGCAGTCGCGCCCTGCCACCGAGCTTGGAAGTTGGAACACGTCAAAATGGATTACGATAGCCAGATGCTCCATGCTTATCCGTTTGTTTGAGGTGGATACAAGCGCGGCTGATTTCCGGCATTGCTGAGTAATTAGCAGGCAGTTCTACTAAGATTTGTCGCAAAAGTTGTAGGATATTCGCATTCGACCGAATTGAGTATATATTCGATTCGAATTCGTATTCGTATTCGAGAATATTCGAATTCATATTCGTATTCGTTTTAAAAATATGTATTCGTATTCGAGACTATTCGATTCGTATTCGATCCGTTTCCACAATAGTCGATATCAACTAATCAAGCGAAGCATGGTGTGTATCCATGTCCTCCTGTTTGGTGCAGATGTACAAGATATTCCAAGTCTGCATAAACAAGAGTCCCAGTAGGTTGCATAGCATGCTCATTGGAGCCCTTCTCTTTGCGAGTAAGTGGCAATTCCTCTTTTCCAGGGGAACTCCTGTCATCATCCAGCCAAAATTCTATTGTGAGCCCAGGCTGCTGTGGCAAGCAGGACATCATACATTCCTGCCGAATGTCTTACTAAATTGGATTCAGGGCTTGTTTGGTGGGATTCAGGGCTTGTTTGGTTGGTGTCCTGGACTACATGGCTAGCAAAAAGTGGTGCCTAGAAGTAGTTTGGAAATCAAATGATTTTTGCTTAGTCAGACACGCCTGAAGATATGATGTTTGGTTGGAAATCTGGGTCTAAGAAAATCGTAAAATAAAAAAATTCATGCTTTGAGAAGGAGAAAACGTAAAAATAAAAAAAATACTTCCATAATAACCCTTTAAAAACTAGTCCCGTCCCAACCGACACATGACTCCTCTCGTCCTCCGCTGGTTCTCCCCATTCATATCTTCCTCTCACCTCTCGCCATGAAATTCGCCGTCAACTCCTCTCGCCTCTGACAACCATCTTCCTCCTATTCCCGATGAAGGCAACCCATTTGTGGTGTCTCTAGGATTTGGATGGGGCAGAGCAAGTAGATCGACGAGGTCTCAACGCCATCTTCCTGGCTCGGTCGGGCGACACCATCGGCAATGCGGGTGGTCATCGGCAGTGGGAGCAGCGGAATGTGGTGGGAGCGGTGGGATGCGAACGGCCGTCAGCGGCAGGAACAGAGGGGTGTGGGCCCCCGGCGGCAGCAGGAGTGGGTATGCGACGGCGAGCGTGATGGGATATGGGCCTCCAGTGGCCGGCAGCATCGGTGAGGCGGAGCTCAGCATCGGTGAGCGTGAGGAGAAAAATGATTAGAGGAGGTGCTAGGCATTTGATTTCGAGCGCTTGGGCCTGTAGCACTCGCTTGGTAAGCAGATGCACTCAAGGCAGCAACTAAACATCACCCCGTCTGGTTCCCGGTAGCGTCCTGGCCAGGCGAGCGGGCACCAAGACACGAACCAAACAAGCCCCGGTCCGCATAAATCACTGAACTTAACCTGATCTTGGATTCATAGCTGAGCACAGAAACACCGGCAAACAACATATAAAACATGACAACAGACAGGTCATTTATAACAAGCAGCCAAATTGAGGTCAAATATCATGTGAAAATACAAACTTGGTGAAAACGCGTGACAAACATCAGAGTGACATAGACCACGTTGGGTCGAGTTTTACAAAAAAGGCCGAACGGACCAAATTAATTACATTACAAAAGTAGTGAAAACTACAGTGGAAGCAAAAGGGGTAGAGCACATCTCTCCACAGGCAAGCGACCGGGGTAACCTGTGTACGACTGATATTAACTAAGAGTTTGAATAATATCGGTTGTACGCAAGTACCGAACGAGGCAGCTAGACTGAGGCAGGACCTAGACTAACAGAACTCGACTACTCTTCATCGTTGCCTTGTTCATCAACTTCGGGATCTTCATAGTATGCATAATCTCCTTGATCCGCATGATCTGAAGGGTTTGGGGGTAGAGAACGAGAATGAGCACAACTTCCGTGCTCACGAGTCAACGCACAAGATGCAATAATATACATACAAGGCTTAACAAGGATAACTCGGTTCTTTTATTTGCTAAAGCAATGTTTTCAATTATCATAATAACAAATTCATATCACTTAGCATTTTAACTAAATTGCATTTTATTAAAGAGAGTAATTGTGCAATATTTATATCAAAAGAGATTCCCTCCACCTTATGCTTACTTTTGATTGGGGCTATCTCCACTTATTAACACCACTGAATTCGACGACCTAGGAAAAATCCAATCTCAGGGCTAGGTGAGCCCGACCTGATTTTCATCCTACCCACAAAGGTTTTTGAAATAGAACTAACTCTAGTAAGTTCTCATGTCCGCCTTTGACCGTAGGTACGACTGTTTAAACAGTTTAGACTCTCCAGAGGTTGTACACTGTACACACAAGAGATAATCAACTCGTTGCCCCACATTCCTTAGTCATGTGGTTGAGAGACCATCACAGTAACTTTTTAACTTATCTCGCCTCTTTCGTCATCTCACCCATATGGGGTTACGCCCATACGTTGTGCGGGGTGTTCATCTCAGCGACTAGCATAGTTGGACTATACCACAACAACTAACAACTTCACCTTGCATTGGTGTCCCATTCAAGCCGGATGTATCCAGAGCTTGCACTACCTTATTACCCCTCCAACGAGATGACTTTTAGAGTTCAATAAATTTACTAAGCCAAGTTGCACTTTACAGTCTTGTGGTTGTACTTGTTTTACATGGGATATCATGATAAGATTAAGTCCTTAATCCATCCGGACGGTTCATACCACATACCAACCACTCTCATGCTCCGACGACATCCACTACCATACCATCCGCCCAGATGTGGTAATATCAATTATTAGGGTTTTGAGGAGTAAAACCAAATTATCTCATTTACTTCAGTCATGTACCCCCAATGACAGCCCAAAACCACTTCATGTTTTAAGAGATGATGATTAAGGCATTTTAGTGCTTCGGTACTTAAGCAAGACTAGCATGTCGCTTAAGTATAATCTATAACTAATAATTACCACATAAATACTAAGGTGACAATGGATTAATGGATTCAATTGCCAAAGGATGGTATAATAATTAATTAATCATCAAATGTATTTAACTACCTTAAGATTTAATATACATTTGATTAAAGAATTAAAGAATGCAATTTTAGTAATTTAAAGGAATATAATTTGCATAAAATATAAGCTCAAAATGATCAAAGTATCGATTCACCTAGATTGAAGGTAAGAGAGTCTTGACGGTCTTGTGCTTGATCAAATTGGAGATCTCCTACATCTCCAAATTCTACTCAGACGAATGTACCAGAAAAAGGAACAACAAGCAAAGAGAGCAAATAAATACTAAAGAAATAATAAATTAACTTCAAATTAAATAAGACCAGTGCCACTAGCAAGATCTTGAATTTAGACAAATTTAGAAATAAATTTCACTAAATTTGGAGTTATAACGGAGGAGAACGAAGCTTCCGAAATTTGGGTTTTGAATTAAATCAAGAAATAAAAAGAGGAGAGAGAACCCTCTCAATGACAGGTGGGTCCTGGTGAACAGTGCCTCGGGTTCACGTGTACAGTGCATGATCGGTCCATGGTCCATGGGTCCACGGGAATAGCAAAGTCGCGGGGCCCACTTGTCATTTAGTCACCGAAAAGCATTTGGGTTAAAGTTGGTCATAACTGTTCACTCGGGCCCACATAGCAGTGACACAAGGTGACCTTAAGATAGCGTTTAATCAAAGCCAATGATTGATTAGATCTTTAATGACCAACAGTGATCCGGGGCTTAAAGGCGCACAGCGCCGGTCCGAATGCGTTCGGACGGTCCAAACGTCCCAACACGTCGGTCCGAACGTTCATCGCTCGGTCTGAACATCTCGCTCCCAGGTGTTGGCGGCTCCAGCTCGTCGCCGACAGAGGCGGGCTTGGCGCGCCATCAAGGACCAAAACAGGATGGGTTCACCGAGGCGAAGATGATGGCAGCGGTGGTGCGGTCGGAGGTTTGCCGGAGCGACAGCACTACGGTGAGAAGGTGGCGGCGATGCACGGCTTCAAAACCAAATGGCACACCGGCGGCTCCTAGCAAAATATGGTGAGAGCACGAGCAAGAGGGAGCGAAGGGGAACTCACCAAGCCAAGGAGGAGGGCCAGGGATGGATGGTGGAGGGAGATCGGCGGCGAAGAAGAACACGAAATGTGGCGGCTTCAATGGACTAAAGTCCAAATGGCTTGGGGGATGAACTCCTAGGCTTCAGGGGCACTCCGTGACAGAGGTGGCATGGCGGTGGCGTCACCAAGCCAAGGAGGAGGGTCGGGATGGACAGTGGAGGGAGATCGACGGCGGAGATGAACGTAGCCGGAGGCGGAGAAGAACGTGAAATGTGGTGGAGTCGATGGACTAAAGTCCAAATGGCTTGGGGGGATGAACTCCTAGGCTTCAGGGGCACTCCGTGACAGAGGTGGTGTCGTTGGAGCGGCGAATCGCCGGCGGGGGCGGCTCGGTCAAAAGAGGGGAGCAACGTTTCTTGGGTGGAGCTTACCGGTGAGCAAAAGGGCAAGGTGGAGAGGCACAAGGAGAGGTACGGGGCTCTTTTATAGCTGGCGAAATGGAGCCGTTGGGGCACGGAGGTGCGCGAGGTCCCAAGGTGGTCATGGCATGGGCAGCTCTGGCGTAGCGGCGATGGCGGGCAGGTGAAGCGGGGCGGACAACGGGACAGGGTGAGAGCACGCTGGCGTCATGATGATGTGGGCGACGACCATGAGGGGAGGGCGCAGGAGGTGACGCAAGCAGCACGGGCTCTAGCGTGCGGGTGTGCAAGCGCAGCGCGCGGATGCAAGGCTCGGACCGGATGCGGGCGTGCACGCGGCGCTGGCAGTGATGAGCGGGTGATGGGATCGAACGAGGGTGAGCCACCGGAGTCAAGAGGGGGCAGGTGGGTAGTGCAGACGGAGCACGAGGGTGGCAAGGAGCGGCATCACGCGGTGTAGAGCGCACAAGGATGGAGTGCGGTGGCTTAGTGGGTAGAAGGCAGGAGGGGAGGTGCTAGGCCAGATGGGCTAAAAGGAGATGGGGAATAGGCCAGGTGGCCCAAGGGAGATGTGGGCTGAGCCCAAGAAAGAAGAGGGAGAAGCAAATTTGAGAAGAGGCTCAAATTTGAAAAGAGACTTCAAATTAAAAAAAAAATCGAGTCTTGGAATTGAAATGATGCCTGAAACACAAATTAAATTTAGGTAAAAGCTGGAGATTTTAAAAATAAGAAACTAGTTTGAAATAGGTATCTCACAATTACTTGCTTCCAAACAAGCGCAACCAAATCAACTAGTAGTAGCCACTTCACCAATGATCACATGGGCGAGTACTAATCGGTCCATTCATATGCACACGGAAATGGAGGAACGGCAAAATAGATTGAAAAGGCTAGGCCACAAAGAGAGGTGAAGAGTGTTTATACCGCGCCGACCATCCCATTCCAACCCTGTGGCATGTGGGTGAGCAGGAAAGGAAGACGACGACCGCACGAAGCGGCGGCTAGAGAGGAGGCGTTGTACGCCACTGCTCGCAAAGAAGGCGGAGCATTCCCACGCTCGCTCCATAGCCGCTGCACCGCAGACCTCGTCGCGCTATGCGACCCGCTGTCGCCAGATTTGGCGAGGTTTCGCTCATCCGATCAAAACCACCGTCCTTCCACTCCCCGGAGATCCACCAGCCAATCGATGCGGCATGGATCGGAGTGGCAGGTCGACTACTGGCCCTTCCGCGGTATTATTGAGCTCACCTGATCGGCCCTGTCTGGAATCCCACCGTGCAGGTTCGTGATAATCATAGGCCAGGTAGTAGATATTCGGCCCACTCCCAACCTTACTCTGGGCCAATTCCCTTCAGGCCGAAAAAGGATCTGGTCCAACATAGATATTTTTAGAGATCCGAAATAATCGTAGCCTCCGATTACAAACTATGCCGTTTTAGAATCTATAGTGCTCAAACATTTTTAACTTTTATCATTAACAACACGAAATTGGTATTGCTAGATCTATCATGAAATATACTTTCATAATATATAATTATAATAACATCCAAGCCCCGCGCCAGGAGGACCTTCGCTCTGGCGACTCTGTAGAGTTTGGCACCTCCTTCTTCTGTGCCGGTGCCGCTCCGACACCGGCGGCCAAGCTCGCGTCCCCTTCCCTCCTTCTCCTCCTCTTCAGCCATGCCCCCCCTCTTTTCCACCCCTCCCTTTCCCTCCGCCGCCTCCTCCCTTCCCATTCCCTCGACCCTCCAGACCGGCCGTCACCGCCATTCGCCAGATCCTCCTCCGACGCCTCCCCAGACTTCAAGACTCCTCCTCCACCAATCCTCCCCTTCAGTCCCTCCTCATCAAGAAGCCTTTGCCTAGGCCAGATCTAGATCTGACCTGGCCTGGCCTCGGATTTCCTAGCTGCTCCCTCCTTCAGCCCCGCCAGAGTCCCTCCTAGCTACGTCCCAAGACCTCCGCTCCCTCAAGAAGGGTCTCCTTCCGCTTCGACGGCCAAGACCCAAAGATTGAAGTCCCCTAAGTCCCCTACTTTTGCGCAAATCCTTCAACGTCAGGTTCCTCCTAGCGGCACCCCATTTACTGCGCCTGCCTGCCCAAATGCCCCTCCACCCAACTCCATTCAAGAGCCTCAAAGCTCCTTCAAAGCTACTGAAGGAACGCGGCGTGCCCCATCCCATCGAAGCTTCCTCGAGCGAGCTGCATATCCCCAAGTCAGAGAAGGGATGGCCTCGTCCATCCCCAAAGCCGTTCGGCCCGGCGCATCAGAAGGGTGGCAGGAAGTAAAACGACCTCACTGGTGGCGTGCAGAGGGTTGGCGAACCACCCAGCGGACCGACTCAACTTCAACAACCTCCTTGCTCCTTAAATCTGAAGGAAGATGTTTCCGCTGCCTCTCGCGAATCATAAAGTCCACAGCTACCGTGTTCCCATTCGGTGTGTCCTCTACTTCTCCTCAGGGCACAGGGCTAGAGAGTGCAAGCGCAAGCAACAGCATTCCCACTCCACCCCCACGCGTCGTTCGCCGGCCACCTCACCTCACGCGAAGCTACCCCGGCCATAGGCACCACCATGACATTCTGGGTGCGCCAGATACTGTGTCGAGGAGGACTACTGTGTTGTCAACAGCTACCCCAAATTTTGATCGAGCCCGGCAGATCGGGAAGCCACTGCTTTAGTGGCGTGGGTCCTGAAGGGTGATGCTAATGCTGACGATAGAGCAACATCAGAGGCGGTCCTGCTGCTTTGGCTCAAGGCTGAAGAAGTCGACGTCTCTCTACACCACCCAGAGACCTACCTCCTCAAATTTGGCAGCAAGCACACCAGGGACAGAGTGCGAGAAGCAAAGAAATTCCAACATGACGCTCTGGAGATCCATGTGTGTCCCTGGAGGGATGAGTCACGCCTTCGGAGCGGCGATGTTCTTCTGAGTGCGGCTCTGTCTGGAAGGGCTACCGGTGTTCGCTTGGACACCGGATGTAGTGGAGCGAGTCGTCGGCAGAAAATGCTCGCTGCACTCCATTGAAGGGGTCTCGACGAGCTGGGAGGACACGAGGACCCTCAATCTTTGGGCCTGGATGGCCAACCCGAGCTCTATCCCTAAGGTGGCCTGGATCACCTTCACTTCATAAGGCTCTGATTCAAGCAGACCAGAAGCGAGTTCCCGCCTTCCTGACAAATGGAGGCGCGGACTCACCCACCGGGTGATCATTCACCTCGACTATGTTGAGGATCACACTGCCGCACCTCTGGACGACTTCATCTCGGTGGCGGACACTGTTGCGTATGAGCCGATCACAACAAGCCTCCCTTGGAACTTGGGGGTAGTGGACAGCACGCTAGAATCAAAAGAGGGGCCGAGCCACTTGCCTCCACATCCGCCGAGGCAGGAAGAGGAAGCGGAAGAAAACCTCAAAGCAGAAGCTCACCGCGATTCTGCGGCCAACGCCGTCCCTCTCGCCGTGGGGTCTACGACGACCACCCTTCCATCATGACCCGGAGGTGCAAGGACGACGACGACAGGGATGACGACAAGGGCCGCCACAACCGCTCCAGCTATAGGAGCTACAGGAGCTCTGACACGACCTTCGTGCAACTTTCAAGGCCTCGGTAGGAACGGATTGTTCCCCGCCGAGGACACCCCACTGGCGACAACCGGAGCGCTAAGCGCAAGGCGCTTAGGAGGTCCAAAGACCTCACTCGGGGCTTCAGGACCTTCTAAGCTTTCACCAGAACAGGTCAAATCTTACACCGACCGAACTCTCCAGGAGCTCTTCGCTTCCTACGCCAACTCCATGCGTGAAGCTCTTCATGAAGTCTTCGACAACACCCCTCACCACCCCGTCCCGCAAACTCCATCCCATTCTGAGGAGGCTCGAGGTGACTGGCTGCGTAAAGCTGAGGATTACATCTTGGTTGCTTCCAAGGCCGTAGGTACACTCGGGCTCGCCCCGGGCTCTTCGTCAGCTTCTCAGCCCAAGCCAACTTGGTCTGACTTCCTCCAGGCGGCGGGCCGACTAGTGGCCCCAGCATCTCCGAAGCAAGTCCCAGTTCAAGAGCCCAACATCAGCCAGGAGAACCACATCGACAAAGCCCCTGCCGACTTACAACCGCACATCCAGAAGCTTTCTACAGAACAGGCTCCAGTTGTATCTCTGCTCGCACCCCAGAAGGACTCACTGGAGCGGCCCCTCCTGTCGGTCAACATCTTGGATCACGACTAGGGTAGCACTGAGGAGGCACTGCTGGCTGAACTTCAAGGGTCGGTACCTATAGGAAGGTTCTTGTCACCCTCCAAAGGACCACACCTCAACGAGGCAGCTTCGCATCTGCAGATCACCACCAGGGGACCCCAACTCCCTCCAAACCAAGTGCTGATATCACCAGAGATGCCCCCTCCAATTGGTAGCAACACCCGGGAGATTGAAAAGTGGTAGGGACTAAAAGAGGTGATGTTCTCAACCCCGTCTCCACCTATCCTTGCAGCCCCTGCACCGACTCCTCCCCAAACCAATCGCACCGCACCTGGCCTCGCTCTCGATTCCTCCCAATGCCGAGACTCTTGGGTGGTTCAAATTCTCCGCAAAGATGCGCCATGCTGCTTAAGCAGTCTCCATGTCGCATGCGCACTAAGAAGACTTGGCCCGAAAATTGGGCACCCTACCTAAAGACCAACCTCTAACGGAGGAGGTGCTCAAAGATTACCTCTCTACGTTTGATGCTCCTTTACCGCATGATACAATTGTCGCTTTGTCGCAGCTGTTCAAGATGGACTGCCAGCTCACTTCACTGGCAGACGAAGCCCTTGCCGAGCTAGGAGGCCTCGGCATGTCCGACAACCAAGAGATTGAGACAGTGGATACTACACTGGCCATGCCTACACAGCATTCTCGTCGACACCACCAAAGCACTCAGAAGCCCTCGTGGCAAATGCCCAGAGCTCGCTACTCAATTATTTGTGAGTCGCATTTACACCGCCAAAGTTCATGCAGAGTCCTGTTGCTTTTGCCTTTTTGTCGTCGTTTATTTTTTGCCCTTCTTTCTGTTTGCCGGACGATGGATATCTCACATGTGTTTGCCCCTGCTCTCAACTCCTTAGAGGCCTCAGTTGGTTCGGTAGTCTGTTGTGGCTGTTTTGCTGCTTGATGGATGTTGAGTGTTTGTCAAAGGGTGCTGGTCCCTGTTGTCGGCTGTCAAACTTTGTGGATGCTGTTTGGCCATCAATTTTGGTCACTACCTGTGTTGGTTTCTACTGGTAGCTACATAACATTCCGGATGTTGTTTGTTTGTTGTTTGTGAACTACACCTGTGCTGTTTGCTTGCTGGATGTGATCTACACCTGTGCTGATTCCCGATGTCAACCTTCCATCGTCTCTGTTGATGCTTGTTTGATGTTTGTGGCTACTACCAGTGCTGGCTCCTGCTGTCAATCGTTTTTCTCTTCGGTTGTTACTGGTCTATTGTCTGCGGTCACCATTTGGGTTGATCCCTGTTGTCAGTCACCTCACTCCCCTTATCACTCTTCTGATGCCGTTTGTATGAAGAATTTGGCCAATACTTGTGTCGGCTCCTGCTATCAGCCGGATGTGGTTTGGTTGCAGGCTGTGGTCTCCAATTGGGTTGGCCTCCCCTGTCTGCCTTCTCACTTTTCGATTTGCTCGTCGAATGAGAATTCCTGTCGTATGCCTTCTTCGGTCTTATTCATCTCGGCGGAATTCTTCTGGCGGTTGAACGCTAATGCTGATACTACCTACTGGTTAGACCTGAGCCGTTCTCCTCGTGTGCTGGTTAGACCGGCAAAGTGCGCTGAGTTTCTGCAGCAAATCCCTTAGAGTCATCAACGGCGGGGTTGCAAGTTTGCTTACACCTGGCTCCAGTTCAGCTAATTCAGTGAAACGCTTCCACGCGCAACCAAACATAGTTCATCCTGAACACCTTGTCCATTCCACTTCAAGCTGTCACCTTAATTACTAATAACTGGTCCAAACATCAATATTTTAAGCTGGAACGTGCGCGGCCTTAACAACCTAGCTAGAAGATCGACAATCCGTGAGACTTTGACCACGACAACTTTCCATTTAGCCTGCCTTCAGGAAACCAAACTCAGCAACATCGACCTAAGCCTAGCATGCTACCTCGGGGGCTTCAACCTGCGTAGCTTCGTTCAAAAAGCCGCCGAGGGCACGAGGGGTGGCATTCTTCTCCTATGGAACAGCGATTGTATCGATGTAGTGGAGGTGCATCAGTCGGTCTACAGTCTGTCGGCGACGGTCATCTTAAGAGATTGCAACTCGACTTTTCGTATAACCATCGTTTACGGACCCTCCCAAAGTAACACCAAGCGAGCTTTTCTGCAGGAAATTGCTTCCTTAAAACCTCCTTTAGGCATCAACTGGCTGGTCCTGGGCGACTTCAACCTCACCCGCCAAGCCGCTGACAAAAACAACTCCAACATCAATCCAACATGCATGGCACAATTCCAAAACACTCTTAACACCTGCGAATTAAAAGAAATCCACCTTCAGAACAGAAAGTTCACGTGGAGCAACGAACATCGGCGCCCAACCCTAGTCAGGTTGGACAGAGCCTTCTGTAATGCAGGTTGGGACACGCTCTTTGAAAACCATGTTCTTCAGGCTTTGTCTTCTTCAATCTCCGATCATTGCTCCCTGCTGCTCTCAAACACCTCAGGCCCTGGTCGCCCAAAAATCTTTCGGTTTGAAAGCTTCTGGACCAAGATGCCAGGCTTCCTCGAGATGGTCCAAAAAGCATGGCTCACCCACTATCCGCATATAGAGCCGATGCACCGCATACATCACAAATTAGCAGTAACTGCGTCCTCGTTAAAATCCTGGAGCGGAGACCTCTTCCCTAGACCAAAGCTCCTACTACACATGGCCTTAGAGCTCATCCTTCGGCTTGACGTGGCTCAAGACACTAGGGTCCTAACCTCTCAGGAATTTGCACTGAGGGCAAACTTAAAAAAGAGAGTCATGGAGCTGGCAGTCATTGAGCGTACCAGGAAACGCCAGAGCTCTTGTATTGTCAACCTTAGAGAAAGCGATGCTAACACAAAATTCTTTCATCTTAAGGCCAACGGGCGCAGACGCAAAAACCACATCCTAAGGCTTCAATCTGGGCTTGGCTGGGCAACCTCGCATGTAGAGAAAGAGGACTTAATCCAAAAGCACTTCGAAGACACGCTCGCCCCACCAAAACTACGCAACATTATCCTTAATGGGGAAGTGCTGAACCCACCTACGACAGACCTGCACTCCCTGTAAGAAGCTTTCACAGAAAACGAAGTCCTCAACGCTTTAGACCACCTACCAGGGGACAAAGCTCCGGGTCCGGAGGGCTTTTCTACTATTTTCTACAAATCTTGCTGGTCAACCATCAAAGCAGACATCATGGAAGTTTTCAACAGCTTCCACTCTCTCCGTACGTCTCATCTTCACCTTCTTAACACTGCTAACATTGTGCTCATCCCAAAAAAAGAGGGGGCAGACAGAGTGCAAGACTATAGACCTATCAGCCTCATTCACGGCCTGGGAAAGTGGATTGCTAAGACTCTAGCACTGCGGGTGGCCTCATTCCTCGACAGTCTGGTCTCACAAGCACAAAGCGCTTTCATTAAGACTAGGAGCATTCAAGACAACTTCCTTTTCATCCGCAACCTGGTAAGAAGGTTGCATTGCTCCAGAACACCATTGCTTTTTCTCAAGCTAGACATTGCTAAAGCTTTCGACACAGTCCGTTGAGATTACCTCCTTGATCTCCTCCAAAAAAGAGGCTTTCCCTATAGATGGACCAACTAGATAGCGGCCCTCTTAAGATCAGCTTCGTCTAGAGTCCTACTTAATGGCATCCCCGAGAAGGTGATCACCCATGGAAGGGGTCTGAGGCAAGGAGACCCCCTCTCACCCTTCCTCTTCATCTTGGCCATTGATCCAATCCAAATATTTCGGAGGTAGCTATGGACATGGGTGCCTGCCCAAGACGCAAGACCGCCGCTGCACTCGAACCTCCATTTATGCGGATAATGCAGCCATTTTCATCAACCCAAGTGCAAGCGAAATTCATATAACCTCCCAGATCCTCTCCAATTTCGAGTTGGTCTCAGGCCTTCATACCAACTTCCAAAAAAGCAAAGTTCTCCCAATTAGTTGCGACCACCTTGACCTGAACTCGGTCCTTCAAGATTTCCCGGCAATCCGATCGACCTTTCCGATCAAATATCTTGATTACCGCCACCTACAAAAGACTTCGAGGTGGATTACCACCGCTTCGACAAAGTCTGGGCGGTTGGGCCGAAATTTAAGGCAAGACTGCTCGCCGCAGGCGGGCCACCCTGGTCAAATCCGTCCTCACCTTAATTCCGATTTATTACCTCACGGTCTTCAAAACTCCCAAGACAAATCCTTAACGCCATGGACCGAATCAAAGACGGTTCTTGTGGGTCGCCACGCCAACGATACAAACGGAAAGAGTAAAATCAATTGGGCCAGTGTGTCGCCAACCCAAATTGGGTGGCCTTGGCATTCTTAGCCTTCCGCAATTTCTTTGGCATCGAGATCGCGTGGATGTGGCAAAATTAGAAGAACCAATCCAAATCGTGGGTAGGCATGGAAATCCTTTGCATTTAAACCGGACGAAACATTTTTTGGCAGCTACTAGAATTTCCCTCGGAGATGGCCAGACGACAAATTTTTGGTACTCGACCTGGCTGAACGGAGAAGCACTCAAAGACCTAGCCCCTAAGATCTTCGAAATTTCAAAAAGGAAAAACCGAAACGTGGCCTCCGCACTACAGAATGGACGTTGGATACAAGACTTAAACCTTCTTCAGGGTTTGAAAATCCATCACATCCAACAATTCGTGGGACTTTGGACCAGAATCAACCAAATACACCTATCACAAGCCAACCCGGACGACATTTCGTGGAAGCCTACCCTGTTTGGATCCTACTCGTCTAAATCAGCCTATAATTTATACTTCCTGGGGTCCATTGCGACGAATTTTAAAACTTTAATCTGAAAACCCATGCCCCTCCAAAGTGCAAATTCTTCGCGTGGTTGGCAATCCAAAATAAGCTCTGGACCTCAGATAGATTGGAAGCCAGGGGATGGTCTAACCAGCGCTTTTGCCCCCTATGCAGACACACCTTGGAATCGGCCTTACATCTCTTCACACAATGTCGCTTCTCCATCAGAATCTGGAAGCACATGGCGGACTGGCTAGGCAACGACAGCTTACATCCGTCCCGATGGCCCCCTAGTCTGAACTTCTGAGAGTGGTGGTCAAACGCCGCGGAAAAGAAAGGCTCCCCTAGGAAAACCACGACAACAATCCTGATTCTCATAATCTGGGAAATATGGAACGAACGTAACGGTAGAATCTTCAATAACAAAGCCAACAGTCTGTTGGAGCTCCTAGCGAAGATCAAGGAGGAGGGTAGAACTTGGTTCCTAGTGGGGGGCAAATGTCTAGAGTTTTTCAATATTCTGTAATTAAGGTCTAGTAATCCTCAGAATCACATTTCTTGCTCGCTGCGTTCCGCCCTTCTTTATTAATATAACAGGCAAATCTCCTGCCGGTTGTCATTAAAAAAAACATATAATTATTTTTATTTGAACCAACATATTTTTTTTAGAAATTGGTGGTCAAAGCGTCGCCTTCAAAACCATATCAATGTTGGAGGAATACTGCCCCAAAAGTGTTTTCAAAATCCAAGCCAGTCTGGCTTTTTGTTGAGACGAAGTTTCAGGCTTAGAAAGTGTTTTGATTCAGGAGGCTCAATTATTTGCTTTGGGTCTCAAAAAAGAGAGAGAAAGAGAAGGAAAACGAAAGGATTGCTTTGGTTTGTTCAAAAGCTGCTTGAGGACACCTTACGTTAATACATTGTATGTTGATCAGTTGATCCCTATCCCTTCATCAGTGTCTCCCTTGTCACGAATTTTTCCTGATCAGTTTACCAGCAGCTTGTATCGTGCCGTGCGTTGTGTTTCCTGATTCCTCCCTGCCTGATTCACGGCACGTCTCCACTCTCCACCCCTAGATACACCGTTACACGTCACAATTTCATAAAAGTCGAGCTTTAATGGTGCTTTAAGACCAACGGTTGCTTGCATGAAAACTGTTACAAAAATGTAAGGGAAAAGACTAAATCGTTTTTGGAGGACTTTCACCCTTTGTATGCTATAAATATAAGGACCTCTGTATATAAGTGATATACAGATGAATAAAGATACTGACTCTTCTCTATACATTTGTGTTCATTGTGTCCTTTGGTGTTTCATGTAAGTGTTTTTGTGTGATTGATCTATGCCGATATTACGACGACTACTGCTATTTCTAAACACGTTATCATCACGATTGCTCTTCATCGGTCAAATCAAACATGTCGTTCTATATGTTGTCAAGTGGATCGATTCGTTCTTCTTGTTTCTAATCAAAGATTAATTTATGATCTATCGCATGACTCTGCGAATCATCAATGTGGGGACCCGTCACCAGGAGACGTCCATGGCAAAGATGGCCATCTGCTCATGATCGATCTACGTCATGTAATCTGCGAGTGGATTCCAATCCAATCAATTATGGTACATGCCTCCTATCTGTATTCGAGGTTCAGATTGGGATTAAGTTTGCACTTACTATTGAACTTATCGTGCGCTTGAGGTGAGACCATGACTTGATGTCGTCGCGCATGGCCACCGTCGACGGAGATGACGACTAGTGTGTCGTCGCACTTTATGGTACCCCGTCAAGCACCCATCGTGCGCTCGCCGCACACATCACCGTGTGCTGTGCTGTTGGGCGTCCAATGCGCCCCGTGCTCGCTGTCGTATCAGCCGCCACAGCGCTCGCCACGCTCAATGCGTTCGAGCCTGCCGTTCCACCTTCGCACACCTCGCCGCTGCGCCCATCACGCCGACGAGAGCCGGCCCCGTACGAGCTCCTAAGGCCGCCGCCTCGCGCCGTCTCTGTGCTGTGCGCGACCGAGGCACCACGCCCCACTGGAGGCCGCCGTGTCCTGCGCATGCCCTACACCCCGGATCATGCGCCACGCCAGCACGCCAAGGCCTCCACCACTTCGTCAGGCATCGCCAGCGCCAGTCGCGTGCATTTGCGCCAGCCGCCACCACCACGGGAACAGGGGCAGGGGAACCACCCACCTACCCGTCCTCTGCAAACAAGCCTATGGCCTTATGGGCCAGCCCGACCCACTAGAAAAAATAGAGAGAAAAAAATAGAAAAATAGAGAGAAAAAATCAAAAAAAAAATCTCAATAATTTGCAAATGGGCCCTCGGAGTTCTAAAAATTACAAGGATTTTTTTGCGGATAAAGAACTTTTGTGAAAACCCCTCGGAGTTTGGAAAATTTATGGCGGATTTCAGATTTTTATATATCTTTGCAGAATAACCCTTAAGGAATCCGAATTTTACGGCGGATCAATAAGTTCTATGGTTATTTTATAATCTAGACTCTTGACTTATGGTTATTTGCTTTAATATTATTTATTTTTATGCAATAACATTAAATTAATCTATAAACCTAATTTATAAGGGACATAAGCTTCCATAATCTGTGAAACCTTAGATCTAATACACCTTGGAAGCATCATATTTTTTTTATTTTTTTCCTGTTATTGTGTGTTTGGGAAATTAATTAATTGGTTTAGTAATTCTGAAAATCCTTCTAGACCTTAAAAATTATCAAAAAATCTCAATAATACCAGGAAAATTCTGGGAAGTGCATAAAATTATCTACTGAATAGATAAAATTAATCTTACTATTTTTCACTTGTTTCATGCATTTAAAATATTTTACCAGTTATAAACATATAGAAAATTGCATAAATTGTGTGGGACATGTTTGGCATCGCTAGGTGGATATTTGTTTGTCCTGGATGACAACAATGATAAGCCTATGTTATGCTCTATGGAGACATGTAGCTATCTTCTAGTTATCTCTTAACTTTGTAAGGATGTCGCTTTCCAGCACGAGTCATATTAGTAGTATAGATTCAGCTCCTGTCAAGCTTGGCCCTGCTCATGAAGAGTATCTCTTATCTGTTGTTGTAGGATGAAACCTTATGTATTAGAATGTTATTTCCCAGATGCCATAAATAAATTAATGGTCTAAGTTGTTCTATTAAAGTCTTATCTCCTGTTGAATAATTGATTAAATATGCTTAACAGAACATATTGCCAGTAGCATACCTTACTTGTAGTAAACTGATTTTGTATAGAATAAAATTTTGAAAATAGCATGCCTGAAAATTAAAAATATGTTGCCATACCTTGCTAACAAAATGTTGTACATGTGCTCTTGATATCTAATAAGTCTCAATTCACTAGCTTGTAGTGCACAGATGCCTAGATGGCAAGAGGGAATTTTTTCTTAGTGGCACCGGACCAAGCCTAGTCATATGTTGATCTCTGATGGATCACTTTGGCTAGAAAACACCATATTCCTCAAAGAAGTATAAAATAACTTTAGCCCTAAGACTTAGAGTCTATATAACATTATCCTCTACCACACTGATTTCTTAATTGAAGAACTTTGTAAGCAGAATGTTATAGAGTATATATTGGTTTCACGCCAACAAAAAATTATACTTCTATTGAAGTATGATAGCAGACCTTTAACTTTGAGTTGATTTCAAGCAAATGCAGCCATTTACACGCTATCACTTAGGATTTTTATAGTTGGCATGAAGTTGGGGGGGGGGTATTGAGCTTGTGTGAGATATTGAAACCTAAGAGGTATAGAAAAAGGTTCAAAAAAAGAGAGTCATGGTAGGCACAATAGCATATCCTAGGTCAAAGCCAGAAGCAATAAATTAATCTCGTTTATTTTGGGAGATAATTAAAGTAAATTGCATGACCATTATCCTTATCCAGTTGATATGGAAAATAGCATTTACGCCATTGCCGATACCCATACTGTTGGCAACCACAATAATTGCTGCCCACAAAGGGCAATTGATTTGTGTCTTCAGCAATATGTTAACCGCCAGCAAGTGGGAATGCACACGGTAAATCGACGGTCGCTTGACGCAGTCGCACATATGCCATGTTCGGCTATACACATCGGAAATAACATATGCATAAATTGGTAAGTGCAGTCTGCAACTGCACCACTACCAGAAGCCATATCACTTACTTAAAGCAAATATAGATCCTGAAAGAAAAATGACCTATTGGATTTTGTTGATCCTGAATGATCTAAATTTGGCTATGATGATTCCGGCATTACAAATTAAAACCAAGCATACAATTTAGCACCCTTAATTAAATATGGTGTTCCTGTTGAACAAAAAATATTCCCATCGAATAGTTATACTATTTGGGTGATTCAACTGAGATTTGAAGTCCAGGAGAAAAACCAATATTTCCATGCAGATTAACTATGGTCAAATATGTATGTTTCAACATTATCTTTATGTCCTAAAGAGCATCCTGTAGTTTCATGTTGTTAGAACACACTGCTTATGACCATAAGAAAATATGTTGTGCAATTATAAACTTGAAGTTTAATGATCCAAATTATGTAAAATGTGGTATGAGTAACTGGATCAAAACTTGGGCAAATAATAAAGAAGCTAGTCTATAGAATAAATCTACCAACTCTCGGACCCCCGTATGGGACCTTTGTCCCAGATTAATAGCCAACCAGAAGTTGGAATATCCTACAAAATACCAGGATCATGTAGTTTTCTTGCCACTGCATTGATAAAATTCTAGCTCACTGCATATAATTATCAAACCCCTTATTGAAATAAGTGTGTGTTGGAGG
Organism: Phyllostachys edulis; assembly: GCA_036346405.1. Classification (NCBI taxonomy): domain Eukaryota; kingdom Viridiplantae; phylum Streptophyta; class Magnoliopsida; order Poales; family Poaceae; genus Phyllostachys; species Phyllostachys edulis. Next base: position 38,757,777 of record CM070553.1, read on the forward strand.
AATCAAATATTTTCTACATGTTATCACCACTTTAGCATACACCTTTGGGCCACTACCAGTTGTTAGAGATCATGTTGGATATAAAATTCAATCAATCATGTGGCCATGATAAGGGAATTTTATGGTATGCTATTAATAAAGATAGAATCTCGGCATTATGGGGAGAGAAATGCCCAAAAAATCGAATATCGTCGTATTTTTCAGAAGGAAAAGATCTTTAGTACTAAGGTACACACACTAGTAAAGCTAAACTTAAAGTGTAGTTTATACTCTTGTACGCTAGAAGCGGGGAGCCTACCAGATATTTTCTAATTATGGAGGAGTTACCACAGTGTTTACTTGCAGTAAATATGTTGCTAAGAGTGGAATACCTTGGGTTGAATAGTATATCCACCTCTACAAAATTAACTTATTGATCCTTCATCTAAAATCTGTGGAGACGCCTGCAGGTCTAAGATCTAATGAGACTAGTCAAAACAATTATTAAGCACTCCTTTAACTCTTCTAAAGAGAACTCACCTTGAAAGTAAAATACCTCATGAAGAGGTTCATCATGAAGATGAAAGCCCCAATAATTTGATGTGCACATATTACAATGCTGGGAATGTGAAACGACTAAGAATCTTTTGTTTGAGAAATGACAAAGATCTGGTTAACATTGAGATACCCTCTATTTGGAGGATATAGGAGAAAAGTTGTTGACAATCACTTTGCCTCTACAATTGCTAAAGTTTATCTTATGAGAACACGAATTTGGAACCAAAGTCCATGGCCAAGTGCTTGAAGCATTCATATCGGGTCACTTAATGAAAGAATGTGAGGATAAACCATAATTGCTAAATAAAAGTCTTGGAACCAGGTAGTTCAGACTTGTTGGGTCATTATGAATATAATGAAGTGGTGAAAGCTATGGTTCAAAGGTCCCCGTAGAGACCATTATTGTCCTATTATGAATGATATAATATTTCGCTGCATAATAATTCTAGCAAATGGCATGAACAAATAAATAAAATATATAGTCAATGGATTCTGAAAATCCTTGATGAGATCCTCGAAGGACTCAATTCCTAGAAAGGAAGGAAACAAAATCGCAATATATATAAAACTCATTTCGAATAGTCTCTTACCTATAGTAAGAGCATCTCCCAGAAGAGAGGGCATCCCCCTGAAGGAAAATTATCTTATCATTCGATCTCTTAATCACACCAATGATCGTATGATCCCTAGAAGTGGATAATGACCTATCAAGATCCGAAAGAATGTAATACGGAACCTAAAGACCATAAGTGCTCCACACAAGCACTTATAAAGTGCATCTTCCACCAGAAATTAGTGGAATGGTGGTTTCCTCTGGTACGATGAAGATACGATGTACATTGGTGATATTGGCAATTAATCCCCTAAACGCTAAAACTAAGACTGGTTATATTTTACTCTAGAGTGATACAATTATACTTTATAGTTCTGCAGAACAGACTATTCGTTGTAGCTTTAACCATCCAGAGATAGCTACAAAATATTTAAACCCTGAAAGGTTTTGATAAATTGTATCCGAAAGGCATACGACTTTGTAACTATTATTACCCCATATCCTTTGCAAGGATAATCTACTTGTGTTGCACAATCGAAAAGTTGTATTGATAAGTTAAGCATGTAACTCCCGAATAGTGTTTATCCTAAAATCTCCAGATGAGTAATATGATATTTGTATGTAAGACTTTGCATTGTGGTAATCCAGTTGATTTGATCACAATATACTTGCTTATATTCATTTTCAAAAAATGTATGAAAGGAATTAGAGCAACAAGATTTCAACGGAAGTTGTCTTCAGGGGGGCATATACTAAACGATGATCATCATACTTGAGATTTTGAAAATCTTGGTCAAACCTAGAAGGCGTTGATACGATGATTACTGTTTAAATTCACCTTGAAAGTTTTACCACTTAACAGTTTATATCTAGTTGGTCAACAATGTAAAGATCATGAAGATCATGCATAGATCCTGATGATCATTACTAAATCCTGAAGATATCTGTCAAATCTCTATAGTGCAAAATCCCAAAATGGATTTATATTACTTTGTGGTGGTAGGTACTTCTACCAACCACTTAGATATTATAGCACTATATGAAGTCTTACTTGAATGTGTTTGGGTCAGATGTATGATTAACCATATCCAGAAGTATTGTGACATTAATACCTTCAATACCCCCTCAATTATCTATGAAGATAATATTGCTTGCATTACACAAAAGCAAACGGGTTATGTCAAGAGCAACATCACGAAGCATATTGCTCCTAAATGTTTCTATCCTCATGGAATCTAGAAGAATAGTACGATAAGTCTCTGCCTGCATCTAGTTTCCAAAGATGTATTCATGGCATTGGAATGAGACGGTTTAAAGAGTTGCAGTGTTCGGGGGGAGTAAATACCTAAATCATGACCCTTATCAAATCCCGAGGATTTATTCAAAATCTTGAAGATTGGATCCTGAAGATTAAACGTTATACTCTTTTCCTTGGTGAGTAGTTTTTCTGAAGTTTTCTCACATAAAAGATTTTAGTGAGGCGACAAGTATAATGCAACTTACGAATGTAATGTACTTTTTTCTTCATTCCTTTTTTCCCAATGGTTTTTTGGAAAGAGTTTTTCATGAGGCATTTGTATATCGTTGTCTATTTCCCAAGGGGGAGCATTACGAAATCTAATTGTATGGGCAAAAGACTAAACCGCTCCTGGAGGGCTTTCACCCCTTGTGGGCTATAAATATGAGGGCCCCCATGTAAAAGTGACATACAGATGAATAAAGATATTGGCTCCTCTATACACTTGTGTTCGTTGTGTCTCTTGGTGTTTCATGTGATTATTCTTGTGTGATTGATCTACACCGATATCACGACGATTACAGCTATTTCTCAACAAAAACAAACTTGATCGTATCCCATGTACAAGTGCTCTGCAAAAGTACTTTTGTATGGAACTCTGCTGACTGTCATTTACAACTCAGCTCATCAGTTACACTCGTTGGCAAGAGAGTTGTAAGTAAAGGTTAATGGTATTTTTCATGAATGAATCATTTATATATGCATAAAATGATTTTAAATATCAGAACATTTATGTAATCAATCATAATTCTTGATTAGGATCTTCAAAGTTCAGAAGAAAACCATGTGATAGCAAAACAAAAAAAACAGGTCCAAGAATTATGCATGGATTGGTGTTGTTTGATACGGAAATATATTTTATTATGACTTAGTTTGAGTATCTGTATACCATGTCATGTTAAGAAAGTTAGGACAAATTGGAGCAGAATTTTTTAAAGGAATTTCGCTGAAATTTCATAAGAAACGATTCAATTTGAGAAGAACATATAATTTTTTTGTGTTCTAAACATGGCCTTGTTATTTTTCATATTTATCTAGGATGGTATTTGCCAACATTATTCTCTCATGCATCCTCCCCAACAACCTACACACCTATGTGACTACTGACTAGCGAGCCAATACCCCATATGTCGCTACAAAATACAAGCAATCCTCCCCTCTCAAGAGTGGCAACATATCTCGTGCACATGGGAACATTGGTGGACATGTGAACATGGATGATCTAAGCCATCAAATATGAAATTTGCAGCCAAGATCGAGCCACCCAAAACCCACCTCCCACTTAATGGGAAAATCTTCATTCATTCACCCCCTCGCGCCGGTTTGGCCCTTCATAACTCCTCAACCCCATGTGTGCTAGGGTTTGGAGGCCCCGCGCCGCTACCCCAGTCGCCGCACCTTGGACCGCCCTTGCATCGAGCCGCTTGAGCTGAGTCCCCGCGCCCCCTCTACCGTGAGCCGCCCCTTGCCGCCCTGCGCTGTAACATCCCAATTTTTTTTCTGGGCTTTTTGAAAATTTTGAAAATTTAAAAGTAACCATTTGGTTTTATCGCATTACTAAAGCTTAACTTGAAATTTAAAAATAAAAAACCATTTAATTTGAATTAATCAAACTTTAATTAAATTAAAATTGGTTTATTAGAGTTTTCTGAAATTTAAAATTGGTTTTTCCTTTGCCCCGAAATTAAAATCTATTTTATTTGCAAAACTAAAAGCTAAAATATAGATAAAAGTATTTTTATTAAGTTCTAAATAATTCAAGGGATTTCTGTGAATTTTCCTAGAATTTTTGGACTGACTTTAGCTATTTTCTAAAAAGGTTTTTGCTTTTATGGTATTTTCTAAAATAAAAAATCCTTAGAAAATCCCCCTTCACTTTTTGGGCCGAATTTCTTCGGTCCATTCGTCCCTCCCCCTCACGTCTGCGGCCCGCTTCCCTCAGCGCCTCCTCCTCGATGGGACGCCGTCCGATCTGGATCGGACGGCCCAACTCCACCAGCCCTCTCCCCTGCTTCTCCTCCTCTCTCTCGGCCAAGGGCCTTGCATGTCACCACCCTCGCCCTCCTGGTCATCTTCCCGCCGAGCTTGCAGATGCAGTCAGGTTGTGGGGCGCGCGTCCACGCCACGCCAAGGCGTCTTCCGCCGACTCCTGCCCGCCCCTCGTGCGACTTAATGCATCGTCCTCCGCCACAACCTCCGCCCCCACCACCCACTTGCACGCACCACCCTCTCACCCGACCCTGCCCTTTGGTCCCGAAGCTCCGCCACCGAACCATCGACACCCATACCGCCACCCTCTCCCTCAGCCCTCCCTGTGCCCTATAAAAGCGCGCCTCGTGTGCCTCTCCCCCTCCTCTCTCTTTCCCCTCACCTCACTTCCCCTCTCTCCCTCTGAGCTCGCCGTATTTTGAGCTCCAACCGCCGCCGCTGAGCTTCGCTTCACCGCACCCTTGCCGTGCCGAGCCTCCTCGGTGCCACCGACCACAACAGCATCGCCTCATCGCGACCTTTGGTCGCGCAGACTCACCTCCCGAGCCCACCGCCACCTTCGAGCCGCCGCCTCCGCCACTCTTCAGATTCGCCCGGCCTCCCGTGCACAAGGCCTCAAAACCATGCGCGTTGTGATCCTGTTGCTCTCCTGCTGCTTTGTGCCCTCACCACGGCCAAGACCTGCCGTTCTTGACGACCTTTGGGCCGAGTGCGCCGCCACCTCGGGTCCGACGTGGCTACCACCGTGGCGCCTAGTAAGCGGCCACCTCAGCCCTTTTGCTAACGTGGCTACCTCGTCAGGAAGCCCACATGGATTTTTTGTTTTTCTTTAGAAAATAAATTAGAAAATCAGGAAAATCCATATTTCATCATTTTATGCTATTTCAACTTCCGAAGGCCACAACTTCCTCATTCGAACTCCGATTCGAGTGATTCAAATTTCTAAATTCATCTAAATTCATTATCTTCCTATCAGTATTTATTTGAATTTTATTTGGTGTTGTTTTATTTATTTAGCTTTGTTCGCACGTATAGATTCCGGCGTTTTGGACGAATTTGTGGACCCGACGACCAAAGCACATCAACTCTTCAACGAAGGCAAGTCACAGGCCTTTGATCATATTGAACCCAATTTATAAAAGTATATTGTTTGCTATGAACATGCATTGCTAATTTTATAACAATTGTTTCGGGAATTAGTTAATTACCTAATTGCCATTATGCCTCCTTGGTAATTTGTGAACGACATGTACCCTTGAATGGCATAAATCCTTGGACACCCTAGGATGGATTATTTTAGTTGGATATTATTGAAATACCAACATGGGTACCGTATTATGCTTAGCCAATGCTTTAGTTATACGATAGATTCATGATCGCTTACTCAAAGAATGATTGAATTTGACTAAAGGAAATATGGAACCGTGGCGGAGCCACTATTGATAAAAGATGTTGTGCCATGACTAGGGTGGTCATTTGGCCGGGTTGAACCGAAAATGATTTATGCTCGGACTAGTGGGTGGTGGAAAAGGTGGGTGTGTAAGCACATTTGGAATGCGGAAACGTCTCGTCTGAGCAGCCAACTAAAGACTTAACCTTGAACCATTGATCTGGGTCTTAATTGTATAACCACATGTCTAGACTGGGATAGACCTGGTCGACTAATTAGCAATGTTTTGGTTTGGTTCTGTCAAGGGTTGATAAGCGGCGCAAGAGGGGGCCCAGAATGGCGAAACCTCAACGGGCAGATCTGAGTTAAAATAAAGCTTTGTAAAAGCCTTGTCACGTACTCTAGACTGCTTAGCTAAGGTAGTGAGCGGTGGCATAGATATATGTCGAACAAACTAGAGAATTCGTGTCTTGTGGGTCAAGCTATACAACCTCTGCAGAGTGTAAAACTATTCGAATAGTCGTGTCCCCGGTTATGGACATGCCTGGTGATTTCATACAAGGGGTAGATCTTTTGTCAAAATATTGGAATGTGTTGGTCGAATCTTGTAGATGGTTGATGGTTGGGAAGTGAACAGGGTGTTCACGAGTTATTTCAAAGAAAATTGATTATTTATGTATTAATCTTTTAAATTGTGCTTTGCAATCTATTTACTGTCAATATTGCTTTCTGGAAATAGCCATAAAGCTATCCTTGTCAAGCTTTGCATGAATATTACTTGCATACCTTTCTCTGCGACTTGCTGAGTACATTCAAAGTACTCACGGCTTTATGCCCTCTGGTTGATCGGTCGCCGAAGAAGAACCAGGAAGCAACGAGTTCTACGAAGAAGACTACTTTGAAGACTATGCGAATTAGGTCGTGTCCTCCACTCGATTGCCGGTGGGCATATTGGGTGATTCCACCAGATGTTTGGTTTCCGCTACAAGCTACCTTTTGTTGTTAAGCCCTACGTGGCAAACTTTGTAAGACTTGACCATAAGGCCTTTTTTGCTAAATAATGTTAATTTGTCTGCTTCATCTATAGTATGTTGTATGGATATGATTACACCAATGTTACAACTGTGTGAGCTAGCTACTGATCATGGGACTAGTTCAGAATACATAGAGGATCCTGAGGTTGCATACTGGGGTCCCGACATGCGCCGCACCGAGCCCTCCTTGCATTGTGCCTCTCTGCCCAGCGCCCCCCTAAGCTCCTCCCCTGTTGCGTGTCCCCTTTATCGCCTATGTCCATGTAAGCAGTGAATTCCTTCCTAATTCTACATAATTTTGAATTGTGTAGCACTAGACGATTAATGTGAATTGTGTAGTCACAAACAGATTTTGCGGCTTGATAGTTTAGTTGGGCCTTGTCGATTTTTTATTATCTTTATTTTTGATGGGTAGCCGCATGGATTCAATGGAAGATGTGAGTGACTTCGTGCGGCCACTAACTTTGCCAAGTCCCAAAATGGCCGATGCACACTCTCTCGTTGCGAGCTGTCTGTAAAACCCCACAAGAGGCGGTCAACATTCTGTTCTGTGAGTGTGCGTACACTGCAATTTGTTAATTTGAATGATTAATGTCATTCTCGGGCTAAATCATCCTTAGTGCTGCAGGGTTCATCATCCACACTGTAGTTAATGATGACTTGATGCCTGCCGTGGGGATGATTTTTGAAGATGAGGATGCAACTCTTGAGTTTTACAAAGCATATGTGCATGTTGTCGGCTTCTCTATTCGTATTGAACAACGAACGACTGCCAATGGTGTTTTGCAATGGAGACGGTACTATTGTGGCAGATGTGGTGGGAAGGATGAAAAAGGTAAGGACATGTTGGAGGTCAAAATGAATAGGATATATGAGTCTAAATTGAGTAGGTGTAAGACCATGTTTGGTATCAAACGGACTAAGGACAATAAGTTCAGATTAGAGACATTTGTGGAAATGCATAACCATGGTTTTGTCTCCCCTAGTAAGCAACACTTGATACATTCTAATAGACAAGTAAATAAGAAGGCTAAGACTACACTGTTCGCATGCAATCAAGCTAGCATTGGGACATCTGGGGGCATTTATATATCTTTATGTCAGTGAGGGTGGATTTTTGGAATGTAGGATGCACAAGAAGTGACTTGAAAAATTATCATGGTACTTTGAGAGAGAGTATAAAGTCATTAGATGCTTAGATGTTCCTTGATAATCTAGCTGGAAAGAACAAGAACAATGCTACATTTTATTTTGACTATGGCATTGACGACAAGGGTAGGTTGGTGCATGTGTTTTGGGCGGATGCAACCTGCAAGAAGAATTATGTTCATTTTGGCGAGTTGCTCTCACTCGATACAACATATAATACAAACCAATATGACATGATATTTGCACCATTAATGGGAGAGAATAACCATGGAGGCTGTGTTCTATTTGGGGCTGTATTGTTGCTTGATTAGACGATTGAGATATTCAAATGGTTGTTCCGTACTTTCTTAAGATGTATGAGAGGTGTTGCACCTAAGCTTATAATAACCGATAAAGATGTGACCATGAAGAAGGCAATTGAACATGTCTTCCCATCTAGCACACATAGGTTATGCGTGTGATACATATTGTACAAACTTCCAACAAAGATAAGTCCAGAATTGAGGGATAACCAGATCTTTATAGTCGTGTCAATTCATGTGTGTATCCCTTAGAAACTCTAGAAGAATTCGAGTCACAGTGGGCTGCTATTATTTTTTAGTTCAGTTTGGAAAATAATGAGTGGTTGGTTGGTCATTATAGTATTCGGGCATCTTAGGTGTCGGCTTACTGTATGGACATACCCTTGGAAGGAATTCGTAGAACAACTTCAAGGTCTGAAAGTACCAATTCTTTTTTCATTCGCTTTATTGGTTACAAACATGCTTTGGTTGAGTTCTAGATCCGCTTCGACACTGCAGTGGACGAACAAAGAGGAAAGGAGCTAAGAGAAGACAATGTCACCTTTCATGCGAAACCTCAGTTAAAGACACCATGTGCAATATAGTTGCATGGCAGTGAAGTGTTCACACCTAAGGTGTTCGCAAAGTTTCAGAAGGAGGTTATTGTTGCCAGGGACAACTGTGTTGTTGAGATCACAACACAAGTATACGACCTTAAAGTAACAGCGGTGAATGAGGATGGCAAGAAGGTACGAAAAGTCACATGTGACACAAACACCATGATTGTCCACTGCTCCTGCATGTTGTTTGGCACTCATCAAATTCATTATCGTCACATTATCCTCGTATTACGAGGTGCATTGCTGAATGAGCTTCTAAGTCATTATGTTTTGAAAAGGTGGACTACAAATTGCAAAGAGGGAGGTTGTATTTGATGAGAATGGCAATGTTCTTGAGGAAAAGCCCAAAGATCCCACGGAGGAAGAAATTAAAAAGTTGGCTTCGGAGATGCGCAAGGACTTGGAAGATTTGATACATCGAGCTATACCTTCACTTCCGTACATGCAGAATGCGAGAGGGAAACTTAAATAGTTTATGCATGAGAAAAACCAGGAAACTCTTGCCCAACAGCAAAGTAGAGTGGAGGAGGTTGAAGCATATCTTGGGTATGGCATCCCTGATCAGATCGATATATTGCCTCCAACTGATAATCTCTCTAAAGGGAAATGCAAGAGGAATCGGTTTGGGGAGAACAAGCAGAAGAAGTCAAAGGGAAAGACAACTCACATGTGCAGGACATGTCATGAGATTAGCACCCATGGTAGCCGCAACTGCCCTTTAATGAAACAAACAAAATAATAATGTAATGAAGTATTTTAATTTCTTTCACTTCACATGCAGTTCCTCTAATTAGATACCTGATCTAATATGTTTGTGTGTTTTCAATATGCAGGCAAATCAAGTGGGCACTATCACTGAGGTCGGAGTCATGGAGGCTTGTTATTTGCAGACTATTTGGCATGTAATTTTGTTTTATGACTTATCTTGATGTATGCAAGAACCATACAATTAGATCACTATGTCATGTTTTATTGCTTAATTCCAGGGAGCATGATAGAGGTGCATTTGCACTGGGCCTACTGTGGGATGGAAGTTCTGTTTCTAGACAGGCTCCCCGATGATCAAAGGTGTAATTAGCTCCCTGGAAGATAAATTTACCCCATGTATTGTTACTATCATTAGTCGGATATCCCTCAGGGGCGGAGCTACAGTAGGTGCATGGGGGTGCAAGCGCACCCCCAAAATGTTTGCACAAAAAACTGATATATACCCTCCTTAATACATAGAGTATATACTACACATATTAATACACATGTATACACATTCTCAGCAGAGCACAGCTGGGCAAACCACCCGATGGCCCATTTCTTATTCACCATAACACCATTCGGCCCAAGTCGGCAGGTCCTGAAGTCCGGAGTCGGCCACTCGCCTAGGAATCAGACTCTCTTCCCATTTCTTATTAGCGCTGCTTGCCTGCTTCTCCTCTAAACTCTCTCCCCATTTCTGATTTCTCTCTCACTCTCCAAATCCAGATCTGAAGCCATCAAGCCAAGCCGCCGATGCTTCTCCTCGGCTCCTCTTGCCATGGTTGCCTCCGGCCTCCCTTGGCGCCCCCACCAAGGCTGCCAGCCTCGCCTCCCTTGGTCGCCCTCCACTTCTGCAGGCACAGACCACAGAGCCATCTCCTGCACCTCCCGGCATTTGCCGACCACCAGCCGCGCCTCTCGGCCCGCTCGGCCCGCCTCGGCCGACTTCATGACGGCGTCCTGCGATCATGGCGACACGGCCGGGCCATGCCCAGACCATCCATCAGCCTCCTCCTTGGCGCAAGGCGCTGGCACGCACACGGGTTTACACTTGACAAGTGAGACTTTGTGAAATGAACTTTTGTTATAAGTGAGACTTTGTTAGGTTTGCTCTATTTTCTCAAACATTGGCGAGCATTGCATGATGCATAACATGAGGTTCACATCCACTCCTTGCCAATACTCACCTTGTTCTTTTCCCCTTTTTCAGGAGAAGCATGGAACGTGCTCGTCCCTGTTGTTCAGGGTGAATTACAATATTTCTCCAACGCCCTTGACCTCTACTTCAAATATAACGTTATGGTAAGCATCTTTGCTTTGACTCGTTAGTTAATTACTGAATCAAGAGAACTATGTCCTACTTAAGTTCGCACCCCATCGTGAAAATCTGGCTCATAATCGATATCCCTCCGACATAGTTATAAAAAGAAACTGTAGTAGGGTGTCAAGGAACAGGAAAATCTGGGGAACTGTTAGAGATCATTGGAAAACTGTTACTAAACAAGAATCATCAAAAGCACTTCTGGTTTCTCCCATACTAAAAATTCTCTCTCCTTTTTTTTATTTATGGAGGTTTATTGTATTCATATACTGGTCAGTGTGGAAAACTATAGGCTCTGGAAACAAAGCATGTAGATCCTAGGCACATGTTTTTCCTGGTGCTTCTCATGATTTAGACATGGAGCTTTGACTCAGCATCCACCTTGGGGAACTCTCTGTAACCTTGTTACCTATTGCTGATCACTTCACTGGTACAAGAAGATTAAACAATGGGAACAGGACTTATCGCATCGATTTACCTTCGACACATCTTGTAATAAAATCATCATGCTTACTTTACTCAGCTGGTTGCACCACACAATCCTTATTTTTTGTAGTTGGGGAAATGAAGACTTGCCTTTCAGGTGTCCCAAAGTTGTTCCAAGCACACAATAGCAACACTCCTAGGAGGAATTCATCTTTTGGAACAACAGAGTTTGCCGAAGACAATGATTCAAAGATAATCACTACTACAAAAATGCTAATACCGGACGCCTGATCACAGACGGTTAATCGAAACCGTCTGTATTAAATACAATCACAGACGGTTTTTGTTTAGAGACCGTCTGTGTAACTGGATGCGCTAAAAACCGTCTATGAAGAGGTAATATCACAGACGGTTCATATTGAAAACACGAACCATCTGTGATAATTGTAGACTTCACAGATGATTCATATTGAAAACCGTCTGTGAAATATAACAGACGGTTATAAACACGAACCGTCTGGGATAATTGTAGACTACATAGACGGTTTTTAATTATAACCGTCTGAGATAATGTCGCTTCAGCTCCAGTGAGTTTCTTCGTCACCGATGCGTCTCTTCGTTGCATCAATGCCGCTTCGGCCCTCCGATGTGTGTCTCTTCGTCTCACGCGCCGAATTTATTCCTTATTTTATAAAACGAATCATCCGCCATCGAAGATGATTATCCCCACATATAGAACTCTATACTTCTAAAGCAGAAATGGCTCCCTATGTTTCCTTGTCACTAGCATTGTTGGCCTACCTGGCCATACTGTACGAGCGCCTCTCCCACCGTACGTTGGTGGATGCTACAGAAAGACACTGTTTAAATAGTGTATTCACTCCTCTGTCCGAGGATTTGTCGGAGCAGGTGATGGCCACCTTCCGCCGTCTTGACATCCTCCTCCGCCGCGTCTTCCAGGTGATCTCCCACTTCCGGCAAGTTTACCTCGTCATCGACGTGGTCCTCCACAACAACGTTGCACGTCTCCAGGAGGCTTGTTGTTACTTGGACTGTTTAATCGAGGCGACAGGCGACCGAGTCGACCATGCCGAGACCCCTCAAGCAAGGGAAAAGAGCATATGGGCTTAATTCTTCTTGATTCAACGGTCAGGGTCTTGGAGACACTTTCGAGCAGCAGCGTCGATGGGTAGATGCATTTCGAGCCGTTCGATCACGAACTGCCGACGCCGCCCGCCCGCCTCCAAGTATTGAAGACGAAGATAGCGACCTACCTCCGCCACTAGAAAAACTTTGTTTATTTATAGGTTTTACTTTTTTAATCTTTGTAAGAAGCGGTAGCCACATTGTTTGGCCATATGAAAATTCCAAAATGAAAAAAAAATCTAGTTTAGAGGTGAAGTTACTATATTAATTATATGTTGAATTATTACTATATATATATATATATATATATATATATATATATATATATATATATATATATATATATATATAGGAAAATGGTATATTACTCCTAGAGTACGTACTCCCACCTCTCATATACCACTTAAATCGTATGATGATACATGTTTATCTATTTGTGCATACTCCAATAATGATTATAAGATACCCCAAAGTGAGTTCTATGAAAAATTTCATTAAATTCCACTTTTTATAGTAAAATTTGTGTATATACTTCTTTTATATATGAAAAAGGGTATATAACAAAAACAAATGACTCAATGAAAAATTTTCAATCAAATCGCATTTGAGTATCTTATAATTGATATTTAAGTATACCGAAAATGATAAAGAAGTATAATATGTATGCTATGGTATATTAGAAGTGAGAGTACATACTCCTGTGAGTACTAAATGGGCTATATATATATATATATATATATATATATATATATATATATATAGTTAAAAGCAAATTTTAGCAAGATTTAAATGACAAAATTGACATATAAACATGTAATTTCTTCATGTCATGTAAGTGTATATACGTGATAATATACTTGAGAAAAACCATATCATGGACGGTTCTATTATGGAGCCGTTTGTGATATGTCCCAATCACAGACGCTTCTATTATGGAACCGTCTGTGATAATTATCGCTGATGGTTCCATAATAGAACCGTCTGTGATAAGTCTCTTTATTAGTAGGAGCCCGGCCGCTAGGGTTTGCGCCCACCCTAACTCGTCACTCCCCAGCGCACTTACTCTCGTCCGTTCCCCTCCCCACCTCGATGCCACCGCCCAATCCCGTCGCCGTCTCTGCCCTTCTTCCCGTCGCCGCCGGTTGTGACACCACTCTGTACTGCACAAGACACTCGTACGATAGGAGTGTCTTATGAAGTGTCAGGGTCGTGCTACAACTACGGTGACGCCACCACCCAATCCACTGCGCTGCCACCTGCACCTACCACCTGCTCGCGTTCATGGCTTGGTTTTCCTGCTAACCTCCTGCGCTCGGGCCCTAGCCCCCCTGGCTTTGCTTTCCCCATTCTCCCTCTATTCTCCTCTCTGTTAGCTTAATGTCTTTTGTTGAGTTTGATTTTTATGCTTGGGCCTTAAGTTGTGTCCTTAAGTCTTATGCTGAAATTGAATTGATAATTAGTTCATATTAATAGTCCCCTTGCTCTATGATGTAAACTGAGGGCTATTGGTGCATGTACATTCTGTGCATCTTGCTTAGTTCATGTTGTGGGTTCATATTGACAAAAATGAATGGGGCAAAATGTTGGGTTTGGTTAATGCTCTCTGATGGATATTGAGGGTTATTGATGCCAGTTCTTTGTGCTTGGTTGGCTTATATGGGATCGATGTGGTTCGGATGGGGCTTGGCTGCAATTAACTTTTCAGATTTGTAAAGGTGAGGCTAATTTGTAACCGTGTTCATGCTAGTCAAGTTCTCCTTCCTTGCGTTCCAGGTATGTATACGTCCTATCATTCTATTCATGATCTCTTCTCTATAAAACCTCCAAGCAGTGGCTGCTTCTCTATATATATAGACACACACACACATATACACATATACATATATACACATATATACATATATATATATATATATATATATATATATATATATATATACATATATATCGTTTGTAGTCCCCGACCACTTTTTTTTTGGGGGTCGTGAGGAGGATGAGATAGGCGCCACGGGCAACCTCTCATCCAACTGCAAGTTCAAGAAATGCACCGCAAGGAGAGCGTGGACATACAATTATCTGGATGTCGTCGATAGATAATTGGACTTGACATCAAGGAATGGTTGGTTGCTGACACATGAAGCCGATGTCCACGTGCTCTCCTTGCAGCCGTACTTCTTGAACTTGCAGGCTGGATAAGAGGTTGCCCGTGGTAGCTGTCTCATCCTCCTCACGACCCCCCGAAAGTGGTTGGGGACTACAAACGATATATATAATATATATATGAAGCCGGTTTTAAAGGCACAAGCAACCACTGCTTGGAGGTTTTTATAGAGAATATATATCACAGATGGTTCTAAACATGAACCGTCTATGATAGACAGTTATCACAGACGGTTCATGTTTAGAACCGTCTGTGATAGACATATATCACAGACGGTTCGTGTTGAGAACCGTCTGTGATAGATATCACAGACGGTTCTGAGTTAATAACCGTTTATGATAGCATGCATCATAGACAGTTCGAAAACCATATATGATGATCTCATTTTATCACTGACACATAAACTCAGACGGCTCCGAAAACCGTCTGTAATAACGTTTTTGAATCGTCTATGAAGATATTTTTTAGTAGTAGTGAATCCTCTGGACTCTAGAGTGACGCTGCTAGTATGCACCCATTTTCTGGAAAACAATCCAACAAATCTTTTTCTTATAATGATGATCTGTCCACTGCCCTTCTATAGATTGATATGGAGGAATTATGGTCAAATTGGATGGTAATTACCACTTTATACAATGAATCATGTGTGATGCATCATGAAATACCTTCAGTTATTTTTTAATTTAAAGCATTTCTCGTTGATCCTTGCAAAAAGTACAAGTGGTTTCTAGCAATGTAGATTTACAGTTGGGAGGGTACACCTTGAATTGGATAATTTATGTGCTTCATCAAATTATCTGCTGTATAAACAACTCATGCACTACAAACAGCTAGAGGAAATCAGGCTAACAGACTCCAGCAAGTCTGCAAGTGGTTCATTGTAGTTTGAAACAAAGGAAATAAAACAGATGTCTCCCGGATAAGTTTCCAATCAAATTGAACATGTTCCCACATGATGCATTACGGTTCACGGATACAAGGCACATTACAGTTCACAAACACATTTAATTGCCGATCTTCACAATAAAAATTCCTAGAAACAACAGTAAACAAGCAACCAGAAACATTTTAAACTTCTCATCTGCAACCGCCGATTTCAGGATTGACTTGTTAATCTAGTCCAATGATTTTTCATTTTAGCTAAATGTGGCAACACATGGTCATCAACATGGTAAACCATTGGATCGGTTCGTTGTACATTGCTAAACTTCAAATGGAATTCTTCTTTTTTTTTCTCATGTTCCATGAAATGCAACCCAGCCAAATGGATTTCGTATTGATCTTTCCACATGAAAGTGTCGCAACCGCTGGAATATTTCTGCACAAAAATAAAGCACCAATATGTAACCACCAGCCAATAAAAAAATGTAACCACCAAATTTTGAAAAATTCATTACACCAGCGTTGTTAGGGCATTTGTAGTACTCTTTTCCTCGATTCTTCGAGCTCCCGGACACTGCTCAAATCATCTTCGCACTGCATTTTGGGCATGGCACAAGCGGTAGCCTGCTACTAGGTCCCAACACTGATGACTCAGACTGCTGCGCTTTCTTCTTTTCCATCATCTGTCAACTGTCAGGCCACAAAATATATAGGGGGTGCTGGGCAGAGGGGGCACGACGCAAGGGGGGCTCAACGTGGCGCAGGGGCGGCGCATGGCGAGGGGAGCGCAGGACTCGGTGTAGAGGCGGCGATCGGGTGGCGGGATCTTGGCCTTGATGTGGGCGGCGTGGGGCCTCCAAACCCTAGCACGCATAAGGTCGGAGAGGAATGGAGGGCCAAACGGGCGCGAGGGGCTAATGAATGAATATTTTCATTCGGGCAGGGGTTTTACGCAAATGTGCCGTTAAGTGGGAGATGAGTTTTGGGTGGCTCGGTCTCATCCGTGGATTTCGTATTTGATGTCTCAGATCGTCCATATTCATATTTCCATCAAAATGCCCATATGCATCAGATAAGTTGCCCTCAAGAGATGTCTACAAAATGCCGAACTTTCTCACTGAGAGAAATGAACACTTACGTATACTTTGTCTGTAAGTAGTTAAATCCTACGTGTCCCCAAAATTCAAAACAAATACTTTAATAATAAAGGTCGTCATAATGCCAACTATATTGTCTGTTTATGCTGAAGACGTTTAACGCTAACCCCTCACTCCAATAAAAAAATATCATGATTATATTTTCCTCCCCATTGCTAATCTGTTGGGTTTTCGCTTCCACGCGCCAATCACCTATTCTATTAACAAAAAAGAATTACATCTATTATTTATTAAAGCAGAGTCAAAAGAAACCATCATGTTCACTCTTGTCGTAGCAACATGACAGACAATAAACAAAAGGGGACCCCAGTCGCCACAAGGGGACCAGGGGATCCTCAAGAGAGGGGACTAGTGCCAAGAGAAGTTTGTGTGTATTAGTTATCTTTAAAAATAGTCTCCTTGATTACATGAGGGAGGTGGCTATTTATAGCCTTTCGACTGGGGTACATGAGATTACATATCTATCTCTAAAAAGACTATATGCCTATAGGGGGGCACAGGGGCTTTTCCTTTCCATATACATAGCCTTTGGTCTATGGTGGACCCTCCTAGTCTTGGTCCATTTGGCTGGTACGCTCGGTCCACCGGTGCTCTTCTCCCTTCGCACCACGTGGGGTGCCCCAGGGGCGAGGGGCCCTGGGCACCCTTCGGCGCCCACGAGGTAGCCCTGGGGGTCTCCTCGTTCCTAGATCCTTGGCGCTCGACAGCCTTCGGGTGGCCTTCGCGCCTCCTCAAGGGCCTCCCCGAAGGTATTTCTAGTGCCCTCTGGGGGGGCCTAGCTGTGCCTCTGGCTATGGGCCCTTGTGGGCCTCCAAGTGGCCTTCGCGTACCCTTCAGGCCCCCCAAGGCGTACTTGGTACCCTCGGGGTGCTGCGCCTCCGGCCCGTGGCCCTCGAGGAGCTTTCTTGATGTTTTCGCCAGGTCATTGGGGTTGGTGGATCGTCCCTACGACAAGCCCCTTGCAGTCGAGGTCCTGCTTCATCATGGCTGAAACAGCGCCTTTTTCCCGAAGGGTCTAGGCACACCGTCCCCTTCAGCCTAGCAAAGTGTGCTTTGTGTGGGTCCTACAACGATGCGCGGGCCGCTCCTATTGGTATTATGGCGCGTTGGGTGCCGCGCGCCATGATGCCAGTGGTTGGTAGTAATGGCACTCCTTCGAACCGCACGGACTGCCGTTGGTTGGCGTGTGCCATAATGTCGGTGGGTGGTAGTAATGGTGCCCCCTCGAATCGCGCGACAGTTGAAGGGGAATGTTGTGCACGTGGCACATGTCAATGAGTAACTGGCTCGTGTCTCTTCGGCTTCCACTCCTTGTCCCCTTGTAGTCCTAGCGTCTATAAAAAGGGGGTGACCCCCCAGTCATTTCCTTATCTCGCGCTTGAAAACCCTAGCTTCGCCCGTTCGCGGTTTTGTGCTTTTTTTTTCCTTTGAGGCTGTGAGTCGGACCTTTGAGGCTCGGGTGGTGCGCCCTTCGAAGCTTCAATATAACGAAGCGCAACAAAGAGGGAGGCGACAACGCCGTCTACACCAGTGACCTCAGCCGATCTACCGTGACGGAGTGGGTTCTCCAAGCCCTTGTGGATGAGGGGAAGCTAGAGAGCCTCGAGAGGGTGCGAGTCCCCGGGGCGGAGACAGTACCAGTGCCTCGGTCGGACAAGGCTGTGGTCTTCATTGCCTTCTTCGATGCTGGCCTCTGGATTCCTTGCACGCAGCTGGTTGCATGGGTCCTTTAGTTGTACAGGGTGGAGTTGGCGTAGCTGACGCCCAACTCCCTCATGAAGCTGGCCGTCTTCGAGTGAATTATGTGATCCGCCGGGATGAGCAGGGAGGGGCGCCTATTCATGTATCTACACAACAGGCGCTGCCAGCTGAAGAAGAAGAAGAGCACCGGTGAGACGCTAAACATCAGCATCGTCAACTTTCAGCCGAAGGCGCGGTGCTAGATGTACGTGCCTGCTCTGACAGCGCGGAACCGGTGGGACAACGAATGGACTCGGAGCTGGTTTTACCACCTCTCTCCGACGAGTGACGGTCTTCACTCCAATGGAGGGAATTGACCGCCACCGCGGAGATTGCACTCACCTCGCGGAAGAAGGCCCTCTTTCATCTATTGCGCTGAGTGTGACAAGGAGGCTCTCCACGCGGGACCTTGTGGAGTAGTTCTGCGCGTTCGGGGTCTGGCCTCTGGCACGGGGCTGGATTGTGAAGCTTGGGTGACCCTAAGGGTGGGCTTCCCACCATCACCTAGCTGAGAGCAAAGGTTGTGGATTTTGCCTGATTTTTTTTAACGGAGCCTGCTGCTACTACTGCAGTTGCGCCTATTGACGAGACCACCAGTGCTGCGGAGCAGCTCTTGGGCCCCTATATCGGCGAGGAGCACGGGAAGCGTGAGCTGGTTGTGCACGAGCCCTGCCTGAACCGCGCGTATGCGGACCCGATGGTCCATCTTGCGGAGCGTTCGGACCTAGACGAGGGGAGGAAGAAGCGGGCCCAGGTGCCCGAGGAGTGCGACGTCGCAGGGCCGATTGCTGCGAGGCCCCTGCACTCTGTTGGGTCTGGGGGCGTGGGCGGCCCTTCTTGCACAAGGGTGGATGGAGCGGAGAGGCCGACGAAGCGGGTGGCACGCGGGACTCTGAGCGAGGTGGGCCGAGGGGGAAATGGGCCAAGGCCGGGAGCTAGACCGAGAAAGCAAAATGGGGAGGGGATGGGCCAAAAAAAGGCCAGCCTAGCTTTGGCTAAGAGGGAAAATACGAAAAGGAACAAAGAAAAGAAAAAAAAAAAGGAAAGAAGGTGATGGCCAACATTTTGGGTTTGGCCAAATTCCAATTTCTGTTTAGAGATTTTCCAAATGATTCTTAGGTATTCACATATCAAATTTGTACTTAGGTTTCAGCTTTAAGGTTTTAGCTTCTCACAACATGTTCTAGAGAAATAATGCAGTTAAAATAACTTCCAAAAAGCATGCAAATAACAAAACGACAGAGAACATGCAAAAGTTTTAAAAATCCCGTATTTTTAAGTTCTAGATTTTTGGCAAAAAAAAAAGGGCTGTTACACACATCCCCTTAATTAGTTACACATCATCAAGCACACCAAACGTTCGAATTCCCCTGCTAGCAAGAGAGATGCATCGTCGGCTTGATTCTAGGGAGTTTGGACTGTTTTAGCCCTGTAGCACTTTCTAATTCTAGTTTTGGCCCCCTTATCGTCAAAATTCCCGTTCTAGCCCCCTCCCGAAAGCACGTCTTCCGTCCCCGACGGCGAAGAACCAAGTTCATGCCGACGACAGCGAAACTAATTAGTCTTGCCGCCAACCGACGCAGAAGAACTTCGATTCTTGCGCGGCGGCTTCAGCGGTAACTAATTCTTGCCGCCCCACTCGGCGACAACTTCGCCGCCGCAACGTCGCGCCGCACGCCTTGCCGCCATTGAAGTTCACATACTACCGCCAAAGAACTAGTCAGCCGCCGAGTCAGCGCGCAAAGAATCGAAGTTGTTGCCATCGGTTGGCGGCAAAGCAGCTAAGTTGTCGCTGTCCCGCCGGTATGAACTTGGTTGTCGCCGTCGACGGCAAAGACTCGGGGGGCTAGAACGGAAATTTTGACGATAAAGGGGGTCAAAACTGGAATTAAAAAATGTTACAGGGCTAAAACAGTCCAAAATTCTGATTCTAGCATGGAGTGCACATACGGGTACGGGTTGAACACTTGTAAGTGGTAACAAACTTTGTCCCAATCAAATTTGCACTTCGTCCACTGATCTGTACTGACAGCCGGGCCCATGTACTGACATGGGCGAGAGAGAGAGAGGGACAGGGAGGGCATCCAATGTACACATATATGCCTCATGGGCGAAAACGAAGGAAAAAAAGTACCTGTAACGTTATATTCTACGATGGTTTCCGGTCGTTGGATGAGAAGGAGGGCCCGAGAGATGAACGGCTGGTGCCGCACCGTTCCCTCTATTTTATGCGGGGGGCTTGTGTCTCCATCTCGAGTCTCCTCGACAGACGTCGCAGTGATCGACTCACTTCTTCACCCCCTTCGCCGTTCTTTCCCTTGCTTCCGACCTCGAAGGCAGTGCTGATGGCGACGGGGAGCTCTTCTTTCAACCACGAGCTGGCGGGTCCGACGGTGACGGCGGACGGGAGGCTGCTGGAGAGGTACTTTGTCGACGCGAGCTCTAGCCATGGCGGTGCCCGCTTCCAGAACGCTGGTGGCGCTCCGGCCGGAGTCCCCGACGTGGGTTCACTCGTTGCCGGCATCGGCATGGCTTCCGCCACTTTCGTAGTGTTGGAGGGGGCCCTAGCGGCCGCAGGCTACAGCGCCGCGGGTGCCGTTCCAACAGGGGTTGCGGTGGCTCGGCAACCGCGAAGTGGAGGCCACGGCGAGGCGGTGTCGTTCAAAGGAGCGTGGACGATGGAAGAGGACGAGTACGTAACACAGCCGAATCAGAATGTTTTTCCCCGCAGCTTCTCTTGCGGCATGAACTTGTACCTGATCAGTGTGTTTTCTTTGCAGAATTCTCAAGGAAATGGTGAGATTCCATGGAGACCGGAAATGGGCTGAGATTGCAGTGAACCTCCCGGGCCGGATCGGGAAGCAGTGCCGCGAGAGATGGACCAACCATCTACGCCCTGACATCAAGGTGGTCTCTTGAATTCTTGATGTCGATCTAGCAGCTTATAGTCTCTTTCTTAATCTTAGGGCATTTCTTCATCTATATGATCTTGAAGAGTTTTTTCTTTTGATTTAATTCTTACGTACGTGCAAAGTGTGCTGAACATTTCGTCCCACCATTCAAAAGTGGATATTAACTCGGGAATAAATAGTTGGTCATGTTGCATGTCTTTATTCTAATCAATAAGTGCGGCAATTTCGTCATCAAAGCCACTAATTGATCACGCAGGTAATTTTGTCAAAGCATTTTGTTCCCTTTCTTGGTTATATATGTCGAGTTTGATGTTCTAACATTCTGAGCAATCACTAGATTCAAAAATTGGTTTCGTTTTTTACTTGCGATTTGCCTTTTTTAAAATTATAAGTAGATTTTCTTGGCCGGGGTTAGCTTTGATACGTGTGTGTCTAAGTTTTAATTAACGTGGCTTACACTTCAAAAAAATTCAATCACCTTATAAACAGGCAACTCCTTACAATCTCGTCTACACCTCTACAGAAAAAAGGTCAAAATAATGTACTACTACTTTCAGTATGTTCTTCAAGTACACTTGCTTTGTGTGCATTTGCCAATCATTTGGACGCGTTTAACTTAGTTTAATTCACATTTGCAGAAGGACGTCTGGACTGAAGGGGATGACAGGGCGCTGATCGAGGCGCATAAGTGTTATGGAAACCGTTGGTCGGCGATCGCGAGGTGCCTCCCCGGCCGGTCTGAGAACGCCGTCAAGAACCACTGGAACGCGACCAAGCGGAGCCTCAAGTCGACACGCCGATTGAAGAAAAAGAAGAGCGAGCAGGCGGCCCCGGGCCAGTTCTCCCTCCTTGAAGAGTATATCCGTAGACAGTGCCTGACCACCGAGCCGACAGTGCCATCTCCGGTTTCTGCACTGTCATCCAATAACTTCAGCTACGGCGTGCTGGCCAGTCCAAATGTTACATCGCAGCCAGACGGCTCCAACCCTCTTGGGTTGGAGATGTACCTCAACGTGGCCAACTCGATCGGGTCGTCCCACCTAGTTGCGAAGAATTTGAACATGCCACCGGACCTCAACGCCTACGACGAGCCGCAAGAAGGATACTGTGCGCCGTCCTTCGCGCCCGAGAACCTTCACTATGGACTACATGCGGCAGCGTCGGCACAACCGCAGATGATTAATGCTCAAGACTTGCAAGCTGCCTACATGAACCGGAACTTGTACCCATTAGCCGAGAACCTCACGAACACCTCCAACCGGGACAATGTAGGTGGTTACTACAACGACGCAGTCCTGAGCAGTGCCGGCGACAGTGGCGATCCGGATGATATCGACATCGTGCATATGGCCTCAGGGGTGTTCTTGACACCATCCGAGGACGAGGTTACTCTTGACTTGACTAGATTCAAGTGAGAGAGTTCGTGAGAGCACTTCTCAATTAGTTAATCTGCTGTTGTATTACCCGAACAAGAACACTGAACACACCTGCGCGCACGTTGTGTGTGCGCTTGTACTTAATTTCCTTTGAATATATTGTAGGAGTACCTTTCCATGGTCCATGTGTTGGAGACATCGATTAGCGTATGCATTTTCGTTCCTAGCATCGGGCTTATTACTATTTGTAAGTCGCATGTTTTTTTGTTAACTCTAATATGTTGATTTTCTTGGATTTTAGATTTGGTTTGAGATTTGTGTATTTTTTCTGCGAGAGTGTGCCTCTGATTTTATATTGGTCCAATAATTCAAAAATGTGATTTACATTTAAAGAAGCATAAGTCACTTTAGAGATAGATAGCACTTCTGACATTCTACCTCAGTGCCTGGAAGCAACTTGGGCATGTTTGGATGTGGCCAATTGGGATGGGGTCCCACATGAATCCCCTACATCTGAACAAACCCCAAAACTAGTCTGGGATGCCACATGAATCCCCTACATCCGAACATGCCCTAAAACTAGTGTGTGATCCCACGTGAATCCTCGACATCCCAACATGCCCTAAAACTAATCTCAGATCCCACATGAATCCCTACATCTAAACATCACTACGAATTTCCGAGTGCTCGAAGTTTCAGAGTGTTTTGGGTAATACACTGAACTTCCGAGTGCTCAACTAAACACTCGTAATAGAATAAAACTCGGGAAACCGATTTTCTCCCGACTAATCTATCCCGAGTGCTTTTTCCCGAGTGTGACACTCGGGAAATGTATTTCCCGAGTGTGTATCCGCCTTTCCCGAGTGTTTTTGGCACTCGGGAAACATCCTGTTCTGGTAGTGCATGTCGTAAAACTAGTCTATAGCAATATTCATGGAAAAACAATTGAGACATTACATTAGGCTAAGCTAGGTAAGTGGATATGGGGAATAGACGCTAACCTGGGGATCAGAGATCTTGTGAGCATCGATCACATCCCATAATGATTTTTCTCATCTCGCGGACTAATTCAGAAGTGGCCAAGGGGCTGCTGCTTCGATGTGAGGACCCCAAAATTAAACCTATTTTAAATTAAGTAATTACGTCAGAGACGTAACCCTTAACAGGAAGCAAGATTAATTTCGAGTACTCGGATATGTGTCTTAAGTTAGCTCCCAGGATCAGCTGCTAACATGTACATATCCATACAACATTATATCACTTGCATACACGAATAGAATATAACGAATAAAAATTAGCAGCGAAAAATATTAAATAAGAAAGAATAGAAGGTCAAGTAGATTAAATAACCTTCCCAATAGTGCGCCACAACCCCAAGGGCAACCGACTGGGATTAAAACCGAAGTACCAACGTTACCGCCTCAACATGTGCGTTACTATGATTTCTCACCTGCAACATAGACAAGCTAACTGAGTACAAGAACGTACTCGTAAGACTTACGAATAGCAAGTTTAATTAAATGCACTTGGTGTCAAAGGATGGCTAAAATGGTTCTTTTTCAGCATAAGGTTATTTGACAAGATAACTAATATAGATTGAAATTGCCATTTGAGAAACATTTGAAATATGATATAATAGTAGATTCTCCAAATCTTGATCAATATTTCCAACTCCAATTCATGATCAATATTTCCAAGATTTAACCATAAAAAAATCATACCCAAAGTAGCTATCCTACTCGGGTAACTGTGAACTTCTCGTTCATGATGATAATTCTTTTCCAACCATACTCTTTCCTATTCCCAACAACTAACTATGCATGGTTTCCCCACAAGTAATGTCTATGACCGAGGACACGACTATTTGAATAGATTTAAGACTTTGTAGAGTTTGTGCTGCTTTACCCACATGATATGAATATCTCTCAATATCAACCAATACACTCTTCCGTAGGAGTGTGACTGAGATATTATAATGAAGCTGTTACAATGCCATGTGTCAACTACTAAACCACCCAAGAATACACACTATGGCAAACTGTCGGTCGCCTGAACCACGATTACACCTCGTTGTGTAAGTAAGTCCTTGTGAAGCTTTTCCGCAAACACAAGCAACCCTTAAGGGCAAGTAAGACAAAACTTATCATGCCCCCACTAGATTGATAATACAATAGTAACAGTAATAAAAACAACAATTGCCAATCTATTTGTGGTTTGATAGCAGACACACTACAAATTAATAGGCCAAACCTTCGCCATTAACCCAGCATGTGGTTGCACAGTTGACTTGGTTCAACACCACACAGACCGATCCTTAATCACTCAGACGGAGCTACATAATTTCATCACAATTTCTCAACATAATCCTACACCCGTCCAAGTTAAAATGTAAAGAACCCAAGGACCAACATGTCCTACAATAATTAGATTCAAGATCTGAACATAATCCTCAATTCCAATCATAATTCAATTTTTGTCTCGGCCAATGGTCTAGCTCCATCAACCATTTTCGACTACATCTACTGGCATGGCTAAGCATCGTTTTAAAAATTATCAAACAACCCATATAACATATAACCTTAATTATTCAAGGTGAAAAGGTAGTCAACATTCAAGGAAGGCCAATGCAACAAGAGGAGATAACTAAACTACCCACGTGACATACAGGTATTTGAAATTAAAACGATGCATAGAATACTTGAAAATCAACATAAATAGTTTTTAAAATTAATAGGAATTCAACGTGCATCAAAGGAAAGAACTGCTTGCCTGTGTTGGTACCACTCGTAAATACCCTTAGATTGAATTCATAATACATCGGAAGCGTCAAAAACCTAACGAAAAGACGATATTGCAATGAACTCCAAATAAAGCCAACAATATCAAATCATTCAAAATTGCATGCAATTCACACAGTGGGTAGAGTATGATTATAAGTGAAATTAGGTGGAATTTTTAGTTCAAAAGGAATTCATACGAATTTTCTACACATTTTACAAGTTTAAAGTCAATAATGTACAAATAAAAAAATTTCTATAACAGAAACATACTTAAAACCTAGTCCATTTAAAAGTACACTAAAAATGAAAACAAACAAAATTGATTTCATTCAATTTGGAGTTAAATTGAATTAGTTATGAAACTTCCAAGTTATTTGAATTTTCAGAACAACTTTAAAACGTTTCGGATTTCTAAAAGGATTAAATACTTTTCTTACTCGCTCGCAGCTAGCCAAAGAGGATGACAAGTGGTACTAGGGTCAAGGGTTTGACCCGGTCAGCTGAGCTCAAAAGATCGCGCATTCAAACGAATACGCCTTCTAATTACTAAAACGAAGATTTGAACTTAGCGCATAGAAAATACGCTTCTCATAAGTGAAAACATAATCCAATCACATGCACTTCCATTTAACCGGCTAAGCAGGCCCACAAGTCAAACACGCTGGGAGTTAAGTAGATTTTAATCACGGTTAACCCCTGGTGGGTCATACATGTCATATGATCAAAAGAAAACTTAATTAATGCTAATTATATCTCATTACCTAAATCCGCTCGGTGGCTTGATGGCGACTCTCGTGTGCGGTGGTGTGGCCGTATATGGCGATTTGGCGTGGTAGGAGATCTCTGGGCTTGCGGTCAACACCAAAAGATGCGGAAGATCTTCGTGAACTTTCTCAAGGTGGTGGGAAGCTCAGAGGTGGCCGGCGGTGGGCTCACCACCACTACTACAGAAAAGGCCTTCACAGACAGTTCAAAAATACCATCACGAGCATGGTTTGAGCCGCCCGAGTTAATGGGTCAAGAATGACATGAGGTCATCACAGCATAGCCAACCGCTCAGAATATATACTATCACATACGGTTTCATCTACAAACCGTCTGTGATATTCTTTTTGCATTGCTAAATCTATTTCTGTTTATTGGCTAGCCTTAGGAAATGCTAGCTATGCCCTCTGAAACAAGCACATCCAATTCGCATTCATTTCAGAAGCACATCAAATTTGCATTCATTTCAGAAACAAGCACATCCAATTCACAAATCAATTAACTAAAATTAACCATTAATATTGTACATTTACACACATGTACCATTGAGTTCAATCTATCCCAATCAAGTTCAATCTACACTGTGGAAACTCCCATCCGGATTTATGACTTGACCGCTCAGAATGACGCAAGGTGTGATCGAACTTTTATGAGCTCGCTCGCTCCAACGCAGCTTTACGATGGTCGTAACTCGTCGATAGGAAGATTAAATTCGTGCTTATATAAATTGGTAAGTATATATGAAATAATTGTTGCAAGATTAACAAACCCGAGGATCATTGGTTATCACGAACCGATGATTAGTTCCATGTTGTGGCAAACATAGTATCCACAGACGTTCGCTTCGACAGTGCCGGTGGTAACCGCAAAAAATAGAATTGGTTAGTTCGAGAGGCATTACTACAAGTGTTATATAGGATTAATGTGTACTAGCTAGCGAGCAGTACCGAAAGTTAGATCGTGTTGCAAATGACCTTCCCCGCATTTCCTCCTTTAGCATATAACACGCCAAACACCCTACGTGACTCCAAAAAGTTGGCCTTAGCTATTGCAAAGGAAGAAAAGACTACAATAGAGTTTCTATAGAGGAAATGTGTTTACCTGTTGATTAAATTTCGGATAACTGTGAAGTTGTGAGAGGTCCTCTTTAGGGAATCTAGGTATATTACTCATTTCTGTTTTGGTATAATTACAATTAGAATCGATGGAAGCTACATGGGCATGTCAAGATGGTCATTAAACCTAAGTTCTGTTGCTTATAAAGTACAAATCAACAAGTAT
The DNA here is from genome assembly GCA_036346405.1 of Phyllostachys edulis. Taxonomy (NCBI): domain Eukaryota; kingdom Viridiplantae; phylum Streptophyta; class Magnoliopsida; order Poales; family Poaceae; genus Phyllostachys; species Phyllostachys edulis. The sequence continues at coordinate 38,785,324 of CM070553.1, forward strand.
AGCCAGTAGTACAACACTTACCCCTAATTGTAGGGCAAAAGTATGTATTCCTTGTTGTAGCGAGCCAGCAAAAAATATATAACGTAATCCTCGACGAACGTTGCATTCGCCTGAATGGTTTGCTCGGAGACCACGTGTGGGTCAAGAAAACCTACCGGTGAATTCCTTCTTTCGGCTTCAGACATCATGTATCTATATACAAAAGTAAGGAGTTATATATAACATTTAATAGTATTACACGAACATTGACTGTGATTGTACACACTTACAGTGTGTAGCATCGCATGAGTGAGACGTCGAGGTTGAAGAGACAGAACAAGTCCTCGAAGGTCACCGTGAAGACATAGTCTTTAAGTTCGTGGTTAAAATGATCCAACTTGAACTTGACGGTGACACCCGAGCATCGTTGTTCATCCGGCTTGTTGGACTGTTCCATGTACCATATATGCAATGCCATGCAAGCTGGTTCTAGGGTAGGGCTGTCTAACCTCTCGACCAACGGCTCGCCTAGTATGAATTTCTGGGCCAACGGCAAGAAGGGGATATCAGAACAGGAGTCGATCATCTTCGATTTGCCCTTGCTATCTCGCTTTGTATAGGTCGACTTCACAAGAGTCAACTGAGCACGAGGTGTAGGTGCATCAGTCGATCGAGCATGAGGTGCAGATATCCGATGCACCGCCCTTGCGTCGGTGCTTGGCAGTAGCCAGGCGATTAGCTCCGTGGACTTGGTACCGTTGTAGGACATTCCCGTGAAGTTGATACCGGAGCGGGTAGCTCCAGGCAGATGTCCCCCTTGGGCCACTGGATGAATGTTCCAACGGCTTGCTCTAGAGTTATGACCTTGTCGTTTGGGGGAATATGCAGCGGGACGGCCTCGAAATTGGCACAAACACCGTCCACATATACATTTGTGAAACCCGACGCTAGATTTTCACCGTGCACCAAAGCCCCAACACCGGATGGATACACCTGGCCCCAAGTAGCATCTAGGGCAATAGAGGCATATCTCACTTGGAGCTTCCACTTCATAGCCGCCTACATAACGATACAAAATTAGCTACTCCAATAGGCCTATCAATGGATCGAGCATTCTAGAGATAATAATTATTACCTGGATGTCATCGACAGGAAATCTGCTGCCGCTTATTGGAGTAGGGTTAGACGCACAACTACTCGGAAGTTTGGGGGTCAAGAAGCACATGAGGGGGGGGCTTGCAAGCGATTTGGGAGTTGCAATTCCTTAAGCCTTCCTCAAAGCTCTCCATCCGCCGTTGACGCAGCCTTGCCTCGACGCGATCATCAATCTCACGGGTGATCTCATCTCCGAGGATTCACGAATCTCCTCTCGTAGCTTTGCATCGCGCTCGGCTTTGGCTCTCTTCCTACTCTGGTACGATCTAGAGTCCGCTTGGAACCATTCTGCCCATGTAACATAAACATCAGCGCCTCTCGTGCGACCCGGATGCTCATTGTTTCCTAGGGCCACGAAGAGTATATCTCTCTCCCTGTCTACTTGGATTGAGCCTTGGGAAGATTGTGCACTCAGCGTTACCTCCAATAGCCCGACATGTCATTTCACTTCCTATGAAGTTATGGAGTAATTACAAACTAGGTAGTTCGATATCTTACCAAGCGCTGGGACACTTCCTAGTCTGCGGGGTTTGGAAAGAAGACTTCCCCCCCATATATAGGGTATGTAACCTCCCAAATAACCACTGTCGAGCGCGCACATTAGTGATCTCGGGAAATGGCGGGGAGACATTCGAATGGCTTGCCTGCTGGTCCTGATCCCTCCATATCGGGATTTTACCCGCATACCCAGCAGTGCCGAGTCTGTGGAGGTGCTTGTTTTTTGCCTCGAGGGCCGTGTGCGCTGCACTTTCACTTCTAAATTCATCTGTCGTCTTCTTCGCCACAAACTCAGCTCAGACTCTTCCAAGAACGGATACTTGTGGAAGGGTGTCAGATCCTTCTCCACGTACTTCTTTACAAGCGTGCTCTTGAAGTTCTTCCACGCTTTGCACGCCTGTAGCAACGCGTGTCGTCGCACGGAGTCCCGGTGTTGTTCTGGGATCTCGAACGATCGGAAAATATCCGTTAGCAGCTCATTTTTTCTCGTACTTTGGTCAACTCCTTCCACGAATCGTAGGTGGCGTTGACCCATTGCCGCAACTATTCCGCCGATTCTCCGAAATGCGCACCGCCTACGAGGATTGATAGGGGTCCCGCATGATCGACCTCGTGATGGTATATTGGCTGTGGGTCTTTTCGATATTCCTCTTCTTCCGCTGTTGGATATTCCAGAGAATGGTGCATCATCGGACACATGAAGCGGCATGACGAAGAATGAGCGGAAGACATGTTCACAAGAAATAGAAGTCTCGACATGCATGAACATATTATCATAAGATTCGATCTCTATGTGTATGGGTATACACACCAATTAATAATAATTGGGATATGTAGGGAAGAAATTAAGACCAATACAATGACATAATTGACATAGACATGTAAATCCTCCAAGTCATTTAAAAGGAATAATATGCTCAACACAAACATCATGTGAACAAATGAAATTAGCATAAAACTAAGATTTAACATTTTGATATTGCTATCACATATAGAGTAAGCATTCCAATTAGAGCTCAAGTTCAAATCCGATTATCAAAACAATTTCAGTACAAGACAATTATCATCACAGAGCATTCATTCAAGCCCACCATACCACATTGCAATATATTCCAGTAGCAGTATCAAAACAAATATCATATGAATAACTGACTAGAACAAATACAAATTCCTAAAACAAGTACAATTATCATGAGTCAATGAGGACCATGACAGATTATTGATAGAAAGAGTGAGGGAAAGGGCGCCGAGGTCGACAACCTCGGCATTAGTTACCTTTGGGCGCCGAGGAGAAGGACGAGCAGGAGCACACGGAGGAAGCGCAGGCGGGCGTCGAAGAGGAGGCGCGCGAGCCTGGAGGAGAGGAGGCGGGCTCGGGGCGAAGACGCGTGGGCTCGGGAGGCGCAGCGCGTCGACAAGCTCGGGGAGGAGTCGTCTGCTCGAGGAGGAGGAGGAGGCGAGGACAACTGCGAGGCCTCGAGGAGGAGGAGCGAGGAGTTGAGAAACTTAATCGTTTGAGTGGGGCGCGGGCAAACCCTAGAGTCCGAATATAAATAGGGATGGACATCATAGACGCGCTTCTAAAGTAGAACCGTCTCGATATATATATTATCACGCAGCGGTTCCAATCAACAACCGCTCATGATATGTGATGCATCACAAACGGTTCCAATCAACAACCGCTCAGGATATATAATCCTGACGGTTTTTACCAAGGAACCGTGCAGGATATATAATCACGACGGTTTGATCTACAAACCATTTGTGATATTATTTTATATTGGTTAATCTAGTTCTGTTTATTGGCTAGCCTCAGGAAATGCTAGCCATGCCCTCTGAAACAAGCAGAAAACACAACAAGTACATCTATATACATCCAATTCACATTCATTTCAGAAACAATCACATCCATTTCACAGTACAAATCAATTAAATCAAATGAACTAAAATTAACCATTCATCAGAGCGTACATATACACACATTAATTATTTAATTAATCTTTAAAAATTAGCCCTTCATGATGATCAACGCGTATGTAGCTAGTTTCATCACGTTCTTCTTCCTCGACCCTTATGTTGTTTCCAAAAGGAGGCAACTCGTCAAATTGATTGTATTCTTCCTCGTCCTCTACATTCTCAACTCTGACAATCGTTCTTTTTCCATGAAGAACTATGTGGCGCTTCTTATTTGCCGGGTCGATTACATAGAATACTTGAACAACTTGGTTAGCCAATACGAATGGTTCGTCTTTGTATCCGACACATTCGAGGTCCACAGTAGTGACGCCAGCTTGTCAACCTTCACATGGGAGATGGACCCGCCGACACGAAATAGGGGATCTTGAAAAGCACGTAGTCGAGCTCCCATATCTCCTATATGCCCATAGTAGGAGCTCCTCAGCCCATCGGTATTGAATGCATTTATGCGGACACCGCTGTTCGTTAGTGCTCTTTATATCCCGAGCCCGTATAGAATGTGTACCCATTTATGTCAGATCCTCGCCATGTCGCAATCAGAAATGTTGGCCCTTTTGCCAACCATGTCAGCATATCACTTGATGAGCTCCTAATGAGTCGCTCCTTCAACCATTGGTTGAACCGTCTATTGTGTTATCTTGTGATCCAAACATTCGGCCGCTCCGGATTTTGTTGCCGAAGCACGTCCTTGTGCTGGTCGATATACGAGAACACTTCAGTCATGTGTTGCAAGACCGTGAAATGGGTTTGAGCGTACGCATCCATATCTGTAGTGATTGCTTTCCTTCCGATGGTCTCGATACCCTCGAGTCTCCCCTCATGGAGAGATTGAGGCACACCTATCGGTTCGACCTGAGCCATGTAATCGATGCAGAGCTCAATGACCACTTCGGTTGCATAACCTTCGACGATGCTGCCCTCCGGCCGAGATCGATTCCATACATAGGACTTGAGAATTCCCATGAACCTCTCAAACGGGTACAAGATACATAGGAACACGGGCCCACACATCTTTATCTCCCTCACAATGTGAACAATGAGATGGACCATGATATCAAAAAACGACGGAGGGAAATACATCTCAAGATCGCATATAGTCGTCACTACCTCGTCCTGCAGAGCATCTAGTCCTTCGGGATCGATGACCTTCTGAGCAATTGTGTCAAAGAAATAACACAGCCTCATGATTGTCTCTCGGACCTTGATCGGCAAAATACTTCTAATTGCAACAAGGAGCATTTGTGTCATTAGCACATGACAATCATGAGACTTTATGCCAATTAACTTCAAATCTTCCATCGAAACAAGTTTCTTCATATTGGCGGAGTAACCGGACGGAACTTTCACACCATGCAAGCACTGGCATAGTTCAGTTCTCTCGGCCTTAGACAGAGTGTAACAAGCAGGGGGAAGGTACGTTCGTCCTTTATCGGTATTTGTTGGTGCTAACTCAGGTCTGATGTCCATATCAACCAAGTCAAGCCATGCGCTGACACCATCCTTTGTTTTGTCATGAATGTTCAGTAAGAGACCAATCAAGCTGTCACATACATTCTTCTCTATGTGCATGACGTCGATGCAGTGGCAAATGTAACATCCCAAATGTATAAATGGGTGTGTGTTTCAAATGTAAGAAAATTTGTAGAAATTAAAACGTTTTCTCACATCTTGAAACGCTTGAACTCTTCTATAATTCTTGTCAAGAGTGGTAGAGTTCAAAAACCTAAACCTCCTGTTGACTAAAGTCAATCCCTTATCCCACTTTATCACAAATCTTGTGCCAAACTTGGGGAAACATTTTCCCTTGGTTCTAGGGTTGATGTGTGACCCTTTGGATTATTTCATAATTTTTAGGAATTATTTGATAAATTTTGGAGGTAAGTCAAACCCTAGAACAGCCTTGATGAATTTCTGGAGAAAAATACAATGCATAAAAACCTCTGAAAATTTTATGTAAGGTTAATCCTAGAGTAAGGAAGCTCCAGTTAAAATTTTGGAATTTTTGGAGTTAGTTTGCTACCTCTAAAAATTCCTCCAATCTCAGCCTTCAAATTTAAATTCAAATTATGCACTATTCCTTGGGTCCGAGCCACTTTCCAAGTGGGTTGAAGCCAACACGCCTCGGCTCGGCTGAGCTCCTTTCCCACGCGAGGTCGTGCGGCTGGATCGAAATCCAATGGCCACGGCCTCGCCACTGCACCTCCCAGCTACTTGAGACCTCCTCTCCATTTCAATCCGCCGATGGAGATCTCACTACCACGACCTCCCTCCTTTTCAAAGGTCCGCCTAACTTGGCCTGCACCTCCCGACCTCGGTTAAATCAGCCGGTTGGATCGAGATCCAATAGCCACGACCTCCCTATCCTCTCGTCGCCATTGGATCAAGATCCACCGCCACGACCTCCTTAGCATCGTAAGCGCACTACCACGACCTCATCAATGTCGGTGCTCGGTTGGATGAAAATCCATGACCACGACCTCCTCCATGTTGTGTGCCCTTGGATCACAATCCAACAGCCATGACCTCCTTTGCATCGTCGCAATGCCCACGACCTCCCTCCTCTGCTCAAAGCCTTTGGATGTAAATCCAACGGTCCTGACCTCCCTCTCTGTTGTGCACCTTTGGATTAAAATCCAGTGGCCACGACCTCCCTTTTATCGTGCGCAACGCCCACGACCTCCCCTCATCGTGGTGCGCCGTTGGATCAAAATCCAACAGCCACAACCTCCTACCTCTGTTCGTTGCCGTTGGATCAAAATCCAATCGCCACGACCTCCCTTCGATGTTGTGCGCTGTTGGATCAAGATCCAACAGTCACGACCTCCCATCGCATCATGCACAATGACCACGACCTCCACCCTCTGTTGTGTGTCCTTGGATGTAAATCCAATGGTCACGACCTCCCAGCTCGGTTGTGTGCCCTTGGATGTAAATCTAAAGGCCATGACCTCCCATCCCTTGTCATCATCGCGCGCAGCGGTCAAAACCTCCCCCATCGGTTCCGCGCCATTAGATGCAGATCCAACAGCCGCGACCACTGGTCCCCTTTCAGCGCGCGACCTCCCCTTTTCTTTTCGCAGCCGAGCGATGGAGATCCCACGGCTGCGAACTCCCCGATCTAGATCTTTGGCCGCGACCTCCCTGTTCTTTTCAGACCACCCCGAATCTGATCGGAGGGTCACGATCTCTCCCTTCACTCATCCAACGGCTGATAGCAGCTCCTGTTCTTCTCCTTCCTTGGTCACGCGTTCGTGCGCTGTGGCAGGAGGAGGGCAGTGCCCTGTCACCTCCCAACAACTCTTTGTCTTTGCCAAAGATTAAATCTTTGGTCGACCTTCCGCCTCGATGCGCAGACTGCCCCCCATCACCTCCACGTCCTTGTGAGCCATGGACCGAGCCATGGGCTAAGCTCACCATGGAGCTTAACCCCTAGCTCATGGCCTCTGCTCCCCGGCTATAAGACTTCCTCTTGTTCCTCCTTGGCTTCTTTTACACACTTCCTCATGCTCTCGGTTACAGGGAGCTCAAATCACCCGAAGCCCCTTGGCCGCCATTGTTGCCCCTCGGAGCTCCTCAGTGCCAACTGGGTTCCTGGGGTCCTTCCTCGGCTCTCTGTGCTTCCTCTTGAGCTCCTCATCACCCTGGTGCTTTCCCCTAACTTGGTTTTGGCTTGTCTCCTCAGGAGCGGGCTAATTTGGGAATTGGTCTCCTTGCGGCCGTGAGCACCATCTTCATCCCCATCGCCGGTAAGGACCTCCACTTCTCAATTCCTTGCTCATGGACCATTCTTGAGCTGTTTTGGAGCCATTGTGATGACCCGGTGCGGTTGATCATGCCCAGTCATCTCCTCGCATCGTCCTCCTCGGCCAAGGCAAGGTCCTCCGCCGCTAACCTCCTCGATCCTCCTCGGGTCCTCCACGCACCTAGGTAATCGCTTAACCCCTAGGAGCTGGGCACCCGCTGTATGACCGCCGCGAGCTCCTTGTGCTGATTGTCATTTGGTAGTGCATCACCACGCCGCTCTCCGCCTTGCCGCCGCTCTAGTCCACCATCACGTGTATGAGTGGTACCGAGAGGCGCAGATCGCTATTGCGCACCTGCACTGCACCCACTTCGCACCGCCAGGCTTTGAAGTCGCCGACGGTGACCGCTTTTTCGCCGTCGGTTTCGTTGTCGGACGAAACCGACAACTATAGCGACCTCCTTGAGCCGTCCGTGTTTAGATCTGGGGCTCAGATGGCCCGGGGGTTCGCGTGTCTTGCCAGGTGCGTTGGTCGCGAGCCGCCCATCTCGCGATCAACGGCCACGACCTCCGTCCCCGTGCTAGCGAGATCCAAATCGTCATGTTGCCGCAGTAGAGACATGAGCCGTTGGATTCAAGATCAACGGCCTATGTTCGTTGGACTGCTTGCAAGCGCAGCGCGTTAGAGGACATGAGCCGTTAGATCCAGGATCCACGGCCCACGTTCATCAATCGCGCAAGGGCGCATGTGCGTTTTCCCCGAGGTCTTGGGCCGTCCGATCCAGGACCAACGACCCAGGCTTTTCCTCGTCGTTTCCTTTTAGGAGAGTTTCCGATGGATTTATTTGTAAACTGAAAAAGGTAATAAACTTTGAAAATGCATAACTAATTCATTTTAGCTCCTTTTGAGTTGATTCCAATTTTGTTAGCTCTGGTTTGATCTGGGCTTTAATATAAAAATGGTTGTGAGCTCAATTCGGCTCCAGAAAATAGATGTACAATTGGTTTAGAAATTAACTTTTAATATTGCTCTAAAATTGCAATTAACTTGTAAAATGCATAAGTAATTCTCTAGAGATCCTTTTTGAGTGAATCCAACTTTTTGGCTTCCTCTATTAGTGTAATAATTGGTAGAATAGGATTTAGGCATGTCACTATTTTCAAAAGGATTGTGAGTGCATTTTAGTTGTGCTCTTTTGCATGTCTTAGAAAAATCATAAAACATGCATCATAGCTCCAAATGAGGTAAACTCAATTGTGTTATTCATCTCATGAGATGCTTGACTTACCATAAAAATCCCAGGTGTAGCACCTCTTTGGAAAATTGTGCTAGAGAATTTAATTCGGATGAACAGTAACCGATTTGAATTTTCCAGCATTTTCCAGGCTGAGCAGAATTGTTTTGGCCATATCTTTTGCATTGAGAATCCAAATCAATTGGTTCTTATTGCTAAATTCTTTAAAAATCATGCTCTTGCTGCTGTAAAAATTTCAGAGCATTTGGAGAAAGTTTGAAGTGGAGTCCTTTCGGTTTTCGTCGTTCTTATCGGTTCTTTTCGCATTTTTCGTTAGGTGCCGACGAATGTGTTGATCCCGTGAGTGATCCTTTGCAGCGTAGTGAGCATCCCCAGCAAGGCAAGCAGTTTGATCATATCTATTATGTCCCATTACTTTAAAGTCTAATATATTGTTTAACTTGTATGTATGCATTGCTATTTTGTTGTTAAATGATATCGATTAGTGATCCTATAGATGCATATTCTGTAGGTAAATGTTCATTCTTTACTACTAAGCCTAGGATTATCTTGCTGTGATGTAGAGTTCGATGGATGGACTCTTATCACTTAGTAGTTTGCGTTGATAATGCTTAGCAATGCTTAGATAACGGTAGAAATGGGCGGTTGTCGACATTATGTCGATGACCTTGATCACACAAATCTAATTATTATTCCATTATGTCCGGCACTTGTACTTTGTTAATTTGTAAAGTCAAACAAAACTGAAAATGAGAATTATTTGACTTGGGCACAATGGATGTTTGGTGTGATCTTATGGTATGTGGAATGGTGCCTAAGTCCCCAAGGACTGAATTACTTGCGCTTATTGATCCAAGCAATTTTATGTGCTAACCACACGAGGGATATGGGACCTCTCTTGGCTAAGTACTTTGGGGGTGTTAATTATGAGTCGATGGTGGTTAAAATGTTTTTATAGGGATTGGGAGCACCCGCAGTTGCTTAGGCTGGGCGATGTATCCTACCCTTTGGGTTGTCGCGGCTCTTAATTAGCATCATCCATTGGAAATGTCTCGTAGGACTTAGCCGTGCCGGCATACCAAAGGAAGTGTGCTTAATCATGTGGCTAAAAGGCGGTCTGTGTGGGTACATTGGTACACCCCTGCTGTGGTTAAATCTATTCAATAGCCTCGCCCTAGGTTATGGACACGCTTGGTTATTTCCATAAGAATTAGACTACAACCTTTAATTAAAACTTGACGGGTGGTATGAATGGGTAATTCATGCTATTGTTGTGGTGGCTATTGGGTTAGTCACTTCCGTGATTGTTGTTGTCTTCATCTATTGTTATTATGTTGTTGTCTCATTGTTAATTGCAAATTAAAAATGAATTGCAAAACTGCTTTGAATCTATTTAAATATTGCAAATGAAAACTTGCTTGATGCTAAAATGAGCCTAAAGCCTTCCACTTAAATAAAGCTTGCATGTAGCATATGTATAGGTCCTCACAGCGAACTTCTAGGTGCTCTCAATAAGGTAAGTCCCAAAATATTGATCTCTTCTTCCACATGTTCTTCTTACGAGTCCTCGATTTACATCCCTTTCCGAGCACAACATCTAAATCCACTACTATAGGAAGCCTCATCACGCACGGCGGTCTAATCGGCCATCACGCATTTCATTTTCAACCGCCTATATTTGTTGGTCTGCGATAATGAGCGCTTATCATAAACGATTCAAAACCGCTCGTGATACGCACTATCACGCACGGTTTTTGTTGAAACCGCCTATGAAGGCTATTATCACGCAGCGGTTTTCATCAAAACCGCTCGTGGATCTCGAGAATATCACCGACGGTTTAATTTAAGCAAACCGCGTCAGGATGACATTTTCACGCGATTCTTGTTCGAGAACCGCTCGTGATGAGTTTCACGAGCGGTTCTTGTTTAGAACCGCTCGTGATAGCCTTTTACGTCGTAGAAAAAACAAAACGGCCGCTAAAACTTCGGAGGCTGTTTTGATGCCCTAAACGACCTTTTTGGGGGTTTTCACTTTGTCTGGAGTCTCCTGAGCCTTGCGAATGAATTTGATATGGACTTTATGGATTTTCATATTGAACTTTTCGTTAGCTTTCCAACGAGCCAAAGAACGTCGCAATCCGAGTTCGTATGCAAAAGTTATGGCGGTTTTACTAAACAGTGCGCGATCTACCATCTATATTTTTGCCCAAACCAAATAACTCAACATGAACTACGCATGCACAGAGAGCCTCCAACAATAAACCACAACATCACCCACATCACAGTAGCATCAACTCAATCCATTTACAGAGCACTAACACTAGCTCTTAGTAATCCACATCACAGAGCAAAGGAGGGAGTAGAGAGAGTGAGGTCGTGGGAGGCCGGGCGATGGCTGGAGGAGGCCGAGGCGACGAGGTCGTGGGAGGCCAAGGACAACGAGGCCCAGGCGAGGTGGAGGAGGTCGGGGCGGCAGTTCGGAGGAGGCCGGGCGCACTTGGTTCGGAGGGGCAGTGTGATGGTATGAGGCCGGGCAAGTTGGAGGAGGCATGCGCGACAAGCTTGGGAGACGCAGGCGCAAGGTGTGAGGAGGAGAAATGGTAGAGGAGGAGATGGAGGTATGAGGTGTGAGGAGGAGAGACTAGCAGAGGAGGAAATGGAGGTTATATAAAGCGAGTTTTGGCAGCCCGCCCATTATGTTCAAATTTTCGCTTTCGCCTAACAATCGAGACGGTTTTTGTTAAGAACCGCTCAGGATATTACACCTATCACGACGGTTTTTAATAGAATCGCTCAGGATCATTCATGCATTCGCTTCTAATTACAAACCGCTTGTGATTGGGGATTATCCTGAGCATGCTTGTGAATAGAACTGTCAGGATAATTCACGACGCCTCTATTAATAAACCGTCAGGATAGACTATCATGCACGGCTCTAAAAATACCGCTCGTGATAGGTCGCCCGCGCCACCGCAGTTCGACAGATTTAATACGTAGCGGTTCCAAAGGAACCGTCTGTGATGGGGCGTCTATTATAGCCTGTTTTGTAGTAGTGATCCTTAACAATATCATAGACCTCTTTTCCGCTTAAATGCCTTGGAGCTGAACTGTCGTCCTTCTTTCCGTCGAATTGTTTCTTCATCCTACTAGGTATGGGTGAGCCCTTCAAGGAACCTACAATGACGATGAACACGGTTTTCTGTGAGTGATTCAAATGCACCACACACTCGTTATCATCTAAGCAGTGAGTACAAGCTTTGGCCTCTTTTGTACTCTAGCCCATAGATTAGCAAGGGTAGGATAATCATTTATGGTGCGTAACAACAAAGAACGTAAAGTGAAGTTCTCTCATTTGTACGCATCCCATACTTGTACCCCTTCAATCCACATCCATCAATCGGTGCTAGGTGCACATCAATATCATTCCTGTGTTGCTTCACTTGGATAAGTATTGACAAAGAAAATATACTTCCGCTTCATACACAACCAAGGAGGAAGGTTGTAGATACAGAGCGCCACAAGGCCAAGTGCTATGTCGGCCGCTCATGTTACCGAAAGGATTCATTCCATCCGACTCAATCCAAACCTTATATTCCTTAGTTCCGCGACCAAGTCTGCAAACCTCCTATCGATGTTTCTCCACAGTATAAATCGTTGAGGTGTCTTAGCTTTTAAGTCATTCTTACGCCTCCTTTAGTGCCAATGCAACAGCTTTTGCATTCTTTGGTTCGCAAAACCGCCGCAAACGGGAATTACAGAAGATACCACACCGCCTTAGCAGAGGTCCTTTCTTCACCTCGATTCCCTCGTCGCCATCCGATTGATTCTTACGCTTGTATCGGGATGCGTTGCACAACGGACATACATGCATGTTTGTATACTCGTTCACGAGATGATACAATCGTTCTGACATGCCTCAGATTCTTTCTACTTCCATTCCCAATGGACAAAGAACCTTCTTGGTTTTGTAGGTGGTTTTGGGCAACTTGTTTCCCCCGAAGCATGTCTACTAAGAGACCTAATGACCCGTGAAACTCTTGTCGGACCAACCGCTGCTTGTCTTCAATTTCAGCAGCTCAAGTACGGATGACAACCTTGTGTATTCTCGCTTGCGGCAGGAACAAAGGTTTCTCCGAGTCCTCCATCAAGCCCCGAATTGAACATACTCCCTCTCATCACGCTTCCTTCGTGATCGCTAAGCATCCGATCTAGATTGTCATCATGCGGCCTTATCTGAATCGGAACCACAATCGACATCATCCGGCGGCATATCGTTGACTTCCTGTATAATATGCTCTTCACCATGACTAGTCTAACGTGTATAACCCTTTTTGAAAGCCCTTCGAATCAAGTGTGCTTCGATCTGCGCTCGGTTCTTAAACATCTTCAGATTCTCGCAATCAATGCATGGACAGTACATATATGCCGCCTTTATTCAACATATCCTCCTCGGCGGCTCTTGTAAAAGCACACACGCCATTAATGTACTCTTCACTCACACGGTTCTCGGCAGACATCCACTTTCGTCCATCACACTGTTTATATTGAAAACCCCGAAATAAATAAAAGGGTGACTTCGAAAGCGATTTTACGAGGTTTAATTACGCTTTCCAACAAGAAAAGCGTATTTTCTCTAAACTAAAGGTGGCTTTTTTTTATTTTTACATTTTTCTCGATTTTATTAACTTACATGTGGGCCCTACTTGTTAGTGACTCATTTTTTATTTCATGATTTTATTTATAAAATCTATGGTGGTCCCACATGTCATAGACTCGTTAGTTTATTAACTAAATGACTAAAAAACAAAGAGGATTTTAAACTCAAATTGGGCTTAGGGTGACATCGCATTGCTAATAGTCGTGGCTCGGGGCCCTAAGGTCGCCTGAGGCGAACCGACGATGATGTCCCATGGCGCCATGGGCTTCACTAGCAATTTCGGTGTAAACACCTGAAACTACTCAAATTAAAGGATGCTTATACTCCAAAGAGCTCACCTCGATCACGAGGAAGGTGTCAATGAAGTCGGGAAGATCTAAGGCTACCGGTCGTCGATCGGTGAATAGAGGTGACGGCGCAAGCTCCTTGGCGATAATAGCTAAAATGGACCACACGAAAGGGCTCAAAGGAGGCGAGGCGACACTCAAACCGCACGGAGTGGCGATGGACTCACCGGGCTTGGAGATCTCGCGCTACCGTAGCTCCGAGATGGAGATCAAGAAGACTCGTTGAGGGAGCTATGTACACCGCACCGTCTGTGGAGTTAATTATCACGGACGGTTTTCAACAAAAACCATCTGTGATATGTAGTAATATCACGCATAGCTTCATGTTTAAAACCGTCTGTGAACTATCACAAACGGTTCTGACCAAAAACCGTCTCTTCACAGATGGTTCTTAGCGCGGAAAATAACACAGACGGTCGGTAAACAAAAACCGTCTGAGATTGTGTTTAATACAGATGGTTTCGATGAACCGTCTGTGATTAGACGTCTAGTATTAGCATTTTTGTAGTAGTGCACGGCCGGAGGTGGAACCAAAAGGCGGAGCTTGAGGAGGTGACGCTCCGGGCATCGAGGAGCTTCAGGGAAGGTGGCTTCGGGATCACTTCGTCACCAGGAACGCGGAGGAGCCAAAGATGGTGTCGATGGAGGTCGGGGTGGCCAAAACACGGACGGCGACGCTTCACCGAGGTTGGAGAAGATGAACCCGTGCTCTGGTGACACAAAAAGTTTAATTAGACACGCCAGCATATTTAGTGACATCATGCGATCACAAGGTAAAAGTATCGAAGAGAATGGCTCACCGTAGTGCGCACGAGCTTCGTGGCCATGGCCACCGGACTTGAGGACGAAGGTGTGATTTCTGATGGTTTAGTAGATGCGAAAACCTCAGATCGGCAAAAATGGGTGCGGTGAGGTGAGAGAAATCTGGAGGTAGGCTTGCGGGCTTGAGGATAGCACCATGGGGACCCCTCTCCGATCGTCTTCTTCCTCGGCGGCAACGAAAAATGGAGTGACGAGAAGAAAAGAGTGCGAGAGCGAGAGCAAGAATGGGATAGGGAGCTTAGTGGAACTCATGCGATGCCTAAGGAGCTGACATGAAGGCACTACGTGTCAATTTGGCAGTGCAGTGGCATGCATGCAGAACGCCAGCGCCGAGCGACACCGACGATGAAGAAGATGACCACCGCCGCACAGTGGGGCCCAGAGCACTACTACAAAACATGCAATAGCAGACATTCATCACGCATAGCTCAAAAGGAACCGCTCGTGTTAGGGTCTATCGGGACCGAAAGATAGCCTATCACAGACGGTTCTTATTATAAACCGCCTGTGATACGCACCTATCACAAACGGTTTTTAATAGAACCATCTGTGTTGGGTCTATCGACCGGGCATAGTTTATTACGACGGTTTATTATGAACCGCTCGTGACACGCACCTATCACAAATGGTTTTTAATAGAACCGCTCGCGGATCATTCACGACGGTTCTATTAAAAACAGATGTGATAATCACTGCTATCACAAACAGCTTCTTGAGAACAATCGTTTGTGAATTAACACAGACGGTTCTAGTTACAAACTGTCTGTGATAACGGTGATTATCATATATAGACGGTTTTTTTAATAGAACCATCGGTGAATGATCACAGACAGTTCTATTAAAAAACCATTTGTGATAGTTACGATCACGCATTTCTTAACAAGAACCGCTCTCGATTGTTGGGCGGAAACGAAATTTGGAAATAATGGGCGGCTACCAAAAATCCTTTATATTAACCTTGCTTTAGCTCTCCTCCTCACAGCTCATACCTCCATCTCCTCCTTTGCCATCTCTCCTCCACACACCTTGCGCCCCGGCCTCCCCCGAGCTTGTCGCCCGTGGCCTCCTCGAACTCGCCCCAGCCTCATCGTCACCGGCCTCCTCCACCTCGCCCCGGGCTCGTCGTCACTGGCCTCCCACGACCACGTCGCCCTGGCCTCCCACAACCTCACTCTCTCTACCCCCCCTTGCTCTGTGATGTGGATTACTGAGAGCTAGTGTTAGTGCTCTGTGAGTGGATTGAGTTGATGCTATTTGTGATGTGGGTGATGCTGTGGTTTATTGTTGGAGACTCTCTGTGCATGTGTAGTTCATGCTGAATTATTTGGTTTGGGCAAAAATATAGATTAGATCACGCACTATCTGGTAAAACTGCCATAACTTTTGCATACGAACTCGGATTATGACGTTCTTTGGCTCGTTGGAAAGTCCATATCAAATTCATTCGCGAGACTCGGGAGCCTCCAGACAAAGTGAAACCCCCCCCCCAAAAAAGGTCATTTAGGACCTCAAAACAGCCTCCGAAGTTTTAGCAGCCGTTTTTTATTTTTTTTTTGCAACAGAAAAGGCTATCATAGACGGTTCTAAACAAGAACTGTCTGTGAAAACTCATCACAGATGGTTCTGAATAAGAACCGTTTGTGATAATCAATTATCACAGACGGTTCTTGTTCAGAACCGTCTGTGATGAGTTTTCATAGACGATTCAAAAACCATCTGTGATGACCTCATATCATCACAGACGAACAAATTCAGACGGTTCGGAAACCGTCTATGATGAGGTTTTCCCTAGTAGTGTAGTCAGTGACAGAAGCAAAACGGTGTGATTGTTTGGTTTGAACTAGAGCCTGGTGCGGTCCCGCGAGTTGGTGCAATCGAACCCACTCGGTGCAGTCAGAACGACACAAGGCAATGTGAGCTGTACGATCAGTACTGGACGGTCCAGATGAGTGGCAAGTTCCGACGATCCGAACGGCCCACTCAAAATGGACTACTCGATCATGATCGGACGGTCTGATCATGGATGGGGTCCAAGTCACAACAGCTAAGTGGTGCGATCAAACCCACTAGACTCGGTCAGTTTGTTCGAGCCGTGCGATCAACATCGGATGGTCCAGATGCTTGGTGAGTTCAGATAGTCCGAACGTCCCATTCGATGCGAGTCGTGCGATCAGCATCGGACGGTCCACACGGAAATGGCGCAATCAGACCTGGTTGGAACAACATGGCGTGGTGAGATGGTGCGACCGAACCAAGTTTGCTCGGTCGGTCCGAACGGAACAAGGGTTTAGATTCAATTTTGACCGAAATACAAAATGTTTGACCGAGCGATTTGAAATAGAAGATAAATTTGAAAAATTCTGAAAATTTTTGTGGGTGTTCTTAAAATCAAATAGGACTTAGGAAAAGTAGTTTCAAATATGGTTCATGCTAAAATTTGTGATGATTAAATTATTTTCAAATCGGCATTAGTGAAATGGTTTGGATTTTTGGTGAGATCAAAATGACTTCTAAAAATTTGTGAAAAATTATATTAATTCATTATAAATAATCTAGTATTTAAATAAATTATTTCCAACAACTTTTAATCAAACATGTTTCTGGATTCAATACAAAGCTTGAATTCAAATTGAAAATTTGAGACAAACTTTATTACAACAACCAAAGGTTTACAATAATACATAATTTACACACATAACACATGATATGATGAGCTAATCCAACTGAAGGAACCGCTAAATAAGGGAAAGAGCTTAATCAGTTGTGGTTGCTTGAGGGCCACAAAGAGAGGAGTGATCTCATATATTCATGGCTAGAAGCATAGAATCTAGTCAGTGGTGGTGAGCAATTGGGCCAAAGAGAGGCAAAATCTGCAAAGTTAGGGTTTGGGATTAATGGATAGGAGGCATGAGACAAAAGTCTGAGTCAAGGTTTTAGTATTGGGGGATGGAAGGAGTAAATGAGAATTCAAGGTTAGGGTTTGGAATTGGAGGTAGAAGGGAGGAGACGAGAGCGGGTAAATAGGCGGTGTGTCATCTTTCTTGCTTTCCTTTTTTGCTAGCTTGGTCCAATGTATTATTGCCTCTTGTGCCATCTGTACTATTAGAATGCCACGTGACAAAGGGTAGCACTAGATATGAAACTACGTGTAGAGTGTGAGCGCGGATGGTGAGTGTCGATGATCTACTATTAATCTTACGAATGAATGTTTGGGACATTTCTTGAGTTAGATCCACGCAGAAAAAGACATAAGGATTTAGACAGGTTCAGACCTTCTCTTGGGAGAATAATAACTCTACTCTTGTATTGTTGTATTGACTATGATTTATAATCGGAAGAAATCACTAGAAGTAGGGCTTAATGACTTCTATCTGTTATCTCCGATTGCTTTGCATCTGATCTTCTCTCTTTACTTCTTATATAGCACGCGAAGGGGTGGCAGTTGCTTCATGCCAAGAGGCGCCTAAACGCTTGACGAAATGCACACGTTGATGGTAATTATCGTTAGAGAGACTACACCCCACATCGCCTTACAGTTACATCAAAGACAGAGGCTTAATATGTACAGTTATCCCAGAGAATAATAGCGTGTATCAACTGTTGTGTGTATTAAACACAACGCATAAGGGTTCCTAGTCGATCGGACCCACATATCTGTAGTCTTTGTTGACTATAGGGTGGTCGTAGTTGACCTGGTCGAAGTAAGGCTTACAACCGTGAGGTGGTCGTAGAAAGACTTACGGTCACTAGGTGGTTGTAGGAAATCTTACAACCATTAGTTAGTCGTAGGAGTATTTACGACCATACAAAGTGGTGGTAGAATAGTTTACGACCACTTAATTAAGCTTTTTCCTTATGAATGATAAGGAATATACTTACGAATAATATAAAGATATTACTATCTATAATAATAATTATAAATAAATAACTTAATTAATTGAGGATCAGTACATCCAAGGCATCAGGGGCTCGCGGCTTTGTGAGAGAAGGCAGGGAGGGCTCGCAGCTTTGCTGATGTGGCAAGGCTTTAATTTCTACTCACGGACAAAGGAGTAGATGAGTTGGATGCAGCAGCCGCACTGGTTAAATGTTAATACTGTCCCAGTCAAATCGTCTTTCCATGCCTGGTGCGGCTTTCGTACTTCTGCATTTATAGAAGTAATTGTGGAGTAACTAAGCTTGTTTCAGCGCGTAACAATTTCTCATTTCGTCGTAAATATGAGTAACGATAGGGGCACCATTTACGTAGAAATTAGTACTTACTTTTTTAGACAACGGAAGAGTAAAAATTTTCTGGTCTCTATATCAAAAATATATATATTCTATTTTATTTAAAAGTTTAAGGTACTAAAATTACCAAAGATAGTTAACGGTTACTTGAAGCCATACAATCAAAAGATGACTGAAATTAAAACTTAATCATTACTAATCCTGTGACTAAATCATCACCTATGAAAGTTTAAATTTTGCTTCATCACAAACTCCATCCTAACATTTCCAGCCCACATAGCCTCCTTTCTGGGTGATTTCTGCAGATTTGTCCAAGCACTCAACCAGTGCCCACTCAAAAAAATAACCTGCAAGATATTAGTGATAATCGTTTTGTCAAAAACAACCTCATTCCGACATAACCAAATAGACCAACATAAAGCACTAGTTCCTATTAGGAGTTATGACTTTAATTTTTTTGGAATACCGACTAATCAATCCCCAGACATGTTTGCTATACTTGCAAGAGAAGATAAATTA
Organism: Phyllostachys edulis; assembly: GCA_036346405.1. NCBI lineage: Eukaryota > Viridiplantae > Streptophyta > Magnoliopsida > Poales > Poaceae > Phyllostachys > Phyllostachys edulis. Next base: position 38,804,506 of record CM070553.1, read on the forward strand.
AACGTACATTGAACAGCCCATCATGCAAGACGTGCAAAGTGGCAGTTAATAAAAAGATGTTGAATTATTTCCTCTTTAATACAAAAACAACAATTTTTGCTTCCCCTCCAATTTCTTTTGAACAAGTTATCTTTAGTTAATAAAACTCCTATTTTAAGATACCAAAGAAAAATTTTCACTTTTAAAGGAAGTTTAATGCACCAAAAGAAATCCCTAATGGGAGCTCGAATATTTCCAATTAGTGCCACATAGAAAGACTGTACCGAGAAAAGTCCAGACTTATTTAAATTCCACTTGAAAACATCTGTTTAAGAGTTCAATTGTAAATTAGCAATTCTCAAAATTAACGCATTCCAAGTATATAACTTAGGCCCAATAATAGATCTTCGAAATGAAATATGTAAAGAAGCCGATCCCAGAATCGTTACCACTGTATCATTCCTTCTCCTCACCACATTATAAAGTGTTGGATATTGACTTTTTAGTGGAGAATCTCCTAACCAAATATCTTTCCAAAACTTGATTTGCATTCTGTTTTTAACCTGAATGAACCAAAGCGAAAAAATTGATCTTTAATTTTCATTAGACCCGACCAAAAATGGGAAGACCCAGGTTTATTAACCACCTACGAAAGACTCTTATCACTCAAATATTTCCTTGTTAGTAGAAATTGACATACCCCTTCTTCATTAAGCGCTCCCTATTATATCATTTTTGTCAACTTGACGTGTCTCGCCTATCTAGCTATGTCTTAAACAACTATTTCCTTAGTAAACCTTTTTTTTGGGGGGGGGAGGGGGAAATTGGTTCCGTAGCACTTAAAGATCACCAGTTTAGCAAAATGCCATCGAAAATTCTTGGTACACTTTAATACCATCCAAAGTTTCCTCCGTTCCCTATTTTACCATTTTCGCGCGAGTATACAACTTGATGTGTGTCCTAGTAATCAGTCAATTTTGCCCTCCTCTCGTAGAGAGGGGCAAATCCCATCTCGAACATTTCCTCCTCTCACCTCCTTCAAGACCGTGGCCAGGACCTTATCCCCTTTCCCCCTCCTCTATTTTGTATCATACCTCCTCCTTCGCTCTATGCCTCCTTTATTAAATCGCGCCTCCACAACAAGGCTTACGCTTCTTCCGCCCGCCGGTGTCCTGAAAAGGCGATAGGTCCTCGCTCTCGAACACCATTGTCGACGTGCTCATCGGCAACGACGACCACCTCGCCAACCTCGACCTCTTCCGGGAGATGCAACGCAACACCGAACTTGCCCCCGACACATACACCGTGCAGAGCATCCTTGGCGCGTGCGCGGTGCAAGCTCAAGACTCGCACGCCTCGCCGCATTACGCAATGTCGCCTGGGAGCTAAGGGCGACGGCGATGGTGCCATAGTATCCCACGATGTGCCGATCAATATCTCGCTTGTGGACTTGTACGGCAAGTGCGGGCGGTGGAGCTTGCACAAAGAAAGCGCTCGACAAAATGCCCGAGCAGACCTTGCGTCATGAAACGTGATGATCCTCACGCCGCCAACCACGGATGTGTGGGCGAAGTCGGTGGAGATGTTTGATCGGATGACTCGGGTAGAAGGTTGTGCCAAACGCGATCACGCTTTTGTCGCGGTGTTTGATCCGAAGCGCAGCAACCAAGGCGGCTCGTAGAGGAGGGCAGGATATACTTCGAGATGATGGTGGGTGAGTATGGAATCAAGCCTAGGATTGAGCACTACGGGTGCATGGTGGACATCTTGGCACGAGCTAGGTTCATTGAAGAGGCCCTTGATGTTGTGTCTGGGATGAATTGTCCGGCCCGATGCCGCCATCTAGAGTAGCCTACTTGATGCATGCTACAAGAAGAATGCTGGGTTGGAGCTTAGTGAGGCCATGGCCAAGTTGGCACTTGATGCCTCTAATGATGTTGTGAGTGGTGTTTATGTCTTGCTCTCGAGGGTATATGTGATGAACTTTTGTTGTCCTGATCTTTCCATGAGAAGGATAAATTTCGATTTGATGATGATCAACTCTCACGATCCAGGCTATGAACACAACACGTACGAACCAAGCAATTGCTGAACTAATCACCAAATCGTTATCAACTGTGCGAATGACCCGATTGAACTGATCACGAGGATCAATTCCTGCAAGCAATCGAAAAACAAGTAAGAACGAAGTAACAAGCAATCTAAGTTGCAAATATATGATTTAGTTCAAAATGGTGGAATTCCGCAGAGGTTCTTTACGGTTGGTCTAGTCGACACAAGTGAAGAACAAGAGTTTTCACAATGGAGAAACTAAGCAAACGAAATCCATCAAACCCTAAGGGTGGCAGCCACTATGTATAGGAGGAAGAGGAGAAAGAAGGGGCGGTGGTACTGTTCACACATGAATAGTACCACATGAACAGTATGGGCTGCCTAAGGTTACAAGACCCATGGGCACAAGTGGACTCAGAAATAGTGCCTAACTGTTTTGGCGATTGTGGTGCGCTCAGAAGGAATTTGGAGGTATGGCTAGATCCGTTGAAAAGAGGATGAGATAAGCTTTCCATCAAGTACTCGTGAACCTTCAATGAACTCCGTATGTAAAAGTTATGCACGTTTGAAGTCGATACTGTCTCTAGAGGCCGAATTGAATTGCATATGCTTCCTTCATGATCAGCTCCTAAGCTCCTGATTAAAAGAACATCACATGCATTAGGTAGTAGCATATTCTTATTAGAAACACAATGCACTCCTAGAAACAAAGTTACCTGATAGTTCAATTGACGTGTACAAGCTCTTGTGATTGGACCTTACAAGTGCATAGGCATAGATTCAGATCTATTATGAGGAGTGTTGGTTGTATGAATAGAAGTGATGTCCTCATCATCCTCTCCTTCTTGCATTTGAGTCATCCTCGACTCAAGCGCATCTTCTTCTCCCAAATATGGCTTCAAATCTACAATATTAAATGTGGGACTAACCCCGAATTCTATAGGCAGATCAAGCTTATATGCATTATCATTAATTTTAGCTAACACGTTGAATGGACCATCAGCTCTAGGCATTGACTTAGACTTTCTCAATTCAGAAAATCTATCTTTGCGCAATTGTAGCCACACTAGATCACCAAGTTCAAAAGTTAAACTCTTTCTACCCTGACTACCAGCAACCTTATACTTAGCATTCATGCGCTCTATGTTTTCTTTAGTTGTTTCATGTAGTTCAAGGACAAATTCAACACATTTCTTACCATCTAAATTTACTTTTTCAAAAGTACAAATAGGCAATAAATCAATAGGAGCGTGGGGATTAAAGCTATATACTACTTGAAAAGGGCTCATCTTTGTGGTAGCTAGAATGCTACGATCTGTTGTAAGTAAACTCTACATGAGGTAGACATTCTTTCCACATCTTCAAGTTCTTCTTCAAAATAGCCTTCAACATAGTTGATAACGTACGGTTGACAACTTCAGCTTGTACATTCGTTTGGAGGTGACAAGTAGTAGAAAACATCAGCTTAGTCCCCAATTTTGCCCAAAGGGTGCACCAAAAGTGACTCAAAAACTTCGCATCCCAATCTGAAACAATTGTATTGGGCACTCAATGTAGTCGAACAATCTCTTTGAAAAACAAATCAGCAACATTTGTAGTATCATTGCTCTTATGACAAGGTATAAAATGTGCCATTTTAGACAATCTATCCACAACAACAAAAACACTATCGCTCCCCTTCTTTGTTCTAGGTAGTCCTAAAACAAAGTCCATTGAAATATCCTCCCAAGGAACACTAGGCATAGGAAGAGGCATATATAAATCATGTGGATTAAGTTGGGACTTAGTTTTATTGCATGTAGTGCAGCGAGATATGTAGCGCTCAACGTTGTGCCTCATTCGGGGCCAATAGAAATGTTTGGCTAGAATGTGCCCTGTCTTCTTGACACCAAAGTGTCCCATCAGTCCTCTACCATGCGCCTCTTGTAACAACAAAAGACGAACGGAGCTAGCTGAAATGCATAGCTTGTTAGCTATAAATAAGAATCCATTACTTAACACAAATTTATTCCAGCTCTTTCCTTCTCTACAATTTATCATGGCATCTATAAAAGAATCATCTTGAGCATAAAGTTCTTTAATTATTTCCAAACCAAAAATTCTACAATCAAGTTGAGATAACATGGTATAACGCCTAGATAAAGCATCAGCAATAACATTCTCTTTCCCTTTCTTGTGTTCGATAACATATGGAAACGATTCAATGAACTCTACCTATTTAGCATGTCTACGGTTTAGTTTACTTGACAATGAATGTGCTTTAAAGATTCATGATCCGAGTGTATGACAAACTCTTTAGGCCATAAATAATGCTGCTATGTTTCTAAAGTTCAAACGAGAGCAAATAATTCCTTATCATAAGTAGAATAGTTCAAACTGGGGCCACTCAATTTTTTCACTAAAATAAGCAACATGTTTACCTTCTTATAGTAACACACCTCCAAGTCCAATTCCACTAGCATCAAATTCAAGCTCAAAAGTCTTACCAAAATCAGGAAGTTGGAGAAGTGGCGCATTTGTGAGCTTCTCTTTCAGAGAGTTGAATGATTGTTCTTGTGCAAGGCCCTAATGGAAAGGAGCACCTTTCTTGGAGTGCTCATTCAATGGTGAGGCAATGGTGCTGAAACCCTTGACGAAGCATCGATAAAATCCAGTAAGTCCATGAAAACTTCACACTTGTGTGACCATGGTAGGAGTCGGCCAACTCTATATAGCCTCGATCTTGGCTTGATCAACTTCAATGCCCTGTGGAGTAACAACATAGCCAAGAAACGATATTGGTCGGTGCAAAAGGTGCACTTCTCAAGGTTACCAAATAAACGTGCATCTCGTAGAGTATTAAAAACAACATGTAAATGATCAAGATGTTCCTCAAGTGACTTGCTAAATATCAATATGTCATCAAAATATATCACTACAAATTTTTCAATGAAAGCACGCAAAACTTCGTTCATCGATCTCATGAAAGTACTAGGTACATTAGTTAAATCGAAAGGCATCACTAACCACTCATATAACCTGAACTTAATTTTGAACGTTGTTTTTCATTCATCTCCTAATTTCATGCGAATTTGGTGATCTCTACTACGCAAGTCAACTTTAGAAAACACAGTAGAGCCACTTAATTCATCAAGCATGTCGTCTAACCTAGGAATGAGATGATGACATCTAATGGTAATATTATTGATAGCTCTACAATTAATACACATACGCCATGACCCATCTTTCTTTGGAACCAAAAGTACAGGAACAGCACATGGACCAAGGCTCTCGCGTACGTACGTCCATTTGTCCAGCAAGTCTTGCACTTGACGCACAATCTCCTTAGTTTCCTCCGGGTTGGTTCGGTATGGCGTGCGGTTGGGTAGGAAAGCTCTTGGGATCAAATCAATCTGATGTTTAATGCCCCTAATTGGAGGCAGCCTTGGTGGTATCTTACTTAGAAATACATCAACATACTCCTGTAAAAAGTTAGCAACAGCAGCAGACAAAGAAGGAGGCATATCCTCAAATAAAAATAATGCTGCTTTGCACACTAAAGTATAGCAAACAGAATTACCAACTTCCACCTCACTAATATCAGACTTTGTAGCTAACAAAATAGAACCTTTCTATTTAATTTCAACATTCTTAGCACTAGGTTCCTTCTTATGCGGTGCAAGTTCTTTAGCTACAATTTGATTTTCACTTTTGCTAGTCTCCTTTTCTCTATGAGCTATTTCTAATTCATCTTTTAAAATTGCTTCTAGAGACATGAGCAGAAAATGGTTTTCTTTTCTTTAGACATGAGAGTATATTGATTAGTCCTACCATGATGCACAGTATCTCTATCATATTGCTATGGTCTACCTAACAGTAATGAACATACTTGCATAGGTACAGCATCTCAATCAGCATAATCATGATATGAACCAATAGAAAAGTGAACTCTCACAATATGAGTTACCTTCAACTTACCACATGAATTAAACCATTGAATATAGTAAGGACGAGTGTGCTATTGTGTGGTCAAGGTAAGCTTCTCAACCATATCAATGCTATCCAAATTGTTGCAACTTCCTCCATCAATAATCACTCGATAAGAACGCTCATTGATCATAAATTTTGTTTGAAATAAATTGTTGTGTTAATTCTATTCAGCACGCTCCATTTGAGCAATAAGGACACACTTCATAATTATGCTCAAAAAATTATCACTTGCTTCAGCTCCCAAACGTTCTTCGTCATGTTCAAATTCATATTGCTCACTTGCGGAGTCAGTTATAAGTAATGCATGTTCTTCATCAATATCACTAACTAAAGTATACTCACCATCTTCTAGAACAAGAAATGTTCACTGATTTGGGCAATCTCTCATCATGTGCCTGAAGCTTTTGCAGCGATGGCACTGTATGTCTCGCGTTCTCCTAGTGAAGGCAACTGAAGTAGAACTTTTAGCTTACTGAACCGAAGTTGATTTGGTTGCATCGGAGGCGCGGGGAGTTGGAGTGGTGCTTGCTGGTCGTCCACGGCCAGAGGAGGGGTGGGGGACGGCTAGGAGTGGCAGGGACAGCAGGGGGTGGCGCCCAACCCGAGGACTGCGCCTGATTCTGCCTACCTACAAAAGAAACTCCAAAAGAGCCTCGGGAGAAAAAATGTCTTCCTTGCACTTTATGTTCAACTTTGCAAGTAAGATGGAATAAATGGGTGATAGAATTATACTCCTTATAATCTAGACTATCCTAAATGTCCCGGTTAAGCCCTCCTAAAAATCTAGCCATTTTAGAATCTTCAGTTTCTTCTAAATCACAATGTAACAAACCAGTTTGCAATTCTTGATAGTAATCTTCTATGGTGTTACTACCTTATCTTAAACGTTATAATTTATTCAGCAAATCACGAGAATAATATGAAGGCGCCAATCTAGCTCACATGGCTCTCTTCATAGCATCCCAAGTTCTAGGTATGTTTTGTTCATTACAGTACAATTTATTCCACCAAATAGATGCAAAATCAGTGAACTCACTAGTAGCAGCTCTAACCCTTTTATTTTTAGGAAATTCATGGCATGCAATTTTTTGGTCTACGGCTAACACCCATGTGAGATAAGCACTAGGATCATATTTACCAGCAAAAGGAGGCATAGTGAATTTAATTTTACCAAGTGCATCATTACGATCACGTACCTCACGTGGTGGGTCTCTTCTCATACCTTGCCGATTGAAGCGTTGTCACCGATGATTATGATCATCGTTGGGATTGAAAACAACATCGAACTCCGTGTCAGCAACATATGGGTTCGCTTCATCTTCTACCTCATCGGCCCATGAGCAATCAATGGATGGGTTACGACGCGGTTGTGCAATGCCGACAACAGTGGGGCGGCAGCAGGGGTAGAGCTTTCTCTAGCTGCTCTACACGTGTAGCAATCGCAGCAAGATCATCATTGGTGCAATCTAGAGCCCTCTCAAGATGATCTAGAGTCCCCTCAAGACGCTCGGATTGTTGATTTAGCAAGCGTTTAAAGTGATGCACGATTCCTTTCGTGCGAGGTGTGAGAGGTGCATCCTCCTCAGCGTTGGACCTGCTATTCTCCCCTTATGACCTAGAACTTGCCATTGTTAGTATCAACCAGAAAAATCCCTATCAACTACTAGGCCCTGGAGGTTACAAGCCACACGCGCTCAAGCTCTTACCAAACTCTTGCAAATTCTTACGAAAGCAAATAGGTGGTGCAACCGGTGGCTAGTTCGTGGTAAGTGTGACACAAGTGATGAGCAAAGCGATTGCAAGGGTACAATACCTGTTCGGTTAGTGGAGCTTGGACAGGCAAAATATATGTAGCAAAGGAAAGGAAAAATTCAAATTCAAAAATTGTAAAGTTAAAAAACAGTTCAAAGTACTAGTCACAGTTTGCTAGTCCCAGACTGGAACTCTGGCACTAGCTAAAGCAAGCCAAAAGGAGAAACAAGGAACGAGTGCACACGCAAATATCAATGTGACCTGATGTAAACAAAGGAAAATCTCACACCAAGTGCTAGGAGAGACACTAGCAAACTACTCAAACTTCTTTCTAGGGCACACAAGATTGTTCACATGATGTAGAGCACAAAAAGCAATATAACGTGCAATGTAAACAACCCTCTAGTTTAAGCAATAATCAACAACTAGTTTCAAAAGATAAAAAAGCAAAGTTTTATATGGCTTATATATTCTTGTTTGAAATATTTCGTTGAGATCTAAAACTTTACAATTGAGGTGAACCTCAAATTTCGAAGGGAAGACCGAAAGAAGCGGCAAAAACAAAAACAAAAACTTACGATACAAATTCAGGGCCAAAGATGGCTGATTTTTGGGCCCTTGGCACAAGTGAGTCTATTTTATTGGATGTGCCTCATCGTTAGCTTTCCAATGAGCACAAGAACGTAAAAACGGACACCGTATGCAAAAGTTATGATCGTTTTACTGAAGGTGTTTTGGAAACGGAATCCTACTCGAACTCAAAACCGACTTGGGTTCAAAATTTGAAATTGCTACATCTTTCAATCTCGTGGGCCAAACTTTCTCAATTTTTTTTGTGGAAGCTTGTGGCTATATGTAGAAGGACTCCAAAAAATTTCACTGGTTTTGGCAAAAGTTTGACACGTTTTTCAATTTTCGGGAAGGTAGACACTCTTTTTTTTTTGTCCTTTTTTTTTTTCTTTCTGTTTTTCTTCTCTTGAATAACTGACTCAAGCAAAGACGATGCACGACAAAAAGAAGTAGTGCAGCTAGGTTTTCTAACCAATCAAACCGAGAGAGTTGCGGCTAGGGTTTCCAACTAACCCGAACTCAAGCAATGGCATATTAGGGTTTCACGGTGGCGGAAGGGTGTGGTGGCGGCAAGGTGTGGTGGCGACAAGGCATGGTGGATGCAAAGAATAAGCTATGCAAAAGAAAGATGGCTACTCACACCAGAACCAATCTAGACAATGACCAGCAACTTAGACATGACGATGCAATCTACGATTCAAGGATGCAAAATTGAAAAGAACAATGCAAGGCATAAAGATGGTTTGGGGGTGAATTTTTTTAGCATTGTTTTGGACTCTAGGATGCAAGAACGAATCTACAACTATGGGCACTTATTTCTCACCGAACAACGTAAGCTCTGATACCACTTGATGAACTTTCGTTGTCCTGATCTTTCGATGATCAACTCTCATGATCCAGGCTACGAACATAGCACGTATGAACCAAGCAATCACTGAACTAATCACCAAGTCGTTATCAACCGAGCCAAAGACCTGATTGACCTAATCACGAGAATCAATTCCTGCAAGCAATCAAAGAACAAGCAATCTGAATTGCAAATATATGATTGAGTTCAAAATGGTGGGATTCCGCAGAGGTTATTTACGGTTGGTCTAGTCGACATAAGCGAAGAACAAGAGTTTTCACAATAGAGAAACTAAGCAAACGAAATCCATCAAACCCTAAGGGTGACGGCCACTATGTATAGGAGGAAGAGGAGAAGGAAGGGGTGCTAGTACTGTTTATGCATGAATAGTAACCACGTGAATAGTACAGGCTACCTAGGGTTACAAGGCCCATGGGCCCAAGTGGACGCAGAAATAGCGTCTAACTATTTTGGCGATTGCGACGCGCTCAGAAGTAATTTTGTGGTATGGTCAAATCCGTTGGAAAGAGGATGAGATAAACTTTCTATCAAGTACTCGTGGACCTCCAATGGACTCCATATGTGAAAGTTATGCATGTTTAAAATCGGTGCTGTTTCCGGAGGCCGAATTGAATTGCACATGCCTCCCTTCATGATCAGCTCCTAAGTTCCTGATTAAAAGAATATCACATGCATTAGGTAGCATCATATTCTTATTAGAAACACAATGCACTCTTAGAAATGAAGTTACCTGATAGTTCAATTGACATGTACGAGCTCTTGTGATTGGACCTTGCAAGTGCATAGGCAAAGGTTTAGATGTATTATGAGGAGTATTGGTTGTATGCATGTAAGTGATGTCCTCATCAATATGCATCAGCACAATGGTGGAATGATGTGGGCATGGTCCGATGGTTGATGAGCGAAGAGGGTGTCAAGAAGGAACCAGGATTCAGCTCCATTGAAATGGATGGCTTGGTGCAACAGTTTGTCTCAGGTGACACATCGCATCATTTCAAGGATGGGTCATGTTCTTGCAAAGACTACTGGTGATCATGACCTATGAATTGTGATGCTATCCAGAGAGATCATGCTGATATTTTATCAGTAGCACCTCTGTAGGTTTCCAAGAGGTGAAATGGAGTGTTCAGTGAAAACTTTCATTTTTTTTTAGGACAAATTGACATTAGCAGATTGATTAGTAATACAAAGTGTCATATGATATTTTCAGTCTCATTTTTCTTTCAAGAACCATGAAAGTAGATAGTGTAATCACATTGTTTCATCAGTAGATAGTGTCGGTGAGAGAGGGTACTGGGGGAGAGGGGGTATTTATGGAATTTCACAAATTGATTTTTGACAAAAGAAAAAAGAAAAATCGAGAAAACACCAACAGGAATGGACGGAGTGGTATAAAAAGGAACATAATCATCTTTCAGTGGTAATAAAGTGTACCAAGACTTTTCGATGGTATTTTGCTAAACTGGTGATCTTTAAGTGCTATAGAACCAATTTTCCCTTAGTTTTTTCGGTCTAAGTTTTGAATGCCTAAACCGCCCTGCTCTTTAGGTGTGCACACTAAACTCCATTTGGCAAACCTATATTTTCGTTTATGGCTGTCACTCTGCTAGTAAAATTTAGACCAATAAAAATCTAGCCTTTTGATAACCTCTCTAGGAACCTCAAAGAAAGATAACATAAACATTGGCAGACTGCTAAGCACCGAGTTAATAAGAACTAATCGTCCAACAACAAACATATTTTTTTCCTTTCTAACTGCTAAGTTTCTTTTCGATTCTATCCTCAACCCTTTTTCAATCACAATTCCTTAATTTTTCTGTAGTGAATTGGAATACCTAAATACCTGAAAGGAAATGTACCCACTTCACAACCAAATAACTGAGTATATTGTTGTTCTTCTTTGGCATTACCAAAACAAAAATCTCGGTATATTGTTGTTCCACTTCTTTAGCATTACCAAAACAAAAAATCTCAATCACGCTGCATTTATTTTGTTTAGAGACCGCTCTGTGTTACTCTAACCATCTGTGTGCTTTGCTGAAAATCCGCTTCGACCGTGCCGAATAGCGATCAAATGGTGGACGATTTCAGCTTCGTTCGTGATGATCGAAATCTGTCTGGATGCGCCGCGCCGCCTATAAAGTATTGAAGACGGAGATAGCAGCCTTACCGCCACTAGAAAAACTTTGTTTATTTATAGGTTTCTACTTTTTTAATTAAACAAATTAATTAATTAATTAATTATATATGTATATATAGTTAAAGCAAATTTTCAAGAAGATTTAAATGAAAAATTGACATATAAACATGTAATTTCTTCATGTCATGTAAGTGTATATACAAGATAAATATACTTGACAAAAACCATTTCACAAATCAGTTATATTATGGAACTCGGTTTGATATATAAGATATCACGCATTTGCCCATAATAGAACCGTCTGTGATAATTGTTCAAATGTTTGTGTGATTTATGCAAGGTGACAGGGTTGTGCTAGTGGCGGGTCGCCGCCGTGGTTAAAGAATAATGCTGAAATTAAATTGTTTGTAAACCGAGGGCTAGATGCTTTTTTGTGCTTATTCTAAATCATTATTCAAGAAGAGGATACCATTCTATTCCTCATCTCTTCTCTATAAACCTCCAGCAAAGGGTGCATCATACATACATACATACATACATACATACATACATACATACATACATACATACATACATACATACATACATACATACATACATACATACATATATATATATATATATACATATATATATATATATATATATATATATATATATATATAAATATCGTTTTGTTCGTAATATTGACAACCCATCATCAATCAAGCTTCATGTATCGAGATGTCAAGTCCAACTACTCTACGACATCCAAAATTGTATGACCTTCCTTATTTAGCTCTTGAAATAAAGATAGCAAGCATGTCCATTGCAACAAGATTAAAAAGAATGCATCATGGGGATGACATATCATCATCGCCTGATAAACTCGCTTTGTCTGATGAGAACCGTCTGTGAAGGCCTCCTTAAAAAGAATTAGAGTTTTGCCTAAGAAAAAAAGACACAAGATCCTCATTGATGTAAGAAAAATAAGCATATTAGCATTGAAGTGTGTCTCCTATATCATCTATCAAGATATACACCATTAGGTTCTATATCTAATAAGTTTTGTTTTAACTTTTGAAGATGATATTGCATGTAATACCATATATAAACTTGTGTGTGCAATTTGTGAGAAACATTTATATATTCATTCACATACATAGAAGTTGTTACATATAGTTAGTTTGTGTGTAAATTGTGTTTTACGTGGAAAGAGCATTTAAACATGTGTGTTATGTGTGGGAAGACCATATATATATGTACAAACTCGATTATAAATTAATGAAATTATTTTTTAAAAACATAAATAATATACTTTTGTGTGGTATATGGTTGTGTGGAGCATAAGATCCTCATCATGCTCAAATATGCAAGATCAGCAACGCTGTGTGCACACCATCTCCATTTGTGTACCGCATGCCTCATCGATCACATCCCACGGTGATTTGTTCATCCCGCGGGCTAATTCAAAAGTGGCCAAGAAGTTGATTCTTTGACTAGAGCTGTTGAAGGAACCAATAGATAGGGGGAAAGAGCTTGAGCATATCTGGCTGCTTGAGGGCCACAAAGACGGAAGAGTGCTCTTGGATGTTCATGACTAGAAGCCTATAATATAGTCGGCGACCGTGAGGAATCTAGCCAAAGAGAGGCGAAATCTGCAAGGTTACAGGTTTGGGATTAAGGGATAGGAGGTAGGAGACGGAAGTTCGAGTCAAGGTTTTGGGATCGGGGGATTGAAGGTAGGAGACGACAATTCAAGGTTAGGGTTTGGGATTAGGCATAGAAGGGAGGAGACGAGAGGTAAATAGGCGATGTGTCATCTTTCATGCTTTCTATTTTGCTAGCTTGGTGCAATGTATTGTTGCATCCTTGTGCCAACGATTTATTCCTTGGAATGCAAAGCATATATAGAAGTTTTTACATATAGTTAGTTTGTACATAGTTACAAATAGTTAGTTTGTACATAGTGTGATAAAAAAATATGTGTGTGCATTGTAGACGTGTGGAAATACCATATATATGTGTGTGTGTTATGTTGTATGTGGAAGTACTATTTAAACTTGTGCCGTACATGTGTGCTATATGTGGGAGGATCATGCATATATGAACTCGATGAAAAATTAATGAAACTAGTACGTGACCCGCGCCACTGGCGCGTCGCCATTAGGCGCGAGGACAGGCAGTCTAGGTGCGTGGGGGCATTGGGCCAAAGGAGTGAAGACATGGACCGAAGGAGCGGTGGATAGCCCGTGCGACACAACGGGCCAGCGGAGCGCGTGCACACGAAGCGCAGCGGCCGAAGGCTTCGTGCAGGCATGCACGTCGCCTGGCGCGATTGGACGGCGGGCACGGAGAGGACGACGTGGCCTGCGCGAGGGAGCCGCTAATCCTCCGTCTATTTAAATTAGGGAATTATCTTTGTCCTAACGTCCTTGTCCCGCTCAAAACACACAAGATCAGCAGCGCTGCCTGCACAACATCTCCATCCGCGTGCCTTATCGAACGGCTTATATCCGCCCAGAAAAATATCCACCACAAAAGATCAGAAGCCTCGGGAACACGTGCCCACCTCCTCTCACTGACACCCAGACCCACCCGCAATCGGCCCCAGCGCCCGCCAGACGAGTCACTGGCCGTCTCGGAGTCGGCAGCCGGCTACCTCCCAGACCACTCGCTACAAATAGCCACCTGCCACCAGCCGGGAAAGCCCAAACGCCGTGAGCTACCAGCTTATTTCCCGTGCGCTTGGCTCGTGTGGTCTCTAGCTTGGCAATCGCTTCTTCGCTTGCTTGCCTGCCCCGGTTGGACTTTTTCGCGTTGAGGCGTCGACGCGTCTCGCTGCTCGTAGCCTCTCCTCCGCTTTCGCGTCCCAGATCCGGCCCCCATGGCGAGGAACCCGGGCTGCACCGTCTTCATAGGTGAGATCTCCCCCCTCTCCCCTCCGTTTGGAGGCCCGAGTCGCTCGGTACGGTGATTCATCGGGTTTCCCCCAATTTTTCGTGGCCTTTTTGGTGGTTTGGCTTGGGATTGAGGGGAATTTGTGGTGATTTGGTGTGTTCGGGTTCGTTGAGTCGGCGTTTTTGTGTTTTTCCTCTGATTGTTGGCTGGTGCTGTTTACTTCTGCCCCCAAATTTGGATGTCTCGAACCTGCGGACGGTCGATTCGATTAATTACTGAAGTTTGCGCCGCATGCAATGTTTTGGGACTTGGTCCTGTGCTCTGTGGGTAGAAACAGTAGCAATTGTTGTTTGGTACGGGCAATTCCATGACTTCTGCATAATTTGGTACTGAATTGAATAAAATTGCAAGTTGGAATGAGGATTTCGGGTTATCCTTCTGTGGTTCATGTACTATAAAGATGATTCCATGCTTAGGTGTTGTAAATCAGGATTTTGCCCCCCCTTAGTGCACCCCTTAGTGCATGTACAATGGTATAGATAACTATCCATGTCACTTGTAGACAGCTCTTACAATGGTATAGACGGCTGCTGTCTTTTTAGTTGTCTTTATAGAACACACAATCTTTTAATGATTTTCTTGTTTCCTGTGCTATAATCGACTACAGGATTATAGACAGCATTTTTCTCTCTTTTTATTCTCTTTCATCCACATCAGTAAAAATCCTATGTGGTAATGGTTATAGACGACTAACATAAACACATCGTACATGCTCTTAGGATTTGGTTGGTGTAGATTTACTTTCTATTTACCCTCCTAGTTTATCTAGGAGATTAATTGCTTGAGATTGTATAGTCGGTGATTGCCTCTTGTGTTGTTGCACTCTCCTAGCCCCCAAATTCGGAATAGGAACCGTTCATAGCACGAGGTTTACTTGTATATTAGCTGATTAATTAACTTAACTAACATTGCTTTGCACTAGTGCTGGTATTTTACAATTACTGTTCTTACATCACTTTGCCTCTCTTTTTTGCATGCCTAGATATAACGAAGTACTTACTGGTATTGTATTAATTCTTCAACTATATTTTTCTTCAATAGGTAACTTGGATGAAAAGGTCTCTGAGAGGGTTTTGTATGAGATTCTTATTCAGGTAGGTCTTGTAGTAGACTTACACATACCCCGTGACAAGGAAACTAGTCGCCCCAAAGGTTATGCTTTTGCTGAGTACGAGACAGAGGAGATTGCCCAATATGCTGTTAGGCTATTTTCTGGCCTTGTTCGGCTTCATAATAGAACACTTAGATTTGCGGTGCGTTTCTTTCACTCCCTATTTATATAACTTGTTTTAGTATAGTAGGATTGTAGTGTGTTGTTCTATGGTATGGTCTGTTATGCACTGCGATACTGTGTGTGACTGGTTGGCACAATCTGGCCCCAACCCGATATGGTTGACTAGATGAGGTTCTTGCTGTTACTAGATTTGTATATTTATGTAAGCAGTAGCAAAAGACTGAACCCTGAAATTATCACCCTTTTTTTTTTACAGATTTCCGGGCAAGACAAGCAGTCTTCAAATGGCAATATTCCTGTAACGCCTAAAATGAACCCTATACCACTACCAAAGCCACCTCAACTAATGAGGTCTAGTGATACTCCCGTGTCACAACATACAGTGGTAAATGGTAGGATTGCAGGCTATGGTGTTTCTCCAAATCATTCTTATGATTTCCACTCTCAAGGTGAGAGAATTTCCTTGGTCCTTTGAAATATAAAACATTTTATGTGAATTTTGTACTAAATCTTATGATTCCCTTTTTGTCCAGCATCAAGTGAGGTAGCTAATAGAGGACTAAGTGATGGTACATATGAGTATAGTAGACGTGTATTTGGTTCTGTTCTGAATGATGTTAACCGTCGAGCTGCCAGGCAACCAATTCCATACCCGTCCTACTAGCATATTGAGCTCCAATGAATGTAACATGGTATGCTGACATAGGCCAGTGAAGCCATTGTTTATTGTCTCAGCCCTTCTGTAATGTCATCTGTGTACTTGTCATTTCATGCATGTAAATATGGCTTATGGTGGTAGGTCATATGCTTGTCTCTTTGGTGGTTCTGTTGTTTTCTACATTGTAGTCAGACTTGCACCTGATGGTTAGTCCGTGTCATGTCCTAGCGATAGGATCTTGCCTCCACTAATGTGGCTGTACCAAGAATTACTTTAGTTACAGAAATGGGTGCCAACTTGTTCTCAATTGCTGTTTTAATATTTAAGCTAGTGTGTTAGCTGTTGCTCTTGTGTGGTGCCAGCAGGGCCAGGTTTGCGTTTGAGTTATGTGAAAGTGGAGGATTTTGTGTTTCTCATCGCAGTTGGATCTGCAGTTGGATCTGTATTATGTTGGACTTCAGAAAGGGTTGTTATTGTCTACTGGTTACAGAAACAAACACAGTAAATCTACCCTGAACTTTAAAGTTATTTATGAATATTTGTTTTAGATATGACTTGTTTGCTTGAGCAGTATTTGTATGGCAGTCACAGGTATCATTAACACTCAGGATCCAGCATTAGCCACCTCTGGGTCTCGAGTGATAGAACTGTACATTTTCTATTGCTTGGCGGCTGAGGTGCAACTGCTGTGACCTTCTGGTATGGCTTAGTCATCGTGTTGGCTGTGTGAGGGAAGTTGCTACTGGATTTCTCCACTGGTAACATTTAGAATATTTTGTTGAAGATGGTACATTTGCTGAGTTAGAAATCGGTTGGTGAACCCGTTTTACTCGATATAGTATTCAAGATGGACCAGTTGCTACCTGTTACGCATCAGGTTGGCCTTGGAAGCTTGGTGCTTGTTGGCTGTGACCTTGTGTGCTGTCAGTTTGTCAAGAAAATTATGATTCAAGGCGAGTAATTTTGAAGGTGAAAGTTGCTAGTGTACCTCTGGAGCTGCAGAAATGAAAGGTGAGCTAACCGATCAGGTTGTCGGGGTTTGTAAGCACCAAGCAGGCTGTCTGGAGAAAGTTTGCTTCGGTGAGACGACTGCCTGGGAAAATCACAACATAGAGCAGAACCGTGCACGACCAACTCGACATTCAGAATGACAAGAGTTGTACCGTTATACTTTCACAGATCGTCTTAAAACCACTGAAGATGTTAACTGGTTCCTATTAGCTTGGGTTGCTTGCTCATGGAGAAACTATTACCGTTCATGTAGAATTTGTGTAGGCATGAACAAATGTGCTTTGCTGTATTCTCCTGTGCAAAAGCAAATGTCAGGAACTTTTGTTTTTGCGAGAGGAACTGGCAAATTTTTAAAAGCCAGTCGTTTGAAACTTTGTGGTATGCTCAAGCGGCTGACAATCCAGCCCAGGGACCTGGGTGTCACTTCGTGTAGAATCGAACCGTTCTTTAAATGCAGCGTAAATCGGTTACAGACGCCGCCTGCAATGGTAAAGTCGGGAAGAATGAGAAATGGAGACAGCCGCCGAGAATGAGAAATGGAGACACAGACGCCCGACGCACAGGACGAGGTGCGACGGGCTTGTGTCGCACATCACGGTGATGCGCGGGCGTGACTGCATTGCAGGCCGAGCCGAGATGACGGATTTGTTGGTGAAGGGTGCGTTTGGATGGATGAATGAAGTTAAATGGAATGAGATGATGGATAGGATGAAGCTGAATGGGATGATACAAGTTGGATATTTAGTTGATTGGATGTGATGATATATGATTTTGTTTAGTTGGTTGGATATGATAGTTCTGGATGATTCAAGCTGTTGTTTGGTTTAATGGATGAAGCTGGATATGGTAACTCTCTCACTAGAGGGGTGAGTTCACCTTTCACATTTGGCAGAATTGAGTTTACAAATTGATTTGAATTTAAATTCAAGCTTGGAAATAGTTTTGCACACTATTATCTTTTATATTTTTTCAATTCACAATTTGAGGCAAGGAAGTTGAGCATCAACGGAATCTTTCTTATCTCTATATGCGAGAGAATCGGCGCCTTCCTACCGCATCCACGTCTGCGTTTCCGGTTTTTAGCCAATGGTGTTTGAGCCATTTTGGCGCCGTCCGATCAAAGCCAGTGGAGTGATTGCATCAAGTGGAGCAGTCCTCTGGATTCTTCCCGTCTCTTCCCCTCCGTCTGCTTTCTACTCGCCTTCCATGGCCACTGAAAAAACTAAATTCCTTTCCTCCTCTTCCCCTGTGCCCTTCGCCCGTGTCGGCCGCATCGCCCTCTCCTCCCCTTCCCTCCGCAGTCGGCCGCCTACCACGCTCACCTCCTCCCCTCGCACTTGCTCCTCGCTCCCGTGCGCCACACTCGACCACCTCCCTCTCCCGTCGTCGCCACCGCTCCGCTCGCCCATGGCTCCTCCCTCTCCTCCCCTCGCGGTCGCTCCTCCGTATCTCCTACTTCCTCCTCCCGGCCCTCTTGCTCACGCATCGCCGCTCCTTCCCTTCGCGGCATCGCTTCCCTTCGGCCGCCCCGCCCCTTCCCTCCGCATGAGCCGCCTCACCACTGCCCCCCACGCCGCCTCGACAGCTCCTCCGCCTCTGCCTGCTACCCTCCTCCCTTCCACTCATGACGCCCGACGGCACGCCCTCCCTTCAGACACGCACTTCGCCGCCCTTCCGTCAGCCTCATGCGCCGTTCCTCCCTTCGGTCAAGCGCCACCCTCCCATCCCTCTCGATTCCTCCTATCTCGCCCCTCCATCGGCCGCCACCTCGCCTCGGTCCCTCCTTCCTTCCTCTCAGCCCACGCCGCTTTGTCTATTCTTACGCGTCACAATGCCGTGGCGGTCGGCGTTAGCATTTCTTCTCAGGCCACACCGGCCACCAAGGATGATGTCCCAGCTGACATCAGACGACAGTCCTACTGCGAGGTTTGATTTCGACCTCTACCATGTACACCGTCTACAATACACAGTTCTACTCATGTTACTGCTATGCTTCATTCCAATTTGTCGGGTTTGTTCTCTCCATATTTAGTTGTTCTGTGCGTTCGTAGGTGACAGGACAGAGGATAAGGCAAAGAGCCCCAGGAACTGGTAGGAGGATGCGAGTCTAGGCTCTGTATTAGTGAGTTTTTTTTTGTGGTCACTATTGTTGGGTTGCTTTACAGATATAATATTTGGGACACACATTGTTGCTATCTTTTAAGATATTGACTTGATTACTTGAGTTGCATCGCAGAATTGACAATGTTTAGGATCTTCAACGTTGTGTAGGTGGCTTACATAGTTTTGATGTCTAACTTTTGTTTCTATTTCTTGCAGATCCTATAGGAGGATGCGAGTCTAGGCTCTGTATTAGTGAGTTTTTTTTGTCACTATTGTTGGGTTGCTTTACAGATATAATGTTTGGGGCACACATTGCTGCTATCTTTTAAGATCTTGACTTCATTACTTGAGTCGCATCACAGAATTGATAGTGTTTAGGATCTACAACGTTGTCTAGGTGGCTTACATAGTTTTTATGTCTTAACTTTTGTTTCTATTTATTGCAGATCCTATATTTCAATTCACACCAGGGCTTGGCAAGGTGAATAGGATACTTTTGTTTTGTTGCCCTTCAGATTTACAATGGGGTTATTATTTGCAAAAGATTTACCATTAAATCCTTTGGTGGCTCACTTCAGCATGTAGTAATAATACCTTGGTACATACTTCTCATGCTATTCAATTTTAAGTGCTGCCTGAATTAAAGTTGTACGACTGAATGTAAACTTTATGATTTATAAAGATAACATTACAGCTATTAGTACCAACAGTACTAGAAATTTCTTGAAAATGAGATTAAAAGGTGTTCAGATACTTCTACTTTGATATATGGATGCATATTAGACATGCACCTCACTGTGACACCGTCGTGTTTCAGTGCAGATCCTATATTTTAATTCACAGCAGGACTTGGCAAGGTGAATGGGATACTTTTGTTTTGTTGTCCTTTAGATTTATAGTGGGGTTATTATTTGCACAAGATTTACCATTAAATCCTTTGGTGCCTCACTTCAGCATGTAGTAATAATACCTTCATACATACTTCCCATGCTATTCAATTTTAAGTGCTGCCTGAATTAACGTTGTTCAGCTAACTGTAAACTTTCTGATTTATAAAGATACCATTACAGCTATTAGTACGAACAGTACTAGATATTTCTTGAAAATGAGATTAAAAGGTGTTCAAATACTTCTACTTTGGTATATGGATGCATATCGGACATACACCTTAACTGTCTATGACACCGTCGTGTTTCAGTGCAGATCCTATATTTCAATTCACAGCAGGGCTTGCCAAGGTGAATGGGATACTTTTGTTTGTTGTCCTTCAGATTTACAATGGAGTTATTATTTGTACAAGATTTACCATTAAATCCTATGGTGCCTCACTTCAGCATGTAGTAATAATACCTTCGTACATACTTCTCATGCTATTCAATTTTAAGTGCTGCCAGAATTAACGTTGTATGTCTAACAGTAAACTTTCTGATTTATAAAGATACCATTACAGCTATTAGTAACAACAGTACTAGATATTTCTTGCAAAAGAGATTAAAACGTGTTAAGATACTTCTACTTTGATATATGGATGCATATCAGACATGCACCTCAATTGTAATTAACACCATCGTGTTTCAATGAGAGCGTCTTATCTGCCCTTTTGCCATTCAGTTTACAGATTTGCTGATACAGATAGTTTATTTCACTGTATGCAACCATAGCTATATTAAATTTTGCTTATATGTTTGTCAAACAATTGCCATGTCTGATGTCCATATGTTACTCATTTACATTTAAACACACATGGGACTCTCTGTTCCGCCCATTCTAAATGGCAATGCATTTCTTTTGCAAAATTCTATTATTATTTGCCTTTTTTTCCTTGGGAGTTTTTATTGATTATGAATTGTTTTTGTTTCTTGCGATCTTATGTTTTAGTCCATAGGAGTGTTTCACAGGATAAAAGGGAGGTATACTGTTGCAGTGAAGCTCTGTTCTGATGTGTTCTGTTCTTTGGTTTCATTAATTGTTTGTGTTTTCTCCTTTGCAAGGGTTTAGTGTGCCGTTTTTTTGTGTTGATGCCTTGCTATTTCCTGTTTGCTACCAGCTCTGTTTAGTAGGACTTATTTGCAACTCAGATATCTCCCTGAGGTTTTACCCCTTCATTACAAATCACGGCTTTGAATGAATTAATTTTGAGCCTCATGGGTCGAGTGATATCTTCACATATTTTCTTCAATTTGGGTACAATTCGTTTCTGGTAAAGTAACTGTCTTCATTTTCTTCAGTTTGGGTACAATTCGTTTCTGGTAAAGTAAATGTCTTCAATTGGTCCGTACGTCTTTTACCTGTGATATTGTAAAATCAATATGACAATGAGTATACAGATTCAGTTCAGAGCTTTATTTTTTAGATATAGATAGCATATGAAATGATTTTTATCGTTGGTTTCCTCTACTGTTTATATACTGATGTTAGATTGTTAACGGATGCTCTGCTATTATTGGGTAAAACTCCTAACTGCAGGTAATGCATTTTTATTTGAGGTTTTTTTAATACAGCTACACGGGGTCACTCATTTCATGCGGTACATGTACAATCTATACCTTTTTATTCTACCTTTTGTGTGTGTGTAATTGAGATAGTCAAGTGTTCGGTGCTGATCTCAATAGAATATGGATTTAGGATGCCTGAATATTGCTTCTTAGATCTTTCCTAGGCTTTTCTAAAGAATGTGGCTACATTCATTTTTCCAGTAACAGATATACTCTTGTCATGATTTTGGTTATGTTGCCTTGCCCCTTTCGAACAGGTAGTGTACAACAAATTTTATGGTTGCAATTTCCCTTCCAAATGTGTTTTAGTTCTAATAGGTTTCAGGTTATGTATATGCAGCAAAATTGCGTCTGTATTACTTCCAATTGTGAAAATAGAAAGAATATGATCCCCATATCCTCTTTTTTTTGTGGTATTGAAGTTCCTGAAATTCAAGGCATATTGTATGTCCTGTTATTACCCAACTTGCTGGGACTATTTATAAAGAAAACTTATGTTTCAGAGATAAGAATATGCGATGTATGCAGTGCTCTTAAACATGCCCAGCTATCTCTATGGCATCTTTTGTCAGTATGGATGTCATACTTTGAATTTCAGTTATTTCATTTGTCACACGCTTGAAGAAATAGAAATAAAACGTTGAATGCGCCAATAGCCACCAGGTTTCTATAATAACATGGCCCGTTTGGCTGCAGAATAACATAATGTCATGTTCATACATGTGCAAGCTGAAATCATCTATTGTCCTCCATATGAAACTCTATTCGCGCGCAGCGTAGCGCGCGAAACCTATCTAGTATGCATTAAGATGCTAAAGAATAATAATTGTTTGGAATTAATGCTCCAAAACATCTCCAGCTTTTAGGGAAATAGGCGCCTCCAAAATTTGAAGAAAAGTTCAGCACAGCCGAACACCAACAGTTTGTTTGGTGTTCAAGCTCATGCTGCATAATTCATACCACCAAAACAAACCATGTAGAATCTCCAATAGTAGATAATCACTAAGAAATGCACAACACTCCTTCCATTCACCTCCCGAGATCACAACATGGAAATATTTACAGACCACAACTCTTTTAGCTCTGAACTGAACAGCTCATGATTCTACCTCAAAATCTTGTGTACATAAAGGAGACAAGTCTTTTTTTACTCAAAGATTTCGAGATGCCGATACACCCAAGGACAACATGGTTGCACTCATTACATCTGAGATAACAGAGTTAACAACTGTTCAAATGCAACTCATATATACAAATGGACCACCACCACCATCAAATATCTTGAAATGCACTGGCTGCTATTTGGCAGAATTGAGTGTACAAGTTCTCGAAATGCATGGCTTATGGCTCACATCATTATTTAGAAAGCATGCGTGTTTCATCACCTGGACTTCACACTTCAATTTTTGTTGCGATGGTGTAGCAACAGCAAGAAGTAAATAGCAGCAGTAGCCTGCAGCAGCATCTTTCATACATCCTGTAGCTAGGAACAACAGCAGCATCAGTAGGTCATAGTTTATACCTAGTACTCAGGTTCATACATGGTTCACAAAAACTGTATTCTGACATTCATAGAAATCATACCTGGGTCATCTGGTAGAGTATTCTGACAGCCAAATACATGATTGTGAGCAGATTTTCAACATTGGCAGACTAAAAAACCTTCAGATTCAGAATTAGAAGTGCAAAGCATGGAAAAAAATTCATCAATCACCTAGATTACAATACAGAAAGAAAAGTACAAAAAATTATCAATAATGACTACAAATTTTTAAGCTTTCTCCTTTTAAGCATCCTCTTGTCCATCTACAATTTATGAATGCCATACATGATTAACAGTAATGACTACAAATTTTTTTTTGAACATGCTAGTTCACAAGGTATTGAATGGTATTGGTTATCACTAGCAAAATAACAAATGCTCATATTGCAAAAAAGAAGCATTAATAAACAAATTATTGAATGGTATTGGTTATCAGTAGCTTGTGTTCATATTGCATCTTATAAATCCATGAATACACTAAAGAGTACAAATTTTTTTGATCATTCCTGTAAACAAGGTGTTCAATGCTATTGGTTATCAGTACCGAAATAACTGATGCTCAAATAGCATAATAGAAGCATGAATAAACATAACAAATTCTTGTGTTCTGAATTAACTCTTATAAATCCAACAAGCAAAATTTTTGCTATCTTGGACATGCAGAAGCACAATAAAAGTGGTATCTACCAATTTTGCCCATAAAAACAAGTGTACCAGCTAGATCCACCCAAAAAAAAAACAATCCAACTACATTATCAGGCCATACTAACAGGCACTACTTCACAGACGGTTCAAAAAGGTCATTACAGATGGTTTCCGGAACCATATGAGTTTATGGATGTAACACCCTGGTTTTTTGAGCTTTTTGAAAATTTTCAAAATAAAAAGAACCATTTGGTTTTGATGAGAGTTCAAAGCTTAACTTGAGATTTTAAGAGAGCTTTAAAGGACTAAATCAAACTTCAACTAAATCAGTTCGGTTTCTTTTAGAGTTTGTTGGGGTTCTTCCTTTTCTTTGTTTGCTCTGTGCTCTCCTTCGGCCTAGTTCTCTCTTTCTTCTTTGGACCACCTCCCTTCATTTGGATCTAAGGGTCCAAACCTCCCTTCGTTTAGATCTGAAGGTCCAAACCTCCC
Source organism: Phyllostachys edulis (assembly GCA_036346405.1). Taxonomy (NCBI): domain Eukaryota; kingdom Viridiplantae; phylum Streptophyta; class Magnoliopsida; order Poales; family Poaceae; genus Phyllostachys; species Phyllostachys edulis. The sequence continues at coordinate 38,828,954 of CM070553.1, forward strand.
TTGTGGTTCGGACCTCCCCCCTGTGTCCAGACCATCCCTTCAGTTTTTACCTCCCCTTGGGTCACGACCACCCCCGAGACGTTCCAAGCTCGGGTTTTTGTTTCAAGCACCCTTGAATTTCGAAATTCAATTCGGGTTGAATTTCTCCCTTCTGGATATCTCTCTCTCGTTTGCCATTCTTTCGTTTTCTATCCATTTGGACCTCCTGTGCCTTTCCTCTCTGTTGTTCCACCTCCCCTTGTTGCATCTTGACCGTCAGGACCTCCCTCGAGTTCATCCTGGCCGTCGAGACCTCCCTTTGATTCCATCTTGACCGTCAGGACCTCCCTCGAGTTCATCTTGGCCGGTGAGACCTCCCTTTGATTCCATATTGACCGTCCGAACCTCCCTCGAGTTCATCCTGGCCGTCGAGACCTCCCTTTGATTCCATCTTGACCGTCAAGATCTCCTTTGAGTTCATCCTGACTATCAGGACCTCCTTTGAGTTCATCCTGACCGTTAGGACCTCCTTTGATCTCATCTTGGCTGTGAGGATCTCCTTTGAGTTCATCTTGACCGTCGAGACCTCCTTTGATTTCCATCTTAACCGTCAAGACCTCTTTTGAGTTCATCTTGACCGTTGAGACCTCCCCTTCTTTCATCTTAACCGTTGGATCCTTCTTTTCGTTCGGACCTCTCCTCCCCTTCACGCGGTTCGAACGTTCCCTAGCGTTGCAGAGTGTCCGATTGAGTTTGGGCGGTCTGATTTGATGAAGCGTTCGGGCGGTCCGAACGTTCGCACCATTTTGGACCACCCGATCGCTATCAGATGGCCCCGCTTTGCTGCGTGTTTCCTCCCTTTCCTTTAGACCTCCTCGTCCTCTGGACTTCCACGTGGTCTTTTTGCGAAGACCACCCTCCTGGTCATGACCACCCTTGTGGTCAGGACCTCCCTCTTGGCCACGGCCTCCCCTTGAGGCCGCGACCTCCTCTCTTTTGTCCTTTAGCCGTGACCTCCCCTTGAGGCCGCGACCTCCTCTCTTTTGTCCTTTAGCCGCGACCTCCCCTTGGAGCCGCAACCTCCTCTCTTTTGTCCTTTAGCCGCGACCTCCCCTTGGAGCCGCGACCTCCTCTTTTGTCATTTTACCGCGACCTCCTCCTTTCGTCGTTTTGCCGTGACCTCCTTTGGTCGGAACTTCCCTGTGGTCTTTTTGCAAAGACCACCCTTACGGTCAAGACCACCTTTGCTGGTCACGACCTCCCCCTTGGTCATGACCACCCTATTGGTTTGACCACCTCACCCATGTAGTTGACTGGTCCCACCTATCAGCTCTGCTCGCCTCCTCCTTCCTTCCGCCACAGAAGTCTTTGCGCAGTAAATGCTGTCACTTCTGTGGTACCTTGTTTTCCCCTTTTTATCATTTCCTTTACCTACCCCATCTTTTATTTCCTTTACCTGCCCCATCTTTTCCTTCTTTTTTCAGGCCATGCCTTATCTTGTCCTTCACCTGCCTATGACTTGTCTCGTCCAGCTCTTTCCGTGCTTGAAGCTTTGCCAAGAAGTCCGTGGAAGCTGCGCTGATGCCTCCTCACCGCCAAGAAGCTGCCGGAGCTCGCGCCACCACCTCGCTACCGAAGGAGTTCGCTGGAGCGCCAACGTCACCTTCAACCGTCGCCGTTGAGCCATCAACCTCCTCCTCCTCCTCCTCCTCAGTCTCTCCCTCTCTCGGCCCTGGTAAGTGCCTCCGTGCCTTGTTCTTTTTCCTTGGTTCCATATTTACATGGCCAAGCGTAGTCGTATTTCTCTTACGACCACGTAGCATAGTCGTAGCCTCCTTGAATTCTTCGTGCGACCACGTTAAGTGGCCGTATCCTTTTTGTATTCTTTGTACGACCACGTCGAGTAGTCGTAGACCTCTCAGGACCTCCTCAGGATCTCTTCCTCAGGACCTCCTCAGAAACCTCCTTTGATCTCTTAGGACCTCCCTTTTGCAAAGACCACCCTCTTGGTCTTTGCTGGTCTTTTGCAAAGACCACCCTCTTGATCGTTGCTAGTCTTTTTGCAAAGACCACCTCCTTGGTCTTTTTGCAAAGACCACCCTCTTCGGTCTTTGCAAGGACCACCCTCTCAGCTGGTCCTCCTCCTAACCCATTGGACCTCCTCCTAAAGAGCCTGTTCCTAGCTCTGCTAGTTCTATTCTTTGTTGTTTGTTTCTAGTTCGGTTGTTCGGAGTTTATTTGGATCTTATTTGGTCATTGTTTGTTTTGCTGCGTTCTCGTGTAGATCGCGTCGCCTCTGGAGAGCCCGAGTTCTGTAAGGAAGTGGACCCGTAAAAGCTTTCGAGCAAGGCAAGTTGCACCCTTGATCATATTGGACCCAGTAATTCAAATTATCTACATTCCGTTTTAAATTATTACTGCATGCTTATTTTAATTCAAGTATTTTAATCCCTGTTTTAACTTTGTAGTTACTCCTAATTCCTTTATGCAACCAATCTTGATTATTGAACTGATCACCCCTTTTCACCGTAGTAAAAGCTAGTTGGTACATTAGTATGAACTAGCCTGGGTTGCAAAATTTATGCTTAGTCCTGCTTAGACCAAAATCTTGATTTGGGAGTTTTGCTGCCAAAAGACCAATGTCGTCAAAAATGCTTTTACCATGGCATTGGGTTGTCATGGAGGTTTGCAAATGTTTTTGAAAAGTAAAGCAAAAGGAAAATGGATTTGGACTTGGGCGACACTGGTTGTTTGGTTGGTGCATGTCAATGCACAGGAATCATGTCATCTGATGCCCAAGGTTGAGGTAGTCGTCCAAGTCAATCAAGGACCGGTCTTCGAGTGTATTTTGCCATGCCTCACCGTGCAACCACATGTCCTGAGTATGGGTAGGGGACCTGGCTGACTAATTTACAAAGTTCCATCGCTGTCGATCCTACTGATGCAGTGGGTAGTCTTTTATGACCTGTCTTTTATGATCTATGTTAGTCCCGCTTGGCGCAAGAGGGGGCCCTTGATCTCTACGGGTTTCTATCCGCAGGGTGGGGCGAAACCTTAGCGAGGGTGGACTGCGGTGGAATGATGCACTGTAAAGGCCTTGTCACGAGCTCTAGACCACTTACCTTCATAAGTGAGTGGTGGCATCGATGGTTGTCAAACAAACTAGAGAAGTCGTGTCATGTGGGTAAAGCTGTACACCTCTACAGAGCGTAAAACTATTCGAATAGCCGTGTCTACGGTCAAGGACATGCTGGCAAAGCTGCTCCAAGTTAGATGTTTGGTTTTGGTTTTCAAATGACTTTGTTAAACTGTTTTGGATCTCTATCCAAATGGGTTGTGGGTAAGGAGTCTTGTGACAGGAGGGTATCCTTCACCACTTGTTAATGAATGTTATCCAAACTGTAAAACTGATTTGAGAAAATGAAATTTAGTTATTGTATAACTGCTTTGGAACTTAGTATTTGTATTTGGAAGAAACTTGGCTTTATGCAAATCAACCATATTAAGCCTTCCTTTAAGATATCCATCTATGCATGTCATTCTGTTATTTGACGGGTGTAACTTGCGAGCACAGTTGTTGTGCTCACTCTTGCTTGATTCATATTTGAGCAGGTGAGGACGTCTTCAAGAAGCTTGCGGTCCAGGACGTCTAGGCTACGACCTCCAGCCGATTGCTTGCGGTGAATCAGGTGGTTCGCTGGTTTTGTCTTCCGCTGTAATTTATTTTGTTGGCTCTTAAGTCTCCCCTTTGTAATCAATTCTGTTGTTAATAAAGCTTGCGCTTGATATATGTTACCATTTTTGTTTGCTGTGAAGAGCTAGCCATTGATCCTTGGGACTAGCTCAGTTCACAGAGAGGACTTGGGGTCATCCCAGGTCTCACAACCTCCTCGGGTGGTGGTCTCTCGACCACCCCTAGGTCGGGTCGTGGCACTTGGAGTCTCCCCGAGCCCACGACCACCCTCGGACCTCTCGAGTGATCTTGATAGACCTCTCGGGAGATCTTGTTAGACCTCTCAAGTGGTTTGAGAGACCTCTCGGGTGGACTTAATGGACCTCTCGGGTGGTCTAGAGGACCTCTTGGTTGGTCCTGAGGGACCTCCCTAGGAAACCTCGGGTCGGTTGTTACAAAGTGGTATCAGAGCATCTTGACTGCAGGTCGTAACCTAGTAGAATGGCCATAGAATTTCAAAACCTATTTTATATAACAAGAAAAGTAATTTGTTGTCTTCTCATCTTGGTCATCTTTCTATTCTTACCTCTTCCCTGGTATTCTCCCTTACCTTATTCTCTCCTCACCATTTTATAAGGTCAAATGGATCCTCTTTTCCTTGAAATCTCTAAAGGACCGAGCCCCTCGTGCTCAAGCGTTGGATGCCCTGGGAAGATTGGAGCAGTTGGTTCAGCCCTGCAAGGCTCTTGGAAGCTACCCTTGTGAGATAACCAGTGCGTTGGAATGCCAAGTTCGGTAGCTTTGAAGGATTATTGATGAGGCTGATTTTGAGAATTAAAGATTTTGAGGATTGCGAATGATTATTAGAAGTCTTGTGAATGCTGGAGTATGTTGGTGGATATGCTATGATTGTGAATGGATTAAAGAGAATCAGAATGGTGGATTGTACAAATTGTGCAAGCAGAAGTTGATCTTGCAAAAAAGTTTTGATGGATCATGAAGGAGATAGGAACCTAAAGTATTGATTCGATTATTAGGATAAATTGGATATTCTCGGATCTTGAGTGGATTGTAGTGCTGATTAGAAGCTTGGAATTGAATATGTGGGTTATACTGGATTTAGGTGGATATGATTGAATAGAGAATTTGGATTTGAAAGGAATCTTGGTTGGATTATAGAGTTATGTCTTGATTAGATTGTGAAATTATATGATTGTTGGATATTGGAAAATATGTTTGAGGGATACCTTGCTGTTTTGGAATTGGTCGAAATATTTGCTGGACAGATGGTGATAAAATAAGTTGGTGGATTGAATTTGATTGCTAGAAGAGTTTTGGGAGATTCTGTAGTGAAGGTTTGTGGATTTTGTGGTCTTTCCAGTTGATTGTGAGATTGATCGAATGATCGGATTCTTCTAATTGGGTGATTCTATGATATGTGGTTTGGTGGATTTTAATAATAATAAGTTGTCGATCTGGTAAAGATGGGAAGTTTGATTCATGGCTTCTGGCTAGCACCCAGCACATGGTTGATCGAGACAAGTGGTTCATAAAGAGAGCCGGATGGAAGGAAGGAAGCATTGTCGTCTCTACCCTCCAAGGACAGCATGCAAGACCTTCTTAAAGACTGGGAATTGAAGATCGTCTCATTAGCCCAACTATATAGCTTTAGTTGCCAAGACTCTTTCTGTGTATTGAGTCGCTTCGCAAGTTTGAGAGTGCTGATCGTTAGAACGTCGCAGTTGTTTGTTCTTCTGGCTAGTTTTTGAGTTGGTTCTTTGCTGGGGTATTGTTTGTTCTATCCCCTCTTTGTCCTCTTTGACTCTTACCTACCCTTGGTCTCCTTCCCTAACCCTCTGGAGCACCCGGCAGATGGTGAATAAAGATGAAAGCAATGCCACCAAAAGCCCCTCGAGTATTATCACAGAAGGAAGCCAACAATGACAAAGAGACATTCCAGAATTTGAATCAGTTTCTCATCACCTGACTCACCGATGCAATGTTAATACAACAATTGGATGCCAACAATATTTCCCCAGCCACTACCCCTGCAACACCTGAAGAGCGCTCCTGCGAAGAGTTATCCAAGGATGAGCCACCGGAAGTCCCTCATAGTGAAGACACAAGCCACTTTCATCCTGTAAGCCGCCACCCATGGAAATATGCTTTCTGCTACCGCTGTGGTGAACCAGGACACCTCGCCCATGGATGCCCCCAAAAAGAAAAGCTAAGACAAGAGGTTTATTGCGCTAGCTGCAATCGCATCGAACACCATTTCAACAAGTGTTCCAGGAGAAAGGAAATCTAGTATCAAGTCTGCTACTGATATGGCAAGGAAGGGCACTTTGTCAAAAAAAATGCCCCTTGCAAGCATCCTTGGCACCACAAGCCATCTCAGCAATGGAAGACAGATCAGAAGAACCTGAGGCATCCCACCAACAGGAAATCAATTGCACAAACCACGAAGGCAAGGATTGTTTGAAGACATCATTGACCTCTGTAGTCTAGCAGTAGTGTGTGACTGATCAAGCCACCTCCAATCAAGCCGAGAAAGAAAGGACCAAGGATTCATCTACCAAGTTATCCCAAGAATCAAAGGAACTGAGTTTCAACAGGATCAGTCCTTTGGCACCCAATCTAGGAATTACCTGTCGTCAACAAGACAAGGGTCATAAGAGAAAAATGATAGATTATGTGCAGAACATTGCAAGAAACTCCAAGACTCGGGTGATGAAACCCCAACCCAACCAAGCGACAGCATTGACCACACTCATGACTCCAAGATCAGCACTTCGACCACCAATGCAGATGATTCTCGACAACAGTGGTAGTCAATCTCAGTAGAGCAAAACATCAACGGCAGAAGTTCAGTGCTTCAGTTGTCGGGATATGGGACATTATGCCAACCGATGCCATAAAAGACGTCCAGCGCTCACCCTGGACAACATTCTAGAAGCCACTCTAATTGCAATGATAACGCCAGCAGTAGAGAGTAAGAACAATAGAAGGATTATGTCACAATTGCAAAATTACAGAAGTTTGGGCTTGCCAATGTCCCAAGAAGCAGCAGAGGATCACCAAGCCATCTTTTGCACCTCCAAGTTACCTGTTCAAGGCCAGCCTCGAAAGAAGCCATCTCATGCCGCAAGTTTCACATGCTTCTACTGCCAAGAGTTAGGACATTACACCAATAAATGTCCAAAGAAACAGCGGGCAGTCAATTCAGCCATCAAGCGTCAACCCCAGTTGAAGACCCTGCACCGCCTAGCTCCTACTAATAAAGAGACTTATCATAGACGGTGGCGTCGAGGTGGGGACGGGAACGGACGATAGTAAGTGCGCTGGAGAGCGATGAGTTAGGGTGGGCGCAAACCCTAGCAGCGCTGGGGAGTGACGAGATAGGGTTGGCACAAACCCTAGCAGCCGGCTGAGCTCCTACTAATAAAGAGACTTATCATAGACGGTTCTATTATGGAACTGTCAGTGATAGTTATCACAGACGGTTCTATTATGGAACCGTCTGTGAAATGGTTTTTCTCAAGTATATTATCTTGTGTATACACCAACATGACATGAAGAAATTACATGTTTATATGTCAATTTTGTCATTTAAATACTGCTGAAAATTTGCTTTAACTATACATAATAATAATAATAATAATAATAATAATAATAATTCAACATATAATTAATATAGTAACTTCACCTCCAAACTAGATTTTTTTTTTCATTTTGGCATTTTCATATGGCCAAACAAATGGGCTATCGCTTCTTACAAAGATTAAAAAAAAGTAGAAACCTATAAATAAACAAAGTTTTTCTAGTGGCGGAGGTAGGCTACTATCTCCGTCTTCAATACTTCGTAGGCGTTGGCGTCGACATCGGACGGTTCATGACTGAACAAAGCCTGAAATGCGTCCACCCGCTGACGCGCTCATTCAAGTGTCTCCCGAAGACCCTTGGACTGTTGAACCAAGAAGAATTGAGCCCATAGGCTCTCTTCCCTTGCTTGAGGGGTCTTTGCCTAGTCGACTCGGTCGCCCGCCGTCTCGATTAAGCAGTCCAAGTCACGGCAAGCCTCCTAGAGACGTGCAACGTCATTGTAGAGGACCACGTGAATGACACGGTAAACTCGCCGAAAGTGGGAGATCACTCGGAAGACGCGGCGAAGGAGGATGTCAAGTCGGTAGAAGGTGGCCGTCACCTGCTCCGGCAAATTCTCAGAGAGAGGAGTGAAACACTGTTGAAACATTGTTCTTCCACAGCATCTGCCAACGTACGGCCGGAGAGTTGCTTGTACAGTATGGCCAGGTAGTCCATCAATGCCAGCGATAATGAAACAGAAGAGGTAGCCATTTCTGTTTTTTTATAAGTACTAGAGTTATATGTGGGGATAATAATCATCTTCGATGGCGGATGATCTTTTTTATAAAACAAGGAATAAATTCGGAGCGTGAGACGAAGAGACGCATCAGGGAGCCGAAGTGGCATTGATGCGACAAAGAGACGCATCGGCGACGAAGTGTGAGTACCCGGGGTATTTAACTTGTAATACTTAACCATCCATTGGTCCTAACATTACAAACCAAATATCCCGCCCTCGATGTATTGTATACCTCCCAGGAGCGGTATACACACACCGTTCACAAAATAATATCAATATCAATTCCATACAACAATAGATCATTACCGAAGTCACAAAAGGTTACAATAAAGTCATAACATCTCCAGTTTCATACATACGACCGACCGACCAAATAGCATAAATAAAAGTACTAAGAGTGCAGCGGAAACATAGCCATAAGATGGCACCAAAAGAAAAACCGACCGGTGTGCCCTTACCCACAAGGCAACCTGATCAAAAATTCCAAGCTAGTCGTCGTCCTGAATGAAGTCGGTCTCGCAATAGTTGATCCCTTGGGGATCAACCTCCTCTGAAATTGCAGCAAGCAGGTTGAGTACAATTGTACCCGCAAGTCTTACAAGTAAAAGAATATTTAGATGCATTCATGTATCAAAGGAAGGTTGCTACACTTGGCAATTTTCAGCATAAAGCAACATTTGATTTAAAGTACAAGTAATAGATTGAAATGGCAAGTAAACAAACATTTTTAATAACTTTCAATAACAGCGGATAAACAATATTAGACAACATCTAAACAACATAAGGTGGCTGCCCTGCAGTTCACAAACATAGCATGAGACCATTCTCAATACCACCCGAACAAGTTTTTACATTAAAATTCCAAAACGTTAAGTCTAACTCCTGCAAATCCAATCCCAAGCGTGTCCATAACCTATGACGAGGCTATTCGAATAGTTCATACCCTGCAGGGGTGTACCAATGTACCCACACGCCAGACCGCCTCTTTTGCCACCAGATAAAGCACACTTCCGTAGGTATGCCGGCAAGGCTAAGTCCTACGAGACGTTTCCGATATTGTGTATTAACTACGAGTCGCCCATATGGGAATGGAAACCCCCATACGTTGTGACGGAGTCTTCAGCAGAGAGAGAACTTACCGATGCTCCTCGGGGTAGGGAACTTGGACTTAATACCAAAACCCATCCCGTCACGCCCAACACACACATGGAATAAATCTGTGGATATCATGGGGATATGCCCATGATCTTAGGATGATGAAACAATTGGCAATGTGGCTTTTGGTTTGAAGTTTCGTGTTTTCGATAAAGTTTCAGTTCTGTCAGGTCAGCAGCGATCTGACCGGCTTTTGTGCTGATTGTTGATATAAGTGGTGATTTGATTTTGGGATAGGTCATATCCATATTTGTTAATGCATATGTGTTGCATATTGCATGTTTTGGCTAACGTGGGTCAAGTTGTGAAGAACTTGTTCCCGGATTCGTGTTGCTTGTCTATTGCTTTGTGTGGCTTGCAGGTCAATGACGGTCAACGACGAGGAGGATCAGGACTAAGCTTGGAGAGCTGAGGTCCAGAACGATCAAGGATGCCGGGTGAGGTCAAGTGACTCAAGCGTGGCGCAGAATGGACAAGGATGACCGAATGGGCAGTTCGGTGCGATTGGTTGGATCAAGTGGCGCGGGAGTCGTTGCAAGTGCTCAGTGGTGCCGGTGGGATCCGGACGGGAGAGACTTGACGACATGGAGCCGTTGATCAACCTACACGTGGCGAAGCAGGCGATTGCTTCAGGATCTGTGGACTCGGTCTTTTGGAAAAGATCGAGAAGGGGTATTTTGGTAATTTTACCAAATACCATCTTGGTGACCTTTTGACTAAGCCGCGGCGCGGGTCGGCGCATGGTGAAGTGGTTTAGATCATTCGACGATGAAGACGACGCTTTGAGATGCGTGCGTGTGTGTTCCGTTGTTGTTAGGCCTTAACAGAAGCCCATTTGGTTTTTAGGGTTTGTTGTTGCCCTATAAAAGGAACTGTAGATGGGTCATTTAGGGTTGCTGCTGGTGAATGGGGCTACTGAGCTGAAAAAAAGGAGCCGGGGGGCGTTTTTGGAGCTGGTGGCTGCGCCCCCAAAATTGCAGACTTGTAGAGCCCTAGGCGGCGGCGTGTATCCAGAAGAAAAGCAAAGCCCTGTGCGGCACCTTCTTTGATTTTCTTTTTGCTCAGCTGCAGTTTCTCCTAATCTTGCTTGTCAGATCTGCAAGCTTGTCTTGCGCATGTGAAGTGCCCGTGGAAAATCAGGAGACCTGGTAACTGCTCATTGATGTGATTGAGGTTGATTTTGTTTATCCTTGGCTGCAATTTTTCTTGTTCTTTCCTTGAGTTTGTCCCTCAAAATCCGGATCTGTGCGGTGGCCTCTGCCGCTGGAAAAATTGATGCGCCTGTTGGCCCGTGAAAACCGGTGCAGAGCAGCGAGCTATGCGCCCGCAGAAATCAAAGTTTGGCAGCGGCGGCCTGTGCGTCTGGTAAAAATCGTGGCTGTGGCGGCGCCCTATTTCTCCTCTGCATAGATACTGTGTGCTGCTGTTTCTTTGTTGCGATTGGTCTGTGAGTGATTTCGCCTTGTAAGTCCGGCATAGAGAGAAATGGATGTTTTGTGCGACGGCGCTGCCCGAAAAATCCGGAAAAAAAAACGCGCAGTTCTTGAGAAAAGAAGAGAGCTTGGCGGCGGCTTGATGGTCTGACTGCTTTTTGACCCAAAGTCATTTTAAAGCTTTGAATGCAGTTTTGTTTATGGTTTTAATTGGTTCAGTAGCTGCCTTAAATGATCCGACTGTTTTATTTTTGCTGGGTCTGTCAGCTTCTTATGATTTGGTGCAGCACTAGTGATCATCTTTTTGCTCTGAGTTTTGATCTGCTTAATTGCTTAGACTGCAGCCTCCTGTGCTTGCTGTCGGTTTGGTCTGTTGTGAACTGATGCAACTTATGTTAACTGGCACTAGAATGGCTTTTGAGCAGAAGTGCATGTATACTGATCTTTACCAGATTCTAGTTGCTACACAGGAAAGCTTAAGGATTTCCATCTATCATTGATGTGACTAATCTTTTGTTTATTGTTACTGTGACCTAATCTGCTTAGTCTTTTTATTAGCTTGGGCTTTCATCTTGTTTGACCGAATCTCATTTCTTTGTGGGTGTGCGTAAGGTCTTGAGATGTTTGTAGTCTTGAGCTTTGGGGTTTGATCGGATTCAACACGTGTCATCACCGTGCTCAGATACGATCTTCATAGCTTTTATAGCTATTGGAGTGAAAGTAGTGTTGAGTTCGATCGAGGTGAAAATTAGAGAAAGCGTCTATTCACCCCCTCTAGTCGCCTTTCCGGTCCTACAAAATCCTTTTTCAACACAACACACACAACCTCCTGCGACCCAGAGCTAACACACGCCAAAATACTAAGTCAAGAGAGGTTCCATATGCCTCTCATGTGGTTAGCACGCAATTATGCTTGGTTTTGGTGAAACAAGATGTTCGGTCCTTGTTGACCTAGGCAAGACATTCACACACGCGATATCACACCATCCAACCACTTGCCCAAGTCTAAATCATTTCATTTACACTTTAAGTTTTCAAAGTAATATAGCACAAGGTGCTGGACATAGTGTAATAAAATGATTTGTGTGATCAAAGTTATCGACTAAGTCGATAACCGCCCAATTCTATCGAAAGCTAAGCATGACTAAGCATCAATTCGCATAAACATGTATAGACTCTATAACATCCACCGAGCACTAACATCGGTGAAATAATAACTTAGGTTAGTGGCAAGGATAAACATTTGTTCGCAACTCATGCATCTACTAGGAATAACTACCTCTAATGAAAAATAATCATTCAAGTAGAACATGCATACATACAAGTCGAAAACAAGATATTCAGAACTAAAGTAATAGGATCAATATGATCAAAGGGGCTGCTTGCACGGTTGAAGATAACCTTCTTGCTGCGTGGAGGATCACAATTCAGTTCGCTTCGGATCTTCGTAATCTAACGTTCAATACGAAAAGCCAATAAGAACACGTAACACCAAATATAACAAAAAAATTCAAATTTATCCAAAAACCATGAAAAATTCACAGTGGGTAGATCATAATTTTATATGAATTTAGGTGAAAGAATTTTTTTCCATTTGGATTTATTATGTGAGAGTTATAGTAGTTTGAAACTCGATTTGTAAAAATCAATTTAATTCTCCTCGTTTCTCGCTCACCTAAATGAAATATTTGGTGAAATTTTGCAGAGTAGTGGTGGATACAAGGATTACATAGGTAAATAGAGAATAATATTATAAGACCAAAATAACTGAGTTTATTTTATTTGGAGTTTTTATGATTTAGTTATGAATTTTCAAAGTTAACAGCAATTTATAGTGTAAAAATAATTTATTTTTGGATCACTTCCCACAAACTATATTTTCTATGACAGTGATAATATTGAAACCTATTTGAAAACAAAGTTCACTTGAAATGAAAATTATCAAAATTGGTTCCATTGTGTTTGGAGTTAAAATGAATTAGTTATGCATTTTTGGAAGTTAATACAATTTTCAGTTTACAAATAATTCATTTCGGAATTTATAAAGGCATTAAAGACTTTTCTTACTGAGCGAGAGCTAGCCACAGAGGATGACGTGTGGGGTCCAAAGAATAGTGCTCTTTTTTATTTTTTACTTCCGAATAAAAATGTACTGACAGGTGGGGTCCACTGTCATACTCACGGTTCATAGAATAGTGTATAGACTAAAGCCTATGCACCCAGTTCATGGTCCATGGACCAAAACATGCACTTAACTACAATCGGGCCCGCTTGTCAGCCAGTCATTAGTGCATTTAAACCAGATTTCCCGACAATTATCTCGCATTAACGATTAACCATCGTGACTTAACTCCTAATGACGAGCTACAGGGACGATCGGAACACGCCACGCGCTCGGCGCGCCATGAGATTGCTTGCCGGCCATCGGCCAAGGCCATGTGTCCTGGCGGTGCGTATGGAGGCGAAAATGGACTCCTGCGACTCACCATCCTAAGGGTAGACGGAGCTTGGCGGAGGTGGATCAGGCACCACTGGCGGCGGCGAGAAGCGGCTACTGACCACAAGCGGCTTAAGCGAAACGGGGACGCACTACAAGAATTAACGAGTGCATGAGCTACTAAGGAGCCCTAGGAGGCTTACCAGAGGGAAATGAAGACCGAAGGAGGCTCGGTGAAGGTTTGCCCACGACAATGGCGGCGGCGGCGGAGGGCTTCCCGTGGAGGAGACAAATTGCAAGATGAGGCCAACAAAGAAAGGTTGGGGAAGCTTCCGTGAGTGGTGTAGATGGTGTAGGCGCAAGGAATCGAAAAACAACTCACCCGATTGCCTAAGGATGGGGAATAGTGTCTTCGGCTGACACTTGGGCAAAAGCCAAATTAACAAACTCCTACGAATGCATTGATGGAATTAGATGAGGGGAAATGTGGCTTATACCCCATGGCCCAATGTGACACACAAAGAAATGGAAAGGAGCTCACCGAGGTGAACTTGGCATGATGAAGACCTTCGGTGCACGCTCTGAGTCCGCCGAAGGCACGATTACGGTCTCGGAGCTACAGACAATTACAAAGGCTTGAGTTAGCTCAAATGGGAAAGGTAATGAGCGTAGAGGAGAGGGGAAGCATTGGACTAAGGCTTACCCAAGTATGGAGCATGCACAAGCGCCCTCCTCCTCTCGGCTGCGAGGAGAAGTGAGGCAAAAGGAGGAGCAGGAGCGGGGTTTAAGCCCAGGAATTGACGAGGATGGGAGCCGCGCGAGGTGGTGAAGGTCCAGGAGTGGTCAGCTAGGGCGGTGGAGTGATGGAGTCGCTGGCACAAGGGCAGAGCGCGACAGAAGCGCGCGGGCGTGGCGCCGGGCTTCGCCGAGGAAGAAGACGATGGCGCCTGAAGGACCGCATGGCGAGACAATGAGCGAACGGTGCAAAGCGAGTTGGAGTGGTTTGACACGGACTGTTGGATCTTGATCGAACGGTCGATGATAAGCGTGAATGTTCAGACTGGCCGAACGGTTGCATGATCTGGGCCGTTGATTTCCAATCGGACGGCTCAAAATGAGTGAGAGGTTTGGACTATCCAAAAGGTCATGAGATCTGGATCGTTGAGCTTGGATCGGACGGTCTGCATGCGACGGTGCAGTTAGGGGGTTAGACCGAGTCGCTTCGTCGAGTCGGACTCGAGCCAGACTTGGGTTCGGGCCCGAGGAATAGTGTAGGGTTTGACTGGTTTGAAATTCAATTGATTCTAGTTTGACCAGGCTATAAAATATAGCAAATAAATTTCAAAAATTCTAAAATTTTTAAGGGAGGTTCCTGGAATGACCTAATCGCTTATTTTAAATTCAAATCTACAATAGGTTATTGAATTAATTTTGAATTTTCTGTGGATTGATTTTAGCTCCAAAAATTTGGGGAAAATTATATTTATTCAAGATAAATATTATAAGATTTAAATAAATTATTTCCAAAGTTTTACTTGAAGTAAATTCTTCCCAAATATTATTTTAGGTGCATGTTCTTGATGCTTAACTTTTGATTTTCTTGGTTTGACTGGCTGTTTTAAAATAGCAAATAATTTCTAAAAATTGTGAAATTTTTAGGGTGAGTCTCTAGTATCTTCCAGAACTTAGGAAAAATATTTCCAGGCACTGTTCAATTTCGAACATGCAAATCAATGAGAATCAAATATCCTCCAAGAATTCCAGAAAATTCAGACAAGTATAACAGAGCACATATAATCCAATTAAAATATTCCCAACTTTGGGTCCTACTAAAATTTCAAAAGAGAATTTTAGTTTGTAACTCTGAGATAACGAAAGTATAGTTTCGAGTTTGAAAATAAGAATGCTTTTGAAATTACATCAGGCATTATAGGGGCCTTAGGGGTTTTACTATGCTTAAGTTGAATTTCCCAAAATAGCATTCCCACACTTGGAACCTCTTAAGTCTTGCTTCAATTTCAAATTAGGCTTTTGAATGGGAGAAAGAGTATTGGATTACTAGGTTTCAATCGAGTCTTCATAATCAAAGGATTTTCTACATAGGGTTTTATACCCTACTCTGAACTAAGTTTTCAAATTCTTGACAACTTTTATTTTGTTTTAGAAATTTCATTTCTAGGTTTTGGAAAACCAGGTTGAAACCTATTTGCTTTGCAACAAAAAGTTTTAAAAAGGTCCAAAATGTCATAAATACACAGTAATTGCTTACCTAATCCAACCTAGGGATTTTGGGCTGTTACACGAAGAAATTGATCATCGGGCTTCAACTGGGAGCTGTAGTGATATTATCACAGATGGTTATTGTTAAGAACCGTCTGTGAGGTTTCACAGACGGTTGTTTATTGAAAACCGTCTTTGATATGTAGAATTATCACAGACGGTTATTGTTAATAACCGTCTGTGATACTTCACAGACGGTTTTAGTTATGAACCATCTGTAATATTACCTCTTCACAGACGGTTTTTAGCGCAACCAGTAACATAGACGGTCTCTAAACCAAAACCGTCTGTGATTGCATGCAATACAGACGGTTTTGGTCAACCGTCTGTGATGAGGCGTCCAGAATTAGCCTTTTTGTAGTAGTGAGGGGAGATTTGGGATTTGGGATCTATACCTTCGGAAGGAGTAGTCGGGTCAGATCCAAGGTGGGAGGAAGACCGGGTTGATCACCGAATGAAATTGACCGCAAGCTCAGATCTTACCACCGTCGTCGCCCTTGCCAGCGTCGAATCCAGCATTAAATCCACACCATCGGAGACGAGGAAGACATGCGGGGAATGGGTGGCGGCGGTGTAACAGCCTTAGTTTTAATGAACAATAATAAAATGCTTTTCATAACATTTCTGGTCATTTTTAAAACATGTGCATTTTGTTACAATTTAAAAACTCCAATTCAACCCAAACTTGAGACTTGTTTTGAAGCTTCAAAAGAAAATACAAGTCAATGCTTGTATTGAGACCGGGGAAGTATTTTTATCAAACACTAGAAAAATTATCTTGAATAAAAATATTTTAATCAAATTTTTAGAGATTATTTTGACCTTTTGAAAAATCTTTGTTCTCTATTTAAACCTCTTCGGTCAAAGTATTTAATTAAGTATTTTAAAATGAGAACAGTGGTTTTCAAAATTTATGTGGGACATATATCATCCCAGTAGCTTCTCTGAAAATTTTCATATTTTTATAAATTTATTTGGTATTTTTAAACCTCCGGTCAAACTTTTGAATTTCAATTCTTGGGTCTGGTCAACTTTAGACCCAACCCTAGACTTTTGGCACTATAGCGACTCGAACCACATTGGTTTAGTCCAAACTCGTCTTTGTTGGATCGCTCGATCACGTTAGGGCTCAGTCCCAACCTCTAGCGAACGTGAGCCGTCTGATCTCTAAGCAAACGAACGAGATGCGTTATGCTGTTCGGACCATCTGAACAAACCACACAATCTCCACCGTAGATTTCCTAATGGACCATCCAAATCTATTGGGCTGTTCGGACCATCCGAACGTCCCATGCGATCTACACAGTCCATATTCAATACAACCGTGCCATCTCAATTTGGTTTAAACCAAAGCGCGCGCGCCATTGGATTCAAAATCAACAGCCAGGATTAATTGGGTTGTTCGGACCGTCCGAACGCGCCGTGATTGTGTGCCTTTGTATTCAAAATCAAGCGCCTGGATCAATTGGGCCGTTTGGACCGTCCGAACAACCCATTGAACTCCACTGTTAAAATCAGATCCAACGAAGCTGTTGTTTTCATTTGAAACTCAAAGGCGCGCATCTCTTTCTTGGCCAGTGGATTTTGATCGTACGGTTAAAATGAGTTGGGTCGTTCGGACCGTTCGAACGTCCCAATCAATCTGAGCCATTCGTTTGCGATTGGACCATCCTCAATTGTTTGAGTTCGCTGTGTTGTTTCTCGCTGGAACTGACAGTTTTGGCCCACATGTCAGTGACTCCACTTCACCTCCTCAGCGCCATTTCGCCAGCTCCGAGCTCAACGATGGCGAGGTGGCGTTGCGTCGCACTTGTTGCAGCACGCAAACGCCACTTGGAACCATTTCGCTGCCATTATCGCCACTCATCAGTTTCCTTGTCTTCTCCGGCGAAGTGGATATAAAAACCCTCATTTTCGTTCTCTGCCATTTTGATGCCGCACTGAGTTCCTTCCTCATCTCTGGTGTATCCTCTCTTTCTCACACCTTTGTTCATCTCTTTCAATGCCTGTTCATCCTGTTAATGGAAGTTGTTGGCATTGTTTGTAGATTAGGAGAGCAGGGTTGCTTTTTGGAACGTCCAGAGCGCGCACCGAATGCCAGCTTTGTGTTAATCTCATTCACGGTAATTTCTTGGCAGATCTCTTCATGTCATATCGTGTTATTGGATCTAGGGAGCAAAACCCCTTAGTTAATTTTACCTTTGGTCAAACAGGTTGTTTGAATTTTGAGAATCTCCTGTTTTCGGCCAAATCGACCCGTTCGTCTCCATCTCTGGTGTGGTGAGCTTTATCTCAATTCCTTTCAGCAATACCCTCACCTAGGCCTTTTAAAGCCAGTTCAACCATTCACTGGTGATCTTTTTGTCCAGGATTTCATATCTATTTCTGGATCATCTTGTCTCTTTTCGGTCTTTCATATCGTCGGTGAGCTTTAGAGCTTCTTCGACCACCATCCAAGCTCAGGTAGCTCCCTTGTGAACCCTAGTAGCTCGAGTGAGCGCTATTTTGTTCATTGTGTGTTCAAATCGACAAAGATCTCAATCCTAGCTGTTCTATTGTTGTCGGACAGCCAACAACACTGTAGCAGACCTTTAGCCTTTAATCCTGTTCGGGTTAGAGCTAGTAAGTGTTAATTTGTGTTATTACCTTTGCTAAGATAGTTTATAGCTTAAGCATTTTGTTAGTTTGCACATCAGTACTTTGATCATGCATCTTTTCAGCTTTTTGTTCTCTGTTATGTTTCTGGATGTTCATTTGCTATTTTTCTAATTAGGATCTGGTTTAACTAACGCGAGTGAGCATATTCCTGATCAATCTGAGAGTGAACAAGTGGTTTATTACCAACGCAAGCATCCTTTTGCACCATGTTGATCCCAGTTTTGATAATTAAGTGTTTTGAAATGCAGTGATAACTGTTGCATGCTATTTTTGAAGTACCAGTACTTTGTGAACTAGCTAGTTATACCCAATCTTTGTGGCTTATCCTTAATCAAACTCGTACACTTATGCTTAAGATAGAATCTGGTGTCAGTATGTTTGATTATTTTAGACTTTGCTTAGCCTCGCAAGTCTGTAGAACGTTAGTTGTTGTAAGAATAATTCATCCCTCCTTAATCTGGGGCCCCCCTTTGCTGGAGACATGCGTGCAGACCCAAGAAATACTGTTGAGATCGTAAAAGACTGTAATACCCCTCACTTGTACTCATAGTGTGGCTATACCCCAAGGGGTATTTTGGTCATTTGTACAGGCTTGGGAGCCTATAAATACCCCATGTATCCCTCCTTTCAAGGGGATGGCTCTCTTGAGCAATAAAGCAGCCTATTAAAACTGGTGAGCCCTGGGGCTCCCTCTCCGGAGGTAACCCCGATGGCTCACCGACAGGAGTAGGGCGGTCCTCTCGACCCCGAACTCAGATAAATCCTCGTGTTATTTTTTACCCTCGTGGACGACGGCCCTTCAGACGGCCGACGTCCACCCCCTCACTCGTGTTTGGTTTTTACACCTACAACATTGGCGCCGACCGTGGGGACGTAGCTAATCTATGAAAGGCTATGTCTCCTACCAAAAAATACTCTAAGTCCACGAAACCTCCTCCGGCTCCGGAGGGCAATGATTTCATGGACGACCCATCCTCTCTTTGAAGGAGCCCCAGCCGAGCACCCTCGTCGGAGATCAGGGCCATCCACCTCGAGATGGTAACGTCCTACATGCCCTGGGGCTCCCATGCGCACCTCCTCCTTTGTGCGAGTCAATGCGAGGCCCAGCCAAGGGCGAGCAGTTCAAGGCACCCTCACAGCCAGAAGGCTAAGGATTCTGAGGCCAACCGTCACCCTCAGGATGCATGATGTCCATACGACACGAGCAATGAAGGCTCGCTACGAGGGCTGCCCCCTAACGCGCTACTGTTAGGGGGTAGTCCCGACATATAACTCTCGTATGGGCTCTCAAGACACTTTGCCTCCAAGAGATTTCACCCTCATGGTGCGTAGGGCGTACGACCTCCGTGGTCTCCCCTAGCAAAAGTCCATGGTGGCTTGGGCGTCCGCCGCCTCCACCATGGCGGCTCGTGTCCTACCGGACCTAGGGCATGAGCGACCACCCTCGTGGCGCGAGGGCGACAACCTCCGCGGTCTCCCCTAGCAAAAGTCCATGGTGGCTTGGGCGTCCGCCGCCTCCACCATGGCGGCTCGTGTCCTACCGGACCTAGGGCATGAGCGACCACCCTCGTGGTGCGTAGGGCGTACGACCTCCGCGGTCTCCCCTAGCAAAAGTCCATGGTGGCTTGGGCGTCCGCCGCCTCCACCATGGCGGCTCGTGTCCTACCGGACCTAGGGCATGAACGACCACCCTCGTGGTGCGTAGGGTGTACGATCTCCGTGATCCCCCCCAACAAAAGTCCATGGTGGCTTGGGCGTCCGTCGCCTCCACCATGGCGGCTCAGGTCCCATCGCCCTAGGGCATGAGCGACCACCTCGTGGTGCGTAGGGCGTACGACCTCCGCGGTCCCCCCTAACAAAAGTCCATGGTGGCTTGGGCGTCCATCGCCTCCACCATGGCGGTTCGTGTCCTATTGGCCCTAGGTCATGAGCGACCACCCTCGTGGTACATAGGGCGTACGACCTCCGCGGTCTCCCCTAGAAAAAGTCCATGGTGGCTTGGGCGTCCGTGGCCTCCACCATGACGGCTCGTGTCCTACTAGACCTAGGGCATGAGCGACAACTTTGGTCCAGTACCAAGTTGATGGATGTGCTGAGGACTCGTCCCCCTTAGACTCTAGGCCACGCGCCGAACGACCTCCGGGTCCCCGCGTGCCTAGCTCCATTGCTTCGTAAGGGTTAACCATTCTCATGCATTCCCGATCATCACAAAAAACCCACCAACGGGGTAAAAGGGCTTCATCACCCTCATAGTCCGGTGCCCCACGATTTAGCCTCGTGGGCACCACCGGTGTGCCCGTGACTTACTGTCAGATGCCCATGAGTTAGCCTCATGGGCACCTCCAAGTCCACTGGGGGGCTACCATCCCTAGTGGCCATTCGGTGCCCCACGACTTAGTCTCGTGGACGCCCCTCCGATGTGCCTATGATTTAGTGTTGTGGGCACACCTTCAAGATACACATGAGTTAGCCTCATGGGTGCCTCCAAGTCCACTGGGGGGCTACCACCCCTATGGGCCATTGGGTGCCTCACGACTTAGTCTCATGGCCACCCTTTGATATGTCCATGACTTCGCCTCATTGGCACTCGAATCATGTACCGTCGACTTGGCTCGAATATTGATCAAGGACCATCATGCTCGCATAAGGCTATCACCTCGGGGATCTTAGTATCGAAAGTGATGGGACTCTACTAGTCCCTCGGCAACACTTCGATCAATGCTCATGTCAAATGAATGTTATCTTGCTACAAGAAATAAGTGTTGATCATTCTCTTTTCCTTGAGACGCTTCGTGTTATCTACATCGCAACGCTTTAGCTCGAACCGCGACCATTCTGAGGAGTTCTACTTCGACAACTCTCATCAAGCCACGGGGCAAGAGGAGGACAACTTCGCCTACTTAGGCTCCGCTTCGACGCACCGCCGGCCTCGAAGGCTATGCCTCGGCTCGGCGGCCTCGCGTCCAAGACTTCGCCTACATAGGCTTCCCTTCGATGCACCGGCGGCCTCGAAGGCTATGCCTCGGCTTGGCGGCCTCGCGTCCAAGACTTCGCCTACATTGGCTCCGCTTCGACGCACCGTCGACGTCGAAGGCTATGCCTCGGCTCGGCGGCCTCGTGTCCAAGACTTCGTCTACATAGGCTTCGCTTCGACGCACCGCCGGCTTCGAAGGCTATGCCTTGGCTCGGCAGCCTCGCGTCTAAGACTCCATGACTTCGCTTACATAGGCTTCGTTTCGACGCACCGCCGCCTCGTAGGCTATGCCTTGGCTCGGCGGCCTCGCGTCCAAGACTTCGCCTACATAGGCTTCGCTTTGACGCACCGTCAGCCTCGAAGGCTATGCCTCGGCTTGGTGGCCTCGCGTCCAAGACTTCGCCTACAAAGGCTTCGCTCCAACATGCCTTCCACCTCGAAGGCTATCCCTCGACAGGGCGGGTCTGCGTTCACGACCGTCTACACAAAGCCAGACCGATGCGCCACCCGCTTAGAAGGTCAGGCCGGTGGGCTGGTCTTATGCCTATGACTTTGCTCAAGACAGCTTCGCTTGGATGCACCCCGCCGAGGGTTGTGCCTCGATGGGGTGCCTCAAAGATTCAAGATTTCATCTTCGAGGATGGAGCAACAAAACCACCCCACACGAAGGGCCAACGAAGCGCGCCAATTTAGTACCGCCTCACGTGGAACACTCACACGATATGGAGTACAAAATAAGATAAGTCTTTGGGCACCCACGCACTCACCAAGCCAAAATTGGCTAAGTCACGGGTGCCCTTAAGATATTCCTCACTCTCGTGCCTCATGCTGCAAGACCGAGCCGACTTGGCAAAACCTCGAGTGCCTGCATTCCCGTCAAGCTGGAATTCGGCCAAGTCCTTGGCCAAGCATATTCATCAACAAGATACAAGACCTCGGCATTCTTCTTTACCCCTCGGGCGTCCTTGCAGGCACCCAAGGGACAGGGGGGCTACACTGTTAAGGAATCCAACCACCTCCCGTTGAAAATGATCTATACTTCGACGAGTCTGCAAAAGGGGCGGGTGTGAGCCCCTTGCCTCGGGCGCTTGGGCCACCAACCCACTAGAAGTGGTTTGAGGCCTATTGGATACTCGCACACTACACGCACGTGTTACGCAGACATCCTTGACTATACCCCGTGCCCCATGCCCTCGGGGCCTCAAGGCCTCGGGACCCTCGCACCCTCATGCGCCCTCGTGCCCTCGGGGCCTCGCACCCTTCGTGCCCTCGAGGCCTCGCACCCTCGGGACCCTCGGAGCCTCGTGCCCTCGGGGCCTCGGGACCCTCGAAGCCTTGTGCGCCCTCGTGCCCTCGAGGTCTCTAGGCCTCGGGACCCTCGAAGCCTCATGCCCTCGAGGCCTCGAAGCCTCGCACCCTCGCACCCTCAAAGCCTCAGACCATCATGCACCTCGTGCCCCTCGTGCCCTCGAGGCCTCGGGGCCTCGGGACCCTTGCACCCTCGTGCCCCTCGTGCCCTCGAGGCCTCGGGGCCTCGGGACCTCAGACCCTCGTGCGCCTCGTGCCCTCGTGGCCTCACACCCTCAGGCCCTCGAGGCCTCGCACCCTCGTGTGCCCTCGGGGCCTCGGGGCCAGCCCTCGGGGCCTCGGGACCTCGAGCTCTACCGCCCTCAGACCGTACCCTCGCAGCGTCAAGCCCGTTCTACTTATAGACATACCGATGCTTCTTTGAAGCGGCCAAGTCATGCACAAGAACAGTCTATGCGGATTATGAGCATGAGTACAAAAGCCGGCTTACTGTGTTTGCGAACAGGTTTCAACCAATGATGGTACACACAGTTCGAGTCTATAATCCTCAAAAACAAGTGCTATGGCATTGTGGAGTTCAACCCAAAGAAGTGCCACAAGAAGTTGCACCGCAAGAAGCTCGAATCCTTGGGCATACTGTGCGTGCACGCATCAAGGTCCTCAACAACATCCTTACCTCCCATCACAAGACATACCGAGGAGGTGGACGAAATCTTGAAAGGACGAGCAGTGCCGTTAGACATGGACCGCCAAGCCAGCGCCTAAACTTACGCCCGGCCAGGCTACCACAAGCCTGCTTTTGCCTTTTCGCGACGCCATGCGGCAGCCTCCATGAGCCTCGCCTGCTGACCACCCAATGGCCGAAGGACCCTTGCGCCCGCAGCGCCTGCGCTGCGCCTGCTTCACCGCGCCCTCGGCGCCCTGCGCCGACGCTCGCCTTGGCCGACACGCCCCTCATGGCCGACGAGCCTCGCGGCCACCACGCCACAGGTTTTATGCCCGCGATGCCTTATGCCGTGTGCATGGTGCGGAGGCCGACGGCGGTGCCATGGCTCAGCGCAGAGGCGCGCCGAGATGGAGGGAGCTGGGAGGCCACACCGTGGAGGAGCCAGAGCAGCCAAGGTGCAGTGGTCGGAGCGAGCAGCCGAGCCACGCCTGGGGCGACTGGCCGGCGGGCGCGAGGAGCAGGCGGAGCCAGCGACATGGTGGAGCAGCGAACGCAGCAGCCAGGCGGCGGGCGCAGGCGCCGAGGGCCAACCGAGGCAGGACTCAGGAGCACAAGCTCGGTCCGAGCTTCTACCAGAGCAAGAACCAATGAAGGAACTTGTGCCTGTGAGAAAATGGAGAAGATAAGAAGGAGATGAAGCAATAAAGTGGGGAAAGGAAGGTCACACCAGATGCCTTGGATTCCCACAACCGGGAAGATAAGGAAGAAAGGGCATGGCTTGCATCCGCCCAAGCGGTGAAGTGAAAAAGGAGCAGAGAGTGGATTGGTATTAGAAAAAAGCAAAAGAGCCGAGAGGGAGAAAGAAAGAACCTAACTTGCCTTGCCTTGGATTCCCACAACACAGCCTCTGAGCATGTCTCCTTGTTTAAATATTCGGTGGAGTGCACCCAACAGACAAGTCGGACAAGGGGGACCATATCTTAAAGAAAGGTTGAGGCGAGTTGGGATAATCCCAAGCTCACGCAAGGTTCTTTCTTTGCCGTGCAAGCTGGCGTGGTCGTGTGTCGACTTACGACACGCTTGTTACGGTATGGCGATGGCAAGATAGGATGTTATCAGATATATCTTTGCGCTACATGCAAGCGCACGCTAGCTAGGAATAACATCATGTAGCAGTGCATGCATGGTTTCCAAAGACCCATGTCTAAAACGCGTCTAAAACGGGAGGGTGCCTTACGACCTCGGCGCCCAGGCATCGCCGTGGCCTCAGATCTGCAGCGGCATCACGTCGCCTCGGGCGTCACATCTCAGGACCTCGAGGCCTCAGATCCTCACGGTGTCGAACCCTCGGACCTCGAGGCCTCACGTCCTCGGGATCTCAGGCCCTCGCGGTATCAAGCCCTCACGCCTTGGGGCCTTAGGGCCTCACGGCATCGAGCCCTCGCGCCCTCAGGGCCTTAGGGACTCGGAGCCTCGCGCCTCGGGCCTCGAGGACTCGTGGCCTCGCAGCATCGAGGCCTCGTACATCAGTGGATTTATCTCCCTAAGCGCTGCAGCGCCCCACATCTCGCAGCGCCCTGCGAGCCCCGGCGCCTTGCAGTGCCCCGCGTCCCGCATCAAGCATTCCACAAAATAAGAACACCATTGAAAGAGGAAAGCCACTACTCAACACAAAGCAACACCTTGCACTCCATGCGCCCAAGCGCCCTGCGGAGCTGCATCCGGCGCCTTGTCACCCGGACGCGCCCAGCACCCCCGAGCACTTGGACATCCTAGCACCTTCGTGACCGAGCGCCTGGCGACGCTGCATGTCCTGCGGTGTCCCGCTCGGTCACGCCCTGCTCACCGAAGCACATCCTTACGCGTCGCGCCCGAAGCCGCTCAACCCACAACCCAACTCGAATCGACATGCTCGTGAAGAATCGAGAACATGGAAGAGAAGGGAGACCGGAAGCTCACATTTTTCGGACCTCCTGCGAGGTTCATTGTCGCAATGCAGCTACCATTCAAAACCACGGGACTTTTTTGGAATATCAATCTCTGCATAAAAGGCACAATTCAAAACTGCCCCTTTCGACGTTTCCCCTAAAACGCCAAGGGCGGGGCTAGTGTTGTAAGAATAATTCATCCTCCTGTCTGGGGCCCCTTCTTTGGAGACATGCGTGCAGAGACCAAGAAATCTTGTTGAGATCGTAAAAGACCTGTAATACCCTCACTTGTACTCATAGTGTGGCTATACCCCAAGGGGTATTTTGGTCATTTGTACAGGCTTGGGAGCCTATAAATACCCCATGTATCCCTCCTTTCAAGGGGATGGCTCTCTTGAGCAATAAAGCAGCCTATTAAAACTAGTGAGCCCTCGGGGGCTCCCTCTCCGGAGGTAACCCCCCGTTGGCTCACCGACAGGAGTAGGGCGGTCCTCTCGGACCCCCCGAACCTGTATAAATCCTCGTGTCATTTTTTACCCTCGTGGACGACGGCCCTTCAGACGGCCGACGTCCACCCCCTCACTCGTGTTTGGTTTTTACACCTACAACATTAGTGTTTGACAAGCTTATCTTGTTAGACCTAGGAAACACCTTTTTGATTTCTATCTTTGATTTCTTTGTTAGTTTGGTTACAACTGAAGGTTAAATTATTTTTGTTTGATAACAATTTGATTTAGATCTGGACAAGTGGATGCTAGTGATGGTGCCTTCGTGCACGAGAATTGGAAAATGTGGTAGTCTTGTCCGAATCGTTAAGGACTGAACTATGACCTGTCAATTTGAGTACCTTACGTACTTCCACATGCGGTGTATGGGCGCTGCTTAGTTAAGTAAGGGGCTGATGTTATTGAGTTGAGAAACTGGTGGAGTGAGGACATTTGCAAAGTTTGCATATTTGTAGGGCTCCGATTTCAATTCTATATGTGCAGGGGAGCACAATTTTAATTTCTGTTCATTGAATCGGCTTTCCTGACACAACATGTGTGCCCTGGTTAGTAGGCACTATCTGTCGTTTGTACTAAGCGGGATTAGTCGCACATGGGTGATTCAACTCAATAATATCAACTTGCTGAAAAATACGGAATCTTAGTTTACCCGGCTGGCATACCAAAGGAAGTGTGTCATCATTCGGGGGCATCCGAAGGCTTACGGGCTGATTAAGTCGTGTGGGTAAAAATGTACACCCCTGTAGGGTTAAAACTATTCGAATAGCCATGTCCGCGGTTATAGACAACACTTGTTTTGATGGACAACTTAGTATAGACTTTGAAATTATTTGTATCATGGGTTTACTGGTTCGGCATGAAGGGTATTCATGCATGTTATTTGGTCAAAGTGGACAACCACTTTGATTTTTGTTCTTGTTTGTGATTAAATTCTCTTTTATTTACTGTTTTAGTCCAAACTTGTTTATAAAAACTGCCTTCACAGAAAAATTGTAAGTATAGGAGTAAAACTGATTGCTTTATGCAAAACTAATGCCATTACAACCGTCCTATTGTCATCTTTAAGCATGTATAAATTCTATTCCTTTGGATAGGTGCTACTAAACAGTTTCTTTTAGTAGTTTTGTGTAAACCTTGCGAGTACCTTTTGTACTCAGGTTCTTAACCACTTGTTGTAGGTGAGGACGGATATTTGTACGAACTACCCGTTAGCGCCGATTAGGGCGACGCTAACGAGTGATGCTATTTCTATCCTCCACTCAGTTGCCTGAGGGCGATGGGCAAACTAGTTGGCATTTTTGCTGTTTATATTTTTGTTTCTGCTGCTAAACTTCTATTATTTTGCTGCTGGTCAGTTGTTATGTTGAACCGAACCCAGCTTGTAAATTTTTGACATGTATGTATACTGTATGCCTTGTATGACATGGTACAACGTTGTTTAGGATATGTGTACAATAGTGTTTGATCTTGGGAACTATTGTAAGACATATATCCGGGAACCTGGCATTGAGTTTATTCCTTGTCAAAAATTATGCTTTCGGGTGTAACTATTTAACTTGGAATATATTCAATACCTGGGGTCCTCACAGGCGGCTTTCTGTTGGGGGAGGCGAGGCGAGGCGGACGAAGTTCTCCAGGGGGGAGGGGTGCGGCACTGCGGCGTGGATCCGGGAGATGAGGGCGAAAGGGAAAAGGAAGATGAGCGCAACGCAGAGGAGAGTGACCGCACGCAGGCTGCTTCGCGAGGAGAAGGTGAACTGCGTGGTTCGCGATTTTTTGCCAAATGCGACATACATGATTTTTGACGATTTTTTTTGTAATAGGAAAAACTATCACAGACGGTTTTTACTAAAAAACCGTCTGTGATAGTCTATTTTCACAGACAGTTCTAAATAAGAACCGTGTGTGATAACTGACTATCACAGACGGTTACTGTTTAGAACCATCTGTGATAGTTTTCTTTCACAGACGGTTCAAAAACCGTCTATGATGATCTCGTAGTATTACTGACTTTGAACCGTCTGTGATGATCTCGTAGTATTACTGACCTATAAAGTCAGACGGTTCCAAAAATCGTATATGATGACGATTTTGAATCGTCTGTAATTAACTTTTCTGTAGTAGTGCTAGCATATTTCTCGAATCATCCGGTACAGAACCATCCCATGCCCATCCAAACAGACCCGAAGTCCACAGAACTGCGGGAGGCAGGACGATCGTGGGTGCACCGCACCGGCCAAGCGCGGGCGGGGTGCGCCTCAGAGAAAATTCGGGCGTCGGAAAGGAGAGCGCGATGCACCGCTACCACGGCCTATTCGTCGCACGTATTGGTTTTCGACACTTCTATGGCTAGGCTAGTATATCATTTCAGGTTCTGTGGCCTGCTAGGCTGCAGCTAGATACTATAACGTCAACATGTACAGTTTCGCAATGTATGGAGAGCTAGGAAGCGTTTCCGCAAAAACTTCCGGAAGGCATATGACTAGTTGGTAATTTTGGTCTCTTGTTCATTTGGAAAGAAAGGAACGTGTGTATTCCGGGCTGAGAGCAGATCAAGGAGTTGTTGTCGTGGCGTGCCACGGGCTTCTTTAATGAGGAGTCAGTTTTGTAGTGTTGAGTGAGCCCTTTGCCTGAGGCTGCTTGGGCAAATCTGTGCTAGAGACGGCTTTTTTGGGCAAATTATTAGTTCATAGCATTTCTGTCGGCCAACTTTGTACTTTGTTTTGCTCTCCCAATCTTAATAAAATATGGTCGGTCATCCTTGGCTGCCCGGCAAAAAAAGTATTTAATGAGCACCGGAAGAATTATTTTTCGTTCCTTTTCTTTGACGGTATAGAGCAACAAAGACTTCATTTTCTGTTGCAACTTGAAAGAGCTTATTTCCCCTTGACGGCTTGATATGTAGCGGAACTGCAGAAGGTAGCCTCCATTCAAGTCTTCCAAATGTATCTGTGTATCTGTGGCAATGTAGGAGTAGCAGAAGGGACGAACCCTCCTCCGGTGGCCTGGCTGGTGATAGTTTTCACCTGTGGTGAGTTGGTGATGCATCTGGTTGCTGGAAATAAATTGAAGTCCCCTGAGTCTCAGAAAGCTCGCAAAAGTATCTTTGTGGCAGTAGCGGCATGTCAGTTCAGGTAACTTCCGATTCTGATTCTTCTGGCCGGACCCGCGTAGTATACGGCACTCAGCTCGACAAATCATGACTTGCTTGTTTGCTGTCTGCCTTCTTTTCCTCCTCCTTGGCACGCAGTAGGCCATGGCCAACACGTCTCGACCACCGCTACTTCCTTCAAACTGCAGTAAGAAACTAAGAAACCCAAAAGCGGCACAACGCATTTAGATGCATTCATGCAAAGTCGGACAATGCATAGCTTGATGTACCAATTAGTACATGGTTAATTAGCAGATCAGTAACGAACTGTCGCAAACACAAAATGCTGCAGTGACCTTTTCTTCAGGGCATTCTGTTTAATTGTTGTATCATCATAAGCTGATCATCACTCACACTGCCAGCATGAGCCTCCTCACACAAAGGGCCTTGCCAACTGAACCGCTTCGCCGTGCAGGGAGCTAGGATAGATAGCCGGCGTTTTCGGCATCGATCCAAACCCTGCGTCTCCCTCCCCTGCCTCCTCCCCCAGCAGAGGTAGCGTTTCATTCTAGTAGGTGCTCAAATTGGCCGCGCATTCTTGAACAGAACCACTTCCAATTTGAGCACCCGCAAACGTCCACTGCAATGATGGTTTGTACTAAAGTTAACCTAAATATTAGTGCATTCATATTTCTTTTTCTTTTTGTGAGGTAAAACAGACGCTTTGTTCATGCGTGTGCGTGATTGTTCATTTCAACTGAATTCAGGCACTGACCGAGAGGCAGCCACAGTCGGAGAAGAAGGCCCCCCGCGCGAGGCCAATGTCGGGGAAGGTCGTTGTCGTGCTGTGCGCCGCGAGTTTCTTCGTGGGGCTGCTGCTCAGCGGCCGAATGACGATTCTGACGGCCCCGTCGGGCAACAACAGTGCCGTGTCTTCCTCCGGGCACGGCTCCAGGATCTCTCTTTTCTCAGACGACTGCGAGCACAGGCGTGTAAGTATTAACACACGCGATGAAAAAATTTACTGAACACCGGTACACCACCACATTGTCAAATGTTGCGTGCGTACGAAGTAATCATCTTGGTAAATATTTCTCTTTTTTTTTCTTTCAGAAGCTAGAGGAGAGCAATCCGAACGATATCATGAACGAGGTGTCAAGAACTCACCAAGCAATCCAGTAAGTTTTTTTTTGTCCCAACTGCGATAGTATATGTACGTTAGTACGTACCGTTTCTTGTCTTTGAATGTTCCCTGCATGGTACTGTATGAGTGTACGTAGATCCCTGGACAAGTCAGTGTCGTCGTTGGAGATGGAGCTGGCCGTGGAGCGCGCCAAGAAGAACGGCGGCCTCGGTGCGGCCGTGCCGTCCAAGGGTCTCCCCAAGGCGTCCGTCGTGATCGGCATCAACACGGCCTTCAGCAGCAAGAAGCGGCGCGACTCGCTCCGTGACACCTGGGTCCCCAGAGGTAACTAACAAACGCTAACCTTCAGATCAACGATGTATATATAGCTCTCGATCGAAAGCGTTTTGATTGAATTTTGGCGCTGGATTACATACAACACAGGTGACAAACTGAGGCGGCTGGAGAAGGAGAAGGGGATCGTGGTCCGGTTCGTGATCGGGCACAGCGCGACGCCGGGCGGGGCGCTGGACCGCGCCATCGACGTGGAGGCGGCGGAGACGAGGGACTTCATGCGCCTCGACCACGTGGAGGGCTACCACGAGCTGTCGTCCAAGACCAGGGTCTACTTCACCACCGCCGTCGCCACCTGGGACGCCGACTTCTACGTCAAGGTCGACGACGACGTCCACGTCAACCCAGGTATATATATGCGCACACCGTTGCGCGTTCAGATACAAAACCTACGTGGCTCATCATGTGGTCGCTGTGCAGGGATGCTTACAAGCAGGCTCGCCAGGTACAGAACGAGGCCGAGGGTCTACGTGGGATGCATGAAGTCCGGCCCAGTTCTGTCGCAGAAGTAAGCGAACCTAAACGGATTTCTCTGTATAACAACACCATAATTCTGCGTTTTCTGCTGATTAATCCGGGCCAGGTTCTGTCGCAGAAGTAAGCGATCCTGAACGGGTTTATCTTTATAACAACACCAGAATTCTGCGTTTTCTACTGATTAATCCGGGCAGGTTCTGAAAATCGTTTGAAAATTAGCCAAAAATCGGTCCTACCGGTTCGGACCCGGTAGTAAAAGTTCAAAACCGGCCAAATCTACTCTTATCGATTGATTTTTACTTGAATTTTATCTTCTTTTCTTTTCATTTTAACTTTGAAAAATTCAACTTTTGATTTGAAAATTTTAGCCGAAATTTATCCATTTTCGGCCATTTCGGTGCCACCGTTGAACCCCGGTAAAAAAGTTAAAAGTAGTAATCAAAACCCTGATCCGGGCAGATCGTTGCCGTTTGTCGTTACCGTGCATGGCAGGGGCGTGAAGTATCACGAGCCGGAGTACTGGAAGTTCGGGGACGAGGGTAACAAGTACTTCCGCCACGCCACCGGCCAGATCTACGCCATCTCCAAGGACCTCGCCTCCTACATCTCCATCAACCAGTGAGCATACACGACTCATGTTCGTGCCGTTTCATCTGCACCTGCTCTGCCCATGCTGAATGGTTTGTATGTGCGAAAAAACCCGCAGGCCGATACTGCATCGGTTCGCGAACGAGGACGTGTCGCTCGGCGCGTGGCTGCTCGGGCTCGAGGTCGAGCACGTCGACGACCGGAGCCTGTGCTGCGCGACGCCTCCAGGTACACCGTACACATCACACATGCAACCAAGTGGAAGAAAATGCTATAAGACGGAGCCTCACTGTGAGACCCCGCCCCATCTCCGTCCATCTCGCCCCCTCCCCCCTGATCCAACGGTCCGGGGGACAGGGCCTCACAGGGGACATGCCCCAGAGGATTTTCTTCCCAACCAAGTTGATGAGATATATGTGCAACACCAGCACGTGTTTCTGCCCTGCAGGTGGCAGGAGTAATCTGTACCGCGGTGTAGCGGATGGTTAAATTAAGGTTGCTGCTTTTCTCTCTTTTGTGTAGACTGCGAGTGGAAGAAGCGGGCCGGGAACGTGTGCGCGGCGTCCTTCGACTGGTCGTGCAGCGGCATCTGCAAGTCGGTCGACAGGATGAGGGCGATCCACAGCGCCTGCGGCGAGGGCGACGCGGCCGCCTGGAACTTCGCCGCATGATCGATCGATCGGCAAACCATGCATATGCAGACGAACTTTTTTTTATTAATTAACCCTTTTTAAAATTCTATTTTAAAGTTAGCACCCGATGAATTTTATTTTCAATCCTGACTACTTTGGTTACGCCATCACCCGTGACGTGATAAAACAACATTGTCACGCTATAGGATAAGTCCGCTAAAATACATTTTTTGTCACGCCACTGGTCGTAGCGTGATCAAACCATACTATCACACTGGATGGTGGCGTGACAAGAGCTTACCCAAATACAGGCTGGCATGACAGTGTTGTTTTGTCACCAAAAGAGTCAGAATTAAAAATAAAGTTCGCGAGAGGTTACCTTTAAAATAAAATTTAAAAAAAAATTAATTAATAAAAAAATTCTATGCAGACCAGCTTTACATTGTTTATTTTTCTTCTGTTTTGTGGGACTAATAAACCATTAGAAACCTACTGGCGTTTTGGGAACTATGATATATATGCACGGCACCTACGTACATCGATGCATGTGGTAGTCGAATATTAGTACAGGTGATGGTTGTGGTATGAGTTTATGGGGAAACATATGCTCTGATATTATATAGCAATGTTATGGTACTACAGTACTGTGACATTGCGTAGCCGCCGTTGGATCAGAAAGCAAACGCTGAGATCGTGTTTTGCAATGGTAGGAAAAAGACCGTAGAGTCGGGACTATTTATAAACACGGTAGTATCACTCCTTTGCAATGTCAGATATCTGAATCCGAGCTTATGGGGGATATTGGACGTGTGTCCTCTGACATTACGGCAGGACCATCAGATGAAAGATCTGGATGGCTCAGATCGTGGTAGACGATAAATTACGAAGTTGTCGTGGTATGGTGGGAGACTTCAACTTCTCATCTGATGTGATCCGAGCTGTCCGATTTCCATCCAGCGAGAATGCGTGCCATTCCTTGCCTTTCCTTCATAAAGGGAGAGGATTAGATTTCAAATAAGTTGCAAATGAGTTGGACGATGCCCCCTATTAATGCTTTGTTTTGTTTGTCCGGGTTACGATTTCATATACTAGCAAATACAAAACCAAACTTTATTTGTTCGGTTTCAGAACACGAGCACTTCAGTTAGAAATTGATGGACTGAACTACGTACTATTAACAAATTAATGGTGGTTCTTGGTATTATCAGGGGAACTTTGCATTGTTATGACTGCACCGATCTTCTCATCCGCAGCACATCTAACCATCTTAACCACGAGATATCGTAAGTATCGAATCTCGATGTGAGAGTTTTTGGCACCTTAACCAGTACAAAATCTTTTGTGAGTTCTGACTTAACCACGAGATATTGTAAGTATCGAATCTCGATGCGAGAGTTGTTGGCACTACAAAATCCTTTGTGAGTTCTGACGAGGATTCAATAATCTTCGATTAATGGTATTATTTATCTACAATACTTATTATAGATAACTAGTATGGTGCTTCACGTATTTACGCGACTAGATTTGTTTCGAAATTTGTATAAATCCTTGATGATATAATTACATATCTTGTAGGATATTTAGACTTTTAAGATATCATAGACATTAGAAACGACAATAGAAACTTAAAAGAAATTACAACCTAAGAAACATAATTGAAGTATGTGGCTTAATGGAAGAAAATCATTGAATATAAAAGGTTGTTGGAGTTCTTAGAAACTAATCACTCTTCATTATGCATAGATCATGTAGTTGTATGCCTATATTCTTACTCCATTAGTTATTTTTTTTCAAATTGTATGCATGCACATATACTTCTATTTAATCTCAAGCAATACGTTGATTATGTGTGCGGCAAATTATGGGTCGTTCGAACCACGACCAGTTGTGTGACCGGTGAAACTCTATTTTTTATGGTTTATGGTGCTGAAGCAATACTTCATCTAGAACTGAAAATCGGCTCTGCTCGAACTGATTGTTTCAATGAGAACGATCAGATAAAACGAAGACTTAATAGCATCAATTTCCTTTAAGAACGATGAAACCAAGCCCTTATACGATCGGTAGTTTACCAACAAGCTATGCGGAGGTACCACAGTCGTAAGGTGCAACCTCGCAGCCTAGCTGTAGATGATCTTGTTCTACGCAAAATTCAGAACCAAGCTAATCGCAATAAACTTTCTCCCAAACAGGAAAGTCCAAACACTATGGTTGAAGTCACCAGACCTGGTTCGGTATGACTAGCTATGTCAGACGGGCGTGTTTTGTCAAACTCTTGGAATATTGACCAATTGCGTAAGTTATTTGTGTAAATGTATTTTCTTTTTCTTTTCAATTTTTTAATAAAGATACATTTCCATTACTGTGCGACGAATGATATTGTTTATATGTTTGTCTCATCATCTAATTTGCATACTATTGTTGTCTACTCGGTCGGAGAAAACCAAATTCTCTCTGATATCTTTTTTTAAGGATCTCTATTACTCTATGGCTCTGACATACAAGTCAAACGCTGTAAGGGCCCTAGTCGTGACCATTCAGACAATGGTTCTCACGCGCGACCAACACTCTTTTCTTAAAGAAATATACGAGTAACAGGAGTATCACACAAACAACTACATATAGTATTTTACATGCTTAAGATTTCAGGGACTATATTTCTTACCTTCAACATTCTGTTCCACTCTTGTTTTGGCTACTGGTCGGGACACGGAAAGCCTCCTAGTTGAAGTCTCTCCTTCTCCGCACGTGGTCCTGCCCACTAGAAGGAGCTTCCTAGCGATGGTCCATTTCTTACGATCCTTGTTGTCAATCAGAACTTGAGCAATAGCACGTCTCGCGAAGTGTTTCTCTTAGTCTCTGATTCTTTGCAACCCTTACGACCAGTTTTGGATAAGATATATAAACAAGTTCACTTGTCGTTTTTGCATGATTCCTTATCATCAATACAAGTATTATACATCTTCCAACCACACAAGGTACTACACAGTATTTCGATTATGAAAAAGACGTAAAACTAGTCGAAGTCGTACGTGTTGGAAATATGCCCTAGAGGCAATCATAGAGATGATTATATTTCATTATGTTCATGACATTAGATAATATGTTATCTTGTTCCCAGAATAATATCGATAATATTTATTATCAAGTATGTGACTTGATTGTGAAACTCTATATTTCTGCGATGATTATTCTTAAACGTTCCCTGGTCGGAAACATATGAGGACACATATGAATAGACTAGCATATGTATTGGTTGATGACTATGTTTCACGAGTCATAGATATGAAGATATGGACACATGTTAGAGAACATGGTGTTGGAAAAGACCCACCTTGAGGCACTGTTGAGATTGTTATGATTTCGTGTGTCATCAGTTGGTCTCAAGCAATGATGATGTATAATCCTTAGACCTGAGATCAGCATAGCTTCCTACATGTGTAATAGCACTCTTAGGGGTTGTCAAATGCTACACCGTAACTGGGTAGTTATAAAGGTAGCTTTCGGGTATGCTATAAAACATGGGGAGGAATGTGACTAGTCGGACATAGGATTTGTCCCTCCTAACATAACAGAAGAGATGTCTTTGGGCCCCTCGTTGTGGTTTAATAAAAAAAAGTGCATGGCCATGCCACTAGTGGTCGAAGTATCAACCACATGAAGTTATTCGACACTTGATCGAGAAAGTATTGAACAGTCCATGGATGACTTAATCTCACCTAGAGTTCAACCAGATGTCGTGAGGCAAAGGTATAATACACAAACAGGTCATACGGTTGATATCTGTTCTCCACACCTAGAAAACCTCCCGGGTGGTTCTGAAAGACCTCCTAGGTGGTCCTGAAAGACCTACTATGGTGGTCGTAGAAGACCTTTGGGTAGTCGTGGAAGACCTCCTAGGGTGGTTGTGGAAGACCTTCGGGTGGTCGTGGAAGACCTCCTGGGTGGTCGTGGAGAGAACATTATCACCAACCGGTCGTAAGGAGTTACGGGCTATTCGTAAGTGATAAAGACCTAGTCATAGATCATGTTACATTAAGGTTCGTCCGATATATTCTATGTGTGTTCGGAAATCGTTATGTGCTACTAGGTACCGCTAACGACTCGTGGTCGGAAATGGTTTCCGGATCACAACCGATCACACATGAACCTATAGGGTCACACACTTAAAGGGCTGGAATTTGATTTGGATGGTGATCTGAATTCTAGTAGGCTACGAGTTGGATGCCTATATATTGAGGGGCGGTGGCATAGGGTGAGGGATTGAAGCTTTTGAATATCATCCCGAAACCCTAATAGCCACGCCTTCCTCAACCACGCTGCTGGCGCTAGCACTCCAACGCATGGTGTACCTGCCCCGTACGTGGAGATACCTTGGAGGTGTTGTTGCGAAGCATCAGGACTAGGATGATCCGCAACTCGTGACGACCTCTCGGAGGAGAAGACATGCGGTAAGAACGACCATGACTGCATCAAATCGGTATATCGACTCTACTTCCGCTATGAGTTGGCACGTCTAGTGGTAATCTCGTGATCTATTTCTAGCGGAGGTTCCTTGGTAACGCGGTAAAATTTTTGTTTTATACTATCGTAGCCTTCCCGCGATCCAACAGTGGTATCATAGCCATCCCACCTAGTTTTAGATTCGGATTAGATTGTTTTGGTGATGGTCGATATGATCGTCTTTGTGTGGTAGTCTCAAGATGGTTTTATGATTGTTATTCTGTGATCGTGTTTTCATGGTCGTATCACAACTTGCCTCTACCGGTCGGTTTCCGCCATCGAGGCAAATAGTGATCATAAATCCATGGAGCACGCGAAGATCAATCTGGTTGATCAAATCAGAGTTGTGATCGAAAGGGGTTAATGTGATTAGCCCAATGTGATTTTCATGGACGGAACAGTAGATTGGATCTATGTAGTCTTGGAGGTCTCTCCAAGGGAGGTCCAAGAGGACGTCCTAGAGGTCCTGCCGCCCCTGTGACCCCGCTCCAAGGCCTTTACATTCCTGTTATTTTATTTCTATGCATGTTTCAATTGCTTTAGATGCTTTCAACATGGTAGAAATAAAATTCTCTCACATAATATTAAGTTAAATTGATGTCCTCCCAATTAGCTACACCATCCAAAGTCATGTATTTTAATGGTAGATCTTACTAAAGCAGAGTGCCATTAACTTTCCTTAACTAGATGGGTTTGTGTCGGACATGCATAGCGTTGGTTTAACTTGACAAGGTCATCATAACGGTTATGGACCTTGGGGCATAGGGTTGGGTGCCGAAGCATAGAGATGCTGCCCAACAATAAGAGTCTTATAGAGATATGATTAGCAAACAGTTGCTTACCAATTTTACTAATCTTCTAGCAGTGATGCCAATGCTCACTAGTAGATTAATTGATTGAGGGTCTTGAATCACTCAATGTCATAAGAGGGATATGGAATTTAGTGGGAGTATCTTTGTTAAATTGTTTAATAGAAGTTACTTTCATTGAACATATGTCTTAGTTTTGCATATTTTATGTTGTAGATTATGGCACCAATTGTTGTACCTACATCTAGTTTTGCTTTACATTTGATACTTGAAAGGGAAAAACTGAATGGAACAAATTTTGCAGATTGGTCCCGCGACCTAAGAATTATTCTTAGACAAGATAAAAAGGAATATGTTCTGGAGGAACCTGTTGACGATCGAGTCGCCGATCTTACGAAATAAAAGAGAAAAATGACGCGATATTTCCTAGGAGAGAATGGGACTGCTCTTTATTGATATGAACTGGATTTACAGGGGGTGCTTACGACCTGACTGGGGACTAATCCTAATTACATTGAGTATTACACTTGCTATGCTAATCAATCAGGCTTAGAGCATGAATCTAATGCTGATTGCGTTGCTCTAATCTGGTGATGCTGTCTTGCTTGTCTCAAATTGCCTCTCCCTCCTTGATCGCCCCTGATTGCCTCCTATGCTCCACCCTTAAATAACTTCCGAAGAGGTGGCAGTTACTCCTGGAGAAGGCGTCCCTGGTGAAGCGTTGCGACTGGTCAGAGCGAGGCATCAGTTAACAATATGTCAACTGCTCTGCGGTTGAGTGTCTGTGAGACACTCAACAATATGGTGGTTGTTGTCAGTGTCTTAGGACTATGTAACATCACGTGGTATGGAGTATTCAGCACGTGTTTCATTCTCTAGAATCAGGTCCAGATACCAGTTCATAGCTTTTCCGAGCAGCTACCTGGTCGGAGACTAGGCGCAGGACCTTGTCCGACCAGGGTTCCCATTATGTAACCTCTGGAATCCTGATGACCAGTATAGTCGTTAGCCTTAAGGGTTACGACCATAAAGACGTATGGTCTTTTATTATGTATTAAAATAATACATAGAGATTTTAATCCTCGTCAGCTAGCCCCCAAACTTTAAATGAACAGGTCGTGTGAACACTTTCTTCCAATGAAGTCGTATCGGGCAGACCTCATTTAATGTCATGACATACGAAGTGGTCTGTGTTCACTTTAAAGTTGAGAACTTGCCTTGAGAACTAAAGAGTTTTTCTGTCCGTTGGACAATAATGTTTTGTCCGTTGGACTTTAGATTATTCTCAATTGCGGTTAAAGATCTGAAGCTATAAAATCCCCATTGCTGGGCTTTAGAGCTTTTACGCATTCAGATCTTCCTTTAATCCCCTTCAGTTCCTTGCCAAGAAAACATTTTTGACCTCTTATTGTCTTTCCGACCTCAAAGCCTCCTTCGACCACTACTCATCCATTTGAGAAATTTCACCATTTTGGAGCAAATTACAAAGTGGATGGTCTCGGATCTGAGTGAGAAGAAGCTTGAGGCGCTGGAGAAGATCGGAATGCTCCCAGATAGGAATCTGATCAGAAGGAGGTTAGCAGCCGGAGAACACTTTTCGAGCCGCGAAGATGGGAAAATTCCGGTCTTCCTCGCCTACATCGAATGCGGGCTGAGGGTGCCGGTGCACAAATTCCTCTCCTGTGTTCTGGAGTACTATGGGGTCAGTTGGTGAATTTGGCCCCTAATTCCATCACCAACATTAGTATCTTTGCCTACTTGTGTGAGGCGTACTTGGGAGTGCGTTCAAATTTGAAGCTCTTCAGGTATTTCTATCAGATGGCGATGTCAGGAAGATCCACGGCGGCTCCTGGAGAATGCACGCTACACCTTCATGATGGTAAGGCTGATGAGTACATCCAAATGTACCCGAAGTCCTCGTGGTTGTCATGGAAAAAGAACTGGCTCTACATGACGATTACGAGGGACGGCGGCCTCTACTTCGCCGGAATTAGGGCGAACGAGAATTCCAAGTGGAGGGGGACCGTGGAGAAGACAGGGATGGTCGAAAGATGTGTGGATGCCATTCGAGATCTGAGGATCAAGGGCTTGACTTCCTGGCATGAGGCGACAGATTTCACCAAAGGCTGAATTAGTCCTCTGAAGCTCCGGACTCAATCCCTGCTCTGGTCCATTGGTCGTGATGAAGCAATCACGGACTCACGAGATGGTAAGTCTTCGAGAAAAGCCCCGACCAGTATAACTTACTACTTGATTATCGTAAAACCTTAAAATATGCTTTGTCTCCCTCTTTCTTTCTTTTTAAAGCCCTTTCTCCTGAGGAAATCAGAGAGCGGATCAAAATGATCTGCGCCGGGGAGCCTGGCGAGAAGGATGCATTTCCCAACATCTTGGTGATAGTCTCTGTTGAAGAGAGACTAGCGAGACTTAAGGTAGATAATCAATTGTCCTTTATCTCATTTATATATATATCTTTCGATCAGTTTTGTAGGCGGTCGGACTGAAAGTCATATAACCCGGTGAGGATCGTAATCCTACCGTGGTTCCGACCAATTCCTGTCTAGAGGAAGCGAAGAAGATGACTCTCCCGAGGTAAGAGAACATTTGAAAGAAGATATATATATTTAGATAGAAATTTTCATCACCTAACCAAACTTTTTTTTTATTTAGGTGGAAAAGACTGAAGGCCCGCAGAACAGAGCTGCGGAAGTCGTAGACTCCAGAGTGGTCGTTCACGACCTAACAGTTGTTATTGAGACAACTGACCTGGAGGTTGATGAAACTACACCCTCCGACCCGATGGTCAGGGACGCTACCCTCGATCAGTTGGTCGAGGATATCACTTCCGACCTCATGTTGGAAGATATGAAGGGTATAACCAACCCTTCCAGCCCAGAGCCGATGAAATTGGTTGAGAAGAAAAGGAAGGCTAGCGGTACGGAATTTACTCTATCACGTTTTAAAATCAAAACAAAAAAATCAACTAGGTATGTACAAATGAAAAGGTCGTATGAGTGCATACCTTTAATAGTTTTCGATGATTTGGAATTTTGAGCTTCCTTTCTTCGTTTTGTACAAATCTTCTGGCATTCCGGTCGTTTCCGACCAGAATGTTCCTGAGGACCAGGCACCCGTGGAAGTCCCCATCCAAAGCACTTCTCAGGACAAAGTTTCTGAGGATAAAGTGGTCGAGGAAGCCCCAAAGCAGGTGTCGGTGCCAGCGGTCGTTCAGGATCCAGTGGTGATCCTAACTCCTTCGGTGGAGGTAGCTACCTCTAAAGGCCCTCAACAGGTTCTGACCCCTATTGGTAATCCTTTCCGAACTAACAAGTTCCCTTTTTGCCCCCGATTTATCGAGGATAAGGAGCTTGACGAGGTATGGGGAAGAATATCGGACCATCAAGTCAAGTTAGGTCCTGATTTCATTTTTGCCGATTATAATAATGTGGCAATTCAGGTAAGTATTCTATGACCAGTTTCATAGCTTTCTTTTTAAAAGTTTACAGGAAACTCTAAAGAAGAATGCTATTTATGTAGCACATGGTTAAGAATTTTACTGTGGTCGAAGGACTGACCCAGCGAATAAAACTCTTAGAGCAAAAACACTCCGAATTGGAAAGTAAGAACTTTCCTCTTAACCTTTCTCCTTTTTCAATGCTTTGTTATCCTTTAATTATTCTCCCTTATCATGTTTGATAGATTTGGAAAAAATAAAAGAAGAGGTAGTGGCTAATAAATCCAGAATAACCTAGCTTGAAGAAGAAAATTAGGCTAAGGACTGGTCGATCGCAGATGCGACGACCAGACATGAAACTCTTGAAAAGAGGATTGAAGGTAATTTGGTCGTAGACTTGACTTATTAACCTCCCTAATCATATTTACTTACTATTTGTTTTACTCATATAGAGCAAACTCAAGCGTTGAAAAGAGCAAAGAAGGCTCTGGAATTTGAGCACGATAAGGAGGAGGCTCTTGGGCAAAGTCTTGATGAAAAGATTCATGCACTGAACAAGATGATCTTTGATATGGGATCAGGATCAAGTCCGCCTCCCTTAAGAGATCCAACAGAGAAAATGACCTACTTGGGCCAACTTCTAGAGGATCTCAAGGATCTGCTCAAGACTACTCAAGAGAACTATGCCCAGACTATGAAAGAAGGCGTAGCTAGTGGAGTTAGTTTTGCATTGGCAAAACTGAAGGCTTCTGACCCTTCCATCAATCTCCAAGCCGTTGAAGAAGGCTTCAACTGCTTGCCCGAAGATGCAAATAGGTTTCTCGAGGAAATGAAACCTCTCGGAAACAAGGTTGCAGAGAAAATGGAAGTCGGATCTCCATCAAGCAGCAATTAGTCTGGAGATATTCAAGAGTAGGACATTGTAATATAAGAATTATGAAATGTATAAAACTTACCTTTTTGCCATCAGTAAGTCTTTTGTTTATCCTTTTGACTTTTAAAGTACTCAGATATGCCCTAGCCCCCGA
Source organism: Phyllostachys edulis (assembly GCA_036346405.1). Lineage (NCBI taxonomy): Eukaryota > Viridiplantae > Streptophyta > Magnoliopsida > Poales > Poaceae > Phyllostachys > Phyllostachys edulis. The sequence continues at coordinate 38,870,395 of CM070553.1, forward strand.
CTGATTTATAGTAGAAGAACTTTACTATATAATCAGTAAGCCAAGAAAACGAGAACTTGAAGTCTTAGCCATTCTGTTTGTTTTGAAGGCATATACTGATTATATTTTAAAACCGATCGCAGTAATACTAGGAAATCAATTTGGTTGGAACCAGTGTATGACTTCGACTAGTTGTAGATCTGTTTTGTAATAATCGAAACACCAAACAAAGCAGTATATGGTCAAAAAAAGACTTGTGTTGATGAAAAAATAAAATATACAAAGATGTATGCAATGAATGATAAGCAAGCTTATTTATATATAGTATCCAAAACTGTCGGAAGAATTACTAAGAACTGAAGATATGAAACATACTTCGCGAAACGTATTCAGACTCAAGTCCAACAGACAGCAAGGATCGTAGGAAAAAAACCGTCGCTAGGAAGCTCCTTCCAGTGGGCAGGACCACGTGCGAACAAGGAGAGACTTCGACTAGGAGGCTTTCCGTGTCCCGACCAGTAGCCAAACAAGAGTAGAATAGAATTTTGAAATGATGAAATATGTCTTCATAGTCTTAAGCATATGAATTACTACATGAAGTTATTGTTTATTATGCTCTTGTTACTCATATGTTTCTTTGATAAAAGAGTGTGGTCGCGCGTAGGAATCATTCAGGGAATGATCACTACTAGGACCCATACAGCGTATGACTTAGAAGTCGTTGCCAAAGAGTAACAGAGATCTTTGTAAAGGATGTCGGAGAGAAGGTTATCTTCTCCGACCAGTATGAATAACAACTGTAGAAGACCCAAGCATGGGTACAGACATATAAACAATATTGCTCGGCAAAATAAATAAAGGAATGACTAATCTTTATTTAAATGAAAAGAAATGAAAGAATGTAAAAAAATAATTAAACATAGAACTTACGCAATTGATCAATGTTCCAAGAATTAGACAAAACTTGTCCATCAGACATGGCTAATCGTACTGAAGGCTTTACCGACCAGTGTTCTGTAGGAATGATGTGCTCCACAGACTCCTTCATGAATTTCGGTTAGTAATTTAATGACATCCATTTGAGATATGTATCTTATCAACACTCCGTGAGATCCTCGTTTATACAAGGTACTTTCAATGAGAGTGTATGATTTGGCTTTTCGTGCTAGACGATCAGCCTCTACATCATCTTCTGGAATTATGTCATGCTGAAGATAATTGTAGATCGATGTTATCCAATCTCTACCCTGATCGTGACAGCGCCAACCATCAACGACGTGTGGAGCATCCATGTTTTTACAATCGGTTTGTATGACCTGTAAGAAATCATGCATGTTCTCGGAAGGCTCGACCATCGAGGGCGGATCGAGTTTCTCAAGAAAAACTCCGGACGGGACGGTCGACCTCGTGGAGGCCATCCGTGCCAACTGGTCTATCAAAAAGTTTTTCTTTCTAGGAATATGTTGGATCTGAAAACCGAAGAAGTGCTTTTCGAGTTTCCGTACTTCCGCCAAATAAGATGACATCTTAGTACTCGAGCATTGATACTCTTTCCCTACTTGATTTGCTACTAGTTGAGAATCATCTTTCACTAGTAATTTGCGAATCCTGAGCGAACGAGCTGCTCAGAGTCCTGCGAGTAAACCTTCGTATTTTGCCACATTATTAGTAGCAAGAAAATTTAACTGGATGACATACTTTATGTGTTCGCCAGTAGGGATATCAAGACAACTCCAGCCCCTGAGCCTTTGAGCATCAAGGAACCATCAAAGTACATTGTCAACTTGTCGTGGTATTCGTACTCAGGCCCTTGGGTGGGTTCAGGGTTTGTCCATTGTAATATCCCAAAGTGCTATTACCAAAATAAATTAAATAAAGTTATTATTTTGTTGGATTTCCTGAAATTGAAAGAGTTTTATTGCTTCTCTTGAATTTCTTGAGTTTTAAAAGTCAAAAATAAAATTTATTAAAGCTTTTGAAGTTTTATTTGATTTAAGTTGAAAAATAAAAATTTAATTATTTTTGTGGAATTTTCTAGAATTTTAAAAGCTTTCCCAAAATATTTTAAGGCCAAAATAATTTATTTGCAAAATTAAAAGCCAACTTTAAGTTGAAAATAATTTTATTAAGTCCAAAATAACTCTAGAAATTTCTATGAATTTTTCTAGAATGTTTGGATTTTATTTACTAATTTCTAAAGCCAAAAGGAATTAATCACATTATTTTAAATCTTAAATCAATTAAAACTCTCTTATTTGTTTTGGTAGCGTTTCTCGGTCGGCCCGTTTTTGCCACGCCGGCTGTTGACCGTTGTCCGCCCCATCAAGATTCAACGGTTGTGACCGTTGGATTAAAATCCAACGGCCACCCGCTTCTCCCTCTCTCTTCTTTCGCTGCAAGTGGGCCCGCCTTTCTTCTTCAACCCTACCTTCTTCTCCGCGCAGATGAGCCCAAGCCGACCACCATTAAAGCATGCGTGAAGCTCCAAATCAGCCGCGTTTTTTGCCCCTCCCTTGTCCGTTTCGCACGCATTCAATCCCCCCTCCTCACGCCGCCACCCTCTCCGTGGTTACCCCTCATTCACGCACGGAATCAACGGAATCGCGCCATCACCGCCGAAGGGCCCGTGCCACCGATCTCCTCGCCCCAGCCTCCCCATGGCCTATAAAAGGGAGCCCTGGGAGCCCTCTTCTCCGCTCATCTCAACGCCTCAAACCCCTTCCATCCTCTTCCTCTCAATCGCTCGAATTTTGAGTTTTCGTGGCGGCACCCGAAGCTTCGTTCTTCGTCTTCTCTGGCACAGTCAAGCCCTATCCGGCAACCGCGACCTCGTCATCGGCATCGTGATGTCACCGCCCACCCGGTGCTTGCACTCATCCGAGCCAAGAACCGCTGGAGCTCCTTCGTCACCACCAACCGCTTCGCGCCGCCACCAAAATCCTCGCCGTCGATGAACCGTGCGAGCCCTTGCGCCACCGCGGTAAGCCTCATGATCGCCACACTCTCCTCTCTCCGCTCATGCCCTCGTCGGAGCTCCTACGGCACGTAGCGCCGGCGAGCTCGACGCCGAGCCACCGCCGGCCCCTTGCCGACGTGGCACGCCACCATGGCACTGCCACATGCACACCACGTAGGCGCCACCTCGTCGCATTCGCCCGCGTGGCAGTGATGTGGTTGCCATGTCACATGCCCACGTGGTGCTGACACGGCAATTTTCGATATTTCCCTTGTAAAAATAATTCCAATAATTCCAGAATTACCCAATTCCTTCATTTCATGTGATTTTGAAACTTCCCGGGGTTCGTTCTCCTTCATACGAACTCCGATTTCGTCGATTCAAATTTCTAAATTCATATAAAATCAAGATCTAGCTAACTAAACTAAAATTATTTAATTTAGAGTTCATTTGAATCTTCATTTGAATTTTATTTGAATTTGGCTTATTTTCGCATATAGAGTTTGACGACTTGAGAGTCGATTTAACGCCGTTTGAGAGCAATCAATTGAGCAAGACAAGTTATACATTTGATCATATTTTATCCTATTATTTTAAATTATTTAAATTCTATTTTAAATTATTATTGCATGCTTATTTCTATACAGTCTAATTTAAATCCCTGTTTTAGATCATAGTTATGCCTAAATCCTTTGTACTGCCAATCTCGCCATTGAAATAAACCTACCTTGTCACCTTAGATGAAAATATAATTCATGCAATAGCATGAACTAGAACACTTTGAAAAATTGATGCTTTGGGAATTTTAGCCAAAAATCAAATGTTGTTTAAAAGTCTATGGCATTGGTTTGTCATGAAAGATTTTGTAAATGATTTTGAAAAGCAAAAAAAGGAAAAGTTGGTTTGTACTTGGGCGAAATGGTTGATTGGTGGGTGCAGGTTTATGCATGGGCTCAATCCGGGTATGAGTTGAAGCTCAAGGGTTTTGTGGATAGTCGCCCAAGTCAGTTGAGGACCGACCTTTGAGCGTTCCTTTGTTATGCCTATAATGGGCTATGCCTCACCGTGCAACCACATGTCCTGAGTATGGGGAGGGGATCTGGCTAACTAATTTGCAATTTTCCACCGTAGTCGTTCCTTTCAGATGCGGTGGGTAGTCATGTTGTGACCTATGTTAGTCCCACCTGGCGCAAGAGGGGGCTAGGAACTCTGTGGATTTCTATCCAAATGGGGCGAAACCTTAGCCAGGGGGGACTGCGGTGGAATAGCGCATTGTAAAAACCTTGACACGTGCTCTAGACTGCTTACCTAAGGTAGTGAGCGGTGGTATCGACGGGTGCCAAACAAACTAGAGAATTCATATCATATGGGTAAAGATGTACAACCTCTGTAGAGTGTAAAACTATTCGAATAGCTGTGTCCACGGTCATGGACATGTTAGCAAAGCCACTCAAAGTTAGACTTGGATTTTGTTTTCAAAAGACTTTATCAACTGGTTTATTCAAATGGGAATTGGGCAGGAAGCCATGTGATAGGAGGGTATCCTTCACCATTCATGTGTGAATGTTATCTAACTATAAAATTGAGAATTTATAAAAATAAATTTTAGTTATTGTATAACTGCCTTGGAACTTAGTATTAGTATTTAAAAGAAACTTGGCTTTATGCAAATCAACCATATTAAGCCTTCCTTTGAGATATCCATGTATGCATGTCATTCTGTTATTTGACGGGTGTAACTTGCGAGCACGGTAGTTGTGCTCATACTTGCTTTATGCAACAAATTTCAGAGGAGAAGGACTTCGCTACCGGTAAGGATCTCGACGACTAGACCGCTACTGATCGATTGTTCGTGGCGGTCACCGACTCCACTACTTCTTCGTCTTCCGTTGTGTTCTTTATTGTTGGCTTGTAAGCCTCTGTAGGACCGAAGTAGGCGACAGGAGGGGGTGAATAGGAACTCAAATTCTTTTTCACTTTGAATGGATTCAACTTGTAAATCACTTCAATAGCTATGAGAGCTATGAAGATCAATGATTAAGCACAGAGGAAGCCTTGTATTGAATCCACTCCTAACCCCCAAAGCTCAGCAAACAAAACCGAGGAAGTGTTGAAGAAATCAGGGAAATCGGTAATACCTCATCTATAGGCGATGTGCAATTATCACGAGCAGTGAAATCAGCACGAAATCCAAAACTCAAATTGGTCTAACTTTTGATTTACAAGGACAAACTCCACGAAACTTGAGACACACCTTCTCTAAGATATTAGGAACCTATTTCAATCAAAGATCGCAGAGATCCATACCAAAGTTTCTATCTTTTTCAGTTTGAACGAATGGTGCTCCAAAACTGAATCAAAATCGAAATATAATCTAAAGACTTGCTCGTGGGTGATTGATGATCAAGATGATCCTAGATGGGTTCCCACATGTCACAGCAAGTTAGATCAAGGCAAGAAACCAAGGGAAAGCTCGCAGATCAAGAAAAGCCCCAAAATCATCAAATAGAAAGGAAGAACACAAAAGGACTCATCTCGTGAAATCTGATTGGATTGATTTGAGATGGACGATTGTTTGTTTACAGCCACTCCATCTTGGAGGACAAAACTCACCACGTGAGCATAGACTCAATCCAAACCCTAGAAACCCTAGCTCTCCTCAAAACCCTAAACACAAAATAGGGCAACAAATGCAAGGGGTGAAGGTTGCTGGACAACACCTCCTCCTTTATATAGTGGAGGCTAGCATCTAGGGAATATTCCATTAGAGCACCCGTTAAACCCTAACACACAAACGGGTTAACACACGCACGCATCTCAAAGCGCCGTCTTCGTCTTCGATTGACCTAAACCGCTTCTCCATGCGCCAACCCGCGCCGCGGTTTAGCCAAGGCCAAGAAGGTGGTTTCGCACACAACCACTTTTCTAGTATAGGGTAATTTCCCAAAATGCCCCTCTATCGACCTTTGGATATTCCTTCGCATCGAAGCATCTCCCATGCTCCGTCTTCATCCATGTGATCCCAATAACTTCCCGCCAAGCCTCTCACGCGTCCGAATGCCACCGAACCGTCCTCGCTTACAACTGGGACCAAGTCACTTGGCGCACCACATGTCTCGCCACCGGTAGCTTCCGCTCCGGTTCCTTGTCTTCTCGGCTCGTAAGCACTCCGCTAGCCTTAATCATCTTCCAGCATAAACTCGATCGTTTTGGACCTCGGTTCTCGTAACCTAGTCCCGATCTAGTTCGCCTCACTATAACCTAGCTCCGGTGTCCTACAACCATCACAAACAAGCAAACCGTTACGTAGCACCGCACGATATGCACAATCATCAATCCACATAATTGATGAGGCATGAGCACATTTCTTCACAAAGGCCTTTGCTCAAACTTCGCCTTCTATGGTTCTTGTTCATCTTGCACCTTGTTTGAATCCAACCATCTCACCCGACATCCACGACCGTTTTGGACCTTGGTTCTCCTAACCAAGTCCCGGTCATCTTCGTCGTTGACCATAGTTGACTCCAAGCCACCTACACAACAATAGACCAAGCAACTATTTTCAGGCACAAGTTCTTCACAACTTAACCCATGTCAGTCAAAACATGCATCATGCAACATCTATGCAATGATCATCATGGACTTGACCAAACCCAAAGCCAATTTTCCACATAAAACAACAATCAGCACAGATGCGGTACTACCGCCATGTAAACCCCAGTGTTACCGGATTGCGGTCATACCGCTCAAACAATTGCGATCATACCGCACTTCGGAGAATCCCAAAATCTCCCAAAAACACCTTCTCTGGAAAATCCATACCGCTTCTCAAGCGGTCACTGCGACATATCTTGGTAATACCGCCATGAACCAAACGGTACTACCGGACTTGATATCTGGTTTCTTAACATGCAGATACCGTTTCACAAAGCTCAAAAGCTTCAGAATCAAACCCTCTGCCACGTGGACGACCAAGATTGCAAAGGCCGTTCGGACCACGTGTTTTAACCGTCAGATCTGGGCACTGTTCGGACGGTCCGAACGTCCCACTCGCTACGGACCGTCGGATCTCAATCAAACGTCCAAAAAGACCCCTTCACGATCGGACCACTCGACTTGCGGTAGCACCGCTCTACACTCGCGGTCATACCGCACTTCGGTAGTACCGCAGCTTCAACACCGGTACTACCGATTTTCCATACACTTGCTGAAAACTCCATAATTCAACAAACCTTTCAACACTATTGCCAATTCTCGACCACAGCAAAATTCTCGACCATGTGCTATAAAAATAGCATTCTTCTTTAGGTTTTCTATAAACTTTTAAAGAAAAGCTATGAAACTGGTCGTAGATACTTACTCGAATTGCCACGTCATTATAATCGGCAAAAATAATATCAGGACCTATCTTGGCTTGATGGTCTGATATTCTTCCCCATACCTCGTCAAGCTCCTTATCCTCGATAAATCGGGGGCGAAAAGGGAATTTGTTAGGTCAAGAGAGATTACCAATAGGGGTCGGGACCTATTGAGGGCCTTCAGGGGCATCCACCACCGCAGATGGAGTTAGAATCACCACTAAATCCTAAACGACCGTTCGCATCGACACCTGCTCGGGGGCTTCCTTGACTACTTTATCCTCATGAACTTTGTCCTGAGAAGTGCTTCGGACGGGGACGTCCACGGGGGCCTAGACCTTAGGAACATTCTGGTCAAAAACGATCAGAACACCAGAAGATTTGTAGAAAATGAAGAAAGGAAGCTCAAAACTCCGAATCATCAAAAACTATTAAAGGTATGCACTCATACGACTCTTTCATTTGTACATACCTAGTTGATTTTTTGGTTTTGACCTTGAAACGTGGTGCGATAAATTCCGTACCGCCAACCTTCCTCGTCTTCTCAACCAATTTCACCGGCTCTAGGCTGGTAGGGTTGGTTAAACCCCTCACATCCTCCAACATGAGGTCGGAAGCAATATTCTCGACCAGTTGGTCGAGGATAGCGTCCCGGACCATCGGGTCGAAAGGTGTGGTTTCGTCGACCTCCAGATCAGTTGTTTCAGTAACAATTGTTAGGTCGTGAACGACCACTCTAGGGTCTACAACTTCCGCAGCTCTACTCTGCAGACCTTCGATCTTTTCCACCTAAATCAAAAAACAAGTTTGGTTAGGTAACGAAATTTTCTATCTAAAGTGTGTGTATATATATATATATATATATATATATATATATATATATATATATATATATATATATATATATATATATATATATATATATATATATATATACCTCTTGAGAATCATCTTCTTCCAACGCCTCTAGACAGGAATCGGTCGGAACCACGGTAGGATTATGATCCTCACCGGTAGGGGTGGAAAAAAAAAGCTAAAATTAGTAAATTTCAAATGAAATTGGATTTCACCCTGGCTCGGCTCGGCTCGGCTCGTTAGCTCGGTCATAAAAATACTTTCAAAAAATATATAAAATGATATTAAATCAAACTATGTCAATTTTGAGAAAAGCTCGGTAAGACGACTACCTGGCTCATTATCCACCCCTACTCACCAGATTGTATCACTTTCAGTCCGACCGCCTACAAAATTATAGCAAGACCGCCAACAAAACTATAGCAAGATTATATATGTGTGTGTGTGTATAAGATAAAGGACAATTGATTATCTACCTTAAGTCTCGTTAGTCTCTCTTCAGCAGAGACTATCGCCAATATGCCGGGAAATGCAGCCTTCTCGCTAGGCTCCCCGGCACAGATCATTTTGATCCGCTCTCTGATTTCCTCAGGAGAGAGGGCTTTAAAAAAAGACAGAAGAGATTTTAAGGTTTTACGATAATCAGTTAATAAACTATACTAGTCAGAGCATCTTCAAAGACTTACCATCTCGTGACTCTGTGATTGCTTCATCACGACCAATGAACCAAAGCAGGGATTGGGTTCGGAGTTTCAGATGATTGATTCGACGTATGGTGAAATCTCTCACCACATGCCAGGAAGTCAAGCCTTTGATCCTTAGATCTCGAATGGCATCCACGCATCTTCCGACCATCCCTGTCTTCTCCACAATCCCCCTCCACTTGGGATTCTCGTTCGCCCTGATTCCGGCGAAGTAGAGGCCCTCATCCTTCGTAACCGCCATGTAAAACTAGTTCTTTTCCATGACGACCACGAGGACTTCGAATACATTGGGATGTACTTGTCGGCCTTCCCGTCGTGAAGGCGCAGCGTGCATTCTCCAGGAGCCGCCATGGATCTTCCTGACATCGCCATCTGATAGAAATACCTGAAGAGCTTCAAGTTTGGTCGCACTCCCAGGTACGCCTCACACAGGTAGGCGAAGATACTAATGTTGGTGATGGAGTTCGGGGCTAAATTCACCAATTCCACCCCGTAGTACTCCAGAACGCAGGGAGAAATTTGTGCACTGGCACCCTTAGCCCGCACTCGATGTAGGCGAGGAAACCGAGATTTCCCCATCTTCGCGGCTCGGAAAGTGCTCTCAAGCCACTGACCTCCACTTGATCTGATTCTTGTCCGGGAGCATTCCGATCTTCTCCAGTGCCTCAAGCTTCTTCTCACTTAGATCCGAAGCCATCCACTTTGTGATTTGCTCAGACATAGTGAAATTTCTCACAGGGATGAGTAGTGGTCGGAGGAGGCTTCGAGGTCGGAAAGACAACAAGAGGTCGGAAAGGTTTCCTTGGCAAGGAGCTAAAGGGGATTGAAGGAAGATCTGAAAACGTAAAAGCTCTAAAGCCCAATAATGGGGATTTTATAGCTTCAGATCTTTAACTGCAATCAGGAATTACCCAAAGTTCAAAGACAAAACCTTTTTGTCCAACGGACTGAAAAACTCTTCGGTTTCCAAAGCAAGTTCTTAACTTTAAAGTAAACACAGACCACCTCGTATGTCACGACATTAAATGAGGGTCTGCCCGATACAACTTCATCGAAGAAGGTGTTCACACGACCTGTTCATTTAAAGTTCGAGGGCTAGCTGACGAGGATTAAAACCTCTAGGTATTACTTTAATACATAATAAAAGACCATACGTCTTTATGGTCGTAACCCCTAAGGCTAACGACCTCACTGGTCGTAAGGATTCTAAATGTTACATAATGGGTATCCTGATTGGACAAGGTCCTGTGCCTAGTCTCCGACCAGGTAGCTGCTCGGAAAAGCTATGAACTGGTATCTGGATATGACTCCATGTATATTCTTTACCGTGTGATGAATGGAACACGTGTTGTATATTCCATACCATGCGACGTTACATAATCCGAAGACACGACAACAACCACCATACGGTTGAGTGTCTCACAGATATTCAACCGCAGAGCAGTTGATACATTATCAACTGTTGCCTCGCTCCGACCAGTCGCAACGCTTCACAAGGGACGCCTTCTCCAAGAGTAACGGCCACCTCTTCGAAAGTTATTTAAGGGTGGAGCACAGAAGACAAAAGGGAAAAAGGAAAGGAGAATCAATCTGAGGCGATCCAAGACAAGCAAGACAATAGCATCAGATTAAGAGCAACACAATCAGCCATAGACTCATGCTTCAAGTCTGATTGATTAGCAAGCATCATACCCAGTGTAATTAGGATTAGTCCCCAGCTGGGTCGTAGACACCCCTGTAAATCCAGTTCATATCAATAAAGAGCAGCCCCATTATCTCCCAGGAAATCTGTGTCATTTTCCTCTATTTTATATCGTAAGATCGGCGACTTGATTATCGACAGAGATGATTTCCAAGGTCCAATAAATCTACTAAGCCAAGTTGCAGTTTGAAGACTTGTGGTTGTACTTGTTTTACACGGGATGTCATAACAAGATTAAGTCCTTAGGGTTATCTGGGCGGTTTATTCCATATACCATCCACAACCAACATTCCTTGGACTACATTAGTACCTACCATCGTACCATCCATCATACCATCCGTCCAGATAGTAACAGCAAGTTATTAGGGTTTTTGAGGAGTAAAATACATCAACTCAACCATCTCAGTCCACCACTTTCATGTTTAAAAGATTATGATTAGGATATTTAATGTCCCGGTACTTAAGCAAGACTAGCATGTCGCTTAAGTACAACCTATAGCTAGTAATTACCATATAGTTACTAGGGTGACATGGAATAATGGATTCAATTGTCAAGGATGGCATAATAATTAATTAATCATCAAATGGGTATTTAACTACCTTAAGCTTTAACATACATTTGATTAAAGAATTAAAGCATGCAATTTTAATAATTTAAATGAATATAATTTACATAAAATGTAGACTCAAAATGATCAAAGTATTGACTCGCCTGGAGTAAAGGTAAGAGAATCTTGATATTCTTGTGCTTGATCAAGTTGGAAATCTCCCACGTCTTCGAATCCTAATCGAATGAATGTACCGGAAAAAGGAACAACAAGCAAAAAGAAAACAAATAAATACACAAGAATAAACAAATGAACTCCAAATTAAACAAGATGCCATTAGCAAGATCTTGAATTTATAAAATTTTAGAAACAAATTTCATAATTTTTGGAGTTACAACGAGGGAGAATGGAGCTTCCAAAGACTTGCTTTTGAATTAAATCGAAAGAATAAAGAGAGGAGATAGAATGGGGTGCATCCAACAGTATATGGACCAAGTCCATATGGCTTTGGTCGCCACTAGGAAGAACTCGGCCCACTTGTCAAAAGGAGAGAGACACAAGAGCATATGATGAGAGGGGCCATAGAGCAAATCACCCAAATCCCATTCTCATTCCTTGATTCCGAAAAAGGAGAAGCGAGAGGCGGGTAGCAAGGCGGTGGCGGCATGCGGCAGCGGCCCGGCGAAATGGGTCTCCACGAGGGTGGCGACCCTACTGGCGGTGGTGGCAAGGCAAAAGGTGGCGGCAGGTGCACGGGGTGTTGAGGCGCGCGCGGTCCCCGCGATGGGCTGACACGGAGTGGAGGGCGACACACACATGGGTGGTGCGGGGGTGTGGGGAAGCCGGACGGGTGGTCGAGGCGGCTCGAGGGCAGCCGTCGGCGGGCGGCGGCCAGCCGAGAGCGGAGAAGAGCTCCAATGATAGGGTTCCTCGCTGGCGGAGAGGGAGGAAGAAGGTGGGGGATAGCATCCTTGCGTCGCGGGGCATCTCGTGATGTGGTTGGCCGGGGCGGCGACTTACCAGCGCAGCGGTGCAGCGGTGAGGTGGTGTGGCCGACACGGGAGCGACGGCTTTGGTTCTGCTCGGTGAAGAAGGAAAGCAATGGAGGGGGAGGGCGAGAAGGGAGGAGGGGCTTCTTATAGGCGGCAAGGAGGGCCGAGATGGAGCCATTGGTCCATGATGCTTGGTCCCGTGGCACGGTGCTCTTCTTTGCGCAAAAGCGATAAAGCGGGAAGCGGTGAGTCTGGCGATGTGCAACAAGGCGATGACTTGGAAGCGCCATCTTGTGTGATGGCGGCGATAGCGTGGAAGTCTTGACATGGGCACGGGCCGGCGAGGATAGCCATGGCGTCACGGGCGTGGTGGCTTGAGGCGACAAGCCGAGGGCAGGTGGGTGGCGCAGCGGCGAAGTATGGCGGTGATAGCAAAGCAAAGGTGTGTGTGGTGCGCGCGTGCGCGGACTAGCGCGACATGGGCGTGCCAAGAGAAAGAAGAACAAGGGAGGAGGCGCGAGTCCACGGGAGCAGAGGAAGCAGTGCGCATAAAGTGACGGCGGACGGACAGGAGATGGCGCAGCGACATCATGGCGATGGCGGCGCTAAATGGTATGTATGTGACGCAGTGGTGGCAAATCTTGACCAGCTAGGTGGAGAAGAAAAGGGAGCAAGGGAGTAAGAGAGTCGAGCGAGGAGGGTTGAGAGAGGAAAAGGCCAGGAGGGAGGATGGGCCAGACGGTCAAAAAGTAAAAGGGCCAGCCCAAAAGAAGGTGGGGGCTAGGCCCAAGAAGGGGAAAGGCAAAAATAGAGAAAGAGGGCCCAAAATCCGAAAAAGGAGAATTCAAACTTGAATTTGAATTTGGGAAGTTCAAGAAACACAAACCCAAGCTTAAAGGAAGCTAGAGAAATTTTGAGAAGATAAGTTAATTTGAAAATACGAATAAAAACCAAAAACCAAATAGTAGTTACTATTCACGTCCGAAAATAAGGCGTTACAACGATTGCTAACTAACAAGGCGCGTGTATCCTTCCATCTATTTTACATCTCTAATCTTGCTATTTTTAAGTAAATCTCAAATTTAAAGTTTAAATCAATTATTGTGATCATTATATTTGTGTAGAGATTAATATGTTATATGTTTGAATTTGATCTAATAGATAAAAAATATAACTTATACTTAACAAAATTTCTGTCACTCGATAAATATACAGTCCTTACATTTCACGCGCTCAGATGACTCACAACTCACTGCTGCAAAATCACATGACCAGGCTCCAGCGTACGGACGGCCGTCGGCCTCAGTCCCATATTGCCGTTGCCTTCTTCGGCGTGTGCATCTCGCTGTACGGCGGGCCAGCCCTCCAGCTCGGCCGGCCCGACCGGACTGCCGGCAACATAGGCGCCAAGTAGCTACCACCCGGACATAGCCACGCGTGTCATACCTACCGGCCACGCCGGCGTGGTGCGGCACGGGCACCGGCGCCGGCGGGTACTGGTGGTGTTGGTGATAGTAGGGGTGACAGTTGCCCTGCAAGAAGAGGTGACCGGCGCCTGCGTGTCCCGGCGAGCCGCTCATATATCCGGCTAAGCCGCCGCCGCCGCTTTCCGCGGAGTGTTGATGGAAATGCTGTGGTGCCGCGTCCAGGCTGCCAAGATTTGGCGTGCTCCGGACACGTTGCATCCCCAACCCAAAGACGGCCTGCTCGGAGCTCACAGCGTTGGCGCGCGGGGAGTTGCCCGCCGAGACGGCGCCGTGCGGCTGGGGAGGGTACGGCGGGCTCCCATTGGGCGTGGCGGGCACGGTGACCACGTAGCGCTCCGCCTGGAAGTGGTGGTGGTGGTGGTGGTTATGGTGCTGGTGGTGGCGCGCGTAGCTGGCGTGGCGGGAAGAGGAGACGGTGGCGGCGGCCGACGGGAGGCATGCGGGCTGCGACGCGAAGACGTAGACGCGGAAGCGCGGTGACGCTGACGGTGACCGCTTTGCCTCCAGGCGGTCGTACTCGTCGAGCATGTGGACCAGGTCCTCGTCGCAGGTGACGGAGACAAGCACGTCGAGGTCCTCCGCGAGGAGCTGGTACTTGATGGCCGCCACCTTCGTCTTGAACATTTCCTCCACCTTCTTATTCATGTCTGCGCACGGGGGGAAAGGATCTGATTTGAGCGCGGCATCAAAGCAACAAGATGCACACGCATCAAGAGGGCGTGAGCACGTACCGCAGAAGGGAATGGAGCGGGGCATGGCGAGGACGCGGGTCTCGCCGCCGACGTACTTCAGGGTACCGTCGTATGGGCGGGGCACGATGCGGCCGCCGAAGCTGCAGAGGATCTTGATGCGGCCGCCGCCTCCTCCTCCACCTCCGCCGCCGCTGCAGACGCTGGTCGGGGAAAGATTCACGTCCTCGTCGGTCGTCGCGCCCTCGGACTCCACGGTCGTCGTCATCGGCGCCGCCATCGCGTCTTCCATATCGGGCACGAGCCGGCCGTGTATACTGTATATACTCTCACTAGGAGGCAGGCAGATGCAGGGCACGCAAAGAATGGCTGAGCACTGCACTACGGACCTGTGCAAGAATTGCAGTGTTTACATGTCACATTTGATCAATGCGCACCTATTATGTCGAATTGTCAAAAGACGCCAAAAAAGAATTCCAAAGGCAACGCGTTTGCCATTGTACGCAACACAAAACCATAACAAGATGCCAAGTTTACTTTGTTTCCGCGTCGATGGCTCAGAGCCAGCGGCCCTATTGGCCAGGCAAGTCGTGGGCTTCGCGGTCTGTCTCTTGATGCTTTCAAGTAGTATCGTAATGATTGTTCACAGATAGAGCGAGACGTGACGTCCGCGCCAAGGATATGGCGGTAGCCGTGGGCTTGCCCGGGCTTTCGAGGGTCGTGGGCTCCGCCACTGGGCTCAACAAAACCGTATCACACCCAAATAATTCTACAGTACGAACCCAATTCTTCGGAACACTCGAATGGTCAAAGAAGCAATCTTACAGGTAAAGATTCCGAAAGCAACTGCCACTTTCCTATCAAACGTGCAGACATGAAAATGTCCTATGTATTCCACAGAGATGTCTAGGCCGGCAGAGCAATCAATCACGCTCATTAAGTTAGCGACAGCACATGACATGCTGGCCTTGCAAGTTACGGCCTTCCTTTGATACTATCGCTACGCCACTATCCTTCTCGAGACCACGAATGGAACAAAAAAAAGCAGTTTTTCTACACAGTAAGGAATCGAACCTATTATCAGATGGGACTGCAGAAACAGCCGGGCCGATGATGAACTAAAAGATACAAAATCAAAACTGCGACAAGAAAACACCACAGAAACGAAATCCATAATCAGATCGGAGGAAACAGGAACCGAATTCGGACTCACCGGAACGAACGGCAGGGAGAAATTTGCAATCCAACTAACCGGGTGGTCGAAGGACGGCGGGCGGACGAAAACCGCCTTGAAATTTATTCGCCTGGGATCGATCGATCGATTGATCGAATCAAATCCGATCAAACTAACCTAACCACCAACGAGGGGGCGACGGGCGAGCGAACCAACCACCGACCCGCCAAGAAAACCTACTAGTTATTCGGGGAGGAAAAGAGGACTAACCAATCTTCTTGTTCCTCTGGGAGAAGGAACCGGGGAGCGTGGATGGATAGGGGGCTGCGGATTTAGGGCGGACAGGTGCCTGGATCTGAGGAGCTATTCTTGGGATTTTGGCGGTGGGCCGCTAATTTGCCTCGTCCTCCCACTTCGCCTCCGGTTCTGCCCGCCTGTCGGTTTATAATACTTGAGCCGCCGGGTCGCCAACTCTGAACTCCCCACTCGTCGGGTGCGAACATTCGCGTCGCGTCTCACATGGTTTCGTGCGTCTTCGCTTGCGATTTCTGGCCCTCGCGCCTGTGCCAGCCCAACTGACAACACGGCGTGCCGCTGTGACCCTGTGCCCGCGCGGTCTTTGGCGGGGCGGCGTAACGTATCGCGCGTCCATCGATACCGTTGTTCTGAATCGAAAGACTACAGTGATGAACGCGTAAAAGTGTAACGCTGGCCTTGCGCACGTCTCAGCAGCCGCAGATGTTGGACCGTAGCGCTGTGACTTGATCTCGTCTGCGTCCTTGGGGAGAGGGCACTGCCGTTTCATCCACCGTGCTATAGAACAGCTGGACTTGGCCGTTGTGAACGCCTCTTCGCGAAAGAACACGGTTGCCGGGTCTGCGAGTTCAGAGATTTCAGGCGTCCCTCTTTTTTGGGGCAGTAGACTAGCGAAGTTGTCAACCGCCTTTTGTTTCATGGCACTTGACAGTGGCTTATCTGCAGCCGCACTTGGCGCGTCGGCGCCGCGATGGCAACGCACCAACACCCGTCGCCCGACCGTCCACCAAAATGCGATTTAATTAATTTTTTCATTTTTTAGCTCAAAACGGGCCACGTGGTGGCATGAGGCGTTAGCGCGGTGACCATCTTAAGCGCCGCGATCGTCGCAATGGCGGCACGTGCTGCGGCTATTTTTGTAAAATCGGTTTTTACATGGTTAAATTTATAATTATAGATCGCAAAACGGCTAGATTAGCCAAAACCTCGCTCATTGGTTGTAGGTGCGGGTTTCGCTCTACCCATTGGAGTATTGACTATTGAGGAGTGGAATGGTAAAGTCGAATCAGGCTGCAGGTTCGTGCCAGCATACTGCCCAAATACATTTGGAAATTCCGATGGGCCTTGTCTCAGCTAAGAGATAAGCCCGTAAAGATTTTAGACACAGTCCGATCGACTTAATCCATTCGAATTGATTTGAAATATGAATTAAAATCTCTTCTAATTCAAAGGAATTAGATCTAATTCTCCCATATCCAAATAAGCCCTAAAGATTGTCCGACATATCGAATCAAAAGGTCGAGCTGGCCCCTGGGTCGGCGTCATTGTATTGGGCTACTATCGTAGTATTCTCGAGCCTGGCTCGACCCAAACTCAGGTTGGGTCCTGAGGCACGCCGAATGATCACAGGTTAGACTCTGTCTTCTGGGATTTCATTTCACCCTGCGACTTCGGACAACACCCCGACAGGCAACAGTTGCGGCGCCCACCCGACGGAAAAGATCGCGCACGAACACCCACGCGTCCATTTGACTCCGGTCGCCGTCCGGTGATGGCATCCAGAGACCAGCAACGGCCATGCCACACGGCCGAGCCCCACAGCCCCACATGCCTAGGCTTGTCAAGATCTAAGCTCTCTGCTCGCTCATCTCACATGGGCATGGCGCACGTACGAGCACGCGCCGCGTCGGTACGGTAAGATCCGTAAGATCACCCGGTTTTCCTCCCTCTCAACCCAAATCAACGAAACAAAACAAAAAAACATCAACATAAACACAGCGACAAGCCGATAACCAGGAGATCAACTTGACACATTAGCACACAGGTACTGAAAGCCTGAAAGTTTGCTTAATTTCCTTACAGCAGCAGCAGTTCGCGAGATGTTACAATCACAACCGGAGAAGCTTCTTGCATGCCTTCAAGATGCTACCCTGTTCTTCCTCCTCTCCTTGGCCTCCTCTTTCACCTCACCTTCTTCTCTCCGCCCTTCTTCTTCTCCTCCTCGTCGTGAGGCCCCTCGCCCGCATTGTTGTCGCCGTGGTCGTCGCTGTCCCCGTCCATGTCGTGGATCCTCCAGTAGTACCCGTCCCCCACGCCGGGAGTCGCCGGGTGCCTCCTCATGGAGAAGGCCCTCCTCAGAGCGCCCGGCAGGCCGGCGTGCCGGCCGGCGGCGCCGCGCCTGCTCCTCTCGCTGGACCTGCTGCAGAGCCTGTGGGAGCCGGTGGAGAAGGTCCTGGCCAGGGTCACCGCCCCAATGGCCAGCCCTTCCCACGCGTTGGTCTCCTTGGTGTTGGTCAGCTCCAACGATCGCCTGGCTCGGGCGCCATTGCCCGCCATTGGAGGGGAGGAGGACGCGAGATGGGAGTAGCCAGTCATCTCGAATGGTCAACGAAAACCTTGAGCTGATTCTTGGTTGGATCTGGGTTCTTGAAGCCTGCCTAGCCGCGGAGCTGTTTCGATTAGTTGGTTTGCAAATGGAGCTGTTGAAAGTCCGTGTGCGTGCTAATTAGTAAGACAAAATCATGGACAATTGAGTTGGTGAACCCTGTGGAAGCATCCAAGATTTGGCCAGAAATTTTATTCACCTCCTGTCTGCTGATGCAATCCACGATTATATACGACTTGGTGAAGGATTTATTATGGAGTAACTTATGTTAACTAGTATGGTTAAAAAGTTTGAGAGTTATCTTGTTTTTCAGCTCTTTGGTTTGGTTTGTTAATTGGTCGGTGCAGGGGGTTAATTATGGGTGGATTCGAGAGCGGTGTGTTGGGAGTGTCAGGTTCTCAGTTTATTATTTGTGGATTAGAGAGATTTCTGTTGGAAGATGAAACAGATTACTCTATTTTAGTGGGGTGGTACGATGCTCATCATCGTTTTAGATTTCACGGCCACATGATTCTGGGAGTTTACTAATTCTCTGTTCACAGTGTATTTGACTCCAGGCAGTGACGAAGTCAGGATTCACATGCCGATAATGTTACACTCGTTGATAATCGGGGACTATATTACTCACGTCAGTGAGCAGAATCAGTGAGCAAAGGCGTGTAATATCACGTCAACCTGCAGAGTGGAAATAGGAACCATACGTGGAAATAGGAGCCGTATGCAGCCGGTCGGACAGATTGCTCAATTAACAATGGTGCAATTTGTTCTTGTTGGAACCGGCGACCGCCCATGACAAAACAATCACAATAAGTGTATAAGGGACACGAGAATTTATTTATAAGGTTTGATAAAGCCTACGTATTCGGAAATCGAATCATGGCGGCTCTACTTATATGAGAAGTTTTTTCTTTTCTTCTGATTAGGGTTATAAGAGGTCAGCGATATATATTTGTATCTCGATTACATGTTCGGCTCGGACTCATAGTCCGTACCAAAGAGGGGCTTTGCCCTCTCACCCCTAGCCTATAGTATTTCATAACCCCACACAACTACGTCTTCTCTGTAGGGTTGTGTCCGAAAAGCGTACGTTGCACTCCCACTTTCCAGACACAGTCTTTTCCTTTCACCCTGTTATATCTGAGTCATACACAACAAATCTCCACCTTGACGAATACATCACTTTGAAGAAAACACACACAAAAGATAATGTTTTAACAGTCCTCGCGCATCCATGGACTGAGGGTTACCTCCTTACCCAGCAACTTGTGACTCCCAACAAGTTGAGGCAATTCCCAAACTTGTTAGCGGTGACAGGCTTGGTCAACATATCCACAACATTATCATCTATGTGCGCCTTCATCAAATCAATCTCTCCAGAGTTGATCAACTCCCTGATCCTATGATACCTTGCATGAATGTGCTTCGTTCTGGCACGATACATTTGATTCTTGGCCAAATAAATTGCACTCTGACTATCACAATACAACTGAACTCCACTTTGCTCAATACTTAGTTCATTCACTAATCCTGCAAGCCATAACGCTTCTTTTGTAGCTTCAACCATAGCCATGTACTCTGCCTCAGTTGTAGACAATGCAACAATAGACTGAATTGATGACTTCCAACATATAGGCCCTCTACCTAGGGTGTCTATCCCCGAGATCACACCCCCTCCCCCCTCTCCTCATCCCTTCCTCCTCGCCCTCGGCGGCGGCCGCCGGCCAGCCAGTGGCAGGGCTTCTTTTTCTCAGAGGTGGCATCTGATCTACATCGCACTGTCGACTCCCGACGTCTGTCCGCCGATTTTCAACGGTATGGACTTTCGTCGGGGTTGGATCTGGGGCCCTTCTCTGCCAGCTCGTCTTCGGGCGTGACGATCCAGGGCCCTTCTCCGCCGGCTTCTTTCAGCGGCACGGCTTCGTCGATGGTATGACAACGGAGGTGGTGCGGTGCAAATCCAGATCTGGTACAGTTGGTAGAGATCACAACAACTTAGTGGCGGTGGCTTGTGCGGCACTCGACTCCTCCCCGATGGACGGTTATTAACCAGCCGACGCGTGGGCTGCGGTGGACATCACCTTCCTTTGGTGCTGGCGGCGGTAGGCCTTGGGGATCTTGCGGACGTCGTCTTGGCGATCTGGCCTTCATTGGTTGGATCCAGTGACGAGGTCATGATGTGGCGTAGTCTTGGAGCGCTAGTACCTTCGATCCGGGGTAAAAACTCTTGATCTGGCCTTCGCTGGTTGGATCTGGCAACGACGTCTACCTTAGTGATGTTGTCTTCTTGAAGGTGTTGCTTTGGAGAACCGGTACCTGAGCTCTGGAGTAAAAACTCTTGATCTGACCTTCGCTAGTTGGATTCGACGACAACGACGTGAGTCTTATCCCTTCTTGGAGGTGTCGCTACGGAGACTGGTCCACCATCACCTCTTTGCAGCGCGGCTGCTGTTCATGTGTGGACGATCTCCTGGTTTGTTCTGGAGGTGGGGCTAGGTGATTTTTTTATGCTAGCCTTTGCATGATAATTTGTTTGTCATTGTTGGCTTTTGGGCGATTTTTGTTTTAAGCTTTTAGCTGATTGTGGAGTAATGGTTGTGTGCATCCCTAGTTGATACAGAGGCCAGGAGTTGTACTTCCATTATCTAAAAAAAGGCCCTCCACCTCGAGTAAAAATATATCCTGTAGTAGACCTCCTATTATTTAAATCACCAGTATAGTCCGAATCCACATATCCAACAACCAAAGTGTGGATATCATGGGGATATGTGCATGATCTTAGGATGATGAAACAATTGGCAGTGGCATTGATGATTTGTCGAATCACGCGTTTTCGTGAAGTTAAAAAAGTTGTCGAGAGGCGGTCGAGGCCGGTGGTCAATGACCCGGTCGAGCCGAAATGCCTAGTTCGGTCTGACCGGCAGTTGAACTGCAGTCTGACCGAATTTGTGCTGTTCATCGTCCAAATTGTTGCGATGATTTTTTCGTTAAGTCAAGGACTTGGGCTTCAGTGAATATGTGTTGCATGATGCATGTTTTCACTAACGTGGGTCAAGTTGTGAAGAAATTGCTCCCGGATTCGATTTCTTTGTCTATTGTTGTGCAGGTTGCTTGGAGGTCAATGACGGTCAACAGCGAGGATGGTTGGGATTAAGCTTGGAGAGCTGAGGTCCAGAATGATCGGTGATGCGGTTGGAGTCAATGGAGTCAAGCGTGGTGTAGAATGGACAAAGGTGACCGAAACAGGCGATTCGGTCTTGTTGGTTGGATCAAGCGGCGTGGGGTCGGTGCAAGTGCCATGGTGGTTCGGTGGGAGCCGGATGGGAGAGACTTGCCGACATGATGAGAGCCGCTGGATCAACCTACACGTGGCGAAGCATGGGAGTGGTTCACGTAGTTCGGACTTGGTCTTCAAAAAAGATCGAGAAGGGGTATTTTGGTAATTTTACCAAATACCGTCTTGTTGACCTTTTGCCAACCCGTGGCGTAAGACGGTGCGTCAAGAAGTGGATTAGGTCAAGAGCAGATGAAGACGACGCTTCAAAATACGTGCATGTGTGACCCATTTGTGCTGGGCCTTAACAGGAGCCTATTAGGGTTAACTCTTCTAGAAGCTAGGCCTCACTATAAATAGGAGGGGGTGCTGTCAAGCAGCCCCCAAGCACTTCATTTTGTAAAACCCTAATTTATCTTAGGGCTTAGAGAGAAGATGGAGAGGTTAGGGTTCTAGAGGATGGATTGATTTGAGTGCTCATGTTGTGAGATTTGTCCTTGAGGGAGTGGTTGTAAACCAGCAACAACCACGAATCAGGCCCTGTTTGGTACAGCTCCAGATTCTCTTTTTCCAGATTCTACTCCTGATTCTCTGAGAATCCACTTCTCTGATAATCTGGAGCTGTCTGTTAAAACCGTTTGGCTGGTAGGTTGGCTCCCAAAACCATATGAGGGGATTGGAGGCAAATAGACCATGTTACCCCTGGTTGTAATAATTCAATTGTATTTGTGCCTTTCTCTTATGTATTTGTACATAAATTATAGAATTTTTTCCCCTAAATATGTTTAGACCATGTGAATGTATAAACGTTGTGCGTCGTGCCGCCGATGTCGACATCCACTCCATCTATCATCTTACCATCTTATCTGCACGCTGCATGTGTCAGGCTGACACCACATGGCTATTACACAATGCAGTTCCCTTCTCACATGATCGATTCGAGTTGTATTACTTAAAAGGTAGGAGAGTCTTCTTCCGTGACAATATCACATACGTTGAAATTATAAGTTCGAGCACGCTATGATTGAAAGCGAAGCGAATAGCACACGACACATGCCGAACCAATTCACGAGGAACGACAGCAATGAGGGTAGAATAACAAATCAATGTCGAGGCGTGGTGATACGATCATGGCAAAGACAACGATTACTCAATTCTTGCATTGCAATGGAAGAAACACTGTCCAGGAGACGTAGCTGATAACGATCATGGCAAAGACAACAGTACTCAATTCTTGCATTACAAGACTAGAGGAGTATAACGGATTAGAAATTTTACTACACAAGTGATAAATACACAAGTACTCTCCAGCAAGCAAAAACTATTGATGATAGATATGGTGGCGATCTAGTACTTGATTGGGGCAAGAATATCGAGTTGAGAACCCAGCTTCTCCTCGGCCCTTCTCGGCCTTCTTTGTCGCAACCAACTTGGCAGTTCCTTTCTCTGTCATATGCAACCTTAGCCTTCTCCTTCCTCTTCTCCTCCAGTTCCTATGAGTTAAACAGGACATGGTCAGCCATGCTACAAAATCAAATCTATTTGCAGAGAACCATCATAAAGTAAAGATAATGTCTAGTGTGCAATTTAAGCTATGTTTGAATCAAATACACATAAATCAAATTCCCTATACAAGGGATAACAAATAAGACTTTTCTAGAGCCGAGTGAATGAGCAGGCCTCAAAGATCTTGGTGGTTACGATCGTCAACTGGGAAATACACATCAAGCCCCATCAAGAGAACCAATCATTTCACTGATCATATCAAAAACAACAAGGAATAATCATTTTGCATTAAATTGCAATCTGGTCCTCAAATGGCTATCAACCTCAAGATAAATATGATAAAGAAGATAATGTAATAAAAAGGTATATGATAAAGAAGAGAATGTAAAGCTAATGTCAACATGTGCGTGCCATTAGTAGTCAACATAAATCATAGGTAGGATATGTGAGTTCAAGAGTAACCCACCATATATACAACACATAATCAAATACCAACTTCGTCTGCGAAATAACTTGGTAGAGCAGACCAAACTCTGAAAGCAATCACTCAGGAACAGCCTAAACAGTAATCCGGATGATCAAAATGTGGCCGGCATTTCAGGTCAACAAAGTCCTTTAGCGAGACATCCCCCCCTACTCAAACGCTAAACAAGTCTTCTGCATCTGTCAACAAAGTCCATTAGCGAGACATCCCCCACCTACTCAAACGCCTACACCGTGAGCCACACCAGGCAATGCCAGATGAACGAGACAAAGGTCACAGGGGAGAATAGCAGGATATCTCAAACAAATTCAAACACTGATTTATTTGGAGCAGCATCAACAATCACATAAGCATCAGAGAACCAATCATTTCACTGATCATATAAAAACAGCAAGGAATAATCATTTTTCATTAAATTGCAATAGACCATTTGTATTATAGACCATTGCAAAGTTGCATGGTTACACAATTATCACTGATAGTCAAGAACACGGATTAATATCCATCTTTGATAGTCAAGAACACACAATTGCATAGCAAGCACTCCCAGATCAAACACCCGAAAATTGGTGGCGGCCGACGAACAATGAGACGAAGGGAGGAGTAGGGACACTACTAGAAATCTCCGTTTTCCCTACGGTTTAAAACGTTCCCTAGTAGTGGAATTATAATCCAAAGGAAAGTATATATCCCTAAGGTGAGATAAAAAAAACCTAGGAGCGAAATGAATTCCCTACTATTTACATAAATTACTAGGGAAAGACTATGGAGAGAGAAATAGACTATGCCATGTCGGCGCCATGATGGCAACTTTCCTGCTTTCGGATGGACAAAACCGTAGGGAATGTAATTTTGTTTTTGTCTCTTTTTTTCTTGCCGCTACTTTTTTTTAGGTGCCAAATTTTTTTTGCTACTTTTTTATTTTAGCGCCGATTTTTTTTCCACCGCTTTTTTTTAAGGCGCCATTTGTTTTCACGTGTCCTTTATTTTTTGGTTCGGCACCCAAACTCGTCTTCTTAGCCCTCTGACTACCCTACCCGGCGGTGCCACCCTTCCTCCTTCAAAGGCCGCCGCCTCCTCCGCTCAGCCGTAGCCACCACGCCTACCTTGCCTGCCCTGCGCAAGACCGCCCTCCTCCTTCGCGCTGTAGGCCGCCGCCTTATGCAACGCCTCCTCCTCCATGCCGTGTGGCTGCTAATTCCTCCTCGCCCGATGGCTGCCCATGCCACACGCAGAACCGCCCCTCCTCTGGACCTCACTTATATCGGCGATTACCTCCGATTTTGTGAACCTTGCTTAATTTTCAGCAATGTAATCAAAGACACATTTAAAATTTCTCTGTGCTTTCTTATGTTGATTCATTGGTGAAATTTCAGAGCATGCCAACATCACCGCCCTTGATGTAGTTGCAAAGAATTTAAATCTCAAGTTCTTTGAGGTGAAGTATTAGGACAAGGCGTCAATCACTACTATATTTTCAAATTTAGGACAAAGATATCATATGTGGAACATGTTTGAGTGCCCTCTTGGGTGGAAATTTTTTGGAAACTTGATGGATCTTTGGAATGTGCTCAATCTGTGGTGAAAAAGCTTTATACTGGTAATGTTTGGAAACTCATCTAGCTTGTCTTTCATGTATGTCTTGATAACAATAACAGATAATATCGAAATTAATTGAACAAATTGATTTTGCCTTATGGTAAATGCAACTTCACACGTTCGATTTTTAGCACCTCTCTTATTGGGATATTCCACAAACTTGGGTTTCCCTTGTGTTAAAGGAAGGGCAAGTCACTTAATGTTTTCGGACAAACATATTCTTTTTTATTTTGGGTAAAATTTCTTATTAATCAAAGTCAAGTAAAAGATTTGTTGATATTTGCGCTTTGCCTTGCAAACTATGCATGATTGGCTCATTAGGATGCTTATATCTCTTTGCTTTGTTTTAGGTTCACCACATTACGTGAAAAGGATGGTATTTGGGCATTCTAGCATGGCTATCTATTCTTTCTTTCAAGAACAAGGACAATCTTGGAGGAGATAAGCTTATTCTTTGTTGAAGATATTGTTAAATCGACCTTTGGGGTACTTATGGTCGCCATTATTATACGATATGACTATGAGGTATTTCATTCAAATATTCAATCAACATGTATGTATCTATCACCCATTTGATAACATGCTAACTATAACCATTTCTTGTTGAAGAATGTTGATCACGAGGAGCTACTAAGGAACTTATGGCAAGCCTAGTCAACATGCATTCGTCCCTTCGATGTTAACAAGTATCACAGATTACGCATTAACTTATACTTAATGCGTCATCAATAATTCAGCATAAACACCTAATGTGGAAATCTCTCTCTCTCTCCCTCTCTCTCTCTCTCTCGCATACACAATATTGAATTTGATATATAGAAAGTGATACTTTTGCGAAATCTTATGCAACAATTATATTCACGTATAGGTGTGCGGTTCTTTGACAAAATGATACATACTTCGCTCAACTTTGAAGTATTCCAACGCTTGTCATTTTGTGGTCAATAAGTGAATGTTGCCTTCTCACTAGTGATTTTAGCCTATTTTTTTTCTTTTGAGATGTTTTTCCCGACATTTTGGTCTGAATTTTTTACAGTACTAGTCTATAATCTAAAGCGTATCCATTAGAAACTAGTTCTAAATTGTATTTTTCTCGGGTTGATCAAGGAGATTGGCGGATGTTTGAGATGTGGTTGCGGGTGGCGAGTTTGAGTATAAGGATCTGTTGATGGCTCATCAAGCATCGGGTATCCGATATCTCTTCGGAGATGGTTCCGGTGGTAGGAGTCCACGTGCACAATTTGAAATTGCAATATAATCACTAAATGGTTAATTGTGGTCGGTGTCGAATGACTAATCCTTTTAGGCCATATCGGATATATTTGAGTGTGCATCTTTGTATCATATGGGTTGCAACAATACGCCGTGAACTAACATTTAATTTGGGATTCTTTTGTATGCCAAAAGTCGAGAAAGAAGGGTGAGAAGTCTCGCCGATTGAGGCATGGGTTCATACACATAGAGGCCAAATCCATAGATTCTAATTCACTAAACACTTTGAAGCCACTACATGCTTGGTAATTTTATTTTGTTAGTTCTTTGCGATTTTATTTTTCTGATTTTTTGTACTTCCTCTACAATATTCCTTATGTAGTTTGCTTTATTGGACAGGAGAGGTATAAGAGGAAGTCTGCTGACCTAAATGGAGAGGGATTTGATTGGCTACACTCTCCTGTGGATGCAAGAGCCTTGTATGACTGCTCTTATGGTAGGCCACATGGTAAGTGGGCTACATTCAATGGGATCATTGATGATAGAGAGGCCCTCATCGAGTTGAAGAGTAGTAATGCATTAAATCTTATGATTGCAGAATGTGGCTGAGCATACTGGAATGCCTTCTACTGCAGTTCCACCTCCCCCGCCTCCCCCGCCTCCACCTCCTACAAATGAAGTTTCAACATCTCCAAATCTATCTCTTGAGGTATATAAGAGATATTTCTTGCTAATTCTGGCTTATAACTCCAACATTGCCTTAGTGCACACTACTCTAATGACTTTTGCTTTGTTTTGTTTTCAATGAACTGTCTTCCTGTTTGCTTTGTTTTTGTTGTCTTTTACCCTCCTATCTTTTTTACCTGATATCTAGCAAACATAGGTTTATGCTTTTTATTATGATGGGCTATTGTCTTTCACTGTCCAGCCTAAAAGATGCCCATCCTTTTTATCATGATGGGCTATTTATTGTCTTTCACTGTCCTGAGATATTACCACAAACACTGTCTTGAGATATTATCACAAACTGATCAAAACTAAACTAAAGCATATGCTAGTTAGCTAACTTACTTTCTATGGGCTATATTATGCACAATAAGCTTCTCTTGGATATTTGAACTAGTTTGATGTCCCAACACTTGTTTACTTGTAGTAGTGTGCACAATCATAATACCAACATCCAGAGGTTCATGGAGGTGCAATATGTCATTCAACATATTAGTTTTTACTTTGAATAATAGATGTTGAACTACATTTGACCTTTTTGAATTAAATCTTATGATTGCGAGAATGTGGTGAGTATCTTTGGAATGCCTTCTCTGCTGATTCCACCTCCCCGCCTCCACCTCCTACATATGAAGTTTCAACATCTCCAAACCTATCTCTTGAGGTATATAATGGATATTTCTTGCTAATTAAACTTATGACTCCACCATTGTCTTAGTGCACACTACTCTAATGACAATATTGATTAATTACAAATCTTGATCACTTGACATAATTCTCAATAAACTACATTTGATTAAAATATGTGATTTTGTTTACTTCTCAAGATCATATTAATTTTTGAATCAGCACAAACCTTAATATGCACCCAATCCATATTAACAACAGCAAGCCTGTGAGTTTCCTTGTCAATCATAGGTATATCATCATGCTTGCCCATCAAGTATTGAGCAATGTCACTGCTGACAAAGTACTTTTGCTTTGTTTTGTTTTCAATGAACTGTCTTCCTGTTTGCTTTGTTTTTTGTTGTCTTTTAACCTCTTATCTTTTTTACTTGATATCTAGCAAACATAGGTTTATGCTTTCCATATTTTTTTACTGATCTTCGAATTATTTTTTGTTGTATAGCCTCATACCAATGGTTCAAATTGTTGGAGTAGAGAACCGGATGATACATTGAATAGGATTGCTCGAGGAATGTTTGAGGTTATGTTAACACATCTGTCGTCTTGATGGGAACTACTCTTCTCTGCTGGACGATGATCTTGCACTATTTTAATGTCAACCATGGTCTAATTACATGTGGAAGCATATTTTTTGTTGCAAGTGGTGCATGTTGCCTTCTTTTATGGAATGATTAAAATGTAAGGGTTGTATTTTGATGTCTGAAACCTTGCTAGTTATTTGTACTTTAGTATGCATGTGTGTTGTGCACTTGTGGTGCAAGCGTGGGTGTTGTTTTTTGGACTTTTTGGTAGTATGACGTTTACACTTGTATATGTTGGTGCAAATGTGCCTCAAATAGTACTTGATGGTCAATTGGAAATATATGATATTGTTATGTTTTATCTCTTGCATAAATTTTGTTTTGAGTGATAATGTGAATTTAGCATCTTTGAATATAAATAAGTATTTGAATAATGTATGTATATTTAGAAAAAAGCAATAAATTCATTACCCTAGTGTTTATGCTAAATAGTAGGGGATGAATTTTGAATTAACAATCTGAAAATAATATTTATATAAAAATATTCCTAGGGTATACAAGAAATAGCGTAGGAATTTGTTAATTTCTTTCCTAGGCTAGCGAGAAAGGAACATAGGAAATAAACTTTCCACGTCGAGATGACAATGCCACGTGGACAAGATTTCCCTCTGATTAAAATCCTAGGAGCGATTCTTTCCTAGGTTTTTCCAAAAAAAAAGTGAGAGCGTTTTCTTTCCCCACATTCTTTCCCCTAGTAGTCATTCCTCACGAATGCCACTAGGGAAACTAATTCCTCTGATTTAGACATGTTCCTAGTATATTACTCACTAGGGAAAATGGGGATTTCTAGTAGTGGGAGGGCAAGGGGGACGGCCGGATCTAGAACTATACCTTCACAGGAGGCGGCCGGGGTGCTCGGGAACGGTGGCGACGAAGAAGGTGGGGAACGGCGGCGGCCTCTAGGGTTTCGGGGTCCCGATTGTCTTCTCAAGCGGTGCACCCGGATCTGGCGACATAGTGGAGGACCGGGAGGGAGGAGGCGATGGGCGATGGCGGGCCTTCGAGCCGGCCTTGTCCGTGGCAGCCTTGATGGAGGACCGGCGAGGCGAGGCGGCCAGACGGAGGACGGCGGGGAGGAGGCAGGCGGCCGAGGCCGAGGCCGATGCCGATCGGAGGAGGCGGCTCGGTCGCGTTGCTTTCGTTAGAGGAGGAGAAAAACGAAGGAATGAAAAAAAGCGATTATTTGGGAGTTTTAGAGGGGTAATTGGATGGCAATCGGCGGGTAAATAATTAGAACTTCAATGGGTATCTTTGCTCTATCAGGTTGGATTCTCAGGAGAATTTAAGGAAAGGCTGCTTCTCCTCGCTAGTGTATTTTTGAGACAGCTCCACACGAGAATCAGAATCGAGTGGTTTTGAGAATCAGGGTGTTTGGTACGGCGCCACGAGAATCAACTGAGAAGCTGGGAGTAGAAGCTGTACCAAACAGGGCCTCAATCTATGCAAGATTTCTCAAAGATGAGTTCATATTCGTTCTTGCTCTCTATTTCTTGATTTTAGGCCTTTCTTTGTTCCATTGATCTTTGGTTGGTTTCTTGCCCCCATCTACCTTGCTGTGACATGTGGAAATACATCTAGGATCATCTTGATCATCAATCACCCATGAGCGAGTGTTTGGATCAAGTTTTCGTTCTTGCCCGGTTTTAAACCAATCTTCATTCAAATGGAAAAAGGTTAAAACTTTGATGTGGATCTACTCAATCGTTGCTTGGAATAGGTTCCTAATATCCTTAGGAAGGTGTGTTCCAAATTTGGTCAAGTTTGGCCGTGTAGATCAAAAATTAGACCGATTTTCGTTTTGGATTTGAATTTGTCTGTCTTGTTTTTGGTCGGTCGGTCCGACGATGTGTGCCGCCTTGATCGGAGCCTTGCCCGTTTTGACATGCTGATAACCGTCGGTCAGACCGGGCCCGAGGGTTTGATCTCCGTGTCTTGGGTCTTTTGCTTCAAGGTTTGATTGGATTCAACACAGGTCATCCACTGTGCTTGTATACAGATCTTCATAGCTTTTATAGCTTTTGGAGTGAAAGTAGTGTTGAGTTCGATCGAGGTGAAAAATTGAGAAAGCGTCTATTCACCCCCCCCACCTCTAGGCATCTTTCCGGTCCTACAAGTGGTATCAGAGCCCGGTTAATTCTTCTCATAGATCTTAACAGGTCTGAGGAGCCATGGCGTCTGACAAGTATTCCACCAAACCTCCTGTGTTTGATGGAGTCGATTTTGCTTACTGGAAGGCTCGCATGCATGCCTACAACGAGGCTCAAGGGCACGCAATTTGGCTTAAGGTCAAAAATCCTTATGTTGTGCCAGCCAATAACGATGTGATCACTCCAGATGTGGAGGCAAACAGTAAGGCTCGAAACTTCTTGATTCAAGGGCTTAGTCGATCTGAGTTTGAGCGTGTCGCTCATTTGAGGTCTGCTCATGAGATCTGGAAGACCCTCTATGATTACTACGAGGGCTCTACTACGATCAAGGAAGTGAGATAGAACCAACTCAAGAAAGAATACTCAAAGATTGAACAAAGACTCGGTGAATCTTTGGATGAGTTGTGGGGAAGATTCTCAAAAATTCTTCATGACTTACGTGCTATGGATCTTGTGTTCACTGAATCTAAAAATGCACGTCAGCTCTTGGGTGCTCTTGATGTGAAAGTCTGAGGAACGAAAATCACTTCCATCAATGACAACACTGTCATGAGTGAGCTTACCATGGATAAGCTCTACTCGATGTTGAAGACGCATGAGATTGACTTCATCTCGCGTCTCCCCAAAACAGTCGATGGCTTTAGTGGTTGACCCATCTAAGGGTAGTTCTTTTGATTCTTTGGATTTTGGCTCATCTGGGTTTTTATTATCCGCTTTACACTCTTTGAGCGATGAGCAACTAGAGAAACTACGTGAGGATGATTTAGCCCTCCTATCCACAATATTCACAGAGTCTACAACAAGGTGAGGAGTAGAAGGAGAGGTGGTCTGTTACACCTTTGAGTGTGGTGAGCCAAACCACATTAGGGCTAAATACCCCAAGTGAAGGGCAAGGAGGAGAAGGACTTTCGGAGGCGTCCTCAAGCTCGGGATGCGAAAGCCAAGAAGCCTAACTACAGGAAGTTCGTCAACCGGGCCCTTGCCGCTCTTGAGAATGTTGATATGAGTGATGTGGACTCAGGGACGGAGGACGACGACGATGATTCCCATGGCAAGAAGAAGGCCCAAGACTTCACCGGCATGTGCTTCATGGCCAAGAACAGCCACGACATCGACTCCTCCAACGACGATGAGCTTTTCAGCGATCCCGATGAGGTATGCCCCTCACCAGATGAGATGAAACGTGCATTAGTTGTTGCTGAACGAAATCTGAAAAGGCAAGCTAAAATGATTAAGAAACAAGATATCATGATTGACAACTTGAACCTAGAAGTTGTTAGGCTCAAATCTATTAATCCTATTGATGATTGTGATTCTTGCTTTAGCTTGCATGATGAATTGACTAAACTAAAATCTGCTCATTCCTCTATTGCAAATCAACTTAAAGATGCTCTAGATGAACTAGAATCTCTCAAATCTAGTCCTGCTTGCATGGATGCTATTGCTCTAGATGTGTCTGCTGTAAATACTATTCCTTCATCTTGCACAAATTGTGCTTTGCTTGAATTGAAATTGGATAGTGCTATTAAGGAATTGCTGAAATTTGATCCTAGTCACACTTGCTCTCATTGTGAGGATAACAAGATTAAAATGAAGGAAATGTCTGAAATGATTCTTTATTCTAAGACTACTTCATGTGAAAACTGTCTTAAACTCACAGTTGAGAATGGTGCTTTGAATAGACTCTAACGGAGAAATCTAAAATTGAACAATCCATGTCCATAACTGCATCCAAGAAAATTGTTGATTCTGCTTTTTGTGCTTTTTTCTGAAGTTGGGACAAATTTAGATGAGATACAAGAGGCGTTTAAAGTCAAATTCAAAGAGCAAGTGAGTAGGATTGAGAATGCTTCTTGTGTGTCTTGTGACGCTTTAAGGGTTGAGGTAGCTTGTAACGTCCCGTTTTTCCAGAATTTTGAAAAGCTGGTAAAAATAATAACCATTACGCTTTTGTTGAGAGTTCAAAGCTTAATTTGAAGATTTGAGAATTTGGAGGTTTAACTTGAACTAACCAAACTTCAAATTAATCCCTTCTGGTTGAGTTTGGAGTTATTCTTTGTTCTTTGGCTTTTAGCCTCTTTTTCTCTCTTGGCCTTGTTTGTCCTCGAGGCTAGTCTCTCCTCCTTTTGGAGACATCCTCTCTTGGGTCCTTCCTTTGCTTGAGACCTCCTCCCGGTAGGACCTCTTTATAGGTTCAACTCCTTACATTCTCTGGACCTCTCTTTGTAATCTTCTGTTTGGACTTTCCTTAAGTCAGGACTTTCCCTTTGTTGGCTTGAATCTCTTTGTGCTTAGACCTCCCCTGGGTCTAAGCTTTCATCTTTATTTGGATCTTCCCTTGGTCTAAACCTCTTTCTTTGTTTGGACCTCCCGTGGACCTCTCTTAGCGTTCTCTTGTAACCTCTGAGGTCATTTGGGCGTCGAGTTCCTTTGGGACCTCCCTTGCCTCTTTGGATCTCCCCTGTGTTCATCTGAGACCTCCCCTTGTTGAGATCTGGCCGTTAGGACCTCCTCTCTGGAGATCTTAGCCGCTCGAGACCTCCCCTTGTTGAGATCTGGCCGTTAGGACCTCCTCTCTGGAGA
This sequence comes from Phyllostachys edulis, assembly GCA_036346405.1. NCBI lineage: Eukaryota > Viridiplantae > Streptophyta > Magnoliopsida > Poales > Poaceae > Phyllostachys > Phyllostachys edulis. The sequence goes on from CM070553.1 coordinate 38,903,276, forward strand.
TCTTAGCCGCTGAGACCTCCCCTTGTTGAGATCTGGCTGTTAGGACCTTCTCTGGAGATCTTAGCCTCTCCCCTTGTTGAGATCTTAGGACCTCCTCTCTGGAGATCTCCTCTTGTTGAGATCTGGCCGTTAGGACCTCCTCTCTGGAGATCTTAGCCGCTCAGACCTCCCCCTTGTTGAGATCTGGCCGTTAGGACCTCCTCTCTGGAGATCTTAGCCGCTCGAGACCTCCCCTTGTTGAGATCGGCCGTTAGGACCTCCTCTCTGGAGATCTTAGCAGCTCAGACCTCCCTTGTTGAGATCTGCCGTTAGGACCTCCTCTCTGAGATCTTAGCCGCTCAGACCTCCCCTTGTTGAGATCTGGCGTTAGGACCTCCTCTCTGAGATCTTAGCCGTCAGACCCTCCCTTGTTGGATCAAGGTCCGGAGACCTCCTCAAGCCAAAGACCTCCTTAGCGCTTGGACCCTCTTTGACTCTTGTGGGTGAGATCGCTTAAGGCGTTGAGATCTGCCGGTGGGACCTCCTCTCTGGAGATCTTAGCGCTCAGACCTCCCCTTGTTGAGATCGGCCGTTAGGACCTCCTCTCTGGAGATCTTAGCCGCTCAGACCTCCCCTTGTTGAGATCTGGCCGTTAGGACCTCCTCTCTGGAGATCTTAGCCGTCCGGACCTCCCCTCGTTGAGATCAAGGACCTCCTCTCTGAGATCTTAGCCTCAGAGCCTTGTTGGTCCGAGACCTCCTTAGGACCTCCTTGGACCCTCTTTGACTCTTGTGCACCTCCCCTTTTGACCTCTTGCCGTTAGGACCTCTCTCTGAGATCTTACCTAAGGGCCCTCCGATTGTAAGATCTCTCGGAGTCTCACCTAAGGGCGTCCGATCTAAATCGAGCGAGCCTAGCCTTCTTGGTCTATTCGCTCGGTCGAGCGGCCCCTCGTTTAGCGCCATCCGATCTGGATCGGCGGCTCAAGCTAGCAGTGGCGTTTGGATGGTCCAACGTTCCTTTCTCTCGACCGCCTGATTCGATCGAACGGCTCTGCTTTTGCTGCGCTTTTCCTTGATCCCAGACCTCCTTTCTGCTGGCGTTTTCCTTGATCGGGACCTCCCCAGGCATTTTGCAAGCACCACCTCCTCGATCCTTCTTGGTCTTTTGTAAAGACCACCCTTTTAATCTTGAATATCCTTGACCGTCGGGACCTCCCGCCCTTTGATCTAGACCGGCGAGGTCCTCTCGTTTTGAGATCTTGGCGTTCGGGCTCTTCTTTTGAGATCTTGGCGCCAGGGACCTCCCTTGCCTTTTGATCTTGACCATTGAGTCCTCTCCTTTTGATATCTTGGCGTCGATTTTCCCTTTTGGGAGATTTTGGCCGTCGGGACCTCCACGCTCTCGGGGCCTCCTCGGCGCCTTACCCCCCTTGCGCTTGGGACCTCTTTTGAGGTCTGGTTCTCTCGTGATTTAAACCTCCTTGGGGTCTAGATCTGTTTGAGGGTTGGATCTCCCTTGAAGTCCGGCTATCTTTTGTCTTTTGGACCTCATATCCTTAGGACCTCTTTGTGTTTTGACCTTTGTGGTCTAGACCTCCTGTTGTGTTTGGACCTCCTCGAGGTTCAGACCTCCTGTTGTGTTTGGACCTCCTCTGGGTTCGAGACCTCCTTGTTGTGTTTGGACCTCCTCTGGGTTCGAGACCTCCTGTTGTGTTTGGACCTCCTCGAGTTCGAGACCTCCCTGTTGTGTTTGGACCTCCTCTAGGTTCGGACCTCCTGTTGTGTTTGGACCTCCTTTGGGTTCGAGACCTCCTTGTTGTGTTTGGACCTCCTCTGGGTTCGAGACCTCCTGTTGTGTTTGGACCTCCTCGGGTTCGAGACCTCCTGTTGTGTTTGGACCTCCTTTGGGTTCAGACCTCCTGTTGTGTTTGGACCTCCTTAGGTTCGGACCTCCTTGTTGTGTTTGGACCTCCTTTGGGTTTAGACCTCCCCTTTTGTGTTTAGACCTTTGCGGTCTAGACCTCCCTTTTAGTCCTAGGACCTCCTCATGAGACCTCCTTCTTGGACCTCCTCCTTGGACCTCCTATTTGGACCGTGGACCATGTCCTTTGGTAGTCTGCGCACCTTTTGATGGCCCTTTGGCGGTCTTAGTGCATTAATGTGGGTGAGTCACATTAAATCTTGCCACCTACCTTTGTACTCTTTTTCTACTTTGTGTCACATCCCTTGCTTTCTTTATTTCTTTTAGTACCTTGTGGCGGTGTGCCCTTGTCCTAAAACCTTGAACACAGTCGCTTCTTTGGGTTGGTGCTCTGTTCCCTTGCTCTTTAAATAGAGCACCAGAGGGCACCGCCGCCTCCTGCTCCTCATTTCAACTCCTCGGTTCCTTCGACTGTGGATCTCCTCCTCCTCCTGTGGATCTCCTCTTCTCTCTTGGTTTTGAGTAAGTTCTTTTGGTTTTCTTGGAAATTATTTGCTTATTTGGTTTCTTTTTATGAACGTGTAGATCTCGGGTGATCGTTGAGAACTTCGTGAATCAAGCTCCTTCACCAAGCTTTTCTTTCTCCAACAGAGGCAAGTCGTGGCCCTTGATCATCTTGATCCCACTTTGCAAAGCTATTTTGATTCATTAAACTTGCATGGCTATCTTTATAAAGCATGTTTTGGGTAGTAGCTATCCTCCTACTTGACATTATGCCTCCTTGATATACTTGAACTGAACATGTTGACATGAACTCTTTGGACACCTTAGGATGGATATTTTGGTTGGTATTCCTTGTTATTGCCAACTTTGGGACCGTATGTTGTATGCTTAGCCTTGCTTTAGAAACCGTGGGTCTGTGAATCATGCCTCATCAATTAATAATCTTGACTAATTGAAATATGGAACCTGTGGTTGGTGCCATTGTTAAGCAACTATGGCGGGATGCCTAAGTTGTGTTGATTGTGGTGCGAGATCACATTAATAATTGTTGTGCGGGATCGGGTGGTCTTTTGGCGGGGTTAATTACAAATTGTTTTGCTCGGGCAAGAAGGTCGGGAGTGAGTAGTGGATGCTTCATTTTGGGGTTGTGGATGTCTTGCTGAGCACAAATAAGGACTTTACTTTGTGTGCATTGATCTGGGCCAATCGGTGCAACCACAAGATCATTTTATGGGAATGGTGCAGGGTGAATAATTAGCAATGGATTGGCTTGGGGCTCTTTGGGTTGGCGTGTGATTCGTTGGCGCAAGAGGGCACCCATAACCTGCGGACTTCTAGACCAAAGGGGATTAGCGAAACCTTAGCGGGCAACTCTGAGTCAATTCAAAGCTTTGTAAAAAGCCTTGTCGCTCTCTCCAGATGCTCACCTTCTAGTGAGCAAGGGTGGCCGGAACCCGCCTCACCGGAGAGATCGTGGATTGTGGGTAAAGTTGTACACCTCTGCGAGTGTAAAATCTATTGAATAGCCAAGTCCTTGGTTATGGACATGCTTTCGATGAAATGGTGCAAGGGGTAGCTTTGTGAACTTGTGCTCCTGGACACTTGGGTGAGAGGTCATGGCTTTGCCTTGAAGAGACCTTGGCCGGCTCGGAGGGGTCATGGTGCTCACTAGTTGGTCCAGGGCTGGTTGGGGAACTCTGGAGTGGGTGCTCGGGGTGGTCGTGGGAGAGGTCTGGTCATGGGTATGACCAGACCTCCCACTGCTGGCTTGGGTAGTCTGGAGTGGGTGCTCGGGGTGTCTTTGGGTGTGGCGGTGCTCACACCCCTTTAAATCAAATGTATTTATGTACTAATGTTTTAACTTGAGCTTTTCAATCTACTTATTACTTATTGTCAAACACCGCTTTATGCAACTAACCTTCTGACTCTCTTTTGGCAAGCCTTGCATAATTATCTAATGCATACATTCCTCACGGCTTCTTGAGTACATTCAATGTACTCATGGCTTTTGCCCTCTGTTCATATCGGCACTGCAGGAGGTTCGAGGAGCTCAAAGCTCGATGAAGAAGAGGTCTTTGGAGACCTTGTGACCTAGGGGCGTCCTCCACTCGATAGCCATGGGGCGATCGGTTGGACCTATCGTTGAAGCTTTGCTTTCATTGTTTTGTTATTCTGTTGTAGCCCTTGAGGCATCTCCTGTAAGAAGCTTGGCGGTTTGGTCCTTAATATATTTATATATATTGTTTTGTCTCTTGCTCCTCTTAGCTTGTGTATGGATTTGATTACACTTGTCTTTGGATCTGTCTTGAGCTAGCCAATCTGCTCTGGGACTAGCTCGGTGCACAAGGCGGACCTCCGTGAGGTCCCACGGACTTAGCACAGGAGGTCTGTCGGACCTCTCTGTGATATACTAAGAGGTGCTACTAATCGGTGGTTGGCCAAGACCTCCAGAGGTCTGAAGACCTCTGGGAGGTCTGGTGGACCTCGGCTGGTGGTTGGCCACGACCTCCAGAGGTCTTGCAGACCTCTGGGAGGTCTGGTAGACCTCCCTCGGGAAGTACCATAAAAAAAAGGGTCCTCCGGACCTTTCTTTGTATATCACGGGGTGGTTAAATCACAGTGGTATCGAGCTCCATATCATTGTTGGGCGTAACCTTAGTTAGCATGGTCGTTTTAGTTTGTTTCAAAACTATTTTCTAAATCAAACCAACTTAAAAGTCGGCTTAGTGGTTCTCCTCTAGTCTCATCTTGCTTGATCTTTTCTCGTCTTACTCTATTCTTTCTTATCTCCTCGCTTTCGATTCTCGAATCTTATCCTTTCTCGAACTCTAATTTGAATTTAATTTGACCTCCTTACCTCGAGAACCGCTATAGGACCGAACCCTCGTGTCCTAGTCTTTGCCACGGCGGTTGGTGTAGTGGTGGCTCTGGTTTCTCAAGAGTTGCGTTGCGAGAATAACCTAGGTGTTGGATGCCAAGCTTGGTAGCTTGAAAGAAGCCTTTTGAATTGATCTTGAGAATTGGAGATTTTGGGGATTCTTTGCTAAGATGAAGGTTTTAAATGGATCCTAGGAGATGTAGGATTGTGAGTTCTTGATGGGATTATTGAAAGATTTTAGACTTTCATCGATTCTAGAGTGAATTATAACGTTTGGTTGGAAGCTTGATCTGAGTATGGACTTTGTGTCCGAGGTTTACCCTTGATGGCGATATAATTATAACTTTTCTTTGGATAATTGGTGAAAATGATTGGTGGATCAATCAAAGATTGTGTATTAAAGGAAGACTTTCGGGAAAACCTACCTAATTGTTGGATTTTGGTGAATCGAGGAGGTGATTCTAGGTCTCTTAATCTGAAAGTGATGGTTGGATTGAGAATCCTTTTGATATGGAACAAAGGAGCATGCAATTAAAGTCTTGAATTGTGGATTTGCTTAAGCCGACCTAGGTAGAAATCAAGAATCTTGTTGATTTACCAATGTTAGGGAGATTAATCGTTTGGTGGGTTGTTCTAAATGGATGTCTTTAAGATAAGTCATTTGGTGGACCTCCTTAATCATAGGTTTAGGACCTAGCCAAGTTAGGAAGGCCGTTTCTGGCTCTTGGCTAGCACCCAACCCTTGGTGGTGGCAAGTAACTCTGAGAAAAGAGCTTTTTGGGGGAAGTGGCGGCGTTGTCCTTGCTCTCCAAGGACATCATTGGACCTCTTGTTGTTAGGAGTTTGTTCCACACCCAAACCCCTTTAGTCTGTTGTTCTTTGGTTTTCTTACATTTAGTGGTCCCCTCGGTTTTGTTTAGTTAGTTCGTGCAATAAGAGCTCCAGTAGGAGATCCTATTGTGCCTTTCTGCCTCTTTTGGCCCCTTGGCCTCTTGTTTCCTCGGGTTTAACCTACCTTTCCCCGACTAGGATGCTCCATCTGGCTCCCTCGTTCTTTCTCACCTAAGTGTTTTTCCCTCTCTTCCTTGGTGCTTCTCCTTCTTATCCCTTAAACCTGGCAGGTTTGTTCCAAGATGGACCCGACTAGATCCTCAGCAAGCCTTAGTGAATCAGAAGGCCCCAATGCCGGTATCGACCCTACTGCACCTCCTCCTCCGGCAGCCCCTGCAGATCCAAACTTGAATCAGTTTTTGGCAGCTCAGACTCAGTTGATGAGCACAGTGATGCAGAATATGAATCAAATGATGGCTCAACAGAATCAAGCTGCAGCAGCCCTAGTTAGCTTGGTGGATCAGCAGAACCAAACCATTGTCGCCCTCACGACAATGGTGAACCAGAACTCGCAGTATGCAGCTCTACCACCACCACCCCCAGCCATTTCAGCTCTGGAAGCCAGGACCGAAGGGCCAAGTTCCAAAGAAGTTCACCCAGAAGCGTTCAACTCAGAAGCTCCTTGTGGTCAGCAGGACCTCAGGCTCAAGAGAAAGAGGATAAATCAAGATCAAGAAGCTGCAAGTAGCCACAAGACTTGTGAGAAGCAACCTCAGCTCAAGAAAACTCCAACAGTTTCGATGTCAAAGCCCTCAAAATCAGCTTTTTACCCAAATGATGCGAAGCCTCGAGACAATCTTGATGATCGGACTTTGCGAATAAGACCTCGAGGCGAAGTTCGGTGTTTCGTTGTCAAGAAGTGGGCCATTTGCGGCCGATGCACCAAAAGTGGTTCAACGCTCTATCTTGAAGCGACCTTCGAAGCCACTCTAATTGCTACAATAACCCCAGAAGGCGTAGAAGAAGCAGCGAAGGTTTTTATCTCGGTTGTGTGCCCTCGGAGCTTGGATTTGCGGGGCGCAAGAAATCGATGTCTGACATTCTCGGGTTTATCACTCCCGGCTCATCCTTGAAAGCCAATCACAAAAGAAGTCCCTTGTGCCTCGGATGTTACTGTTTTTACCGCCGGGAGAAAGGACGCCGCGCCAAAGATGCCCGAAGAAAGCTTCATCAACAGAACCTCCGCAGATCTTTAGGACAAGTGTGTCACAACCTACTATTCATCAAGGACTTCCTCAGCGAGCTAGGATTTCTGCGAGACGTCAGCACCTAAGACCTCCTATCACCCTCGGAACCTCGGTGGCAGCACCTCCTTCCACTATTCCTCAGGGTGATCATACCATGGACAACAAAGAAGACCCAACAAAGAACCCAAAAGCGCCAAAGTCCGCCCAAGGAATCCAAAGGTGTTTGAATGCCAAGGTGGGGTCATTTACGCTGCCGTGCCCTCTACGTCCCCAGAAGAAGGTAGCTCCTCCCCGAGCTTCAAGTCAAGTCCTCAGACCTCCAGGTGAACCTTGCAACCGGTTCCTTTTGAATTTGCCGGAGTTCCTCCCCTTTCCTTGTTTTGCTTCGTGTTATTCTTTGGCCCAATGCTTGTTCTCTGGACCACCACCCCTTTGTTTGACTCTAGGGGCTCAAACCTCCTTTGTTGGTTCGAATCTCTTGGGTCCATCTAAACCTCTTCATGCTTGTTTGGACCTCTTGCTGCTACTTTGAGCCTCCCTGCGTTCAATTGGTCTCCCCTAAGATCAATTGAACCCCTTGAATCCTTTGCATCTCCCTTAAACTGGGATCTCTCCCTCTCTTCTAACCAGACCACCTCTGCGGGTTTGAATCTCTCTAATGTTTAGACCTCCCTCTTGGTTTGAACTTACCCTTGGTTCTGACCTCTTGTCTTTTGGGTCACAACCACCCCTTGGCTCTCAGCTCGAGTTTGTGTTTCCAACCCTTTTTGTTTTCCGAGAGCCCTGTTTGGCTCAATTTGTCCCTTCCTTGGACCTCCCCGTGTTCTCGTGGACCTCCTTCATCCTTGTGAACCTTGTTTTGAATCCTAAACTTCGTCCGGATTCCCGTAGGATTCGGACCTTCTCTGGTGTGGGCGTTTTGCTCGACCCGGCTCTGGTGAGTCCACAGTCAACAAGATAATAGTTTGGTTTGCCCCACTCAAAGAAAGTTTACGAAGAGTGGGTGAAACCCGTTCCTAACCCATTCTCTAGTCGGCCAATCTCGGGTCGAGATTCCTTTAAGGGAGTAGGTTTGTAACGTCCGTTTTCGAATTTTGAAAAGTTTGTAAAAATAATAACCATTCGCTTTTGTTGAGAGTTCAAAGCTTAATTTGAAGATTTCAGAAATTTGGAGGTTTAACTTGAACTAACCAAACTTCAAATTAATCCCTTCTGGTTGAGTGGAGTTATTCTTTGTTCTTTGGCTTTTAGCCTCTTTTTCTCTCTTGGCCTTGTTTGTCCTCCGTGCTAGTCTCTCCTCCTTTTGGAGACATCCTCTCTTGGGTCCTTCCTTTCGCCTGCACCTCCTCCCAGTAGGACCTCTTTATAGGTTCAACCCTTACATTCTCTGGACCTCTCTTTGTAATCTTCTGTTTGGACTTTCCTTAAGTCCGGACTTTCCCTTTGTTGGCTTGAATCTCTTTGTGCTTAGACCTCCCCTTGGGTCTAAGCTTTCATCTTTGACTAGATCTTCCCTTGGTCTAAACCTCTTTCTTTGTTTGGACCTCCCCGTGGACCTCTCTTAGCGTTCTCTTGTAACCTCTGAGGTCATTTGGGCGTCCCTGAGTTCCTTTGGGACCTCCCTTGCCTCTTTGGATCTCCCTGTGTTCATCTGAGACCTCCCCTTGTTGAGATCTGGCCGTTAGGACCTCCTCTCTGGAGATCTTAGCCGCTCAGACCTCCCCTTGTTGAGATCTGGCCGTTAGGACCTCCTCTCTGAGATCTTATCCGCATGCACCTCCCCTTGTTGAGATCTCGCCGTTAGGACCTCCTCTCTGGAGATCTTAGCCGCACTGAGACCTCCCCTTGTTGAGATCTGGCCGTTAGGACCTCCTCTCTGAGATCTTAGCCGCTCAGACCTCCCCTTGTTGAGATCTGGCCGTTAGGACCTCCTCTCTGGAGATCTTAGCCGCTCGCACCTCCCCTTGTTGAGATCTGGCCGTTAGGACCTCCTCTCTGAGATCTTAGCCGCTCAGACCTCCCCTTGTTGAGATCTCGCCGTTAGGACCTCCTCTCTGAGATCTTAACCGCCGCATTCTCCCCTTGTTGAGATCTCGCCGTTAGGATCTCCTCTCTGGAGATCTTAGCCGTCGTGTCCTCCTTCGTTGGATCCAAAGGTCCAGACCTCCTCAAGCCCAAGACCTCCTTAGCGCTTGGACCTCTTTGACTCTTGTGGTCAGACGCTTAAGGCTTTACCTTTCTCACCTAAGGGCCGTCCGATCTAAATCGAGACGGGCTAGCCTTCTTTGTCTGTTCGCTCGGTCCGAACGGCCCCTCGTTCAGCGCCATCCGATCTGGATCGGCGGCTCAATCTAGCAGTAGACGTTTGGATGGTCCAAACGTTCCTTTCCTTCTGGACCGCCTGATTTCGATCGAACGGCTCACTTTCTTCTTAGCGTTTTCCTTGATCCCGGACCTCCCCACGGCTGTTTTGCAAGGACCACCTCCTCGATCCTTCTTGGTCTTTTGTAAAGACCACCCTTTTAATCTTGAATATCCTTGACCGTCAGACCTCCTCCGCACCCTTTGATCTAGACCGCCGAGGTCCTCCGTTTTGAGATCTTGGCCGTTCGGGCTCTTCTTTTGAGATCTTGGCGCGGGACCTCCCTTTGCCTTTTGATCTTGACCATTCAGTCCTCTCCTTTTGATATCTTGGCCGTCGGATTTTCCCTTTTGGGAGATTTTGGCCGTCAGACCTCCTGCTCTCGGGGCCTCCTCGGCGCCTTACCCCCTTGCGCTTGGGACCTCTTTTGAGGTCTGGTTCTCTCGTGATTTAAACCTCCTTGGGGTCTAGATCTGCTTGAGGTTGGATCTCCCTTGAAGTCCAAATATCTTTTGTCTTTTGGACCTCATATCCTTAGGACCTCTTTGTGTTTTGACCTTTGTGGTCTAGACCTCCCTGTTGTGTTTGGACCTCCTTTAGGTTCGAGACCTCCTGTTGTGTTTGGACCTCCTCTATGTTCAGACCTCCTGTTGTGTTTGGACCTCCTCGTGTTCGGACCTCCTTGTTGTGTTTGGACCTCCTCTGGGTTCGAGACCTCCTGTTGTGTTTGGACCTCCTCGAGTTCAGACCTCCTGTTGTGTTTGGACCTCCTCTAGGTTCGAGACCTCCTGTTGTGTTTGGACCTCCTTTGGGTTCGGACCTCCTTGTTGTGTTTGGACCTCCTCTGGGTTCAGACCTCCTGTTGTGTTTGGACCTCCTCGTGTTCGGACCTCCTGTTGTGTTTGGACCTCCTTTGGGTTCAGACCTCCTGTTGTGTTTGGACCTCCTTAGGTTCGGACCTCCTTGTTGTGTTTGGACCTCCTTTGGGTTTAGACCTCCCTTTTGTGTTTAGACCTTTGCGGTCTAGACCTCCCTTTTGGTCCTAGGACCTCCTCAGAGACCTCCTTCTTGGACCTCCTCCTTGGACCTCCTATTTGGACCGTGGACCATGTCCTTTGGTAGTCTCACACCTTTTGATCGCCCTTTGGCGGTCTTAGTGCATTAATGTGGGTCGAGTCACATTAAATCTTGCCACCTACCTTTGTACTCTTTTTCTACTTTGTGTCACATCCCTTGCTTTCTTTATTTCTTTTAGTACCTTGTGGCGGTGTGCCCTTGTCCTAAAACCTTGAACACAGTCGCTTCTTTGGGTTGGTGCTCTATTCCTTGCTCTTTAAATAGAGCACCAGAGGGCACCGCCGCCTCCTCGCTCCTCATTTCAACTCCTCGGTTCCTTCGACTGGTGGATCTCCTCCTCCTCCTGTGGATCTCCTCTTCTCTCTTGGTTTTGAGTAAGTTCTTTTGGTTTTCTTGGAAATTATTTGCTTATTTGGTTTCTTTTGCGAACGTGTAGATCTCGGGTGATCGTTGAGAACTTCGTGAATCAAGCTCCTTCACCAAGCTTTTCTTTCTCCAACAGAGGCAAGTCGTGGCCCTTGATCATCTTGATCCCACTTTGCAAAGCTATTTTGATTCATTAAACTTGCATGGCTATCTTTATAAAGCATGTTTTGGGCAAGAGCTATCCTCCTACTTGACATTATGCCTCCTTGATATACTTGAACTGCCAACTTTGGGACCGTGATGTTGTATGCTTAGCATTGCTTTAGAAACCGTGGGTCTGTGAATCATGCCTCATCAATTAATAATCTTGACTAATTGAAATATGGAACCTGTGGTTGGTGCCATTGTTACAACTATGGCGGGATGCCTAAGTTGTGTTGATTGTGGTGCGAGATCACATTAATAATTGTTGTGCCAGACCGGGTGGTCTTTTAAGCGGGGTTAATTACAAATTGTTTTGCTCGGGCAAGAAGGTCGGGAGTGAGTAGTGGATGCTTCATTTTGGGGTTGTGGATGTCTTGCTCGAGCACAAATAAGGACTTTACTTTGTGTTCATGTGATCTGGGCCAATCGGTGCAACCACAAGATCATTTTATGGGAATGGTGCAGGCTGAATAATTAGCAATGGATTGGCTTGGGGCTCTTTGGGTTGGCGTGTGATTCGTTGGCGCAAGAGGGCACCCATAACCTGCGGACTTCTAGACCAAAGGGGATTAGCGAAACCTTAGCGGGCAACTCGAGTCAATTCAAAGCTTTGTAAAGCCTTGTCGCTCTCTCAGATCGCTCACCTTCTAAGTGAGCAAGGGTGACCGGAACCCGCCTCACTGAGAGATCGTGGATTGTGGGTAAAGTTGTACACCTCTGCAGAGTGTAAAATCTATTCAATAGCCAAGTCCTTGGTTATGGACATGCTCGATGAAATGGTGCAAGGGGTAGCTTTGTGAACTTGTGCTCCTGGACACTTGGGTGAGAGGTCATGGCTTTGCCTTGAAGAGACCTTGGCCGGCTCGGAGGGGTCATGGTGGCTCACTAGTTGGTCCAGGGCTGGTTGGGGAACTCTGGAGTGGGTGCTCAGGGGTGGTCGTGGGAGAGGTCCCGGTCATGGGTATGACCAGACCTCCCACTGCTGGTTTGGGTAGTCCCGGAGTGGGTGCTCCAGGGGTGTCTTTGGGTGTGAGCGGTGCTCACTGGCCCTTTTGAAATCAAATGTATTTATGTACTAATGTTTTAACTTGAGCTTTTCAATCTACTTATTACTTATTGTCAAACACCGCTTTATGCAACTAACCTTCATACTCTCTTTTGGCAAGCCTTGCATAATTATCTAATGCATACATTCCTCACGGCTTGCTGAGTACATTCAATGTACTCATGGCTTTTGCCCTCTGTTCATATCAGCAACTGCAGGAGGTTCCAGGGAGCTCAAAGCTCAGTGAAGAAGAGGTCTTTGGAGACCTTGTGACCTAGGGGCGCCCTCCACTCGATAGCGATGGGCCGACGGTTGGACCTATCGCTGAAGCTTTGCTTTCATTGCTTTTGTTGTTCTGCTTGTAGCCCTTGAGGCATCTCCTATAAGAAGCTTGGCCGGTTTGGTCCTTAATATATTTATATATATTGTTTTGTCTCTTGCTCCTCTTAGCTTGTGTATGGATTTGATTACACTTGTCTTTGGATCTGCTTGAGCTAGCCAACTGCTTCTGGGACTAGCTCGGTGCAGGCGGGACCTCCAGAGGTCCTACGGGACTTAGCTTTGGGAGGTCCTGTCGGACCTCTCTGATATACTAAGAGGTGCTACTAATCGGTGGTTGGCCAAGACCTCCAGGAGGTCTGAAGACCTCTGGGAGGTCCCGTGGACCTCGGCCGGTGGTTGGCCACGACCTCCAGGAGGTCTTGCAGACCTCTGGGAGGTCCCGTAGACCTCCTCGAAGTACCGTAAAAAAAAGGGGTCCTCCTGACCTTTCTCAGATATCACAGGGGTGGTTCGTCACGTGGTATCGAGCTCCATATCGACGCTGGACGTAACCTTAGTTAGCATGGTCGTTTTAGTTTGCTTCAAAACTATTTTCTAAATTAAACCAACTTAAAAGCTGGCTTAGTGGTTCTCCTCTAGTCTCATCTTGCTTCAGTCTTTTCTCGTCTTACTCTATTCTTTCTTATCTCCTGCTCAGATTCTCGAATCTTATCCTTTCTGGAACTCTAATTTGAATTTAATTTGACCTCCTTACCTCGAGAACCGCTATAGGACCGAACCCTCGTGTCCTAGTCTTTGCCAAATTGAGCGGTTGGTGTAGTGTGGCTCTGGTTTCTCAAGAGTTGCGTTGCGAGAATAACCTAGGTGTTGGATGCCAAGCTTGGTAGCTTGAAAGAAGCCTTTTGAATTGATCTTGAGAATTGGAGATTTTGGGGATTCTTTGCTAAGATGAAGGTTTTAAATGGATCCTAGGAGATGTAGGATTGTGAGTTCTTGATGGGATTATTGAAAGATTTTAGACTTTCATCGGTTCTAGAGTGAATTGTAACGTTTGGTTGGAAGCTTGATCCGAGTATGGACTTTGTGTCCGAGGTTTACCCTTGATGGCGATAACTATAACTTTTGGTTTGGATAATTGGTGAAAATGATTGGTGGATCCAATCAAAGATTGTGTATTAAAGGAAGACTTTAGGAAAAACCTACCTAATTGTTGGATTTTGGTGAATCGAGGAGGTGATTCTAGGTCTCTTAATCTGAAAGTGATGGTTGGATTGAGAATCCTTTTGATATGGAACAAAGGAGCATGCAATTACAAAGGCGCAATTGTGGATTTGCTTAAGCGACCTAGGTAGAAATCAAGAATCTTGTTGATTTACCAATGTTCTAGGGAGATTAATCGTTTGGTGGTTGTTCTAAATGGATGTCTTTAAGATAAGTCATTTGGTGGACATCCTTAATCATAGGTTTAGGACCTAGCCAAGTTAGGAAGGCTGCTTCTTGGCTCTTGGTTAGCACCCAACCCTTGGTGGTGGCAAGTAACTCTGAGAAAAGAGCTGCTTGGGGAAGTGGCGGTGTTGTCCTTGCTCTCCAAGGACATCCCGCTGGACCTCTTGTTGTTAGGAGTTTGTTCCGTCAGCCCAAACCCCTTTAGCTGTTGTTGCTGGTTTTCTTCTGTTTAGTGGTCCCCTCAGTTTTGTTTCGTTAGTTCGTGCAATAAGAGCTCCAGTAGGAGATCCTATTGTGCCTTTCTGCCTCTTTTGGCCCCTTGGCCTCTTGTTTCCTCGGGTTTAACCTACCTTTCCCCGACTAGGATGCTCCATCTGGCTCCCTCGTTCTTTCTCACCTAAGTGTTTTTCCCTCTCTTCCTTGGTGCTTCTCCTTCTTATCCCTTAAACCTGGCAGGTTTGTTCCAAGATGGACCCGACCAGATCCTCAGCAAGCCTTAGTGAATCGAAGGCCCCAATGCCCGGTATCGACCCTACTGGCACCTCCTCCTCCGGCAGCCCTGCAGATCCAAACTTGAATCAGTTTTTGGCAGCTCAGACTCAGTTGATGAGCACAGTGATGCAGAATATGAATCAAATGATGGCTCAACAGAATCAAGTCTGCAGCGTTTCTAGTTAGCTTGGTGGATCAAGAGAACCAAACCATTGTCGCCTCACGACAATGGTGAACCGTAACTCGCAGATGCTGACTCTACCACCACCACCCCCATTTTATTTCAGCTGAAGCCAGGACCAAGGGCCAAGTTCCAAAGAAGTTCACCCGAAGCGTTCAACTCGAAGCTCCTTGTGGTCACAGGACCTCGTGCTCAAGAGAAAGAGGATAAATCAAGATCAAGAAGTCGCAAGTAGCCACAAGACTTGTGAGAAGCACCTCACCAAGAAAACTCCAATATTTGTGTCAAAGCCCTCAAAATCAGCTTTTTACCCAATGATGCCGAAGCCTCGAGACAATCTTGATGATCGACTTTGCGAATAAGACCTCGGGCGAAGTTCATGTTTTCGTTGTCAAGAAGTGGGCCATTTTGCGGCCAAGGCACCAAAAGTGGTTCAACGCCTATGCCGACGACCTTCCGTGGCCACTCTAATTGCTACAATAACCCCAAAGCGGGTAGAAGAAGCAATGAAGGTTTTCGTTGAAGCTTTGCTTTCCATTGCTTTTTGTTGTTCTGTTGTAGCCCTTGAGGCATCTCCTATAAGAAGCTTGGCCGGTTTGGTCCTTAATATATTTATATATATTGTTTTGTCTCTTGCTCCTCTTAGCTTGTGTATGGATTTGATTACACTTGTCTTTGGATCTGCGAGCTAGCCAACTGCTCTGGGACTAGCTCGATTGCCTGAGGCGGACCTCCAGAGGTCCCACGGACTTAGCACAGGAGGTCCCTCGGACCTCTCTGTGATATACTAAGAGGTGCTACTAATCGGTGGTTGGCCAAGACCTCCAGAGGTCTGAAGACCTCTGGGAGGTCCCGTGGACCTCGGTGGTGGTTGGCCACGACCTCCGGGAGGTCTTGCAGACCTCTGGGAGGTCCTGTAGACCTCCCTCGAAGTACCAAAAAAGGGGTCCTCCTGACCTTTGTCAGATATCACAGGTGGTTCGTCACATAGCTCTTGTTAAAGAAAAGTTTGCTAGGACAATCAAGTCAAATAGATGTGTCACCTGTAAGGACCTAGTCAAAGAAAATGATTACTCAAAAAGACCCTTGAGAGATTTTCTAGTGGGAAGAAGAATCTCAACATGATCCTCGACCAATCTAAAGTAAGTGTGAAGAAAAGTGGCCTAGAATTTAATTCCCTAGAGCATTCCAAGAACCACCCACCTAAGATTGTGAGAGCTGTTGAGAGTGGCATGTTCGAGGTAGAACCCCTAAGCCATCTAAGGTAGTCTTTAGATCTGCGGTGTTTTGCCCAAACTCCTTCCAAAGAAGACAGATGCTTCTACTTCATCAGTCGACCCTCAAAAGGTCAAGTACCATTGCACCTTCTCGCAAGAAGGATGGCCACATCGTTGAGTTCTCCTCAGAGAGCCGAGATTGAGAGGAAAGAGAGGATGAGTGCCTTAAGGACCATTAGAGGAGTTCCTCATCTGTGATAAATCACTAGAGCCGACAAAGATGTCTTTACGCTGAACATAGGCCTAGGTTTGTAGATGACTTCTTTGACTCTTTTGGGAGCTCTAGGCAGCATTTTGGGTTAGGATATCGTGAGGAGAGACCACAGGTAGCATCTAGACAAGGGGGGTACCGACCTTTTAGTAGGTCGATTCGGAGAGGTCTAGGTGGTTCTCGTGTGCATTCTTATGATTATCCCTCTAACGATTTTATTACTGCTTCTACTGCTGTTCCTAAGCATCGTGTGACTAAGTACTGGATTCCCAAGTCTTTTATCACTAACCCCAGTACTGAGGCACGGATGTTCCCTGCTTATGCCCTGTAAGTCCGTCGTGCGAGGAAGGAGGATATTTGGCTTGTTGACTATGGGTGTTCTCGACACATGATTGGAGATTCTAGATGGTTCTCCTCCCTCACACGTGCATCCGGCAACGAGTTGATCACGTTTGGGGATGCTTCTATCAGACCGTGATGTTTAAGGGCACAAAAGCGCCAACAACAACTTCATGCTTAAGGACGTCGCTTTGGTAAGTAAGCTGAGGTATAATTTGCTATCTATTTCTCAACTTCTTGATGAGGGTCTGGAAGTGAGGTTCAAGAGTGGTGAGTGTAGAGTTCTAGACTCCTCGGGTGAGCATGTCTTTGGGATCTCTAGGTTTGAGAAGATCTTTTATGCTGATTTCAAGATTCTTCTTCTTCCAAATTTCTAGGTGTCTTGTGGCTTCGACTCTCATGATCTAGTATTGTGGCACCGTAGGCTTGGACATATAGGTTTTGACCATTTGACCGTGATCGAGAGCAAAGATTTGATTAGATGTTTGCCTAAGCTTAAGAATGTTAGAGACCTTGTGTGCACACCCTGTAGACATGGTAAGATGGTTTCTGCTTCTCATCCACCTCTTACTTTAGTGATGACTGATGGATCTGGTCAGCTCTTGCACTTAGACACAGTTGGCCCCTCTAGAGTTCAGTCTGCAGGAGGAAAATGGTTTGTGCTTGTGATTGTGGATGACTTCTTCAGGTATTCATGGGTTTATTTTCTGGTTTCTAAGGACGAGGCTTTTGGCTATTTTAGAGAATTGGTCCTTAGACTAGCTATTGATCTTCCTGGAGCCTTGAGAGCTATTAGGAGTGACAATGGGACAGAATTCAAGAACTCTTCCTTTGCCACTTTCTGCACTGAGAGAGGACTTGAGCACCAGTTCTCCTCACCTAGAGTTCCCCACCAGAATGGGATTGTAGAGATGAAGAAAAGGACCCTTGTAGAGATGGCTAGGACCATGCTAGATGAGCATAGTACACCGAGGAGGTTTTGGGCTGAGGCGATCTCTACTGCTTGCTATGTATCCAATAAAGTGTTCTTAAGATCTGTCATAGGGAAGACTTCTTTTGAGCTTAGATTTGGTCATAAACCTAAAGTCTCTCATTTCAAGATTTTTGGTTGCAAGTGCTTCATTCTTAAACATGGCAACTTGGATAAATTTGAATCAAGATGTTCTGATGGCATTTTTCTTAGATATCCTGCTCATTCTCGTGGCTATCGTGTGTTTAATTTGGATACTAACAAAATTATTGAGACTTGCGAAGTCACTTTTGATGAGGCTAGTCCTGGTACTAGACCTGATGGTGCAGGTACACAGGTTTCTGAAAGCATCTTCGTCGACGAAGACTCTGAGGATGAGGACCCAATCCATCCTCTAGTCACTTCTGAGGTAATTGGAGAGCCTGCTTCTACTTCTCCAGCTTCTGATGATTAGCCTCTTCCCACCTTCACCGACGATCCGAGTGGCTCTGCTCCTACCTCCACAGTCCATGAGGTAGAGGCCACTTCTGCACCAGACCTCCTCTTCACATTCAATGACAAAGATCCATCCGGCAGCAGATGATTGGGGATCTTCATGAGCGAGTCACTCGCTCAGTTTATCTCTAGATTCTCATGTACATTCTGCTTTTGTCGCGTCTTTTGAACCCCGAGATGTCACCCATGCTTTATCTGATTCCTCTTGGGTTAATGCCATGCATGAAGAGCTTGAAAATTTTGAAAGAAACAAAGTCTGGACCTTAGTTGAACCTCTACCTAATCATAATGTAATTGGAACAAAATGGGTTTTCAAAAATAAGCAAAGTGAGGATGGGTTGGTAGTTCGCAATAAGGCTAGGCTTGTAGCTCAAGGTTATTCCCAGGTAGAAGGCTTAGACTTTGAGGAGACCTTTGCTCCTGTAGCTAGATTAGAAGCCATTCGTATTTTTCTAGCTTTTGCGACATCTAAGGGCTTTAAGCTTTTTCAAATGGATGTCAAGAGTGCTTTCCTTAATGGCTTCATAAAAGAAGAGGTCTTTGTCAAGCAACCTCCTGGTTTTGAAAATCTCAAGTTCCCAAACCATGTGTTCAAGCTCTCCAAAGCCTTGTATGGATTGAAGCAAGCCCCTAGAGCTTGGTATGATAGGCTTAAGAGTTTCTTGCTTAAAAATGATTTCAAAATAGAAATGGTAGATAAAACCTTATTCACTCTCAAGCATGGCAGTGATTTCTTACTGGTTCAGATTTATGTGGATGACACCATATTCGGTGGTTCTTCTCATGCTTTGGTGTCCAGATTTTCAGATTCTATGAGCAGAGAATTCGAGATGAGCATGATGGGCGAACTGACCTTCTTCCTTGGTCTTCAAGTCAAGCAACTGAAAGAAGACACCTTCATTCATCAAAGCAAATACACAAAGGATTTTCTTCGGCACTTCGACATGGGAAACAGTAGACCAATGTCTACTCCCATTGCCACATCTACCGTGCTAGATCCTAATGAGGATGGAGAGCCCGTGGACGGTAAAGAGTACCGCAAAGATGATTGGCTCCTCCTCTACCTCACGGGTCGAGACCGGACATACAGTTTGATGTGTGTCTGTGCGCTCGGTTTCAGGCTTCCTCTCGTGCTTCTCATCGTCAAGTAGTGCGTTGCATCTTTAGGTACCTCCAGGACACTCTTGATTTTGGACTTTGGTATTCTTCTGATTCTGCTATCTCCATTCGGGCTTTTTCTGATGTTGATTTTGCGGGTTGTAGAGTGGATAGGAAGAGTACTACTGGCACTTGTCATTTCTTAGACACATCTCTTATCTCTTGGTCTTCTAGGAAGTAGTTTTACATTGCCGCCTATCTACTCGAGGCCGAGTATGTAGTCACAGACCGAGGTTGCTCTCAGGTTCTCTAGATCTTGTCTACTCTGCAGGATTATGGGTTTGTTTTTGGATAGTGTCCCTCTTTTCTGTGACAACACTAGTGCCATAAACATTGACAAAAACCTAGTGCAACACTCTAGGACCAAGCACATTGACATTCGATATCATTTCCTTAGAGACCATGTAGAGAAAGGTGATGTTGTGCTTCACTTTGTAGAGTCTGAGCAGCAGGTTGCGGATATTTTCATTTAAGGCTCTTGATTCTTCTCATTTTGCTTCTTTGGGGGAGAGTTGGGGGTTATTAGTCCTCTTGGCCTGTTTTGAGGGGGAGTTAGCTCTTTTGCATTCATTGTATCATATTGCATTTTAAATCAGCAACTTGCATTGTAATATAAAATCACGGAGCCTTGTTTATTATCCTTGTGTGATATGATTTCATTCTTTATACCTTGCCATGTCTTGTGCTAGTTTGCTAGGTTTATCATGACTTTCCATGTGTAGCTTAGCTTTTGTCATGCTAGCTCTATTAAATGGGAAAAACTTGAATTAAAACTTGATTTGTTGGATCTTGTGACTAGTTTTGGTTTAGTGATCCTCTCATGGTTCATGCCATGTCAAATAGGCTACATTGAGTCTGGAATCTATTTTGAGCTTTAGATTGCGCTATGCTATTTCCTAAGTCAAGCAAATGAAAAATGATATTTTCTGTGCGAAAAAACTGATCTCACCAATTCTTTCTCATGAGACGGCTTGCCATTACACTAGGCATGAACTCAAGGGGAGTTTTGGATGACCTAGACCACTCTTTTAAGCTTCTTGCTTGGGATGGTCACAGCAAGGCTTGAGATCTAACACTTGGCTAAAAACAAAATAAATTGTGAAAATTGGTTGAAGTTTAAGAGGCAGTTGTGGATGGCTTCTAGTCCAGGACTTGCTTTACTAAGATAAAACCAAAAATAAATTTTACCAAGTGCTAAATGTGTTAAATTTCAAAGTGCTTGAACAAATTTCAACATTGAACTCATAACACTATAAATTAGCTTAATTTTAGCTTCTTGGTTCTATTTAGTTTATTGACATGGCTTGACTCATTTTTGGATACCTTTGGCTGAACTATGATCTTGTGCATCTTAATATGCTAAATTTACATTTAATCATAGATTATTGCTCTTTTGGCTTTAGCTTTGCTATATATGATTTGCCATGATTTACAATAGCTTCTTCACATAATATGGCTTGGTGTAATACTTGTACAGTCCTCTTGGATAATTCTCGTGGCTCCCATTGCTAAAAATTGAATAAATTGTAGCCATTCCATGTCATTCATGCTCTATCTTCCTCTATGCACCTTGATGAATCCATTGTCAAAGGGGGAGAAATGGTAAAAATGAACAAATAGGAGAAATAAATTTTACGAAAATTGATGATCTTAGTGAGGGGGAGCATCTCAAACGCATTCTTGTGATTTCATTGCCATTTCTGAACTTGAATTGCAATTCTTGCAATCTCACCATTTCTGAACTTGAATTGCAATTCTTGCAATCTCACAATGATCAAATGTCAATTTGAACAATTGTTCTTTCATATGGATCTTAAGTGAGATTTTGCAATTTTCTGGAAATTAAAGCTTTCTTGCTTTCTTTTGCCGTATCTCACTTGTCTATGCTAGTCTGGAGCCGCTTGGTCATTTCCCTTGCTTTTTATTGCATTTGGACCAAGTTGTGTCTTTGTGCGAAAACGTCAAGTATTTTACTTTTTAAACCTCAAACTTTGCATTTTTTGGAAATTGCTAATGTGTTCATCAAGGGGGAGATTGTGGATATCATAGGGATATGTGCATGATCTTAGGATGATGAAACAATTGGCAATGACATTGATGATTTGTCGAATCACACGTTTTCGGCGAAGTTAAAAGAGCTGTCAGGCAGAGGCGGTCAAACTGGCGGTCAATGACTGTCGATCGGACTGGTCTCTGATCGGCCGTGCTTGAACTACTGATCGACCGAATTTATCCGTTTCATCGTCCAAATTGTTGCGATGAGTTTTTCGTTAAGTCAAGGACTTGGGTTTTAGTAAATATGTGTTGCATGATGTATGTTTTCACTAACGTGGGTCAAGTTGTGAAGAAATTGTTCCTGATTCGATTTTTTGTCTATTGTTGTGCAAAGTTGCTTGGAGGTCAATGACGGTCAATGGCGAGGATGATCACGACTAAGCTTGGAGAGCCGAGGTCCGTAACGATCGGTGATGCCGGTTGGAGTCAATGGAGTCAAGCGTGGTGTAGAATAGACAAAGGTGACTGAATGGGTAGTTCGGTGCGACTGGTTGGATCAAGCGACGCGGGTGTCGGTGCAAATGCCATGGTGGTTCGGTGGGAGCCGGATGGGAGAGACTTGCCGATATGATGAGAGCCGCTAGATTAACCTACACGTGGTGAAGCATGGGAGTGCTTCGCGCAGTTCGGACTCGGTCTTCGAAAAAGATCGAGAAGGGGTATTTTGGTAATTTTACCAAATACCGCCTTGGTGACCTTTTACCAACTCGCGGCGTAAGACTGTGCATCAAGAAGTGGATTAGGTCAAGAGCAGATGAAGACGACGCTTCAAAATACGTGTGTGTGTGACCCGTTTGTGTTGGGCCTTAACGGGAGCCCATTAGGGTTAACTCTTTTAGAAGCTAGGTCTCACTATAAATAGGAGGGGGTGTTGTCAAGCAGCCCCCAAGCACTTCATTTTGCAAAACCCTAGTTTGTCTTAGGGCTTAGAGAGAAGATGGAGAGGTTAGGATTCTAAAGGATGGATTGATTTGAGTGCTCATGTTGTGAGATTTGTCCTCCTTGAGGGAGTGGCTGTAAACCAGCAACAACCACGAATCAATCTATGCAAGATTTCTCAAAGATGAGTTCCTATTCGTTCTTGCTCTCTATTTCTTGATTTTGGGCCTTTCTTTGTTCCATTAATCTTTGGTTGGTTTCTTGCCCCATCTACCTTGTTGTGACGTGTGGGAATACATCTAGAATCATCTTGATCATCAATCACCCATAAGCAAGTGTTTGGATCAAGTTTTCGTTCTTGCCCGGTTTTGAACCAATCTTCGTACAAATGGAAAAAGGTTGAAACTTTGATGTAGATCTACTCAATCGTTGCTTGGAATAGGTTCCTAATATCCTTAGGAAGGTGTGTTCCAAATTTGGTTAAGTTTGGCCATGTAGATCAAAAGTTAGACCGATTTGCGTTTTGGATTTTGCTATCTGCCTGCTTTACGTCGTCCGGTCGATCATGTGTAAGCGCCGGTCGATCGCCACGGCCTCGACCATGGATAGCCGCTTCGTCGAGAATGGGCCCAAGGGTTTGATCTCCGTGTCTTGGGTCTTTTGCTTCGGGGTTTGATCGGATTCAACACAGGTCATCCACTGTGCTTGTATATAGATCTTTATAGCTTTTATAACTATTGGAATGAAAGTAGTGTTGAGTTCAATCAAGGTGAAAAATAGAGAAAGCGTCTATTCATCCCCCCTCTAGGCGCCTTTCCGGTTCTACACAAAGGAATACCTTGTTGTCCACAAAAAATAATACCATGACTTATTGTACCTCTCAAGTACCTGAATATCCACTTGACTACCTTCCAGTGACGCTTTTCTGGTTTTGCCATAAACTTGTTGACTTGACTAACAGCATGTGCCAAATCAGGTCTTGTACAAACCATAGCATACATTAAACAGCCAACTGCACTAGCATATAGAACCTTCGCCATCCCTTCAAATTCTTTGTTTGATTCAGGGAAAAATTCATGGGAAAGTTTTAAGTGTTGTGCCAATGGAGTACCTCCATCGGTTTGGCTTTGCTCATATTAAATCGCTCCAAGACTAATTTTTTTCTTTTCCCTAAGTCTTTCATATCAAATTCGACTTAGCAAACTCTTCAAACTAATCACATCACACATATGCTTTGCAACAATTAGCATATCATCCACATATAGTAGTAGAAAAATAAAAGAACCATCATCAAGGCGTCGAATATAAACACAATAGTCATGCTCACATCAATCATGAGCTAATCTGCAACATGTAGGAGTCAAATTATTTGTACCACTGTCTTAGAGACTGTTTCAACCCATACAATGACTTCTTTAACTTGCATACCAGGTGTTGATTTTCTAGTTCAGTGATCTCCTTTGGTTGCTCCATGTTGATTTGCTCATCAAGATCACCATGCAAAAACATCGTTTTTACATCCATCTGTTTCAAGTGCATATCACAACTAGCTACCAATGCAAGAACTGTCTTGATAGAAATATGCCTCACAACCGGAGAGAATACCTCGTCATAATCAATCCCTTTCTTTTGTGGATACCCTTTTGCAACTAATCGAGCCTTGAACTTTCCCCTTCTTTCTCTTGTAGACCCATTTGCACCCAATGGTTTCTTATCTTTTGAAAGATGAACCAGCTCTCAAGTCTGATTCTTCTGTAAAGACTCTATTTCTTTTATCATTGCAGTCATCCACCTATCTTTTTCTTGGCTTGTAATAGCCTCATGAAAATTAGTTGGATCATCAGTACTAACAAGAAGCGCAAATGAAACATAGTCTTCATACCTGAATCTCTTTGGAGCTTTCACATTAGTGTGTCGTTGTCTATCTCTTGCTAATTGAAAATTCTGCAAATCATCTGAAGTGGAATCTGGAGGCAGTTTGTGAATCCTAAGTCCTTGAACTATGTTCTAACTCTACCTGCACCGTATCTGAACATCCAATCTCCTGTGCCACCTCCTCTTGGTTTTGCTGCAACATTGATTTCTCATCAAAGACAACATCTCTACTCATCACCACCTTCTTCGATGTTGGATCCCAAAGATTGTACCCTTTAACACCTTTTTTGAAACCCAGAAAAATGCGCTTTGTTGATTTTGCATCAAACTTCGACATTTCATCAGCTGGTATATGCATGTAGGCTTGACAACCAAAAATTCTTAGATTAGTAAAATCAACCGAATTACCGGTCCATACCTCCTTTGCAACCTTACCACCCAAAGATGCTTTTGGTGATATTTTTATGAGATAGCACACCATGTTCACAGCCTCTACACAGAAACATTTAGGAGGTCCTACATTCAACCTCAAGCACCTTGCTCGTTCGTAGATAGTCTTGTTCATCCTTTCCACCACACCGTTTTGTTGCGGTGTTTTGCGCACTGTGAAATGATGTTGAATACCATGCTCCTCACAATATCTCTGAAATCGTGAATTAGTATATTCAATATCATTATCAAATCTCAGATACTTTACCTTCCTGCTTGTTTGTTTTTCCACCTCAACTTTTCACACCTTGAACTTGGCAAACACTCCAGATTTCTGCTTCATGAAATACACCCACACCCTACAAGAAAAATTGTCAATAAAAGTAACAAAATATTGAGCTCTACCCATTAGCGATTTTGTAGTAGGCCCCACACATCAGAGTGTATATAATCAAGTATTCATTTTGTTTCATGTTTGCCACTTGAGAAGCTAACGTTAGACTGTTTTCCAAAAAACACAAAACTTACATAAACCTAACTCGTAACTTTTAATTCCTGCCAATAGGTCTCTCTTATGTAATTCTGCCATCCCACGAACAGTAAGATGGCCCAACCGCATATGCCAAAGTTTTACGATATCATTATGTGACTCCACTGAACTGACTCCACCTACAGCAGCGCTCTCTAGCAATATATAAATATTTTCAGCGGTTCTTATACCCTTCATCACAGTCAATGCACCTTTACAAATTTTCATGGGTTCTTTATTGTTACCAGCTTTACAAGTAAGACCACAATTATGTAAGGAGCCTAGAGAGATCAGATTCTTTTTCAACCCTGGCATGTGCCTAACATCACGTATTGTTCTAACAAGACCATCATATATCTTAATTTCAACTTCACCTATCCCGACAATACTATGACATGTATCATCACCAAGGTAAACAGAACCGAAATTACTCGACATGTATGAAGTAAACCACTCCCTTTTAGGCGTGATATGATACGAGCACCCCGGATCAAGAATCCATGCATCTATCAACCTACTGTTTGAAACTGAGAGAACATCTGCGTCGCTGTTATTCGAGTCATTTTTTCTAGCCACATTCATAGTCTTCTCATCATGCTTCCCACCATTCTGTTCTTTCAATTTTGAATAGTCTCTTTTCATATACCCCATTTCCTTGCACTTGTTGCACTCGATATTCTTTCCGCTCATTGACTTTGATATGGATTTATGCCTTCCAGATCTCTCATTGTCTTGTTTCCTTCCACGACCACCCTTCGTATACAAACTATCACCTTGAGAGCTTTCCCCTGCGTTCAGCTTCCGTTGATTATGCGCCAACAGGGTCGTGGTAATCTCATCAACCTTGATAGTATCTTTCCGTGTGTCAGAGTGGTGATCAAGTGTTCATAGGAAGGTGACAATAAACACAACAAAATAATTGTCTTGTCTTCATCTGAGATCTTCACCTCCAGGCGCCCTAGATCAGTGATCACCTGATTGAAGACATTCACATGCTGTGCAAGATCAGAACCCTCCTACATCTTCAGCCCGTACAACCTCTACTTCAAATGTAGCTTGTTCGTTAGAGATTTAAACATAAACTGAGTCTCCAACTTGTCCTAGATTTCACATAAACTGATACATGACTTGATCCGAAAGACACAGTCGTATGATCGTGGCTGTCTGCTCTTTCAACTCCTCCCAATCATCATCCTCCATCGTCTTCGGCTTTGCTTCGAGCAACCCTTTGGAACAACCCTACTGTACCAACAGATCCTTTACCCTCCTCTGCCACAATCTGAAGTTACCAATCCTGTTGAACTTCACCACTTCGAATCTAGCACCTGGCGTCACCATTTCAACCTTGCTCTGATACCAATTGTTGGAACCGGCGACAACCCTTTACACGAGAGAACAATCACAGTTCATAGTAAGCACACAAGTGACACAAGAATTTGTTTACGAGGTTCGGCAAAGCCTTTGTTCCCGGGAGCCGAATCGCGGCAGCTCCGTCCGTATGATGAGTTTCTTTCTTTTTCTTCTGATTAAGGTTACAAGAGGTCGACGGTATATTTTTATACTCCGATTACATGTTCGACTTCAACATAGCCTCTTCCTTTAACCTTATTATATATATGAGCCATGCATACACAACAGTTCTAGGCTTTGATTAGATGTAATGTAAGTCCAATTTACCGCACAATTGCTCTGTCCTGCCTTGGTGATCATGGTTGGAGTTGTTTGCTAACCACGAAGGTGACAACAAGTACAGTTTAGCCCCATGCTCCGTAGCCATGCTTGAAAAGCAGAACACCGGTTTTTCTGGGTGTGAGCCGAGCTATGCCACGCCACGTCCACGGATGCAAGCTGCAAGTGCAAGGGGCCCAAAAATATGGGCCCTCTTCTTGGGCCAACGGGTGTGAACTAGTAACAATAAATCCCTAAAGCCCAACAGGGAAATGTGGAAATTCTGTATCTCTGAAGGCCCAGCCTATGATTTTCCATGAATGATGCATCCAACGACTTGAGAAATCAAATCTTTTTTAGGAACGAGCGTTCCCTCGGTTTGTGCGAGCAGCCCGTCCGGAGTTAGATCTTGGAGTGACCTTGCGCGCCTCATTTTTCGGATGGATTTAGGATTAATACACATGTGGAGGGTTTAGTCTCACTCTAAATAGACGTGTGTTAAGGACGCCCACGTGTTTGGAGGCGTGCGTGTGGTGTGTGCGTCTGACGTGTACTTAAAAAAAAAGAAATCAAATCTTTCATAATAGAAGATGATGAAGAAGGAGAATAATGGCTTTCGCAGAGACCAGGCATGTATTGCCCATCTACCACTTATGAACATCAGGCAATCAGGATCATGAGACCATCGATCCAAAATTTCGTCATGCACATACCAACATCTCCTGCATTTTTACATCTTAGTTACCATCTATACATACAAACAAGAATGTCACGTATCCATTTTCAAGGGGGCACGAGGGAATGGCGGTGGTCATGGGTAGGCCAGCGCACCCCTTCTCTGGGGCATGGGAGGAGAGGCGCCGGCTGCGCGAGGAACGTCGGATACCGCTGCCCCGGCATCAGCACCGTCAGATCCGCGGCCAGCACGGGCTCCATCTGCAAAGCAAAAACCGACGAGCCTTTCAGGTCGCACATTTTGCAACGTCGCCAACAACGTACGTAGATATGTAAATGTTACTGACACGAGTGTGACAGGACGTGCACATGTTGTTTCTACTGGCAAGATGCATGTGCACGACCACGAGTGTGACGAAAACAGTGGCGCTGCTATGTCAGAATCTCACCTTGGGCGAATGCCGGAGCTTGTCCGGCGAGCCGTCGTCGGGAAGGTTCCGCCCGGAGTGGGACGGCTGGCTGTGGCCGTCGTCGTGGGAGCCCCGGGAGGAGGCCCAGCCAGGCTTGATGAGATGCTCGAAGATGGCCATGAGGAGGAACATGGAGATGAGGATGGCGGTCGCCGCGAAGCCGAAGGAGATGGCACTGGCGTTCGTGGAGGTGCCGAGGTCCTTCATGGAGGAGGCCACCGCGGCGTCGTCCCTGACGTCGCCGGCCGCCGGTTCTGACGGGGTGGCGTCCCCCATCCACGGCCTGGACCTCTGCCCCGCAAAGCCGCTCATAGCTAGCTGCTGCTCGCTCGCGCGGTTCTTGGCTATGGCAACTTGCAGAGCTTCTCTGTGCAAGCCTAGGCAGAGGAAATGCAGGCATCAAATACGGTTGAGTTCCTCCTTATCTAACTGACCATGTGCATGTGACGCTTGTGAAGAAGTATCACGTTCTACATGTGAAGAGCTACAAAAAATGAAAAATGCAGCATGATTCGTTCCTTTCATTCATTTGTTTTTTCGTAAGCAGAAGTGGTTGGAAAGGCACTGTGCTGTTGCAATCTGAACCAGAACGGGAAACGATGATGTCATCACTTCACGTATGGTTTCTGTTACTTGTACGGTTCTGATGGAACAATGACTCTTCGAACATTGTTCAAGTCAGAGAGATTAATCAAGAATCACAGTGGGGAAAAAATCATAACGCACATTCAGTAACTTTTAGCAGTTTATCAGCTTCTCCTGTTCCCTGTCTCTCTCTCTCATCAAGAATAAATCTGAAAAGCATGCAGAAAAGGAAAGGAAATGAAAGGAAAGAGCAGAGAAACAGAATGACTCATTCTTGAACCCTGGAGTCAGGAGTATCTAAATTGCAGGCAAAAGAAACTCACCTTTAGCACTAGTACCTCCCTGCAGCAGCCAAGAAGTAGCAATTGCCTACTTGCCGGCGCCTCATCTAATGTGTGAGACAAGTGGTGTTTGCCAAATGCCAAGAACCTACAAGGTGAACAATAGCTTGGCTGTCTCTACTTAAAGGGAGGGACTGGCTCAATCAAAAGTGAGATCTCTCTTGGGCAATGCCGCAATGGTGGTGGTGGCCTTGTGGAGTGGTCAAGAGGGGAGGAGCAAAGGAAAAGGTGGAAGAACAAAAAGACTCTGGGAGATAGGCTGCCACCTTCTACAGAAAAATAAGAGATGATAAAGAGATTTGAACAGCTTGATGGGAAGGCAAGGCTGCTAGAATGGTGCAAAAAATAATCCCAGGATCATGTTTGGGCACCTCAAAAGAGTGGCTCCTCATCCCCATGCACACCCTTTAGCAACCCACATGATCCTAATGCCATTGTAGTTGTAGGATATGGGGAAGAGAGGAGGTGGTGGAGGGGGGAAATGATTCGGAAGGGCCCATGCAAAAGGCAAAGCTAAAGAAAGAAAAAGGGAGAAAAAGCAGCACATAAAAAGAATGGAACTCTGGCCTTGTGCAGGATCCAATCAGATATTGAGTCAGTGTTTGAAGGAAATAATGGTGCATGTCAGGTCGCTCAGTTCAGTGGCAGTGTACCGCTCCTACTGAAATGCAGCCATTTCTAACACCGCATCTTCGCATGTGAATTGTGATGTGACGTGACATCAGTATGTGAGTATTGGCGTGATTACGTATTCAGAATTGGCAGGAGGGAGACGAGTGTTAGGAATAATGTGGATGTATTTGGCAATATATAGCGTACAAAAGGATAAGAAAATATAAAAGTTAAATAAGAAAATACAAAAGAGGAGTTACTATTTTAACACCCCACAAATGTAAGAAGAATGCAATAGCATTGTATTTGGAAAGAATTGATACTAAACTAGGAAAAATCCGAAGTCTGAGTCTTTATACTATCGTTGTAGCATTCAGCTCTTAGAAAATATGTCGAGTATCAAAAGATCTCTCATCTGGGGTCGTGGACAGCCTATAAAGCACAAGATGGTGAGAAAGTCGACTACGACAACATAAAGAAGATGATGAAACCGACATGAATAGAGAAAGCTGTCAAATCAAACCGAAGAGAAATAGATAGAAGCATGGCAAATACAGATCGAAGCCCAAGGCAAGACACAAATTACAAGAAGCGGCTGAAGATCATAACGATTTCTACGATCTGCAGTGGCTCGAAGAAAAGAGCGGCGGTTATTGTCATGCAAAAAGAATTTATATGCTTCTACAACTAATAATAAATTTATGACTTCGTATTAACTAAACGAAAACTAAAAATAAAGTTTTACAGACTTAGATGGACGCAATGAAGAAAAACGACACAAAGGAGAAAAGACTTAATAAGTAATATATATACGGTACAAAGGAATATACTCTATATAGATAAGAAAATATAAAAGACAGATAAGAAAATACAAAAAGGAGTTCCTATTGTAACACCTTATTCTAACAAGGAGGAGATGGGGGCATGTGAAAGCAAAGCGCCACTCTTTGCTTTCAAGGGAAAAAACTTGAGAGAGTATTTGTTTGTTGTGATGGGGACGCAAGGGATGCTTCTTATTATTGCAAGCGAGTGTGTGTGGTAGGATGGGAGGACAACGACAGGGAGGCATAACCTTTTGAGGCACCAAGGCAGCCGGGGTCCTACTGCCAGGCAGCTCGGTGGATCATCTGCAACAACATGACCATTGTACACTCCATTGTACAAGTTTCTCTCCCTCTGAATCTCTCTGATCTAGGGCATCAACTGGTGCTCTGGTTTTGACAGATAAATACCATGCATGATCTAATTATCAGTAACTCTGCAAGAGCAGATGAAAAGAAATGAAACACTTCAAGCATCTCTATCATTTAATGGCGTTGGCTTATCAGCTCTAGTATGTTGCCTAAGTATGTGCATAATGCAAGATAGGTTCCCTGGTGCACAGAGGGGCATGAGCCTGGCTGCCACAGGAGATGGAGAATGCATCCCAACATGTCAATAACTATGTCTGAGGAAGCAAGTGTATGGTACGGGTTCCCCAGGTCCCCAACTCCTAACCAACATTCAACTAAATTTTGGATATATAAAACTAACTTATGCAGTTTGACATAATTTCTCCCGGGTACCCTCCTCAAGTCTTGGTCTTCATTCTTCAGTTCCAAAGCTGAACTGAACAGTGAGATACTCGGAGCCCATGCTGCACAAATCCCACGCATTCAGGTGCGTCAAAGTCTCACTTAGGACCCTCTTAGGAAACAGCAGATCCGCCAAAAAGCTGTGTGTCAATTGTCAGTGGACTGGCTAATCTATCTTATTCCACTTTTCTGCATGGTAGTTTGCAACAAAGGTATCGTGGTAATCATCTGTATATCAACAATGACTGCGTTGTGTCTACTAGTAAAGTGAGTATAGGACCTTATCTTTACTACACTTGGGTGATGCCGTGATGGTGAGTTGGTAACTGACGATTAGGCATCCATGAAATTACCTTCCTTATCATAGCATTCTTTTTTCTGTGCAAACTTGCCTTGTCCTGTCCCCTCTTCCTGAACAACATCTAGTCTATCTAGATAAAATAAGGGAAGGCTAATGTCATTTCATAATCTTGCTTCCAAACTGAGTAATTGGAGAGACAATTAAAGTGCAGCTTCCACTACTTAAATCTTGGCACGCCATGCTTTAGCCTTGAGCCCTCGAGAGCACTGGCTGGCGAGGACAAAAATATCAATGAGGGCCATATACTCCGTGTCATTCCACGATTAGTTTATAAACCTCAAGCACGTACACTTCCGCGCATCTGCAATCCCGTGACCATTTTCTGTTCTTGGGAGTGTAGATCCCACTGTGAGTACCAAAGAGGCAAAGGCATGGAAGGGAGGAGCAAAATTATTAAAGCAAATCTTAATTTGGACCTCTTGCTCCAGCTTTATGCTTCACTGGCCCAACACAAGCAACCCTCAATCCTCCATGAAAATAACATGAGAAATAAAGAGAAAACAGCAAGCGGAAGCTTCCAAGAAAGAAAAAGAAGAAGAAATCAGCCACAATTGAGAAAGGAAAAGAAGAAGGCTCTCGATATATGAGATGAGATTAACAATGACCATGCAAGGCAAGGCATGACAGAACGACGTGCTAGTGAAAAGCCTAGACCAGATGGAGCCAGAGGAATTAAAGAACGGGGATTGCCACCCGGAGAGCAGAGATTTAGGTGCAGGCAGGAGGATTAGACCTGATCGGTTGGGCATTGAATCGGTTCTGAATTCTGCAAACCGTATCATATCAAACTGAAGATGATTATACCTATATTGCTATCTAGGACGTGAAAAAGGAGGAACGGAGGGAAGAGGAGGAGGGGTCCAGTCCCTGTTGCGTTCTTTTTTACTCGGAGTCGAAGCCGACGACCGCACATGCATATGGCGGGCCTGGCATGCCCCCCCTCCCCACACCATGTAGAAAAAGAGATGAAACAAAAAGAATGAAACTGAAAGGATGGGTAGTAACGTACATGCATGGAATTATT
This sequence comes from Phyllostachys edulis, assembly GCA_036346405.1. Lineage (NCBI taxonomy): Eukaryota > Viridiplantae > Streptophyta > Magnoliopsida > Poales > Poaceae > Phyllostachys > Phyllostachys edulis. Next base: position 38,935,119 of record CM070553.1, read on the forward strand.
TGGCGAAAAATCCACCCTATGTAAACCGGTCTTCACTGAAGTCATGTATTTCGTCTCAAAACGCAACTGGACCATTGGTTTCTGAATATGCAGGCGTGCTCCCAGAGAACACGAGGCGAGTAGGGAATTGCTTAACTTCAGAACAGAATGGTCGATATGTCCGAGTGGTTAAGGAGACAGACTCGAAATCTGTTGGGCTTTGCCTGCGCAGGTTCGAATCCTGCTGTCGACGTTCTCATTTTTTTGTTTCGCCATTTTTTGATAGAAAGGACGCGCCCGCAGTTCGCCCAGGCCAAGCCCGGCCCGACTGTTGCTTAGGCGGTTAAGCCTGCGTAGCCAAGTCCATCGAAAAGAAACCAACAAACGCCGGGCCGGAGCGTGCCGCGCGGCCGTTGTGAAAAAGCCCATGTCCAACGCGTTTTGCCGCTCGGGCGTTGCGCTTGCACACGGATGCACCTCGGCCCAACTCCTGTTTTTGGAAGCCCATGCCCCTGCGCAGCTCTTGTTTCCATTTCGTGTCTCAGGCCTTCCTTCTTGGGCCATAACGTTATTGACGAGGGAAACGCATGGTGAATTCTTTCTTCTGCTCTTTCTTTTGTGAGGGAGCTTGTTCTTTTTCCACGGAGCTTCAATTTTTTTATGACACTTGCATTTTGACAACTGACTAGTTAAGTGGCCGTACGCTACTACGAAACATCTTATGAATGTAATCATTTATCAATTAAGTAGATATAGTATATCTCAATTCGTCAAAGCACGCAGAGCGGGGACAGAGAGGAGGAAGTGAGACCCGTCCAGATCCGGTCGATGGAAGCGGCGATGGGAAACAAGGCAGAGACGCGCGGAGAAGAGCAGAAGAGCGGGTGTGAAGGCGAGGGCAGAGAGAAGGAGGAAGCGCAGACGATGCCGGAAGAGGAGCAAGGAGCACACGATGTGAGGAGATAGTTTGTTGATAATGTGTCTCACATGTCAGTAAAGAGTGGCAAAGGTGGGAGGGTGAGGAGGATGGACGACCATCAACTCTAATTTTTAAATAGTAGAGCTATATTTTTCGTATAAGTGGAGATAAGAGAGCACCGAGCACGTGCTCCATCAACGTCGAACGCTCGACTACGTACGATTACTACTGCTGCTGCTCAGACGTTACAATGCAGAAACCATAATGTCATGAAACCTTCGATCGATTCCAAGTTCAACGAACTAAAAAGCAGACAACGCAATCCATCATTGGGGTTCAGATTTGCTGCACGTCGAGAGCTATCTAGCGCTCATCAGTAGCGAAACACAAAGTGGCGCCGTATATATAGTTGGATTGTAGTTGGCTGGTTGAGTGGAGGCCATATACATGTGCCCTTTTGGCGCTTTCTTTCTGGTTAGGAAAACACGCGCGCGCACCCGCTCTACACTCGATCTCACGGGCCCTTTTACGATTTAATTTCGTACTCTGCTTTATTCGCTGTGTCTGGGCCGGCTGAGCTGAAAACCGATCGATTTTTCATCGCACCTGCCTAGAGAAGAGAGATCTCGCTTTGGGCGTGAATGAAAAAAAAAATCAATTTCCTCTTCTGCTGCTACGTTCTAGCAAAAGCTAAACTGGGTAGGGTTTGTGCAATTGTCAGTCGTGCTGACTAGGAGTTCCTCCGGTTCAGGCTGATCCACTGTACGTGCCGTTCGCTTCATGCATGCTTAACTAGTTGTTTTTTGAAGCTAACCTATGAGTATCATTACTTCTAGACGCCCTACAGGAAAGGCAACGATCGGAGCCAATCCATCCCCTTGGATACGGATCATGTGTCGCACCCGTCGTTTCGGCCCTACTTGAAATACAAAAATTTCATATGAAACAGTTTAGTTACCGTAGGGAATTCTTCCGGGATGCCGGATGGTAGCACGGCAGGAAGAACATGCCACCTCATTCACTACCAGAATCGTCGAAGTTCCCGAGTGCTAGGAAATTTCCCGAGTGTTTTGAATAATACACTCGGGACTTCCCGAGTGCCTCATTAAACACTCGAAATTAGAAAACACTCGAAAGTCAACTTTCCGAGTGTCCGATCGACACTCGGGAAACTCGACGGAGCAACGGGAAAAATTATCTCCCGAGTGTCGCTCGATTCATGAACACTGAGCTAAAAATAACAGTGCGCGCCATTTCCTCCATTGGCTGTTCCTCCTGCTCCCCAAACCCCCACACCCCACTTCCTCCTCTCCTCCGCCTCCTCACTTGCCGCCCACACACTGGACTCCCTCCCCGGCTCCCTCCTCGGCCTCCTCCCACTCACCTCCGACTCCTCCTCCCATGGCCTTGGCCTCATTGTCGCTCCCCGGCTCAATCTCCTCTGGCCTGCCCCGACTCCGCCTCCCTGGCTCCCTCACTCCATGGCCTTGGCCTTGCCTATCCGCCTCCCGGCTCCTCCTCCGCCCGCCACCCTCTGTAGGTTGAACCCCTCTTGATTTCTCCATAAATTTTGCTCTCGAAGATGATGAATGAGAATTTGATTTTGCTATATGCATGATCTGTGGATGCATTTGATTCGCATGATTCTTGTTTGTGTGGGATGAATTATTGCTCTCCATTTGAGAGGTATTCTCCACTTGTGGAACTGAAGAAATTTGGTCAGTGCCTTCCCTTGATGCACCATGTTCTATTCTTGCCGCTTTCATAGGAGGTTGAACAGCCAGATCAGTGTCATTACATGCAATGCCCGAGATATTGTTTCTAGCCTATGGATTAAGACAAATTGTAAGGGCGACAAACAAGTTGCAAGAGCATCAAATAAGATGCATAAAGCTATAATTGTGGATAATCTATATGTTTGAAGCACATGAGTTAGTTATTAGAGCCTCCATGCAACGTTTATGGAGCGAGAAATCTACGATCTTGTTCAATATCATATCCAAGACCAATCGAGCTCTCGTGACCAATGTTTTTCTCATGTAAGAATAAAATTACAATCTTAAAGAACAAGACGCGTCGTATATCCCGCTTATTATGTGATGAAAAAGCATTATAGTCATTATTCAAATACACTCTTGCATACCAACAATGGGATAGCCTAGCGGTGAGGTACCTTGTATTTACGGTGTGACCAATCACGAAGTTGTGTTGGTTATTTGTGTAGTTGTCAATGAGGGAGGCGTTGAAGTAGTTGTCAATATTGTAGCCGCTCTCTGTGGGTGGTGCATGTATAGGTTGGGATAGGTAAGTTGGACTCTGCCTCTCTGCGATTCTTCTCTCCCTCCTCTGCCATTGCAACAAGGTCAAGGGACACTCTGCCTCTGCCTCTTCTCTCCCCTTCATCTGCGATTCTTATCTTACGACCGAGATTTTTCCCCACAGTTGTTCTTAGTATTGTTCCTACATATGGAAAGCTTAAGGTATCATACTACTTCAAAGCTTAAGGAAATACAAACTAAATTTAAGCTTTACTAATCTTTTTACAAAGCGCTTGTAAATAATACATCTTTCTAATACATTATATTAAGTATGTAGTATGCACTGTTTTTTCATGGTATACACACTCCAATTGGTACTTTTTCAAGCAACAAGTATGTAGTATTTCTGTTTTTTCGGAGATACTCCTGTTTTTTCGTATGTACATAAGTATGTAGTACGTCTTGTTTTTCATGGTATATATCCTTCATTTTCTTAAGAGAGCAAAGACATATGTACTCCTTTTAGATTTTTATTTGAGATTAGTAAGTATACATACTCCACTTGGTTCGTTTTCAAGAAACAAGTATGTAGTATGCACTATTTTTCATGGTATACACACTCCAATAGGTTCTTTCCAAGCGACAAGTATGTAGTATTTCTGTTTTTTCAGGTGATACTCCCTATTTTTCTAGATATACTCCTGTGTTTTTAGATGAACACAAGTATGTAGTACGTATTGTTTTCATGGTATATATCCTTCATTTTCTTGAGAGAGCAAGACACATATGTACTCCTTTTGGATTTTTATTTGAGATTAGTATACATACTCCAATTGGTTCTTTTTCAAGAAACAAGTATGTAGTATGTAATGTTTTTTTTTAAAAAAAACTCCAATGGAATTTTCTAATGACAAGGATTCGATGTTCTACTTATTTTTATCATTTTGATCAAATGATGATTTAGATAGTTTGAATGTTAGGTAGACCTTTTCTAGCACTTGTAGCGAAATAGTGTACCAAGTAAATAAGTATTCATTGTAGATGATCTTCTTCTAGGGAAAAGATTACTTGAGTAGGAATTGGAATAGAGATAGAAAGTTAAGTACTCATGAGTGATATTTTCTTCCCTTTCGGGTTATTAATGGGTATAGTACTAGAAAATGATATTGCCGCACAATTTGTTGAGCTATATCAATATGGACAAACATGAAACAACGATTGGTTCTCAGAGCACTTTCAACGTACACATTCCCCATGCAAACTTAATTAGTTTGTGTGTAGCGATTTTTTTTTGTTTTGTCTAAATTTCAATGCTTAAGTGCCGATTCTGTCCTAATATAGCTCATATGGTTTTCAATACAGTGCTGCCGCCTCCCCTCGCCGACTGCCTCCACCGACACACAGTTGCAGCCATCTTCCCCATCGCAGCTCCCTCGGCTCCCTCAGCTCCAAGAAGTACTGTAAGGTAATGGATAAGTGCACAAAGAAATAAAGTTTGCTTATTTTCTTTTGTGTTGTCCATTTATGGTGGATTGATATGTTGTCATTACAATGCTACATTAACGTGTTAATAAATAAAGGTATTCATATATATTGAAAGAAAGTGTTTTTATGCTCTGCTGATCATGTATATTGTCTTCATGTCAACTGCTTTTAGTGTACATATATAGGGCATGCATCATAGGGTAGCTTCTAGCTAGCTCGCTATGTATATTGTCTTCATGTCAATCTGTTTTAGTGTACATATATAGGGCATGCATCATAGGGTAGCTTCTAGCTAGCTCTGTAGTTGTAATTTTTGACATAAATAAAAGTTGGATTAAAATATGCATTATGTTTTGTACACTAGGATGGCTGAGGATCGTAGTTGGATGTACACTGGGCGTAGAGCGATGGGTGACTGTACCCAAGAATGGATGGAAAAATCGACAGATTTTGTGGATCGAGCATTTGCTAGGCGTAATGGACGGGGTGTGTTGTGCCCATCCGCGGAGGATCCCATTGTAGATGACTACTTCTGAGCATGATCTTGTATGTCTTCTATTTATTTGCTGCATGTTTTTAATTTTTTTGTATGAGCTTACTTGATTACGTTATATTACATTTTTCTATGAGCTTACTTGATTATGCTATATTAATTGATTTATTTTATTTCATTTCATTTCAGACACCAAAATATGAGTGGCGAGGCAAAGATACTCTAGTCGAGGCAGACGCTTGTTTTCCACTCGAGGAGGCAGAGGGGCACCATGCCACTCGAGGCAGAGGGCAGCCACGGCCCCTCCAAGAGGCACAGGACCCCTCCAGAGGCACAGGCAGCCTCGGCCCCTCCAGAGGCACAGGCGGTCGTGGCCACTCGGCGAGGTAGAGGGCAGCCATGGCCCCTCGAGGAGGCAGAGGGTAGCCGCGCCTCTCGAGGCGGCAGGGGTCTACCTCTAGTAGATCAGGGCTCTGTGCCCATGACCCTCGCGGCCGATGATTTGGAGTATGAGCACCGTGAGGCGGAGGGTGAGGAGGAAGAGCACCCCGAGGCGACGGAGGTGAGGAGGATGAGCACCATGAGGCACAAGAATTTTGGATGCGAGGACTGCATGAACCCGCCACGATGACCAACCCGAGAGGAGGAGAAGATCATCATCGTTCTGTTGGCGACACGAAGAAACTGTTTACACTTTCACTAATTTAGCCCACTTAATTGCATACCTAAAAAACTAATATGCGTGCAATGGCGAGAAGAAGGCGGGGTGACAAATGTAGACTTCGAATGGCATCATTGGCGTGTTGATTCGATGGCACTTCCTGGGTTGGTCACCTCTGAGGAAGGCGGAGCCTGCATGGACATGGTGCCACTCTGGTCTTTGAAGATACCGCCGCCTTGGAGGAGGTTCCATTTGACAAATTTTTGTGGGTGGAGGAAAGTTTTTGGGTAAGTGATCAATATTCAAATCTGCTTCTATGTGTTCCTATGCATGTTAGGGTTGATTAGGTCACAACTCTCGAGTCTCAATTTAGTGACTAGATGACTAGATGAGGCATAAATGTTTGGGTAAAACAATGGCCCCAATGTTCAATCACCTATCTAAATTCTGACTTCCAACACACTAACCTTTTGCCTCTTTTGGATGTTTAGTAGCCAAGTAATAAATGTCAACTAACTTAATCATCTTATTCTTTATCAATTCCTTTTCGCTTTCATCAAGTAACTTAATCATCTTATTCTTTATCAATTCCTTTTCGCTTTCATCAAGTAACTTAATCATCTTATTCTTTATCAATTCCTTTTCGCTTTCATCAACTAACTTAATCATCTTATTCTTTATCAATTCTTTATTCTTGGATTGTAGTGGTGGTTTCGATGGGCTGAGGGACAGGAAGCTGAGTCCAGGAGAGTGCTGCGTAATTGTGTTAAAAAGCTGATCCCACAGATGTTCTACGAAGCACGCATCCAAGCGGTCATCTGTTACTACACACAAGTCCTTGGGCAGCAAATTCGTAGGGCTGACGCTTGCCGAAAGCGTATCACTTTGGACGAGTACATGCAGGTAACCAACCCGAACAAATGATGTCCTTTTGATTACAATCAACTCTAGTTTATTCATATTTAACACTTGGTTAATTTTAGGCAATACCTTGGTGGGCCCTTAAGTGTGAAAATGCATAGCGGCGGATTGCCCAAGGCAATGGTGCAACGAACGATGGCTACAGGACTCTCGTCTTTGCTAGGGAGCGGAGATTGTTGATGGGCGGGACAGACATCGTCGTAGCGGCTCCTCCATGGCACATTACAAGAAGAACTCGGTAGGTCAACATGTTCATATTGATTGTATGTTGCGGATATATATTTATTGACCGCCGTGGTTTTTTGGGTGCGTAAAAGGTAAGCGGCATGTCTCTCGATATGGAGGCATATGTAGCGACTAGGAGGGTGATCGGAGGGCACCTTGTGCGACCAAATACGACGAGAGAACTTGGTACGATTTCGATCATTTTGTCCTGATGATTTTCGCTCCCTAATGATTTTGTCCAACAGTGCATATATTGATCTTTAAGGAGATTCATGGCCCGAGTACGACATCATGAATTCACCACTAGACGCGAGTCTTTGTGTACAAAATTCGAAAGGGAAGAAACATGGTCGTTTCTTCATGGGTCTGCCGTACATTAGCACACCGACAACCCTCTCGGAGGTCCGATCCACGAGTGCTGCATCAACGGATGAAGTACACCTTCAAAGTCGACAGCAACCATCACATGTTTCCCAGTCTCAGTTTTCTGAGCTTCAGGCGCAGCTGCGACAGGAAATTGAGGCTAGGCAGCGGTTGGAGCAAATGCTCCTGCAGGTTAGTTGGAGCGTGGTAGTACAATAACAAAGTAATATGCAATATATATATATATATATATATATATATATATATATATATATATATATATATATATATTCATACTTGGCTAATGTATGGCAATGTGCAAACAAATATGCGAGCACTCGACCGGACTCGACTTAATGCCTCTCCGTCGGGGAACCATCGCCTCCTTATTTGCTCGGTTAGTAATCATCTTGATTATTATATTGTTAGTCTCTTATGACTGCTTGATTCAGAAGACATTGAAATGACATGCAATGTAATTATTGGTCGCTACTGCAAATTTCTTATAATGCGATTTCTTATGAAAATGTAGGGAACGGCGGGATCAGTTACTGCTAATGCTCAAGCTGAAGATGCTGGTCCTAATGTTCACACGACGTCCATCGCCGAGAGGCCACCACCAGGTGCTTGCTATTTTCATGATCTACTAAAAGGATACCAATATTAGAAAACATTCACAATCAGGTGATTGCTAAAAAATGGATAAAAATGGCTTCATATATAACTAATTCTCTATATCTATATCATAAATTCTTTTGAAATGTGTCAACATATAATAATTTGTATGTACACTCCTTTCTATGAATTTGATGATAAGTGCTTGAGACATAAATGTTGATTAGTAGTTCACAATGACAAAATATTGAGAGTTAGAGTTTAACATTTTTAGCACCTGTGCTTTTCATGTTCTATATTGTTAGGTGCTAATAAGCACGTCAACATATGAATTTGCCAGAGCTTTTAAAAGGTACATCATACAAGTGGATACCATGCATGTAATTATATATCTAACAAGATATCACTCCTCGCACCTCTTAATTAAGTCCATATATAGTTTCAGCTCATTCCTTTTTACAAGAGTACATCATTATACTCAAATTTCTCTTGCATGTCTTTGTAGATGACATAAGTAAATGATCAATTAGGCCACAAGCTAGTGGCCCACACCCCTGCATGCCCTTAATCGATTTGCCATGTTATTAGGTTGCTCATCATGATTTAAAGGAATTTTTTTGCTTTGTCAATAGTTTGGTTAATTATCTTTTCATGCATCAATTCCTAACTTTTGTTGTAACATAGCACTAATATTAAGTTTTGCTCTATCTGCAGAACTTTGAAAATGATGCTCTCATGCACGGAAGATTGAAGCAGGAAACTCTGTGCATGCAAATGGTTGTAATGATACTTGCTATTTGGAACTGTCATATGTATAATAATGCCTTATGCTTACATTTTCGAACTTGAACTTGAATGTTGTGAGCTCGGGAACTGTTATGATGCCTTTTTTCGATCTATACATATATATATACACATATATTGTGGAATGGATGGATGGATGGATTATTTGATAGCTGTGGAATGGATGGATGGATTATTTGATTGCTATGGAATGGATGGATGGATTATTTGACTGCTGTGGAATGGATTCTAAATGAATTTGTGAAAATTGGGGTTCAGCTGGTTTGTCGTTTTCCCGAGTGTCTTCTCGCTTTCCCGAGTGGTTAGCACTCGGGAAATAGACCAAAACTTTCCCGAGTGTCGACACTCAGTAAAGAGACACTCAGGAAAGCGACAAAAAACTTTCCCGAGTGTCGACACTCGGGAACACTTGACCTGTGGCAATTTCCTGCGGATCCGATGGAAACTTTCCCGTTGTCTTTTCCGCGTATTCTTAAGTGTTAACACTCGGAATACTTCCGTTCTGAGTTGAGAAGCCGTTCATCATTGTTTTTTGCCGAGTGTCTATCTTTCCCGAGTGTCTACAGATGCACTCGGGAAAGTGATGTTTCCCGAGTGTAACACTCGGGAAACCGATTTTCTCCCGACTAATCTATCCCGAGTGCTGTTTCCCGAGTGTGTATCCCTTTTTCCCGAGTGTTTTTGGCACTCGGGAAAAATCCTGTTTCTGGTAGTGATTATTATTGGAGAATATGTACAGGTAAAGTGCACAATGTTCGTCAGCGAGGCCCAAGCTACAAACTAAGTTTAATTCTCTCTCCCCTTCTCGGGCCCAAGGCGCTAATTAATCCCAGTAGGTAAGTACGTCCTGTCCTGCCCTGAACACCAGGTTAAGCCAAATCTAGTTAGGCCTACATTACTGACAACACGCCATAGACATAGTACAAAGAAGCAGAAACCAACACGAGAATCATCTCATCATCAATGATACTAGTAAGCGAAGGACACCTAGCTTACCAGAGTTTAGACGTGTCCGGACCGCCTATCAATGATACCAGTAACCGGTACTACGTTCTAAGCGAAGGACACCTAGCCTACCAGAGTTTAGGCGTGCCTGGTCGGACGGTCCGGACGTACGCACCATACGTCCGGCGGGAATGACCATCTGCAGCCGCATTTTTCACATGAAACTCAACGGGCGGACGTACGCGCGTACCGCGGCAACCACACGTGTGCACGAGGCGGCGGGTCGGCGGCCGGTCAAAGTCGAGGTGGTGGCCTGGCCGGGAGCAACAGTAAGCAACCCTCTCGTCTCGCGACATCCAGGCGAGTTGCACTGTGCGCATGAGTTCGAAGCGCACAGGTTGGCACCACGTGGTTGGCCTGGCCTCCGCGCGCGCGGCCGCGATCCCGCGAGGCGAGCCAGATGGGATCCGCGCCGCACCGGCGGAGGGGCCGTCGGATCGGCACGATTTGGCCGTCAAACAGTCCAGGGATAAGGGGAGCAGTAGTGCAATCACGATTAATCATTACTTGATTATCTGGGGGAAACTCCTAGCTAGATACGATCTGCACGGTGCACTATCGAAGTTCCGTGGCGTATCCGAACGGAAAAAAATTCGATGGGATCGACGGCAATGGGGAGGGCACGGTGAGTCCTCCCTAGCAAATTTCCTTCCTATCCGAGCACTATCAATATATGGTTGTCGATCGGATCTATCGGACAAAACGTGCAACGATGAGATAGACAGATTCTCTCTTGTTCCGTTCGCAAGTTTATTTTTGAGCGTAGTAGTGCTAGTGTCGTTTAAGTTCAAATGCTAACGTGTATGTTGAGGGGATCTAGACTAGGGACCAGAAATCCAGGGTTAATGGTTCAATGCTGCATATTTGACTCTCAATGCCAAAATTAGGCCCGCGTGATGTCGCAATAACGATTTAATTTGACATGCATATCCAAACTACACAATCATTATCATCTCGGAATTTCGATAGGTCCACAATCATTAATGCGTGCAAAATAATGATTATGTATATCACAAATACGCTAAAAATATAGTTGTTGTAGGCACAGCCCATAGTCCCAACAGCCCGACGAAGAATCAAAGAAGTAAGGGGAAAGGATGGCACTCGACTAGTGGTGGCTAGATGGGCTCAGGCCGGCCTGAGGCATGACACTGTTGGTCCGGTCCAGCCACAGCACGACCCGTACTATTCATGGGCCGTGCCGGCCCAGCACACAGCCCCGTGTCGTGCTTGGGCCGTAACCCTGGCACGGTGGGCCGGCCTGGCATGGCACGGCCCACTTAGCCCGTGTGCGGAGGTTTCGAGGCGAGGCGGCAGCCGGCAAGGAAGGGAGGAATGGAGTCAGAGGAGGAACTGAGGAAGCTAGCAGGCGGGGGAGGGAGGGGAGGAGGGGAGGAGGGGAAGGGCAGGCCGCGCGGAGGGAGGAGAAGCTGAGAAGGTGGCACCGCTCGGGAGTCGGCACGGGAGGGAGGACCAGAGGAGAAGGCGAGGCGGCGTGGCTGTGGCGGGCTCGTGGTGCACGGGTAGGAGGAGGGCAGGGCGGCGCCGGCGACAAGGAGGAGGGCGAGGGCGAGGTGGCCGCCAGCTCAGGGAGGAGATGAGGCGAGGGAGCGACGGCCGACGGACGAAGGAAGACTAGTGGGCATAGAAGTGTAGTACGGCAGGCCGGCAGCGGGCAGTGGGCACGGGCACGGCCGCACGCGTAGCCATAGAGGTAGGGGACGACGCCGGCATGCCCACGGGCCAGAACGGCATAGTGGGCCATGCTCAGCCCATGGGCCCAATGGTCGTGCCCGACATGGCCCGTTTGGCCTATTATCCCGTAACATTCGGATTTTTTCAAAATTCTGACCGTTCTTTTTACCGTTTGGGGCTTTAAAAATAGCAAAAAAAAAAATCAAAAAATCCCAAATTTTTTTCTATAAATATGCACCATATCCCTTCTCATTCAAAGACCCATTCATTCCTCAATCTCTCTTTCAAATTATGTTGTGAAAATTTAAATTGCTAGAGATAATTTCAGTAAAATTCAAAAAATTATGCCAAATTTTGAGAAATTTAAATTCCGGCAGCAAGTCATCAAAAGAGGTACAATTCTGTTTTTTTTTATATTTTTAGTGTTATGATTTGTTATGCTAAGCTGAAAATAATAATAGCGTTGGTTTCGATTTCATAGTTGTCGTAATGGAAAATTACGATATCTTCGCTCTCAGTGAGTACAGAATTTCACCGGAGGATGTAGCATCTAGAGGAGGCTGCGGTTGCCTCAAACCAATCGGAGGTTTTACCGCAAGGGCAAGGTAGAGTTCCGTTATCAAGCTCTACGACAGCATCTTCGCCGGCGACCACCGGAGCAAAGAAGTCGAGGCCGTCCACATCCGTTGTCTGGGAGCATTTCGATAGGACAGCCAAGGCAGACGCACAAGGAAATAAGGTACCATATGTTGTTTGCAAAATTGGTTGTCAGGAATTGTCTGCAAAGTCTACATGAGGAACGGTGCACTTGCAAAGACATGCTACAAGATGTCGAGCCAAGCAAGGATTGCTGATGAGGCAGACACGGCTGTAGTACAACCCCGACAGTATGGTACGTAACTAGGACTATGATCCTGAGGTAGCCCGTCAATCTCTCTGTCCTTTAATTGCTTCCAAAGATTTACTGTTAGGCTTTAGAGAGTCTAATACTTTCCAAACTTACATTAAAACTGCGCATAATCATATATTCTCTTCCGCTTTCTATACGCATAATAACTAGGATCTAGTAAAATACTACAATAAACGTCGTGATAAATTAAAGGATACATTTGCTATGTGCACATTTCGGTGGCCCTGACCTCGGACATATGGAGTGGTCGCGCTAGAGAGGATTATCTTAGTGTAGTTGCTCATTACGTTAATAATGGTTGGGTAATGTAGAAAAAACTTATATGTTTTAAATTAATTGATGTAGCACACACAGCTGAGAATATTGTGGACTGTATTATCAAAGTCGTGGAAGACTTTGGTATTACAAACACAATATTCTCAATTACTCTAGACAATGCCACTGCGAACTCTAAGGCCATGGATATTCTTACTCTAGTCTTCAGTACATACATCAATTCCTTCTTGCTACATTAGCGATGCGCTTATCATATTATTAACCTTATAGTAAAATCTGGTTTGAAGAGGTTGGATGTGTATCTTAAATCTTTTCGTGATGCGATATCTTTCTTGAATAATTCTAACGAAAGAATAGCAGCATATAAGAACTTTTGCAGGGCAATGGGTGTACGTCTACGAAAGTTAGGTTTGGACATGCCGGTAAGATGGAACTATACTTACCTAATGCTTAAGAGGCTTTTACCATATAAGAGCATTTTTTCTATTTTTATTCAAATGCACTATCAGAGCACTGATGGTAGTGTACTATTGACTGAGCAACATTGGTTCGTTGCTGAGAAGATACTATAGTTTTTAGAAATTGTTTATGATGCCACTGTTGCTTTGTCCATTGTCTACTATCCAACATCTCCTATTATTGTGCATAGTATTTTACATATTGCTTCTCAATTGAAAATGTATTAAAATGACTTAGTTTTACGCGAGGCTATTGTTGCTATAAAAACTAAATACCTCAAATATTGGAGAGAAATACCTTTCCTATATGCATCTGCATTTATTTTAGATCCTAGAGGTAAAATTGAAGCATTTGCTAATGTTTTTGATATTCTTAGTGATGCTACAGGACTAGACTACTCTAACTATTTTGCAGAAGTTCGTTCTTGATTACACGAGTTTCACCAAAGGTACGAAAATAAGTTCCGAAAGTCTGCTTGCAATGACCTCCAGTAACCCCGTCCTCAAGTAGCAAGACAAATATGTGGGGCAAGATCTTCGGTGGCTCTTCATCTAGCACTACTACAGGAAGCCTCATCACAGACGGTTCGGAATCGTCATCACGAACGGTTTCCAACCGCCTATATTTGTTGGTCTGTGATATGAGTAGTTATCACTGACGGTTCAAAACCGCTCGTGATACGCACTATCACGACGGTTTTTGTTGAAATCGCTGCAGGAAGGCTATTATCACGCACGGTTTTCATCAAAACCATCTGTGATCCGAGAATATCACGACGGTTTTCATTAAAACCGCTCAGAAGGTTATTATCACGAGCGGTTCTTGTTCGAACCGCCTATGATGAGTTTTCCTGAGCGGTTCTTGTTTAGAACCGCTCAGTGATAGCCTTTTCGCGGCAAAAAAAAAACGGCAATTCGCTAAAACTTCGGAGGCCGTTTAGAGGCCCTAAACGACCTTTTTGGGGTTTTCACTTTTTGAGACCTCGCGAAGAGAATTTGACTTATGGATTGTCGGATTGAGCTTTTCGTTAGCTTTCCAACAAGCCAAAGAACGTCGCAATCGGAGTTCGTATGCGAAAGTTATGATGATTTTACCGAACGGTGCGCGATCTACCATCCATATTTTTGCCCAAACCAAACAACTCAACATGAACTACACACATCACAAAGAGCATCACCCACATCACAAGAGCATCAACTCAAGAATCCACATCACAAAGCAAAGGGGAGTAGAGAGAGTAAGGTCGTGGGAGGCCGGGCGACGGGTGGAGGAGGCCAAGGCGACGAGGTCGTGGGAGGCCAAGGATTTATGAGGTCGGGCGAGGTGGAGGAGGCCGGGGGTGATGGTTCGGATGAGGCCGGTGACGATGAGGCCGGGACGAGTTGGAGGAGGCCGCGGGCGACAAGCTCGGCGGAGGTCGCGGGCGACAAGCTCGGCGGAGGCCGCGGGCGACAAGCTCGGCGGAGGCCGGGGCGCAAGGTGTGAGGAGGAGAAATGGCAAAGGAGGAGAAATGGCAGAGGAGGAGATGGAGGAGGAGAGACCGCAGAGGAGGAGATGGAGGTTATATAAAGCGAGTTTCGGCAGCCCGCCCATTATGTTCAAATTTTCGTTTCCCGCCCAACAATCAGAGACGGTTCTTGTTAAGAACCGTCTGTGATAGCACCTATCATGCACGGTTTTTAATAGAACCGCTCAGGATCATTCATGCACGGTTCTATTAAAGAACCTTCGTGACACAGGCCTCCAGAGCGGCGGTCGGCGAGGAAAGCGATATCACAAACGGTTCTTAATTAGAACCGCTCGTGATAACTAATTATCACTGACGGTTCTTATTCGTAACCGTCGTATTATCACAAACGGTTCTTATTGAGAACCGCTCATGATTGGCCGGATTATCACGAGCGGTTTGTGAATAGAACCGTCGTGATAGTTCACAAACGGTTCTATTAATGAACCGCTCAGTGATAATGACTATCACAGAGCGGTTCTAAATAAGAACCGTCTCGTGATAGGCCTCGAGAAGCGGT
The DNA here is from genome assembly GCA_036346405.1 of Phyllostachys edulis. Lineage (NCBI taxonomy): Eukaryota > Viridiplantae > Streptophyta > Magnoliopsida > Poales > Poaceae > Phyllostachys > Phyllostachys edulis. The sequence goes on from CM070553.1 coordinate 38,950,215, forward strand.
CTTGGCGGCGGCGCCAACCGCAGTTCGACAGACCAACACGAGCGGTTCCAAAGGAACCGTCTGTGATGGGGCGTCTACTATAGCCTGTTTTGTAGTAGTGTAGCTAGCTCTAGGTCTTCTTTTTTCTACAGCGTCGCCTACTCAACCAAGAACAGCCCCAAGGAGTGGGGAACCATCCACCTACCTAGACAACGATACGGTGGATTTCAACTCAAAAGGCTTCGAAATTTTGCAATGGTGGCATGCCCATAAGTTAACATATCTCGTGCTACTTGCACGTGATGTGTTAACTGTTCCTGTCTCGACAGTTTCCTCTGAGTCTTCTTTCAGTCTTTCTCAAAGAATATAGGAGGAGAGAAGAACATGTCTCACGAGTGAGATGGTGGAGATACTTCTAATCGTGAAGGACTGAGAACAAGCTGATTCGCGAACACAACACTCTGTGTAAAATACAAAGTTGTCGGACGTGTTCAAAAATCTGTACTTCGACAATGACACTTAGAACAAAGATGTATGTAGAGCTATAGGTTGTACTCTTTTTCCTTTGCCAAGGTTTTCTCATGTTGAGTTTTTATTTGGCAATGTTTTTAACAAGGCAACCATTTCAATATTAATAAAGCTCTTTATTACATTTTCAATATACTTATCTCATTTTTATAACTTTCATATGTATTTATGAATTCTACACAATTTTCTATTTTTTTGGATTTTCCCTATTTTTTTTGTATTTTTCTGTTTTTTTTTTGTATTTTCGGGCTAAGTGGACCGGAAACGGCCCGACGGGCCAAACGGGCTCGTGCCAGCACAACACAGCACGAAGGCCCTTCGGGCTGTGCTTGGGTCGCCATCCAGGCATGTGGGCCAGCTAGGCACGACACGAAACTTTTGCGGGCTAGACTGGGCCGTGCCGCCCATTTGGCCATGACTAACCTCGACACCTTGGTCAATCGTCCCACCACCTCGGCCTCCGCACGAGGGGTCTGCGGGCGGAGGACGTAGAGGGGATCGAGGCCCCACAGTGGACCAAGAAAGATGACGTGGTGGACGTGCCTAGGGGAGTCAATTGTGCACCGAAGCTACCAACGTAGGAAGAAAAGACCACGAGACCCCTATAGCCGTTGGACCTTTATAGGGATACTGTTGTAATATATTACCTCATAACTTGTAATGATATAAATATGCTCCCTCTTGTATCAAAGTGGGGGACATTTTTTCTCAAGAACAACTTTGACATAAATAAATATAATATTATTCATTTACTGACACCGTTCCCACACTTTAGGGACCTTGAGACCCTTACCCCCCTCGTAGTGGGTATCGATCCCGAGGTCCGTCTACTTTTGGTGTTGGGTCTGTATCCACAACAATCATCTAAAAAACGAAAAAGAAAATACTACAAATCAAGAACTGAATGAATAACTCCAAGAAGGAATCAATGAAGACATGTTAGGGCATGCACAACAGTTTGTCTCTTAGGGTTGTCTCTAAAGGCTCCAACTCATTTACAGACAAACTTAGAGACAATATCTCCAATAATTCATCGATAAAATCATTTATTTTCAACACAACTTCTCCACAAATTGTTCAACACTACGATTAGGATCATACATATGATCTCCACAAATTGGACACATGGAAATGATACATGTAGATTTGTATTGAAAAGTACTTTCATAATATTATAACTGTATTAGGTTTTATGGGCATATTACATTAGAAACGAGTGATCAAATTTGTATTTTAGGAATGTACCGATGTCCATAACGAGTGCCCTACCTCGGTCATCATAGCTCTATTTTTAACATTGATCAAACATATATCAGTGCCTTAAAAAAAGATTGAGCATGCATATATTAGAGTGTGTTGGCCATAAGATTTGTCATTGCAGCAACACTTATCTGATGCTCTGTTTTTCTCAGTTTTAGACTTTCGTGTTTGTTTTTTTGCGTACACATTGGGTAAACGTGCGTACACCATCCAAGAGTTTCCATGCGTTTCTTGAACACATTCACGAATTTGGTAGGGTGACTCATTAGCTGGTGTAGAACAAAGTGGTATCGTTTTGCCTTAAAAGAAGTTATAGAACATTGTTCTGGCGTTTTTAATTTGCTTGTAGCAGCTGCATGCAGTTTACTTTTATCAATCGATATTGCGTTCGTCTCTCGTACGCCATGCATGTAGGTAAAGCTAAATCGGGTCTCACAGACGACTTTCGAGCCCAGATTTGCTGCGAAGTAAACGTTGCTTATTGAACAAGAACATTTCCTGAAGAGTTCCACGTTCCGGTTTGGAGCTACCAAACATTAGGCTACGGTGTTGACATCATGTACAGATGTACTCGATACGATCCGATGCAACGAAGCATCAATCGTACTTATGAACAAATCAAACGCACCAACAAATCAACGGCACTACGTGGAGCTCTCTACTGCTAGGGTGAATTTAGGGAGGGCTCACGTCTTTTACCTGTGACTCACGGAGTCGCGGATGGTCTTGGTATGTACTTGATGTTGTGATAAAGCCGACCTCTGATCATCTTACCGATTACAATTAGGACAATACTATACCCTGTGCGTCCAGATGCATCCCTCTTATCTCTACTCGCTCACCCGGTAGTCTAGTACCTAACTTTACCAAATAAACTCAACTCCTCACCTCATTCACCCACAATCCGACAGAAATGCTTTTCAACATTGGATTGAACACACCGCACGGATGCTAAAGTGTGTCTATCCAATTTGCTCGACCCACTTTTCTTCTTTCTCAATCCCCAATTCCTCAACTCTCTCTCTCTCTCTCTCTCTCTCTCTCTCCATTCACCAAAGAATTCTCCCTCCATTCCATTCTAGCGCAGCTGTAGTGGCAGAGAAGCACACATAGCGGCAATGCGGCAGTAGAGCTCGCACACAGAGGCCACAACGGTAAGCGAGTGTGGGGCCACCGCGAAGCACTGCAAGAGGGAGCAGCAAACACAGGCGAGCCCGGTAGCGCATCAGAAGGCAAATAGCCGCAACGGCTCGACAAGTTCGGTGGTGCACAAGAAGGCCAGCAGCCGCGGCATAATGGCTGGCAAGGAGCCGCGGATGAACGTGGCAGCACGCGGTGCGCGACCGTGGAGCCGCAAGTGAGCACATTTGTAGGCGAGCCTGCCAGTGTTGACATGCTATCCGATGGCTCCTGTGTCCAACCAACCGATCTCCGCCACTGCGGACTCCTCGTTGGTGTTTCCCTTTATGTGGAGCTGCCACAATTCACCGGATTTGTCTCCATTGTGGCCGAAGCTCGCCGGATTGGTAGGAACAAGGCTAGAGAAGCTAGAGCTCATGAGCCATGCCACCACCAGCAGCACGAGGCAGAGACGGGGAGATGTGACGCCGCCACCGGGGGCCGCGTCAGTGGCGGCCGTGTTCACGGTGCCCCCTGCGCTCAGCATTCGACCTTCTCGTACATTTTTTGTTGCAAACGTTTGCTAAATTTGTTGCAATAGTTGGATCGAAATGTTGCATGTAGTGTTTTTTTGTTGTTGCAATGTTGTTGCATCAAATGTTACGGCAAGAGATATTTTTTGTTGCAATATTTTGTTGCAGCTCCTTCATCATTTGATTGTTGCACGTATTCTCTTGAATTGTTGCAGCAGATTTTCTCCATTGTTGCAGAAAGTGATTTGGTTTGTTGCAATACATCTTCCTGAAATTTTATAAGAAAATGATTTTATTGTAACTATTGTCACAAATGTTATGTCTGAATGTCACGTCGGAGCATACGATGGAACGTCCGAGCAGTAATTGTGTCGTTACAATTAACGCCAAGAACACCGGAAAAACAATGTACGGACGTGTTCACGCGGGCCCGATCACGGGACAAACACGACCAAGTTCGCCATTTTCCAACACAAACTCACGTTTTAGTACGGTAGCTGGACGCCGCGCGCGCGGCCAGGTCTGATCGATCTCACGGGAGGACACCGCCGTAGCCGAAGGTTACACTGCTGCTAACAAAACTCTCGCACGCACGCACTCACCGCTCAAACCGAGCTCGCTCTCGCGGGTTTGTACATAATCGCATCGGAGCTTGGGCACGCGGCATGCATGCCGAGCCGCGCGCACGATCGACCTCACCAAGCTACCTAGCCCACCAACCCACTACCGCACGCCAGAAGGGCGGGGCGTGCCGTGCTCATGCATGCATGCATGGTCTCCTACAAGTACAAGGACATGCTTAAAATTGGCGCAGGTGGCGTGCCAAGGTGACAAAGTCGCTAGCTTTCAATGGATCATGCATGCATGGTCATGGTCGTGTGGATAGTTGTTGTTGCTTTGCTTTCAATGCAAACTAGCATGGTGTTTCACGCATTTGCGTGACTAGATTTGTTTCGAAGTTTGTATAAATTTTTGTGGATATATTTACATATCATGTAGACTATTTAGATTTTTAAGATAACCTAAACATTGAAAATGACAATAGAAATTTGAAGGAAATTACAACCCGAGGAACATAATTGAAGTATGAGATTTGATGGAAGAAAATTATTGGGCATAATAAGTTGTCGGGTCTTAGAAATTAATTGCTCTCCATCATGCATATATCATGTGGCTGCATGTCCATATTCTTACTCTATTAGTTGTTTTTTCCAAATTGTATGCATGCACATGTATCTCTATTTAATCTACAGTAATACGTTGATTATGTGTAAGATAAATTATCTTATTAATTTACATGGTATTAGAGTACCTTACTCATGTATACACCAATGTACCATGGATGACCTACATTAAACTAATCTTCCCTCACACGTCGACTCCCCACAAAATCGTGTCTTCTATCTCTTCTCGTTGTCACAACTTTTTTGCTTCAACCTCCAATAGTAAGACCAAATCTTGATCGATCCATTTCAGCTACTACTCATTCCAATGTAATACTTTACCATATAGTTATCTTGTATTTCTCCTCAATTACTGCTTAATGCTAACCATTGCGACATCAATACGCATCACTGATTCCAGCTGGGGACATGTGTCACACCCTCTTCAGTGACCTCGAGCATATTTTCTACGGCTGCACCATCTTTACTCCAAGCTTTTTACTCCTATGCCTTTGTACGCACACGCTTCTATTCGTATGGATGCATACATGTACATACACATGCATGATGTTATATATGCTCGACGTCCTCTTCTCTCGTGTCGATCACTGCTCTTCTTCGACATTGGTCAACTCAACGATGTGGTTTCCTCACCAACCGCGGCGACCTCCCATCTTCAATGGTGCCAAAATATTAGCTTTAGTTGTTGTCTAACGATATAGAAAATCTTTTCGCCATCGTGGGCCACGACGTGCCTCTCACCAATGATGGCACGCTCCTAGATACCCAATGGCCTCATATCGTTCATAGCTTGTCTTCAATGCAAAGATTCACCTCCTCTTTGCTAGGACTTCCCAATCATCGAGCTTCTTTGGCCACTAACTTTTTCAACAACGTCGACGCTTACCACTTGTCATCGCGGCCCTTGGCTTCTTCAACACTAGACTTTCTCTTCAATGGCTCCAGCGAGTAGCACAACTTTGTCCCCGTCCAATGGCTAAGGTGAGCAGCACGACATGTCCTCATCTCCGCCGCCGCCGCCTTGTCTCTTTGCTCCCCCGTGGGTCAATGTCTTCTTGCAAGACAGATCGATGTCATTACACTCTTTTGTGGTATCTTCCGACACCATTCGTGCTATTCTCGTTATAACTTGTATTTTTTTTAATCAAAATTTTGTCTATTTTTTATTTTCATTATATAGGAAGCAACAATAAAAACACATGAATCTAAGCGAACGTGGTGATCCTCTTACATCATTTGTGTCATTCTCGTTATAAGTTTCATTTTTATTAAATATTTTAGTTATTTTTATTGGAGTCCGTATACAAATCAAATTGCTAATTTTATTTAATTTATTATGAATTTTAGTTATTTAGGAATTTTTACTGTGGAATTCGTACGAAAATTAAATCGCAAAATTTCTTTTATTTTTTATTCAATTTCAGTTCTTCTTTCTTGCTATTCGTATTTGAATCGATTGCTAATTTTATTTTAATTTTTATTCTAATTACAATTATTTAGCTATTTTTCTTTGGAATTTTTATTGAAATCAATTTGCTAAATTTATTTTATTTTAATCTCGAATTTTAGTTATTTTATGTTGGATTTTGTTTACAAATCTAATTGCTAATTATCGCTTAATTTTTATTCAAATATAATTATTAGAATTCATATCGAAATCAAATTGATAATTTTATTTTATTTTTATTCCGATTTTTGTTTTTTTTGTTGGATTTGGTATACAAATCTAATTTCTATTTTTATTCCTAATTATAATTATTTTTGGATTTTAATTATAAATTGTATGAAAATCAAATTTCTTATTTTATTTTACTTTTTATTCAGAATTTTAATTTTATTGTACTTGATATGGACCGTTTTACATAGGAATTTGTATGAAAATCAAATTGCTGATTTTATTTTATTTTTTATTCTGAATTTTACTTTTATTGTACTTGACATAGACTATTTATTTTTAATCCAGACTGTTATAATCTGGACCTGCTATGATCGACGGTGTAGATATTTTTATTTTTCCACCAATTAATGTGAGAATTTTTAGCCCTTGAGAGCGAACGTGTTGGATTCTTTTGAATCTGCTTTAATAAGATAATAGATATTACTACCGGTACATACATGGATGGATGCCTAATGGTATCTTTAGTGTATTAAATCGACGTCGATTCAAAGGCATCCATGTAAGTATTTAAAGAGCTAGGGCTTTTTCCTCCAATGTACATATATATCCGATTCCTAGTGTAAGTGGGACCAACGTTATATTAAAAAACTAAAATATCTCCCAGTCCCTCCCAACTACTCTCTCTCACTCTTCGACCCCCACCCCAATGCCCTCCTTCCCTATCCTCGTCATCGCCACAGCTTGCTTGCTCCCTACCCCCCACACCCAAACTAGCTCACGCCACCGCCCCTTCCCGTAGCTTTGATTCAAGATCGAGACGGAGGCGATAAGTTCGACGGCCACAGCAGGTTGATCTGGAGGTAGTCGGCCAACTTGCCGTCACCGGTGGTGGATTTGGAGGAAAGGACGGCGTCTACGACAACTAGTGTCAAGGTCGCAGGGCCGAGGCCAAGGCGTACATAATATGGAGGGGAAAACTGTGTCAAGGTCGTGGCGTGCGGTGTTGACGGGAGCAAGCGGAGGATGGCAACGGCGGCGGACCATGAGCAGCGATGGCGACCTTGTTCCGACAGCAATTGTGTTGAGTAGCGGCAACACGCAACGAGCAAGGATGGCAATAGGGCTAACAGGTAGGCCCTCACGATTTGTTTATTTTCTTGGCATCAATTCGAAAGTTAGGTTCCGCTCCCAGAAATTTTTCGTAAGTATCGATGGTTCCAATGTATTGAATCGACTCGATCCCTTTTGCTCTTATCTTTTGAACTGGCTAAAATAGCACGTTGCGTGTGGCCTAATGCCTTGCCTCGTCTTGCTTCGATGTATCGGCCCTCATGTTCCATTCAATACATCCACCGAACTATACCGAATTAATTGACTTACTGCTTACTGAACGAAACGAGAACAAATTAAAGACTAAGTTCATTACTGTATGGTATGGGTTTGCACATGGTTTGGTGTATGTTACGTAGTACTACTAAAGTACTAATTGCATCGGAGCAAAGCCCCCTGTTTCTAGCAACGCCCAAAACGTGAGTGTATAGAACACGACGACATGACCTTTTGTTATATATATATATATATTGCCTTCTAGTTGAAATGCACTTTGATTATATTTTTATTATTTGCAAAAGATGTGCTTCTTTTGGCAGTAGCAAGAACAATCTATGGTGCTTCCACTACCGGACACCCTCTCTTTGCCGAGTGCCTGCGGCACTCGGCAAAGTCCGAAATACACTCGGCAAAGGCTTTCTTAGAAAGTGCCAGACTTCGACAAAGGGCACTCGGCAAAAAATTACTCGGCAAAGAAGCCTTTGCCGAGTGCTTTTTGTCGGGCACTCGGCAAAGCCTTTGCCGAGTGCCGGAAAAGCACTCGGCAAAGATTTACACTCGGCAAAATGAAAATACGAAAAAAACCCAAAAATAATAGCAAATTTTTTTCCGAGGGTGGCCACCACCGCCATCCGCCTCTCCATCGAAATCGCTGCATTTTTTGCAAAAATTCGCGACTAACGCAGCCGGCGGATTCGAACTCACGACCTCTCCTCACGTGTTCCGCTGCTCTACCACTGCACTACACTGTCACTTGTGTCTAGATTCCGTTATCTATCCTCATATATTATACTAAACCGAGAGTAAATTGCTTGTTTGAGGCCCTAAACGAATTCAAATCAAAAGTGGTCAACTACAAAGTTTCATAACTTTTCGAGATCTACAATTTTCATTTAGGAAGTTTTTCCATCCGAGGTCGTTTGAAAAATTCGAATTTCAAATTTGAGAGATTCAAACGTAGTTTTGCATGATAAGATGATTTCAAATCAAAAGTTGTCAACTACATAGTTTCATAACTTTTGGAGATCTACAATTTTCATTTAGGAAGTTTTTCCATCCGAGGTCTTTTGAAAAATTCAAATTTTCAAATTTTCAAATTCAAACGTCGTTTTTGCATGACAAGATGATTTCAAATCAAAATTTTGCCAACTACAAAATTTCATAACTTCCCAAGATCTACAAAGTTTATTTTGGTCATTTGTTCATCCGACATAGTGGTAGTAACATTGTTCACAAATCTTATATATCTCTCTTCTACTTTCATGAAACTAATATGAGAGAGATGTAGATTTTATGAACAACGTTATTGTCGCTTTGTCAAATGAAGAAATGACCAAAATAAACTTTGTAGATCTTGAGAAGTTATACAACTTTGTAGTTGAAAAGTTTTTCATTTGAATTCATTTAGGGCCTCAAAATTGCTTTGAAAAATGATTTGCCGAGGGCCAAAAAAAATGCACACGGCAAAATGCCTCTTTGCCGAGTGCCAAATCAAAGGCACTCGGCAAAGACGATTTTGCCGTGTGTCGAAAATAGCACTCGGCAAAATACATCTTTGCCGAAAGTGCGAAAAAAAACACTCGGCAAAGCCATCTTTGTCGAGTGTTTTTTTTTGCCGAGTGTATTTTATTTGGCACTCGGCAAAGACCATCTTTGCCGAGTGCCCGATAAAATACACTCGGCAAAGCCTCCGGCACTCGGCAAAGTGCCGGATTCCGGTAGTGTTTCATGGTTGGCCAATCTCGCAGTACAACTATATAACCTATTTTGCAGCCCTGAACAGCAATTACAGCCAAGACATATTCAATCAGATGGGTACGGAGGTTTGGCCTATCAGAAAGCAATTGAAATGCATGCTGATCGATCATACCCCAAAAGCCGAATCATTTCACTTTGAGATCACGCACGTCATGTTGGAAAGGAAGAAAACTAATAAAGGAGGTTAATCCATACCCCATCAGGGTGGCTTTTAATTCAGGTTTGGTGGCAGTTAGATTGTGATGCATCATGGAAGCCAGCCAATTCTCCATCTACTAAGTACTATATCGTTTTGTTCTATTTATCCATCCAATGTATTTCCTTCGATCCAAACTGTCTTTATAAAGCTAAAATTGTGATGAACCAATACAAAGCCTTAGTTAAAGCTATTTGCTTTATGTTTTCTTGCAAAGCAAAAGTTTAAGTAAAAGCTGAAACTGTGATGAACCAATGCAAAACCTTGTAGTGCTAGTGATCAGAAACTAAAGTTTGTTAGTTCTGTTAAGATAATATCTCCTAATTAACCGTATATAGTATGATCTCTATTCTTGGTAACAGCTGAACCAAATCTCCTGATTGTAGGGAGCGGTTCAGAGATTGATTGTGTTCCTTTGAATACGTCTTCCGTATATATATGAGATGATGTGCAGCCGGTTTAGGTGTACAAGCCACAAATACTGGAAAACAGATTATGTTCTATTTTTGCATATGGTATCAGAGCCTCAGCTCTTCCAAGAACATCCAATTCCGGCATGTTCAACCATGACTTCCAGTGCTTCTTCGGCTGGTGCGGCGATGCCATCGCTCGGCCTCACCAACTTTGTCAATGTGAAGCTTGCAGGCCGCAACTACCTCCTGTGGAAGGCACAACTGATGCCTATCCTCCGAGGACATCAACTCCTCATATTTGTGGAGGGATTCGAAGTTACACCGCCCCTAACCATGACGATGACCGAGACTGTCGATGACAAACCAGTCGAGAAGATCGTCTCCAACACAGAGTACAAGACCTGGCTCCTCAAGGACCAGCAGGTACTGAGCGCCCTTTTGATGTCGCTCGAGCCGGAAGTATTGTCGTGGGTCATTGGCCTGACGACGGTGGCAGAAGTCTAGGCTGCACTCACACGTATGTTTGTGTCGCAGTCCAAGGCTCGGATCATGCAGATTCGGATGCAGCTTTCCAACACGCGCAAGAATGATCTAAGTGTTGTTGAGTATTTCAATCGTATGAAATCCTTAGCTGATCAGATGGCATCCACTGGCCATCAGTTGAACAGCGATGATTTGATTGGCTACATCATGTCATGCCTTGATGCTGAGTACAACCCGTTGGTTTTGTCTGTTACAACCCGGGCTCACTCGATTGATCTATCCGAGTTCTATGCCTACTTTCTCACCTTTGAAACTCGTCTGGAGCAGCAGAAACAAGCACTTCATATTGGTTCGATCGCTAACCTTGCTTCACGAGGTTATCAAGGTGGCAGTCATGGTGGTGGTTTTGGCAATGGCCATGGTAGTGGTGGCTATGGTGGCGGCCATGGTAGTGGCGGCTATGGCGGTGGTCAAGGCTGAGGTCGCGGCAAGGATCGTGCGCCGCAACAGAAGGGCCACGGTGGTGGCTCAGGCCATCACAAGAAAGGTGGTGGTGGATCACGCCCTACGTGCCAAGTATGTGGTATGGTGGGGCACAGTGCACTGAGGTGTCATCACCGCTTCAATCACTCATACCAGGCGGAGGATGATCGTGTGGCAAATTACACCAACACCACCTCCTATAATGTCGACACCAACTGGTACACCGACAAGTTGACGGTTTGTGACAACACTACTACAAAAGGCTAATATTGGACACCTCATCACAGACGGTTTTCCCAAACCATCAGTGTTAATGGTAATCACAGACGATTTTACCAGCACGACCATCTTTGTTACTAGATACGCTAAGAACCATATGTGATGAGATACTATCACAGACGGTTCGTATCATGAACTGTCTGCGATACTATCATAGATGGTTCTTAATACGAACTGTCAGTGATAAGTATCTCATCACAGACGGTTTGTATTTAAAACCGTTTGTGATAAGTATCTCTGATTTTACCATGACTTGAAATCACTAACACTCTGATTTCAAGTCATGGTAAAATAACAGAGTTAGCCATTTCAAGTCACAGAGTCAAGTAAAATCGGGAGATACTTATCACAGACGGTTTTTAATACGAATCGTCTGTGATATTAGCTCATCGCAGACGGTTTTTGTTTGAAACCGTCTGTGATTCGCAGAAATTTTCGAACGCTTGCGCGAGAGGTGAAATGTTTTGGCACTGTCCTTATATATAGTATACCCACTCCCGCCTTGTCTTACATCAGTCTCTCCCTCTCCCCTCCCCACGCCGAGCTTGGTGAACGCCCTCGATTCCCCAGCGCGGCTCGGCGAGGAGACGCAGCCGATTGTTTCACGGCACCTCCGGTGAGCGGGACGCTGCGGCTCGACCAGTACCACCAGATCTGTCCGCCCCCCCATCTTGGCCTCAGGTGAGCACGAAGTTTTGCCCCCAAATCTTCATCCAGGTTTCCTTCACACTCTGATTTCATCCCCTCCATCCTGTCAGATTTCGTTCTCAGTGAGGACCCCCATCTGTGGTCGACAAGGGAGGCCGATTCGGTTCAAGATGGACGCCTCTACTTGACCTCGTCCTCGTTAGAGAGTGAGCCATTGATTGAGAGAGAGAGAGAGAGAGAGAGAGAGAGAGAGAGAATCTTTTAATTACCTTTTGGCAAATTATCTAAAGAGCATATGGAAACTATTGTCCAGCAATTGATTAGTTTGACGAAAAATTTGATTTTTTTTTTGCAATAGGAAAAACTATCACAGACGGTTTTTACAGAAAAAACCATCTATGATAGTCTATTTTCACGGACGGTTCAACAAAACCGCTCAGTGATAATTGATCGTCACGCATGCCATCGCTCGTAATGAAACGATGGATAACTTTTTCACAGATGGTTCAAAAACCTTCTGTGATGACCTCGTAGTATCACTGACCCCATAAAGTCAGATGGTTCAAAAAACAGTCTGTGATGACGATTTTGAACCGTCTGTGATTACCAATTCTGTAGTAGTGAAAGTATCATGGTCGCGATCAGGTGCACACCACTAATGGTGTAGGTATGTTCATTAGTCACATTGGCCATTCCTCGATTAATACCCTGGTTCACGATCTATCATTGAAAAACATTATTCATGTTCCTCATGCCAAGAAAAATCTTGTTTCTATACATCGTCTAGCTTCTAATAACAATGTTTTTCTTGAGTACCATCCTGACTATTTTCTTGTTAAGGATCGGGAAACGAGGAGAATGGTTCTTCGTGGGGAATGTAGGGGTGGCCTTTATCCCCTCATACCAATTTCATCATCTGTGTCCTCCAAGCATGCCTACTCAACCACCACACCTTCTCAAGACAGATGGCACAATTGTCTAGGCCATCTGTCGCTCTCCATTGTTCGTCGTGTGCTTAGTCTTAATAATCTTCTATGTTCCACTAGTTCAAATAATGTGTCGATCTGTGATGCATGTCAATAGGCCAAAAATCATCAATTACCTTACATTACGTTGCATGAAATTTTGTCGTCTCCACTAGAACTTGTTTACTCCGATGTATGGGGTCCTGCGATCACTTCTGCTGGTGGATTTTAATACTATGTGAGTTTTATCGATGATTTCAACAAGTTCAATTGGTTATTTTCGCTTAAAAGTAAGACTGATGCTCTGCACATTTGTTCAATTCCAAACTCTTGTTGAATGACAGCTTGGTAGGAAGATTCCATGCATGCCAACTGAGGAGGAGGGGGGTGAACATCAAAAATTACATTCGTTCTTTAATCAAGTTGGCATTGCTCATCGCGTCTCTTGCCCACACACACATCAACAAAACGGTGCTGCAGAACGCAAACATTGACACATTGTCGAGACAGGTTTAGCCCTTCTAGCCTTCTCGGGTGTTCCTCTCAAGTTTTGGGATAAAGCCGCGAGTTATCTCATTAATCGGCTACCAAGCCAAGTGATCCAAAACTCCACTCCGCTAGAAAAACTGTTCCATGTTAAACCTGGCTATACCTTCATGAAGGTTTTCAGGTGCGCATGTTGGCCTCATCTTAGAGCTTACAATGAACGCAAACTTTAGTTTCGTTCTCGTCAATGTATTTTTCTTGGCTATAGCACTCAACATAAGGGCTATAAATGTCTCGATCCTCAGTCCGGCCGTGTCTATATATCTCACAATGTCATATTTGCTGAAGGAGTTTTTCCTTTTGCCAACTTCTCATCCATGGCAGGTCCTTGTATTCTGTCGGAAACGTTCCTCCTTCCATCTCTTCTACCTACTCCATTAGTTGGTAATTCGAGTATTTATCAGGACCATAGAGCTAATAAACTTACTAATGATCCTCCAATTGTGCAGCTTGTTTTTTCTCTCCAGCCGTAGGATCCATCTGCTTCACTAGGCGGCGTGCTACTACATGGTGACGTGGATGTGCATGGTGTTGTGCCCAGTTGCACTGGATCCGATGTGCCTCCTAGTGTCCTCGCTAATACAGCTCCCTCTGGGTCTTCTGGATCAATACTTGCTTCATCTGTTCATGATGGCGTGGGACTGTCTCATGGAGAGGATGTGGCTGCTTCTGGAGGATCGGGCACAGGCGCACCCCCTACCCTGCCTGTGTCACCTGCTCGTGTGGATGTGCCTGGTCGCACACATCACATGACGACGCGCCTCCGGGACAACATTCGGTTGCCTCGACGGTTTACCGATGGCACTGTTCGCTATGCTCATAGTGTATCTCTTAAGCCGAAGTTGCTTGTTGTGGCTCTTGCTGACCCGAACTGGAAGAATGCCATGGACCAAGAATTTGCCGCACTTCAAAGGAATGGCACATGGAGTCTTGTTCATCCAGCTCGCGGTCAAAACATCATAGACTGTAAGTGGGTTTACAAGGTCAAACACAAAGCAGATGGCATCATTGACATTTACAAGGTTGCCTAGTGGCGAAAGGGTTCAGACAATGATATGATATTGATTATGAAGATACTTTCAGTCCTATAGTTAATCCTGCCACTATTCATTTGGTCCTTTCCATAGCTGTGTCACGTGGATGGGACTTGAGGCAATTGAATGTTCAAAATGTGTTTTTGCATGACGTTCTAGAAGAGGAAGTGTTCATACGTCAACCTCCTGGCTACACGTACTCTTGGCAACCACATCTTGTATGCAAGCTTTATAAGGCCTTGTATGGTCTGAAACAGGCGCCGAGGGCTTGGTATGCTCGGTTGAGTTCCAAGTTGCAAGAACTTAGTTTCACACCGTCCCGGGCTGACACCTCGTTATTCATCTACATCAGTGGTGTGACTGTGATTTATGTTCTCATCTATGTCGATGATATTATTGTCACTGGATCTTCTTCACTGGTAGTTCAAACTCTTCTGCGGAATTTGCAAAGTGAGTTCGCCTTAAAGGATCTTGGTGCTTTACTTTTTTTTTTTCTCAGGATTATGGTCAAGCAGCTAGATGATGGCATTGTTCTTTCTCAACTCAAGTATGTGAAAGATCTCCTTCGTCGAGTTAGTATGACAACATGCAAAGGTGCCACTACTCCTATGTCCAATACCGACAAGCTATCTGTCATTGTTGGGGATCCGTTAGGTCCAGATGAGGCGACCAAATACCCAAGCACAGTTGGAGCCCTTCAGTATCTTGTTCTCATGCGACCTGACATTGCCTATTCTGTCAACAAGGTGTGCCACCAATTTCTGCATTCTCCTACCAGCGTGCACTGGACGGCGGTAAAAAGGATACTACGGTATCTTAATCACACTGCATCGACTGGCATGGTGATTAGCAAATCTACCTCCACCTTGGTGAGTGCCTTCTCCAATACTGATTGGGCAGGGTGTCTAGATGACCATAAGTCCACAGGTGGATTTGCTGCTTTTCTTGGATCTGACTTGGTCTCATGGAGTGCGCGCAAGCAAGCAACGGTCTCCCGGTCTAGCACTGAGGCAGAATATAAAGCTCTTGCTAATGCTACAGTAAAGATTGTTTGGGTACAGTCGCTACTAGGTGAACTTGGCGTTTTTCAGTCTCGGGTTGCATGTTTGTGGTGTGACAATCTTGGTACCACATATCTATCCGCGAATCCGGTTTTTCATGCAAGGACCAAGCACATTGAAGTGGATTTTCATTTTGTTCGAGAACATGTTGCACGCAAAGTTCTTGACATTCAATTCATCCCTTCGCGAGATCAAGTTGTTGATGGCTTTACGAAGCCACTGTCAGTTCAGCAACAGGAGGAATTCAAGCGCAATCTCAATCTTCGTTAGTTGTGGTTGAGGTGGGCTGTTAAGATAATATCTCCTAATTAACCGTATATGGTAGGATCTCTATTCTTGGTAACAACTGAACCAAATCTCCTGATTGTAGGGAACGGTTCAGAGATTGATTGTATTCCTTTGTATACTCTTCCGTATATACATGAAATGCTGTGCAGCCGGTATAGGTGTACAAGCCACGAATACTGGAAAATAGATTCTGTTCTATTTTCGCATAAGTTCGGGCCTAAGCTATATTTTCGTTGACATTGACGAGTCGAATTTGCTACGAGCTTTTGAAACACCACAATGGTATCGCAAGAGTGTAGTCGACTTCTTGGGGCATGAAAGATTTAATTAGTGGGCCTGTTTATTGTAATAGCTTCTTCAGGGCATATACAATGGTATAGACGATTCTTTGTCTATAACTATCCATGTCACTTGTAGACAAAGACTAAAGACAAATTTCATACAATGGTACATACATCTACTTCTTTGTTTTTTAGTTGTCTTTATAGAACACATAATCTTTTAATGTTTTTCTTGTTTCTTGTGCTATAGTCGGCTACAGGATTGTAGACATCATCTTTCTCTATCTTCATTCTCTTTCATCCACATCAGCAAAAATCATACGTGGCAATGACTATAGACGGCTGACATAAGCCCATTGTACATGCTCTTATTTCTGGACTTTTTACCAGCCTTTTCTTTTATTTTCCTCCTTTTCTACATTCCATTCATTGAATTGTGGCCACTTTTTTTTACAATCAGAACATGATTATATGTACAATTCAGATTCATGTACACTTTGTAGTAGTGTGCACTATGATATCGATATAGATTTTTTCCTTTTTAGATGTACTTTGCACCCCTTGCACCGATGAAAAATTCCTAGAGCAGTGAAACGTGAATCGGAAAGGAGAGAGTACTACATCCTCAAATATGCTCTGTCCACTGTGTGTGAATCGGTGTCGGTGAGCTTATCAGATTCGTTCAATTCACGTGTTCATCCTTCCAAAAGCCGTAGCGAATAGTGCTATACAGCTTCTGTTTCCATCTTAAACCCTCACAACTCCTGCAAAACCAAAAGAAATAAAGCTGCACAGAACAACGTAGTACACTAGCACTACGCTTCAGTTCCTCTCTCGTGTTAGGGACATCTTCTCAACATCGTTCCAATCAACCCAAACACCACACGATTTCGAGATCATTCGATCCATCGTATAAATTCCCAAACCATCGGATGGATGGATGGATGGAATCCGTTGCTAGTGTGACTGAGTGAGCAAGGTCACAAACCACCACTACTTATCCCACTGCAAGTGACAAGGCATTGCTTTTGCTGTAGTTCATCAACGGAAACCGCTCGTGTTGGGAGAAACTGTTTAGCCTACATGTGAAAATCTGCGCAATTTCTGTAACAATGCTTTGTTTTCTGAGAATTTCACCGCACATGCTGAACTTATCCGGCAAGTTACAGTAGAGAAATTTCCATTCGTACGCGTGGGAGCGCTATTGCCCTTGCTTTTTGAATGGGACTACGCCAAAACACATCCCAATCAAGCTTGACACGGCGAACTCGGTGCTGATCTGCACACCACAGCAGCATCAGCTCCCACCAGCATCAGCATAAATGTGAGTGTTGCTGAGGTCAATGGGTTTGCTAACTCCTGCAAGAACAATTTCGCCAATTGCATTACAGGAAAAATGCCAGGATTAAAGATCCAATGTAGATGTTGTAATCATCTGGCTCGTGTGGGGGCAGTGAAGGACCAAAAAAGTACGAGTCACACAGTAGGGGCACAGTTGTGGGACAGGGGTAGAGAGAGAGAGATCAATGGCCAAACAGCAGGGTGTGGTTGCTAAAGGTGCCTGGCCAGCTGTACTAAGATAAGATTCCAGTGTGATATCGGGAAATTGATAATGCATTGAAGATTTTAATGCATAGGATCTTATAACCCATGCTGCTACAGTATTCACTACAGTAGTACTGTTTACACCTT
Source organism: Phyllostachys edulis (assembly GCA_036346405.1). Taxonomy (NCBI): domain Eukaryota; kingdom Viridiplantae; phylum Streptophyta; class Magnoliopsida; order Poales; family Poaceae; genus Phyllostachys; species Phyllostachys edulis. The sequence goes on from CM070553.1 coordinate 38,967,892, forward strand.
AATCATCTATATTACCGCGGAGATTCAGATCCGTGATACTGTGGTACACACATAATATAATATGACCTCACCAAACAAGAACCGGACTTGTGAGCATTTTTTAGCTGAAGATTTTATGTTTTGTGTCTGAAAGATTGAGCTTGACTTTGGAGTTAGTAACTTGACATATAATCTTTCTAGGCTTGCGTTGGAGTTGTGGTTTCTGCCTTTTTTAAATGACAAGCACTGCAACCCATCATATGCTTCCATATGTCTCTTTTTCAGTCTCTTTTCCTCATCCTCCAAGGCTCCAACCACCACCAGTATGCACTTACGCAGTAACCACTACCAGTATGCACACGCAGTAGCGCATAATAATTAGGATGTTGATATTTCGGTTTAGTAATGCCAGTATTGACCATTCAGAAAAGCACTAGATTCTTCAGTGTGATGTAGTAGTCCAACACTAGCCACTGTGCTGGCTACTGAGTTGGTGCCGCAATTGGTTCTGGACATGTAAGAATGCAATTGTAGGTATATTTCCAGATGTCACGACTAGAATAAATGGTCGTATCAGCAGTCGGTGTGACAATGAAATGAGGGTATTTATCATTTCTTATTCACCGCCATTTTCCTTTTATGACAAAATTTCAAGATGCATGGTTATAAAAAAAACATTTTACTACGCATGAATGCGATAGGTTTTTACAAAAATCTTGTGAATTGTCACTAGTTGGCGGATCAGCTCATCGTTGGATACCTTATGTTAACAGTTCGTAAAAAATTCATAAAAAGGATTTCATGGCATATCACTTAATTTGGCAAAAATAAGGTCCGGTTTGGAAAGCTGGAATTTTCCGCGATCTTTGCGAGAATTGAATTGCTTCATGTTAAATTCGTGCGTTACAAACGATTGAATCGCCAAGTCTCTATCATATTACCATTTTTTTAATTACTTCTATGGAATAGAAAGTAAAAGGACGCACCAGATTTTATGAGAGGCAAAGGATATGACTGATGCACATCCTACTATTATAGTTTTAGCACAGGGAAGTTGCCTTTGTGTTTCTATCAAGCATATGCTTCTCCTTTTGCCAATAGCCCAAATTTTCAGACTTGACACCTATCCATAGATGTAACAAACATTCATCTGAAAAGTTAGTGTCACTAGCATTCGTCATCGTGTCTCTTTTTTTTTTCGATGGGCATCTTCATCGTGTCTCAAGGGCAAGAAAAAACTCGAAAAGACACTACAAATTTAGAAGTGCGCGCCGTTACTTGCCATTTTGCTGCATGATGCAGATGCTGATGCATGGCCTCTTATGAACTACAGTCAAATTAATATTACATACAAAATACAGTTCCATGGTATATTCCATTAAGGGTGACAGTTACACTCAGAAATTTCATGCGAATAGCTGACTTGTTCTACCTGGATGCATCATCATGCCTGACGCGATTGAACAATTACCATTTACCATTTTACCAACTGTCGGTGCAATCTCCCAATGTTCAGGCTTTCAGACTTCGAGCTGGCCTCCCTAGTGTGCGTACGTTGTACACATCTGGTAGGTTTCTTACCCATGGCCATAGGCTAGTACATCGGGGAATTTTTTTTTTTAGTATTAACACTTTTTGACATCGTATTTATAAAAATAGTGATGCTCAAATTTTCTTTGGAAAAAATGGCATCCCGTCCGCACGGTAGCCATGTGGAGGTGCTCTGTGCCCACCACCTCGCCGCTATCGCACTGCCGCCATGCGGTGGTGTTGCCGCACGGACGTCGTGCAGTGACCTGGCCGCCCGCCACGTGCCCCCCTCAGTACCCCCTCTCCGGTTCTCCGATTAGGGTTAGGGTTTTTGCGGATTTCGTAGCATTTTAAAAATATAGCAAATTAGTTCAAAAAATTATGAAATTTTACGTGAATGCCCATAACATGGTGTACTTTCTTGTGTAATTTTTTCCATAATTTTTCTCGTTCTAATTTTACCTCGCAATTTCATTTAAGTGTACTCATTTTATCCCGCCACGTGTCACCCCTTCCTCCTCCCACACGCATGGCCCCCCTCCCGCCAACCCTGCTTTCCCCCCTCCCGCACACCCCCCTCTGGTGGCCACATTTTGAACCGTCTATCCTTACTCCTCCGCACAACTGTCGACTCCTCGCGGCTGTCCCCCCTTGCCTCTACGCATCCAAAATTCCCAGCACCAACGCAACGGCTTCTCCTTCGTTCGGCTACAAATACCGAAATCTCGCAGTCGCTCTTCGCTCATCCCAATTGTGTTTAAGCTTGTTGTTACGCGCGCTCGTCCGAGAACTCGAAGAACTTAACATAATTAATTTCTTGGAGATCAAGTATTTGCTTCTTTGCATTGCCGCTTTTTTTATAGCGCACTTCGAAGGCGGATAATTTGTCGAATGCTTTTGTCATTATTACCGTATTTAGTTAGTATATTGGTTATTAATTAGTTAGTTTACTGGTAATTAATTAGTTTAGAGTTGATTAGTTAGTTCGCTGGCAATTAATTAATTAGTCGTAATTAGTTTAGTGGTTATCAGTCTCGCATATTAAATTAGTGCGAATTAACTACTCGTGATTTATTTAGTGGTAATTAATCAGTTGTAATTAGTTAGTTTAGTAGTAATTAAATAGTCGTAATTAGTTAGTTTAGTCTCTTTTAATTAGTTTAGTGGTAAATAATTAGTCGTAATTACTCGTATCTAATTACACATATGTAATCCACCACTTGCATGCAATTTGTCGTATCTAATTACACATATGTACCTCGGATGGGGTTGTTGTGGCTTTAGGTAATGTAGAACATGCAAGACTTGTATGTGTTTTATGACGATGGTCTCGTACGGATCGGACCCGACATGCCCGTGCAAGGTAGTCCGGGCGGAGGGGCTCGACACGATGAATATTCACATGCTTCGAAGTTGCATCTGGAGGGAGTTCGTCACGGAGGCAACGAGGAAGAAAGTTGTGATCGAAGGGATTACCTGCACGAATGATGTGTGGGAGCTCGTCAAGGTGGCTGAAAGCGTAGCATGGAGCCAGTACATGCAGATTGCCTCCCAACCCGAGACGGCCATTTACGGGAAGCCGATGGTGTACGTAAATTTCGTACCCAGGGCGCCGGGCCACCTTGATGATGTCGGGGCCTCTGAAGCGGGCATGAGGCATCTTGCATCTAACTTGTTCAAGCGGTTCCGTAATCAGATGTCATGAAGACGTTCAAGGCATTGTGTCTGCAGAACCAAAGGCAGAAGTTTGACTCCATCTGGGGAGACCTCGAATGCCGGATTACGAGGCATACAAGGGAGTCCACTCCGGAGGTACTAGAGGGAGAGCAACCCTATAGTGCCATAAGTTTCTCTGAGTGGATCAATGGCCACTCTCCAAAATTGGAGAAATGGTCCCTTCTGTATAACACAGACGGTGCGAGGTACGGGATTATGACGACCAACATGTTCGATGTGTATAACAGCGTCCTCAAAGGTGTGCGGTGTCTCCCTATCACCGCGATCATCTGTGTCGTAATGTAATATTTTCTCCGCCTTATTTTCTTATGTACACGAAACTTGTATGAGTTATGCATAATTTGCATCCTTGCTACGTTCTTCACTATACGGTGTACTGACATCTTTGCTACATTTTTGTTATGTCGTAGGAAGACAACGAAGGTGCTACTAACTTAAAAGGACTGCAAAGACCAATCAACTTATTTGAAGATGAATGTGCTTTCTGCCATTCATTTAGAATCAGTCAGGTATCGAATCATTTGCATCTATCAAGTCAGAGATGGTCTGTTGAAGTCTTCTTAGTTCTTACTGTTATGAACTTAGAGTCAGAAATCAACCATGCTTCAAAATTGCTTATTTCTCATCACTACTGTAATGTTCTAACATGCCTATTTTTTATGCTATAGGATAATGGTCATGTTTTGTGCCTTGAGCATGCATCGAAGGTGCGACTATGTGATGAGGTGAGCTTAGCAAGAAAAGAGATTGCCACGGAGACTAGTTGCACACACCTATTTTTTATGCTATAGGACGCTCTTTGTTAATTTATCAGTTTTCTGTGGATGATATTCTTTAATATTGTATTGTACCACATGCTAGACAACATTGTGCATGTACCAACTGAGGGAAATGTGTGGCGTGCAGATCATATAACAATGTACTGTAGCCTTCAAAATGCACACGAGTGGGAGGTTACGGTACATCGTTATATGATCTGCATGCCACGTATTTCCCCCAGTTGATTCATACACAACTTTATCTAGCTTGTCGTACTCCTATCGTACAATACAGTATTAAAGAACATCATCTACATTAAATTGATAAATAAACAAAGAGTGTCCTATTTGATCAAATTACATGTGATAATCCCCCTCCTTCTTCATCTCGATTGTAATAAACCCACGCGTGTTTCATGTAATGCTTGTAACGCTTTAAATGTCAACAATTATCTGTATGAAAACGTACATTGCAACTTCATTGCAAACCCTAATTAGGACGTGACCTCGCTCTGCAAACCCTAATTCACGTGGACCTCATTCATACATTGCAGTCCTACCCGCTGTCAAAATCACTATTGGCTATCTCATCGGCCAAAGATCGTTTTCTAGAAATAGGGAAAAGTATAGCATATTTGAAATATCCGACAACCTCCTCTAGACCGCTAATATTCCATGCTATCAAGACATGTATATCACCAAAATGTAACCTAGGATGTTTACATACAAGCATGTCTCTAGTATATCGATGTCTCCAATGGAGTTGCAATGCAACTTTTTTACATACAGTCCAAATCACATAAAATCATGAAACCCTAATTTCTGAAACCTAAATTCCTAATCTTTGCGACCTAAATCCTTCATTTTTTAGACATTATAGTTGTCGAAATAGTACGCAATCAAGTCCACTGCGTGAGGAGCCTAAAAAACTAAAAAAATTTGGACATCATTTCTACATTTATAAATTTGTGCAAACAGTACACTTATATGAAATTGGGAGAAAAAATATGAAAGAATAAAATTATGAAAAATTTACACAAGTAAGTACACTGTGCCAGAAGGCTCCACATAAAATTTTATAATTTTTTGAACTAAATTGCTATATTTAAAAAATCCCACCACCACAGCCGAAACCGTAACCCTAATCTGTGTTAGGAGCATTTACATAAAATCATAATAAGGAAAATTATGGAAAAAAATTACACAAGAAAGTATACCGTGTTATGAGTATTCATGTAAAATTTTATAATTTTTTTGAACTAATTTGCTATATTTTTAAAATGCTACGAAATCCGCGGAAATTCTAACCCTAATCGGAGAATCGGAGAGGGGGCACCGAGGGGCATGTGGCGGGCGGCGGGGCCACCGCACAGCGATGGTGCAGTAGCCTCACCGCACAGTGGCCGTGCGGTAGTGGCGAGGTGGCAGGCACAGAGCGCCTCTACGTGGCGGCTGTGCGAACGGGATGCCATTTTGCCAAAAAAATTCGAGCACCACCATTTCTGTAAATACGATGTCAAAAAGTGTTATACTGCCAAACAATCGTACATTGGGCTGCCTGTTCTCTTTGCACAAAAACCAATGTCTTTTACAACATCAAATCAATGGCTTCGTATCTCAGCTTCTCAGTCGATTAGCATGGCGATGCCGTCCAAAGCACCTCAGCCATTTGATTATCGATTTTTTTTTAAAAAAATATTAATTTAAAATAAAATTGCAAAAATAAATAGTCAACTTTTTTTTTACAAAACTATGTGTTAGTCGCCAATTAGAATAGCGACAGGGACCTATACACTGGCCACAGAGGGCTCAATAGTACAAAGTGGTCCCTGTCGCCAATTCAACTGGCAATGAGCTATGTACAAATGCAAGGAGCCCGTGCAGGAGGTGATCAAATCTGGGCCTTATCGATGCGGCATACATTCACAGTCATCAAGTCTAACCCAAGATGCTACGACGTGAAGTGCGATATAGAGGGATGCCCTTTGTGAGTGCATGCATTTCAACCTAAGTTGGGCACCTGCTGGAAATGCTCTATAGTGATCCCCAACACATGTGTCGTCGTTGAGTCAGTGCAGTCACACAAGAACCTATCATCAGGCTTCATCACGAACCTCATGTACGGTGAGATCACGGATAATCTAGATTTTGAGCTATAATCCATCATTCGGACGATTGAGGCAAGGTTCCGGTACACAGTCAACTATATCAAGGCGTGGAGGGAAAAACGGAAGGTATTGGACTTAAGGTTCGGCACGTTCGAGGGCTCCTACCACAACCTCCCCAGGCTACTCCGAGTCATACAAGATAGGAATTCCGGCACTCATATCTACATTTAAGATTTCACGCATCCGAAGTGGGCCAATAGGAGGGTACTGAAGCGAGCATTCTTCTCCTTTGGTCCAAGCAACAATGCATTCCAACACTGCCGTTCAATCTTCTGCGTGGATGGCATATTCCTAACTAGAAAGTATAAGGGCTAGATACTGACTGTAATAGTGATGGACAGGAATAATCAAGTTCTTTCTGTTGCATTGCCACAACTATCCACAGATGATCCTAATATGGCGAGGAAGACAGGCCGCAGGTGAAATACTTCTCGGACTAGATTGAACACGAGCCTAAGGAGAAGTTTTCGCTGCTACATGACAGAGTGATACACGATATGGTGTTATGACAACCAATCTAGCCGAGGTGTACAATTGGGTCATGCGCGGCGCCAAGTGCCTCCCGTTGGTTGGTATTGTGGAGGCAATTCTTCGCAGTACCATAAATTACTTTATTGACAGAAGCAACAATACATCACTTGCCATGGCAAATGACAGACTATTGTACTCTGCCATGAACACCAAGTACATGGAAGATAAGAGCAAGAAGGATTAGATGCACTGGGCATTCAAGATGGGCACAAGGGAGATTCACTTCGAGATAATGTGCAGGGATAAAGGACGTCGGACGAACCGCGAGAGGATCACTCACGAGTGCATGCTACGTCATGCTAGTTGCTTATGCACTTGCAAAAAGCCACTTCTTCTACATAGGCCCTCCTCTCATGTCATGGCCGCATGTTCGACGATGGCGCAGCATCCCGGCCAGTACCTCTCTGACTATTTCAATAAGGAGGAGGTGATGCAAACCCGGACTGCAGAGATTTATGGTTACGGTGTGGTTGGCCATTTCACCGGCCATCCGACCTGGCAGCAACTTATCTGGGCCGCGGACATTGATAGGCTTAAGGGAAAGGTTGGCCGACGACAGGTACGATGCATCAGAAACAACATGGACAAAGCAAAAGCTGGGCGTCGTACGAAGAAGTGCTCTATTTGCAGGGAGTCTGGGCACACCTTCAAGAAATTCCCTACAAGAAATCTACGGGACGAAGGAGACATCGACAATTCGGACATTATCGCGGGGACCTCATCCGACTGCCCCAATCGAGGCTGTCCACATGGGGGACGTTGAGGTCATGGCCATGGGAAAGGTTCGTCCTGTTGAAATATGTGGTGTCCAATGCTTTGTAATATCATTTTGATTTGTCGAAAAACTAAGTGACGATGTTGTGGTGAATGGTCTGTAATGCCAGTGTGATTTGTCAACAAACTAGGTGATGACGTTGCGTTGAATGTTATGTAATGTCATTGTGATTTGTCGACAAAATATGTAACGACGTTGCGCTGAATGTTATGTAATGTCATTGTGATTTGTCGACAAAAGATGTTATGACGTTGTGCTGAATTCTATGTAATATCAGTGTGATTTTTTGAAATAATATGTGCTCGAAAATAGTCAGTACAAAAGCAGTGTAGAGGATCTATGTCGCCAGTTCAACTGGCGACAGGGAGCTCTCTGTACTGTTGAGCCCCTGTCGCCTGTGCATAGGTCCCTATCGTCAATTGGAATGGCGATAGAAGTCTGTCATCATTCTAATTGGCAACAAACATCTAGTTTTGTAAAAAAAAATTGACTATTTATTTTTGCAATTATATTTTAAATTAATATTATTTCAAAAAAAATCTTTGATATCGACTACCCAAATCGGGTGGTCACATTAAAGTTCACTGCAAGTTAGAATACACGTACACCACATTTGAGGAGTGACCTCTGGAAAGCACACTAGGAAATATAAATATGAACTTCAGTGCAAAAGATAAGTTAAAAATACATTTGCTCATTGCAAAAAAAAAAAGAAAGATTATAGATGTAGAACATGTGCATTTGCCAAAAAAATGCACAAATACGAAACTAGTCGAATGTTGGCATTTATGCTTTGGATTTTATTTTTATACAATCGTTTCACTTATTTTCATTGTTTGTGTTCTTTAACAACGTTTGATCTCATAGAGCTCTGCTACTAACTGTACAATTAAAATGTCCAGCTTGTGTACATTCTAGATCGATATAGCTAGCTATGGCACCATAATAATTAATAATCTATGGACTCCAGTAAACCTCCTAACATACTCAATCATGTATCCATTTACTTCGATTGAAATTTGAAGTACTTGCCATAGGCTCATAAACATGATTGAATTTTTCTTTGGGGAGGTCTACTGGCCTGCATCAGAAAAATTTGGATCAAAACAAGAAAAGTAGACAAGTGGTGTGTCCCCTTCGTACGAAAAAAACTCAGTGGGGGAGGGCCTGGGGCGAGGCCTTCCCCCATCCACCGTTCATCCCCCCTCCTCACGTGATCCAAGGGCCGTGGGGGAGGGCTCGATCACGAGCCACGAGGGAGGGCCTCACGGTGAGGCTCTCCCCTAGAGAATTTCCTTCCCATTCGTAGCATGCGCTCGTGTCACACTAGTTGTGGCTCGTGAGTCCTCTTAACCATGAGCGGCAAGCGGCTGCCCTAGAGATTCACAGGGAAAAAGAATCCATTGTAGTTATCTTGCTTACCTTGCTAAAAGCAACATTGTGATGCGTAATAGCAGTTACATTTCAATTGATGTAGCAAAAGTATCGCTCTCATATGTAATTTTGGGGGTTTCGGTCCGTACATGTTTTTTTAAGGTTACATGTATTTTGGAATTATGGTAAAATTATAGTGTTGGTGTTGATTCTCTCTTAATATGATCTAGTCCAAAAGAACTAGGCAAAATTTTCAATGAAGGTATGAAGTAGCTTCCAATTATTGGATGTATCACCACGACTGTTTGGCTAACAAGCAGGGATTGGGATCCTCTGCATTAATACAAATGATCTACAGTGGCATAGCAATAGGAGCGATCTCTCCGTCCGATCAAAAAGCGAATGTCTAGATCAATCGTTACAGTGTTTTCGCTGCAGTGCATATTTCACTATTGCTATAGTATTTTACTAGAGCTCTCTTCAGATCGTTGTTCACCTCCTCACAAAACATTATTCATGCAGTAGACCTCTGTAGTAATGTAGATGATTCGGGTCCAACAAGCAGATAGTTTGATTCCCATCAACTACATATTAGATGAGTATTATGTTGGACTTTGTGAGGGTTATCTGGTAATTTCTCATTTTGAGAAAAGAATAAAGAAAAAAGGAAAATGAAATGTGGTGGGCCCACCTATCGGTGGAAGAGCAAGGAGAGGATAGGGCTAGAGTCTTAGCTACAGCCCTATCTTGACTCGTTCGTGCTTCCTGGGTGTGACCTGGGCTTGGCGGCGATTTTGGCGAACGAAGTGGTGGCGCTGGAGGCGCGAACTAGCCCAAGCGCTTCAAGCGCCGGCCATTCGCTGCCATCACGTCACCCTCTCAGCCTCCTCTCTTCAAATGGTGGCTGGCAGCTCTCCTTTTCGATGACTCGAACAACAGTGAGTTTTTCCCCATTCTTGGCACTTCCTCTAACCATCCGATTGAGCTTCGATCTTTGGTGCTTTGGAGCTCTAGTGATGCCTTGCTTGTCTCGGCGCTGTCGATGGTGAGGCCCAGCTCTTCCTTGCTTGCGCACTCCGGTTCCATTCTTTGCGCCATCTCTATATTTGAGGTTGCAGTGAGGAATATTTGGGGGTTGTGCTATTGAGGATTTGATTTGGCCAGCCCTTGGCTTGATCGTGGTGAGGGAGAAGAAGTTCGACTTTTCTAGTGCTTGTGTTCTCGGGTGCATTTTGGCCAGTGCATCTCTGGTGGTCTGGAGCGGCATCCCCTGTACCTCGACTTCATCATTCAGTGTGTCCCGGATTGCGAAGATTGACATTGTATCTCCATCAACCTTGTCTGGTGATTCGCGGCACAGGGAGGCAATAGGTTTTCTAAGACAATGCAATTTGCGTGCCTTGTCCGATTCTTCTCGGTGGCTTTGATTGCCATCGGCTCTGTGAGTATTACAACATTCCATTTTGATTATCTCTTTGCATTTGTGTTGTTGCAGTAGGAGTCTCATATTGTGATTTATTGATTTGATTCTTCTATTGCAAGACACTGCAAAGTGATGTTGTCGGCATGGGTTTAATAGCTCGATGATGATTTGTGTCATGTTTTGAAATTGAATTGGTAAATAGAATCAGACTTGAGCTAAATTAGAATTGCTTACTGTTGTCAATTCTGTTCCTATCAACTTGATTTTGATACTTTCTGTGTTCGGCTGTGACTAAATAGAATAGATCATTTTGTGTTCTATGAGTTTTCTGGTCCTCTGTTAACAGATTGGCTTGATTGCTAAAGTTAGTAAACTCAGTGCACCGTCAGATGATTATTACCTTGATTGTTGAAAATTCAATGTGCTGATATAGTGTTTCTTTTACACTGTTAATCACATGATCCTGTGTTGACTGAAAGTATAATTTGTTGTTTAGAAATAGTACTTGACATATTGGTAAAGCATTAATTTTAGCTCAAAGTCTGATTCGGTGTTATCATATTCAATTAATGAAGAATATTGGCATAAGTAGCGAGAAGGCCAAGATTAATTCTTGTGCAACTCTGCATTTGAGAGCAATTACCAAAATATTAAGTATGCACATTATGCTGATTTTAATTGTCCACATGTTCTATGTTTTGAGTATATTATCATGTTTAAATGACATGGATGATTTATATGTTTATATGTTAATTTTGTCATTTAAATGCTACTGGAAATATGATTAATACTGCTGGAATTAATTCTGAATATTTGCTAAAACTGCAATTTTTACAACAATTCAAAAATTTGTAACATCCCAAAAAATGGTTTGTGTTTCAAATGTATAAAAATGAGGAGAAATTAAAACTTTTGATGCCTCAGGTTATCATTTGAAATTTTCTGGAAATCTTTCCCAAGGGTTTCCTATTTTTCAAAGATCAATGTCTCATTTGATGGAAGCATAGTCCTTGAAAAATCCTAAGCAAACCTTGTGACCATCTTCTAAAAATATTTTTTCTAGCTCCTAGATTACTCTGGTAACCCCTCTGAAAAAGTTCATAATTTCTAGAAATTATTTACTATTTCTAAAAGGGCGGTCAAACTAGTTTGACTCTTGGTCAAAACCCTAGGGCAGCAACTTGCGATTTTTCTAGAAAGAAATGCAGTGCATGAAAAGTTCTGAACAAATTACACTAGATTGTTCCCAGATCCAGTGACCTTCCACAAAAATTTCAGAATTTTTGGAGCCTTGAAACTCCCTCTAAAAATTCGCAAACCATCTCAGTTTTATCTCCTCAAAAATCAGAAATCACTATTCCTTGGGTTTAGACCCAACCCCGGCTCGAGCCACTTAACTTGGTTGAACTGCCTAACTGCACCGGCGTGCTCAACTCAAGCTAGCTTTCGCGTGAGCCGTCCGGTTCGTTTTCAACGGGCCAGATTGATTGGGCCGTTCGGACCGTCCGAACGGCTAATTCAATCAGAGCCGTCCATTCTTGATCTGACCGTCCGCATTGAGTGGGCCGTTCGGACCGTCCGAATGACACACTCAATCGGGGGCCGTCCATTTTCAATCCAACGGTTGAAACTCATCCCCGTTCGTTTAAACACCCGAGCCACTTTCGTATGTTTCGCTGATTGGTGTGTCTCGCTTGTCAGATCATCTTCTCCACGCGGCCCTCGAGCCCATGCCAGGTCGCCATGGCCAAGCTCCGACGTGCGTCACCTTCAACGACTCTACCTCTGGTTTTTGACGCGCGCCCACGGTTTGGCCATCAAGTCCGCGCTCGCCCATACTCCTATCGCCTCGCCATCACATCGTTGTCACTCGCGGTGGAGCCATGGACTAAGTTCACCGTGGGAGCTCCATTCTTGTGTTTCTCCGTCCCAGTGCCTATAAAAGCTCTCCAATGGCCTCTTTGTTATCTTTTCGTCACTCTTGAACCATCCACACCACCATTTTCCTCTTCCACCAAAAGGAATCGCTTAGAGCTCAAGCTCTCAATTCCGGCCGTGACTTAGCCTTGCCGGCATACCTTCTGAAGTGTGCTTCATCTAGTGGCAAAAGAGGCGGTCTGGCATGTGGGTACATTGGTACACCCCTGCAGGGTATAATATATTCGAATAGCCTCGTCCTAGGTTATGGACACGCTCGGATACGCCCCGTGAGAATTAGATTTCAAGATTTTCGATAAAACTTGACTTCGGGTGGTACGAATGGGTAATTTGTGCTATGTTGTGGTGGCTGTTGGGAAGTCACCTCTAAGATGTTAATTATGTCTATTTTTGTTGTCTCGCTGTTATTCGAACAAATAAAAATAGATTGTTTAAAATTGCTTTACAATCTATTACTCTATTACAAAGGAAAAGTTGCTTTATGCTGAAAACTACTTAGTGTAGTAGCCTTCCTTTGATACCTGAATGCATCTATATATTTCTTTGCTTGTAAGTCTTGCGAGTACAACTTTGTACTCCGCTACATTATGGAATTGTTGTAGAGGAGGTTGATCCCTAAGGGATTGACTATTGTGAGACCGACTTCGTGCAGGACGACTAGCTTGGCAGCCTGATCGGTTGCTTTGTGTGTAATGGCAAACCGGTTGGCTTTTGTTTATCGCCATCTTATGGCTTTTTTTTCCGCTGCTACTTTGTTTAATTACCTTGTCATTTGGCCGGTCGGCCCTACTGTTATTTCTGGACTTGTATGTCTTTGTGTTGTAAGTTTGAAGACCTGGTAATGTAATGACTTATGTATGGATGTGATGCATAATTTTTGTATGGGGTATGTGTACTGCAAATTCTGGGAAGTACATGTACGCCGAGGCATGGGATATTTGGTTTGTGATGCTAGGACCAATTGGATAGTTAAGTGTTACAAGCTATATACCCCGGGTTCTCACAAAAGTTGGTATCAGAGCCATACTGACCGTAGAAACCCCTAGTTTAGTCATCCTTAGGATGTTTTGAAAAACGTATCTTTGGAATATCAAATGGTTTATGAAAGCTTAAGTAAGTTCTCAGATTTTATTTCTTACCTATCTTAGATTGCTCATCTTACCTTGTTCTTGTTGAGTTTGTGAAAAAGTTATTTCCTCTCCTCTTCTTTCTAAAAATAGTTGTTACCGTTAAATCTAGTTTTGGGAATCATTGAGAGTGGTAAATATGAAGTGTGACTGTCCTTTGGTGAAGATTAGAAGCAATTGGAGTTGGAAAACTCAGCTCGGAGTGCGGTTACAAAATTTGGACAGCAAGCGCAAAGTTTTGGGACAACAAGCACTTAGTCCGTCGTTAGGGCTGAAAATGAGAGGGTAATTCAGCTAAAACTTGTGGGATTTAAAAGGGCAAGATGTGATATTAGTTGGCTAGTGCCTAATGCACCCTTGGATGGTTTTCACCATGATCTTCAGATGCGATAGAACTAGAGTTATGTTCTGAAATCTTTTCTTCTCAATCGATTGCTCGTTCATTCAATACAAGTTAGTCGTGCCGGGAAGTTGATCTTATGACTTATGAGTTTTGCCTTGGATTTTATGCCTTTTCAAATATTTGGAGTACAATTCTTGCTGTTATATGTTGCACTTGGGTTAGGGTAATATCTCATTTCCCTAGTCGATAGCTTTTCTTCTGCTACCGTTCACATCTAGTTTTCATGTTTTTGTTGCTAACCCACTTCAACAAAACAGAATTGCTGGAAGAACTCATAGCAACCAAGGTCAGCCAGCTGGTCATGATGAGGAGCTCCCACCTCCTCCGACCATGGCTGAGGTTCTCGCTCAGATCGAGCGAAACCGAATGGACCAGACGCGCATTCTGGAGGCTATTGCGCGGAATACCTCCACTCTCTCCGGCGTCTCCGGATCAGGAGGAGGAGGTGGTCATCATCCGAGGGGAGGACTCTCGGAGTTCCTTCGCACCCAGCCCCTGACTTTCGAAGATCCCCTCGATGCAGACGATTGGTTGGGTCTAGTCGAGCGGAAGCTCGATGTTGCTCAGTGCCAAGACCAAGAGAAGGCACTCTTCACCTCCCACCAGCTAGAGGGGCAGCGCTTTCATGGTGGGAGAACTTCCTTGCCATGCAGCCCGCGGGCCGATCCATCACTTGGTAGGAGTTTCATACTGCCTTCCGTCGGGCTCATGTTTCCGCAGGTTTGATGAAGCTCAAGATGAAGGAGTTCATGGCGCTCAAGCAAGGGCACAAGTCGGTGACTGAATACCTGCATGAGTTCAACCATCTTTCTCGATACACCCCTGAGGACGTGCCCACTGATGATGCCAAGCAGGAGAAGTTCATGGATGGCTTGTCCGAGGAGCTTCAGGACAAGTTATTTATCGTTGACTTCCCCGACTTTCAGACCTTGGTCGACAAGGCCATTGTCACTGAGCATAAGGGAAGAGTGCTAGGCGAGTCTTGCAAGCGCAAATGGGAGGCCCACAAATCAGCAAGGGCCAACTTTTCCCATCCTCGCGCCAGGCAAGCACGGGTACCCCATCCTTAGGCTCCACCACCACCGAGGCCACCGGCGGTTGCACCGCGTCCACCGCAGGCCGTGTCTCAACCACATGCACCTGCGGGATAGTAAGCTAACCTCTGCAATTCGGCTGCCGAGGTCACTTATTTCTTCTGCCACAACAAGGGGCATTATGCGAACCATTGCCCTAAGAAGACCGGAGCGGCCCCTCATCCTAATGGAGGACGCGGTCAAGGAAATGGTCACGCTCCAAACCAGAAGGCTAACCAGAAGACCCAGAGTGTTGGGAACGGTCGGGTCAACTATATCTCAGCCGAGGAAGCGTAGGAGGTACCCGACATCGTGTTGGGTACGCTTCTTGTCAACTCTCAACCTGCTACTGTTTTATTCGATTCCGGAGCTTCTCATTCTTTTATATCAAAGTCTTTTGCTGCACTTAGTGATATTTCATATGTCTCTATGCATGTTCCTTTGATTATTCATTCTCCGGGGTCGGAAATGCGAGTTGAAAAAGAATGTCGGGATGTTTCTATTGAAATTGAAGGAGTGGGATTTTTGGCAAACCTTATCCTTCTCAATTCAGCAAGTTTGGATGTGATACTTGGCATGGATTAGTTATCCAAAGACTTGGGACAAATCGATTGTACCAATAAATTTATCTCCCTCACGAGTCTCTCTGGTGAGCAAGTTGGAATTTCACCAAAGCTTCAAGGACTGCATCTTTGTGCACTTGAGGAGAAGCCAGCTCTAGAGATTCATGAAGTCCCAGTAGTGTGTGACTTTGTGGATGTGTTTTCCGAAGAATTTTCTAGAATGCCTCCAGTCCGGGACATCGAGTTCGTCATCGAGTTGCTGCCTGGTACCACCCCGATTTCAAAAAGGCCTTATCGGATGCCTCCAAATGAATTGGAGGAGTTGAAGAAGTAACTTGGTGAACTTGAAGAGAAGGGCTTCATCCACCCAAGCTCATCACTGTGGGGCTGTCCTGCAATCTTTGTAAAGAAGAAGGACAAGACTCCGCGAATGTGTGTTGATTATCGTTCGTTGAACGAAGCAATAGTGAAGAACAAGTACCCGTTGCCTCGGATTGACGACCTTTTCGATCAATTGACTGGAGCTCAGGTATTCTCCAAGATTGATCTAAGGTTGGGCTACCATCAAGTCCGAATCAGATCTGAGGATATTCCGAAGACGGCTTTCTCTACTCGTTCTGAATTTGTCGAGTATCTTGTCATGTCTTTTGAGCGAATGCTCTGCCACTGTTCATGAATCTTATGAATATGGTATTCATGGAGTATTTGGACAAGTTTGTGGTGGTCTTCATTGATGATATCCTCATCTACTCGAAGAATGATGAAGAGCATGCTGAACACCTAAAGCTTGTATTGGGGAAGCTGCGTGAGCACCAGCTTTATGCGAAGTTCAGCAAGTGCGAGTTCTGGTTGAAAGAAGTGGCATTCTTGGGCCATGTTCTTTCAGCAGGAGGCATAGCCATGGATCCTAGCAAGGTCAAAGATGTGCTTTCATGGGGTCAGCCCAAGTCGGTGACCGACGTGAGGAGTTTTCTCGGTTTATCGGGATACTATCGTCGCTTCATCAAGAATTTCTCCAAGATCACGAAGCCGATGACGGAATTGCTCAAGAAGGATAAGAAGTTTGAGTGGTCCGTTGATTGTGAGAAGAGTTTTCAAGAACTCAAGGAGAGATTGACCACCGCTCCAGTTCTCGTTCTTCCCGATGTCCACTGAAGCTTCGATATCTATTGCGATGCTTCTCGTCAAGGACTCGGTTATGTTCTTATGCAAGAAGGCAAGGTAGTTGCCTATGCATCAAGACAATTGAGATCTCATAAGCTCAATTATCCAACCCATGACTTGGAATTAGCTGCTGTGGTCCATGCACTGAAGATTTGGTGACATTACCTCATCAGTAATCGTTGCGAAGTGAATTCAGACCACAAAAATTTGAAGTATTTGTTCACTCTACCAGATCTGAACCTAAGGCAAAGGAGGTGGTTGGAGTTGATCAAAGACTATGACGTGGGTCTCCAATATCATTCGGGTAAGGCAAATGTTGTTGCTAACGCCCTCAGTCGGAAGGTTTATTGCAACACATTGATGCTCAAAGAGCAACAGCCTGCCATTCATGAAGAATTTCAGCGGCTCAACTTGGGAGTGGCTGAGCAAGATTTCCTCGCTTCCATGGTTGTGCAACCAACCTTGGAAGATCAAATCAAGGCTGCACAACAAACAGATGTTGGAGTGAACCGAATCAAGCAGAATGTCAAGGATGGGACAACCAAGCGCTTCTCAGAAGATGACCATGGTATTGTATGATTCGGATCACGTCTTGTTGTTTTGAAGGTCGTGGAATTACGAGACTTAATTCTCCACGAAGCCCATGACTCCCCTTTGTCTATTCATCCCGGGGCCACTAAGATGTATCAAGACCTCCGTCAGAAATTCTGGTGGACCCGAATGAAGCGAGAGATCGCAAAGTTCGTTGCCGAGTGCGACATTTGTCATTGTGTGAAGGCCGAACATCAGTGTCCAGTGGGTTTGCTACAACCCTTGCAAGTGCCTGAATGGAAGTGAGATTCTATCAGTATGGATTTCATCACCGGTCTACCCCGTACATCAAAAGGGAAAGATGTCATTTGGGTTATCATTGATCGGTTGACGAAAGTGGCACATTTTCTACCAATGTGGGCTAAGATTTGTGTAGGTCACTTGGCAGACCTCTACATATCCCGCATTGTGAGTTTGCATGGTGTGCCAAAGACGATTGTTTCTGATCGTGGATTACTTTTCACCTCTCGATTCTAGCATAGCCTGCAAGAAGCTATGGGAACTCGTCGCCAGCCCCTGCATGAGGCACACATCGCTGGCCCTTGTGCCACCAAGCCGGACCTCGTATGGCCCCTGGCCCTACGAACCGATCCCACACATTGTTGTCTTGAGTCATGGTCATGTTGGCACAAGACGTAGCTCCCGCGACCATCGCCACTACACCTGGCGGCTTCATGAATACTCTGTGGCAAACCATGGAGCAAAGGCTGTCGCCGCCTTTGGGTACTAAAAGGGGTTTGCGGTTGAAAATCCCGAAAATTTTGCAAATTAACCATCAGAATTCTGAAAATTACGAGGAAGTTTCGCGGATAAGAAAACTTTGTGAAAAAACCCTTGAGATTTTTAAAATTGTGCGGAAAATTTCTCGGAATTGAAATTTAGCGGTTTAGCCTCTGAAAATTGCAGAATTTGCTGAAAATTCATATTCCAGCAGAAAAGGGCCTCGGGAATTCAATTTTTGAATCAGTTTTAGCATTTGAAGCATGTTTAACTTTGTTATTGTTATTTCTATACTATTTATTTATTGTATTTACTATTTTGATTATCTATAATTGTGTATATTGCTTTTAATCACTGAAAATAGCAGTAGATCGTGAAAAATGCATAGAAAAATACGGGAACATTATGAGAATCTTTGCAACTATCTTATGCAAATTACTAGTAGTAATCTTATGAACTCTTTGCATGAATATGTAGATGACTGGCATTACGAACCGGGAGTTCGAAGAGCTGGCCCAGCATGACCAGAGCTACTTAACATGGGCATCAGATATCGAGATCGTACTTGGAGCCAAGAAGCTGCATGCTGCTATTAGACTTGGCACCTCGAAGGATGCCACTCCAACTGCTGAGGAAAATGATCAGACACTTCATTTCCTCAGACACAATCTCTCCTAACGCTCAAGAATGAGTATATGGCGGAGAAGAACGCACTAGCTTTGTGGACTGCATTGAAGTAGCGGTTCGAGAAGCTGAAGTACACTATCCTTCCTCGTGCAGAGCAAGAATGGAACCGACTACATTTTGCTGACTACAAGACTGTGAGGAAGTACAACTTTGCTTTGCACAGAATTTGTACTAGTCTTCAGCTCTGTGGTAAGGTAATCACGGATGAGAAGATTGAGAAAACCCTCTCTACCTTTCACCCAAATATGATGCAATCCACACGCAACTATCATTAAGACGGCTATAAGGAGTATGCCGAACTGATTGACATCATGCAAGTTGCAGAAACTCAAGATGAGGTTCTAAGGAAGAACTACATCTCACAGTTGCCTAGTAGCAAAGTTGGCCATGAAGTCAATACTAACAGCTACAAGGTAAGGAAGCCTCACTCGAAGGAAAGAGGCAAGAAGGGTAAGGTCATGGGTCGCAAGACCAAGCAGAATGCTCAAGCCAAGAGAGGCGGACAAAAGAAGCGCGATGAGAAGCTCTATGGCCAGCAGAACCAAAGTTGCTACAAATGTGGCACATGGGGACATTGGTTAGGCGTTTGTCGTGAGCCGCAGCACGTAATTGATGATTTCCAGTCTAAGAAGAAGAGCAAAGGACAGTATGAGGCACACCTCGCCATTGCAGGCATAGAGGATCCACAGTCATTGGTTGCATCTATGGATGTGGACAGCCCAGCAACAGCCCCCTTCACCCCTTCTTTGGACATCGTAGCGGCCGCAGCCATAGTTGCCGAAGAAGAGAATATGGACATGGAGTAGATTCAGGCAGAAGTTTCTTCATACTTCACTGATTCGATCTAGTGCACGCATTGCACTTAGATTTTTATAGTCATTTGCAGTTTATAGTTGTGATATAACATTGAATTTTTTAATAATGGTTGTAAGCTCTAGAAGTGCAAAGCATTAAATTCTTATGATGAGTCCTACAAGACTTTTTTTCCCGTATTAATAATAACAAATTATGTTCTGTTTTGGAGTATTTTATTTATGTGTGGATTGCTTCCTACCTCCTATTAATAAATACTTTATATATCAGAACACGTGCGGTGCCCTATGGAGGAAGTGTGCTTAGTGGATAGCGGCACAATGAATACCATCTTGAGAGAGACAAAAAAAATTCAGTCGATCAGCAAGAATGCTGGTAGTCTTACGACAATCGCAGGAAGCGATACTTGTATAATAAGCTCAGAAAGAGCCACAATTATACTCCCGATGGGCATAACATTGGTCATTGAAGAAGCCTTGTTGTACCCAGAATTGACTAGAACTCTCTTAAGCTTTAAGGATATTCGCGCTAATGGTCTCCACGTAGAGACTGAAGAAGAGTGTGGTAAGGAATACATGCTCATTACAAAGCATGAAGAATATGGAAAAAAGGGTATTAGAATGACTTCATTCATATGAATATGAGTTATACTACACTAATATTAAGACATTTGCAGCCTATACTGTCCTGAAAACTACTTTTAGAAGCTCTGAATTTTTCTGTCTCTGGCATGATAGATTAGGCCACCCCAGTCTTAGAATGATGAGAAATATAATTAACAATTCTTAGGGACATAATATCAATGTAAAGAATTTTCTGAATCAAGAAGATTTTGTGTACCCCGCATGTGCCACTGGGAAATTAATTACTAGACCTTCTACTCTGAAAGTGATGGATGAAATCCTTGCTTTCCTGGACCGTATCCAAGGAAACATTTGCGGTCCTATACAGCCCCTGTCATGGCCATTCATGTACTTTATGGTGCTCATCGATACTTCCTCGAAATGGTCACACATATGTTTATTGTCTACGAGAAACCATGCTTTTGCAAAGCTGATCTCGCAGATAATTAAAATAAAGAATAATTTCCCTGATCATCATGTAAAGTCCATCAGAATGGACAACACCAGAGAATTTACTTCAAAGGCATGTGATGATTATTGCATAGCAATGGGAATTACCGTTGAGCATTTTGTACCACATGTCCACACTTAGAATGGACTAGCAGAGGCATTAATTAAACGAATTAAATTTATTACCCGGCCGCTTTTGCAGAATTGTAATTTACCAACTACATGTTGGGGACACACATTACTGCACGCATCAACTCTCATCAATTTTAGACCGTCGGCGTATAACATCCATTCACCTATACAACTAGCGCAAGGGTTAGCACCGAAAATCTCTCATCTCCGCAAGTTTGGTTGCAAGGTTTATGTACCTATACCACCACCACAGCGAACTGCAATGGGTCCTCTCCGAAAGTCTGGGATATACGTTGGTTATGAGACAACATCCATAATTAGGTATCTAGACCCTATGACCGGAGATTTGCATACTGGCCGGTTCGCTGATAGCATATTTGATGAGGATAGTTTCCCGTCATTAGGAGGAGAAAATCAACCCTTTGATGAAAAATATCGAGAAATAACGTGGCAAGTCATGAGAATCCATGCACATGACCCGCGCACTAGTGAAGCAAATAGAGAAGTCCAAAAGATAATTGATTTGCAATCATTAGTGAATTAATTGCCTGGCCACTTTAGTGATTTGAAGAGCGTGACCAAGTCGCATGTGCCTGCACGCAATGCACCAGAGAGAGTTGAAATACCAAAGAAAATTGAAGGTATCCCTAATCCCGTCCAAAGGCCTCAGAATAAAAGGACGGGAACTCCAGCCCCTCGAATCCCAAGTAACCGGGGACGTCTCGTGAAAAAGGATAAGAAGGACTTGACACAGCCGATCACTGAAGTTCTCCAGAACCAGAAGGGGAGCCAGTTGAGACCTAGCACCAGTATAGAACCTTCAGTAAAAGACATACCGGATTTGAATATCCCAACAGAAGGAGACATCAGCATGGATGTGTGCACATATATCGGAGCTGAAAAACTAAAGGGACTTGCCCCGTAATTGGAAGCAGCAGCGAGCGAGTAGAAGCATTAGAAGAATCACCCCATGAAGAAATAGCTATAAATAGAACAACAGCCAATGTCGATATTTATTTTGCAAAGAAAATTGACACAATCATCGATCTTAATTCAGAGCCTGCATCTCTCGTTGAATGCAAGAAAAGATCATATTGGGAAGATTGGAAGAAGGCAATAGAAGCAAAATTATTATCTCTGAATAAAAGAGAGGTGTTTGGACCTGTAAGCCATACACCTCCCCATGTGCACCCCGTATGGCATAAGTGGGTATTTGTTCGAAAGAGAAATGAAAATAATGAAATTGTAAGATATAAAGCAAGGCTTGTTGTACAAGGTTTCACTCAACGACTAGGAGTTGATTGTGAAGAAACCTATTCCTCGGTTATGGGCGGAACTACCTTTACATATTTAATCTCAATGGCAGTAAACTTGAATTTAGAAATGAAATTGATGGATGTGGTAACTGCATACCATTACGAAAACTTGGATTCGAACATTTATATGAAGGTACCTGAAGGTATCCATGTCCCGAACCAAGACAGAGAAAATAGAAATCTGTATAGTGTGCAACTCAGAAAGTCACTGTATGGACTGAAGTAATCAGACACAATGTGGTATAATCGCTTAAGCGACTTTCTGTACAAGAAAGGCTACACGAACAATGAATATTGTCCCTGTGTATTTATACGACGATCCCATGATAGATTTTGTATAATCTTAGTGTATGTAGATGATTTGAATTTTATCGGGACCCTGAAAGATATTAAGAAAGCAAGCTCTTATCTGGAGTCGGAGTTCAAAATGAAAGATTTGGGTAAAACCAAATATTGCCTAGGCTTGCAGCTTGAGCATGTCCCTGAAGGGATTTTAGTGTATCAGTCAACCTACACTCAGAAGGTGTTAGAAAGGTTCGGCTTTGAAAAGGCATACCCTTCGAAAGTGCAACGACCCGGCCCAGGGCACACCCGGAGGTCCTCGGGACCTCCTAGGAGGTCGAGAGGAGCCCCAGGATGTCAGAGGTCCCCGAGGACCTCTGGGAGGTCATAAGGACTTCCCAGGGGCGTCGAGAGGACATCCGTGGGACCGCCTGAGACCCCCCTCCCGAGAGGTCCGAGAGGACCACTCGGAGGTCTGGGAGGTTCTGACCCGCAGCGGTCATTGGACCTTAGACCTCCCCAAACTCCACGTAACCACTCGAGGGAGGTCCGAGGGGAACCGCCCCGAGGAGGTCGTGGGGCTTGGGACAAGCCCAAAGTCCTCTGTGATCCAAACCACCCCAGAGATCAACGGCCGGTTCTCCACAAAGAACAAGTGATAACATATACATCCATAAGACTTTATTAACACAAAGGAGGTTTGATTACAAGGGTTGCTTACAAGCTCGACAGAAGAGAGTACACAAACACAAATGAAAGCAAAAGACATGGTCCACCCATTACACCACAGGTGATTGGCTGGAGGGCGCGGCCTAATTGAGCTGGTCATCTTCATCATCATAAGAGTCTTCATCTGCTCAATTCATGAATCAAGCAAGAGTGAGCACAACAACCGTGCTCGCAAGTTACACCCGTCAATTAACAACATGACATGCATAGGGATATATCAAAGGACAGCATAATATGGTTGATTTGCATAAAGCCAATTTTATTTCCAATACAAGTATTAAGTTGCAAGGTAGGTTACAATAGATAAAGTTCATTTTTGTAAGTCTATTTTCAGTTGAATAGCATTCATCATAGAAATGGTGAAGGATACCCTCCTGCACAAGGCTTCCCGCCCACACCCAATTTGGTTAAACCACCAAGGCCAATTTCCAAATCTTTTGAAAACCAAAACCAAGAGCTAACTTTGAGTGACATTGCCAGCATGTCCATGACCGTGGACACGGCTATTCGAATAGATTTACACTCTGCAGAGGTTGCACACTTTACCCACATGACATGAATTCTCTAGTTTGCTTGGCATCCGTTGATACCACCTCACACTTCCTTTGGTGAGAGGTCTAGAGCACATGACAAGGCCTTTACAATGCATTGCTCCATCATGATCCACCCACATTAAGGTTTCGCAAATCCCCCTTGGATACAAACCCTCCGGGTTAATGGGGTGCCCCCTCTTATGCCAGGTGGGACTATAACTAGTCATAACATGACAAACCCACCGCGTCCGTAGGGCAAACTACAGTAGAGCTTTGCAAATTACTTAGCCAGGTCCCACACCCCATACTGGAGACATGTGGTTGCATAATTTTGGTACAGCCCATTATAGGCTTAGCAAGTGGTGTTTCAAAGACCGGTCCTTAACCGACTTGGGCGACAAACCTCAACCCTGGGGTATCGGATCACACGACCCCCCGTGCATAGACATGCACCAACCAAGCAACCAACTTCGCCCAAGTCAAAACCATTCTTTATTTACTTTGCTTTTTTAGTTCTCCATGGCACACCAATGCCAAGGCCGAGTAAAACATCCATGACACACCAATGTCATGGCCGAAATTTCCATGGCACACCAGTGCCATGGCATAAATTATTTAATTAAGTGATGTTTTTGGTCAAAACTCCCAAATCAAGATTTTGGTCTAAGCATTGCTAAGCATTTCATTTTTCAAGAGCTTCGGGTCCTCACTATTGCAAGAACTAGTTTTTATCTAAGGTGACAATGAGGTTGATTCAATCATGGATAGAGGTCATACCAAACAGTAGGTTTAACTATGGATTAAAAGATAGGCATTGGAATACTTAGTAAAGTAGGCATGCATACATCCTTGAAAACGACATATGTAATTTGAAATATTGGGTGCAACATGTTCAAGAATGTAACTTGCCTTGCTCATAGTCTCGAGCTGCTCCCTCTTCCTCACTGAACTCGGGCTCCCCACGGTCTTGACAATCTACACGTGAAAACCCAATAACTCAAACAAAGTTCAAACAAAATCCAAAGAACTCCAAATAAACTTAGATACAGAACCAACAGAGAAGCTGGGAGGTCAAGAGGAGGTCCAAGGAGCTCGCTGGAGAGGTCTTAGGGCTCCAGAGAGGATGTCTAAGCACAAGTTGGAGGAGGTCCAGAGACTTGAGTGAGGAGGTCTATGGTAAGCTCGGTTGAGACAGAGAGGTGAAATGGAGAAGAAAGTGAGAAAGGAGGGCTCTCCCAAACTATATATAGGGGAAGCAAATGCACATGACCCAGTTTAGAGTCAACATGAGTTGGTAAATAGGACGAGGGAGTAGGCAAGGAATGTGACATTCGGTATGACATGAGTACTGCAAAAGGTGAGGGCATTTAATGTGATACAACATGCATTAAATACGGTGAAGACTTCCTTGCCCAAAGACTTAGTCAAAGGCAAAGAGAACTGGGTGTGTGAGTGCCCAGTGGGGCAGCCAAGACCCGCCAAGGAGGTCCTGCAATGACCTGAGGAGGTCTTGCAATGAATCAAGAGGAGATCCTCACTCACTGGGGAGGTCCTGACGGTTAGATCTCCAAAGGGGAGGAGGTCCAACGGTCAAGATTAAGCACAAACGGGGAGGTCTACAAAGGTAAGAGGAGAACCTCACCCGCAAGGGAGATCTAGAACCGTAGGATCAAATCCAGGGGAGGTCTGAACGGTTAGGATTCCCAAAGGGATGTCCTAACGATCAGATCTGCCCCAAAAGGGGAGGTCTGGATGGCCAAGATGTCCAAAGGGGAGGTCTTGACGGTCCAGATCCACAAGGAGGAGGTCTGGACGGTTAAGATCTCCAAGGGAGAGGTCTTAACGGTCCCAATTTACAAGGAGGAGGTCTGGATGGTTAAGATCTTCAAGGGGGAGGTCTTAGCGGTCCCGAATTACAAGGAGGAGGTTTGGACGGTTAAGATCTCCAAGGGGGAGGTCTTAACAGTCCAGATCTACAAGGAGGAGGTCTGGACGGTTAAGATCTCCAAGGGGGAGGTCTTAACGGTCCAGATCTACAAGGAGGAGGTTCGGAACTGCTGGATTTCAATCAGACCGCTCATAATGGTTGGGACGTTCAGACCGCCCGAACGCCACAGCAAATCGGACCATCCAATGAAGATCTAAGGGCTCAGAGGAGGTGGGACGTTCGGACCATTCGAACATCTCACCTGGATCAAACCGTCCAATGCAAATCGGACGACTCACATTCGATAGAGGTGGAAATAGATAGGGAGGATATCTGGAGGACACAGGGAGGTCGATGGGACAGAGAAGGTCCAATAAAGGTAAGGGGAGGTCCTAGAGGACATGGAGAGGTCCTGAAGGACACGGGGAGGTCCAATAAAGGTAAGGGGAGGTTCTAAGAAGCGGTAGTACCGTATGGTGCCAGTGGTACTACCGGGCTGATACTGAAGGGAACCTCCAGAGAAGGATTTCAAGGCTCCAAGAAACGAAGGACGTCCAAGAAAACACGAAAAGCTTCACAGGGTTCCAAACGAGCTCAGATGCACACAAAGGTGGCACAGACTTAGGGAGGTTGCGAGCCAGAGAAGACCCGAGAGGGAGAATTGGACCCAGGGAGGTCCAAGTGCTTGGAAGATCTAGACCCAAGGAGGTTTGGACCATAGGAGGACTACACAAAGGAGGTCCGGGCCCTTGGATCCAAACGAAGGAGAGGTCTGGGCCATTAGATCCTAGACAAGGGAGGTCTAGACCAGAGATAGACAAGAACATGGACAGAGAAGGGGAAATCTTCAAAACTCCAATAACTCAGCAACCAACAAGGAACTTTTAGTTGTAGTTTGAGTTAGTCAACTTAAATCCATTATGAAATTTCAGGTTAAGCTTTGAATTCTCATCAAAACAAAATGGTTCTTTTTATTTTGAAAATTTCAAAAAGGTTCTAAAAAATCAGGGTGTCACAGAAAGTGCTAATGGTCGGAAGATCCTTGCAGTAAGACAAGGACCTGTACAAACCTAAAGAAGAGGGAGAGGAAGTCCTGGGGCCAGAATTCCCGTACTTGAGTGCAGTAGGAGCACTCATATATTTAGCAAACTGTACTAGACCGAATATTGCATTTGTTGTGAACCTATTAGTAAGGTATAGTGCGAAACCTGCCAAAAGGCATTGGTAGGGAATAAATGACATCTTCCGATACCTCTAAGGAAGCAAAGATCTTGGTCTGTTCTACAGAAAGAATCATGATCTAACTATGACTAGCTATGCAGATGCTGGGTACCTGTCGGACCCGCATATAGCCAAGTCGCAAACAAATTATGTATTCCTGTGTGGTGGAACTGTAATTTGATGGAAATCGTCTAAGCAAAGTCTTGTATCAATTTCGACGAACCACTCAGAAATCATAGCGTTGTACAAGGCCTCGCGAGAATATTTTTTGCTTCAGCGGATGATTCACCACATCCAGCAGTCGTGTAGATTGAATACCGCGCAAACCCCCACTATTACATATGAAGATAATGCAGCTTGTGTTGTACAAGTGCAGATGGGTTATGTGAAGAGTCAACTCACAAAGCATATCAACCCTGAGTTCTTCTATGCTCATGAATTGCAAAAGATGGACGAAATTAAAGTACAACATACTAAGTCATGTGAAAATCTTGCAGATTTATTCACTAAGTCACTTTCAGCGTCTAGCTTTGAAAGATGCATACATGGAATTGGAATGATGAGACTTAGAGAAGTGCAGAATTCAGGGGGGAATTTTCACGAATTCATTATTAAAGTTTGATCACGAAGATCGAGTATCAAAAGAATAAATCCTGGAGATTAAATAAAATTGGGTGGATTGTACTCTTTTTCCCTTAGCGAGTTTTGTTGAAGTTTCTCGGCTAAGGTTTTTAATGAGGTAATTCGTACAGCACGGCAGAACGTGTTTCATTTACTCTTTTTTCAAATTTTTCCCACTAGAGTTTTATGGAGTTTTGACGATACATAAACATAACGGATGAATGCCCAAGGGGGAGTGTTAAAAAACCAGACCCAAGCCTGCCTAAGATGGACTCCTCATCCATTTAGTAACCTATATAAAGAAGGAGGGACCTAACTATTATACTACATTTTTACAGAAGAGCAATAAAGAAGCCAGAAGTCCCCTCATATCTCTGTGTTCAATCTACTATTCTGTTCTTGTATTCTTATATTGTTCTAAGCGATTCTACACTTAGTTTACGAGATAATCGATCGGACTGGACTCGCTAACGATGGTTACTCAACGGTAGATATTTTAGCAGTGCAGACTATAATTGCACCTAAGATAATCTGGTTGAACAAATAAAGAAAAAAAAGGAAAATCACGTGCATTAAGAATGCTCCCCAAAGTAAAGCCAGATCCAACCAAGCACTTTCATCGTCACGTAAAAATCAATTCTGCGTCCTCTCGCGAGAGCTTCCTCTGACACAACACAGGAGAGAAGAAGAGCAGGATCAGAAATCTCACCATTGAATACCACTTCGCCAAATGGCCCACGGTGTTGCAGCGAGAAAAGGGAACGGGGGTCCCACTCCTAATTACTGCTCACCTGATACTGAGAGCCTCCCATCTTCTCTCCCCCTTTTCCCTCCACCGCTCTCTGATTTCATATTTCGGGAAGGAATGAATGATCCCATACCTATAGCTGCAGTGATTTCGCAATCATAGGATCAAATTGTTTGCCAATTTGGAACGCGTGGTTCCAACAGGAATCTTGAAAGTAAACGAAGGAATCACAAGGATCTTGGTTGATATTATGGATATATTTGGAACATATGAATTCCACGTAAATTTTGCAGGAGTTTTGTATTAAACAGTTGAAATTCTTGAGAAATCGTTCCAAACCATGTCTAAGTTTTCAGGAGTTTATAAGCTCCTCCTTATCTGTTATATAAACCAAATCCTACCATGTTAACTTGAGCCAGAGCAAATTCGTACCAAATTGGATTCATTGTAGTTAATTTATATTCACTATTTCTTCTTAGGCCATAATATGCATATACCTCTCTTATCGAGTAAACATTGCGTGCCACGTACGCTGTTTTACGCGAGAAATTACTCAAGCAAGGATGTTTTTTTTTCTCAAGAAACCCCCTTTTTTTCCCCTCGGTAAAAAGGGTGATGCTATGGATCTTACATCCGATTAGGACGTTTCGTATCGGACGGGTGATACCAGCACCTGGACACAAAGGAGGCCGGCGTAGCCGAGAACCATATGGCCAGTACTGTACTGCAACTTTCTTTTTTAAAAGTAAATTGCGTCGCGGACCTTGTGTCACCGAATTTGCCGCGGGCGTGACGTTTTGACTTGTGTCATCTTGGCATAAGACACATATCTAGTTGCAAAAACACACACATTTATCTAGTCACAAAATCACTCATTGGTCACCTAGACTATGTAAGAGTGCAAAGAAGCAGAAGATCGCTAGCTAGGCTTCAATTGGGCCTCTTTTGATTTCGGAGATGACTTTCAGATTTCTGCTCTTCTATTCTATTTGTTTTCTTTCTCTCTCTTTTTTTTAATTGGGTAATGTTGTATACTGTTTACGGCGATGTTACAGTTTTTTTCAACGCGTTTTATTTTTCCAGATGCTTTGTTTTTTGATTTGTGATGTTGCAACCGTTGTCCGGGGATATTGCAACCATTGTCCTAGGATGTTGCAACCATTGTCTTAGGATGTTGCAACCGTTATCCCGGGATGTTGTAAGTGTCGCATCTGTAGAAAAAAAATGTTGCATCTGTAGAAAAAAAATATTGCACACTGTTCACGACGATGTTGCAATTTTTTTGCAACGTGTTTTTTTCTTCCAGATGCTTTTTTTTTATTTGTGATGTTGCAACTGTTATCTAGAGATGTTGCAACCATTGTCTTAAAATATTGCAACCGTTGTTCGGAGATGTTGCAACCGTGTCCGGAGGTGACTGAGTGAGTTGGGTCGATTTGGGTCGTCTGTTTTCTTCACCGAACCAAGGCCCATCTGTTCGGCTCGTCCAGCTCAGCAAGATCCTCATGCACTAGGCTAGATAAGTAAACTCCCAGCCCATTTTGCCATCTTGCTAAGCCTCCACAGCCTCACGCACGGGTGTACCCGGACGTCCGATCCTAACCTTCAAATCCGACGTCTGAATGCTAGTATCACCCTGGTAAAAATCTTCTTGCTTTGAAGTTAAACTATCACCGACTAATGTATTAATTCAACCAAGTACACGACCCCCCTAAAGATTTGGCCTTACCCGTAGTACACCAGTACGTATACCTAATAATTGGGAGAAGAGAAATTCATCGCCATTGTTGTGCCGCGCGTTCGTCACTGCGCATTCGCGTGACTGCTCCCTGCGTCGGCGTCTCTGTGGGGGGATACAGAGGCACAATTGTATATATATAAAGCTTCTCCTCCTCTTGAGTTCTCGTAGAGTTTTTGTAGAGAGAGAGACAGGGAGGCACATCACACCCGTTTCTTGCCTTCCTCCTTCCCTTCGCCGATTCAGGCTCACCTGCGCTGCCGGTACACTACTACACGCCCTTTACTTGCCTGTTGTCATCCATGGCGTCTCCTTACGGTGTTGTTCTTGGCCTTTTTGTTTTGGTTATGAGGTGTTCTTGTTGTTGTATGGTCTGGTTGATGTGCTCTTGGTTTTTTAGAGTTCTTTGCTCCATCGATGGCACCAGCATTTGCTTGATTCGTTCTGGCTCTCTTTTTTTTCTGTATTTTTGCTAGCGGGGATATTCGTTTTCTTGCTGATCGAAAGTAGATTGGTTTGTTTATTGGTTTTTTTTTTGGGGTTTTCTAGGCTGGATGGTGTCAGGATCATGTTTGCATTGGGTTTCTAACTCTGCTTTTCTTTCTTTCTTTTTTCTCTGTCTCTCTCGTTAACGCTCCACCATCCCAGTTCCCCTGTTCATGATGTGTATGTGTTGATAATCACTTCTTCCTCCCATCCTTTTTTCCTTTCTTTTCTCTTATTTCCTTTTTATTTTGCGTCATTAGGATGATTTCTTTGTTCCGGTGGCCTGCATGTTTTACATGACATTGCCCTGTGCTTGTTGTTGTGATTTCAGATGAGAAGCGGCGCAACGGCGGCGGCGATATCGTGATTTGCTTCACACACACACACACACACACACACAGAGAGAGAGAGAGAGGCACAAGAAACCGATGGGTCCATTGGAGCCGCGCTACCGGCCGGCCGGAGCCGCGTAAGATCCCTCCCTCTCTTCAATCCCGATCCGTTTCATCAAAGTTGTTTTCTTTTTCTTCCATTCGTTCTTTCCCTTTCCTTTTTCTTCGGTTCCATGCTGTTCTTGCGTTTCGACTGCGGATGGCATAACTATTGACGCCACGCGTAAACGCGCTGCATGTGCTTTTAGATCGATCGAACTGAACCAGCTGTTGTGGTTGCCTCGTGGAAGGAGGAGACGACGACGACGTGTTGCTCTTCCTCAGTTCCTCTCCTTTCCCTTTATTGCTGGTGGTGTTGTGGTTGGCGGTTAGTCGGTTACGCCTTCTGCAGTCTCACATTAGAGAATTGGAGAATTTCCATGTGCTTCAATCCACTGGTGATCTTTTCTGCTAAGTAATCGATGCCACATTAGTGGCAGTTTATCAATCATTAAGTGATCGTTATTAGCATGTCGACGTTGGTCGCTTGGTGTTCTTCTCCTCTCCCTGCAGTCTTGACCCCGTGGACTGCTCATCGAATCCCTGGATGCGTTGGCTTCCAGTGGATTGTGTGTGGGAAGTTGTGAACTCGGCCTTGTTGATAATGATAGCCTAACATGGTCGGTGACTGTTGTCCTATGCATCTTATCTCGAGATACCCTTTTGCTGCTAGGCTGACTTTTACCACTAGTGCTGGATTGGCACGCGTGACGTGTAGGAGACGTTGGTTTTTGCGTGTGCTGCCGACCGGTGATCTCAGCATCCTTGGATCATCTCATCTCCTGCATAGGCATAGCAGCGGTAGGAGTTAGTCTGAATTTCCCCCATCAAGCATTTGTGAGCGCTCATGGATGCAGATTCTAACTTATGCGCGTCGTAACTGTATCAAACAGATAACCATGATTTCAATTTAAATCGATAGAAGGCATGTGAGTTAGGTATGAAGTCACCTTTGTGATTACTAGTAGTATATAATGATGCTTTCTGTTCCTGAAAGATGTGGCTCATGAATGAAGCAGGAAGGTGGTGAAATACAAGTCCACACAATTATTCTTTCTGAATTATTCTCAGTGCCGAGGGCTTTAGTTCCTTTAGACTTTCCTTTTTGATTCATTGATTGGTAAACATCTTTTAGTGTGATTCACTTTCACATCCAACTATGCTCCTTTTTAAAAAGGATGCACTTTCGATACTTTAATTTGATATTGCTATGCTCTAATGCGCCGATACGGCTTGGGAGCCGCGTGCCGGTATCCCGATACGTATCAGGTACGGGTACGGCCCCGATACGACCTCAATACGTATCGGGAAGTATCGGAATTCTTTTCGCTTTTTTTTAGAAGAAATACATCCGACGATCGTCCCGATACAATCGTCTGGCCCGAAAAAGCCCACCCAAGGCAAAAACTCTGTTCTAGCCAAGGCCCATTGTAGGATACTAACCTAGCTCCATGGCACCTTGCTCGGCTGCGCCTCCCTCCCGTCTCCCGTGCGCAGTCGAGTCTAGACCCGTGCGGCGAGGTGGCGACCGGCGGTTGGCGGCCTTCGACTCCCGGCGAGGCGGCAACCAGCGAGGTGGCGACCAGTGGTCGGTGGCCTCCGCGCCACCGGCGAGGCAGCGACCAACGGTCGGCGGCCTCCGCGCCACCTCCTCCACGTGACCGGCAAGGCGGCGACCAGTGGTCGGCGGCCTCCGCACCACCTCCTCCGTGTTCCCTCCTCTGCATCACCTCCGTGCTACCCCCTCTGCAGCAAGTGGCAACCAACGGTGCTCCTCTCCAGCGGCCGATGCCTCCAGCCAGGTGCGTCGTCCTGACCTCCTCTCCTAGATCTGGTGACCGGGCCGGGGGAAAGAAGGTGAAGTGGGGGGTTAGGATGTTGAATTGTTGATGTAGGCCGGTGGGGTGGGGGAAAGAAGGTGAAGTGAGGGTTAAGATGTTGATGTTGTCTGTAGTTGGCAGTTGCTGTTGATGACTGGGGATGCTAGGTGTTAGCAAGATACAAGGCATGTTGATGCAGTTGCAGTTGCTTGTTGTTAGCAAGATGCACCGGCTAATGGAGTAAATTTACATACATACATGGACAAATTTACATACATTGGAAAACCCTTGACTCAAAGTCTCAAACTTATCAAGTATCTTATTTTATATTTTTATTATTTTTAATACACACACACATCCGTATCGTCTTATCGGGTTTTTTTTTGTGAAGAAACGGGGTATTGCCGTATCGCCTTATCCGTACCGCCGTACCGGTATCGTGTATCGGTGCAACATAGTTACTATGTATTTTTGTCCATAAAGTGTCCGAGCTTATCAGCACTCCACTTATTTAGATTTATAGCAAAATCAAAGGATGATGTAATAGCACTACTTGTATATAAAAAATATTACCCAGTCTATCTTGCTGAACAAATCATTAGGGAAAAGTAGGGGCCTGAAAGCTCTGCTTGTTACTAGTGTGGCTGTTGTGTTCTTGCGGTTGTTTTTGGAGAGACACTTTATGCGAGATTTGGATTACTGAAACTTCCATTTGTGCTGCTAACCTTTTAGTGAAGGCATATGTGCTTCCCTATGAGAGGTCTCCAGTTGCGTCCTACAAAGAGGGTCCTCTGGCCATCGTATTTTGCCTGCACTGGTTTTCGCTTTCAAGTGATCATGCTGTTATCTGTCCATGATTGTGATGCAAATCAAAGTGAAAAGGAAGAAAAGGACATGTTCATATGAACTCAAAAAGGAACTTCAGAACCTCTCTTGTGGAATCAGCAACTAAAATTTGTTTTCATTGGCATTCCAAGCTATGGAAGACCTTTCTGAATTCTATTAGACAGGCATAGTTCTTTGATGTCTGAATTCTTCTGAGAAAGGAGTTGCTGTCTGCATGACTGAGTTTATTACTACCTTCTGCAGTGATGACACAATTAAGAGAAGGACCCCCAAAAGCAAAAGTTTCAAAGATGTTGAAAACTTTGAAGTTCTTGTCCTCGAGAGGAACTGTGGTTGCAAGTTCAAATCTTTGCGGTACTTGCTTGTAGCTATCGTTTCTGCGACATTTCTTACCCTGCTAACTCCGACATTGTACGAGCATCAATTACAGTCCAGCTCTCGGTGAGTATAACTTTTTCAAAGAAGTCTCAATGTAATATTTATGATGCGGTAAAATATGAAAAATGCCTATATAGACTATGACTATTATCTCGCGACTTTATGTGCTTTGCAGGTATGTGGATGTCGGCTGGATATGGGATAAAACAAGTTCTGATCCACGATATGTATCATCTGTTAATGTACAGTGGGAGGATGTATATACAACAATAGAAAATATAAATGGTGGTAACCAAAAGCTCAAAGTTGGACTCCTGAATTTTAACAGCACTGAGTATGGCTATTGGTCACAGTTACTCCCGGAAAGTGATGTTTCCATTATAAGACTTGAGCATGCCAAGGGCAGCATTACTTGGCAGACACTGTATCCTGAATGGATCGACGAGGAGGAGGAAGCTGAGATACCGTCTTGTCCATCATTTCCAGAGCCTAATGTTCAAAGAGGTGCACACTTTGATGTCATTGCTGTTAAACTGCCCTGTACCCAGGTGGGGGGGTGGTCAAGAGATGTTGCACGACTCCATTTGCAGCTCTCGGCCGCAAAACTGGCTGTGATCTCTTCGAGAGGCAACCGGAAGGTCCATGTGCTTTTTGTGACCAACTGCTTCCCGATTCCTAATCTCTTCCCTTGCAAGAACCTTGTGAAACATGAAGGCAATGCTTGGTTGTATAGACCAGACGTGAAGGCATTAAGGGAAAAGCTCAGGCTTCCAGTTGGATCCTGCGAGCTTGCAATTCCACTCAAAGCAAAAGGTTGGTTACTTTTTAGTTAATGTTGTGCCCAAGTGTTTTCCATCTCAATACACCCATTGTTCTCTAAAATCAATTAATATGCATATCAAGAGACCTAGTAACTCTGCTCTTACTGGCTTTACTTCGCTAAAAAAATGCTAGCCAGTAGTCAGTAGGACTATTTTCCGCACATTTAGCATCTAATATTGTTAATGAAAAGTTTGACACATTCTAAGTGAAAAAATTTACTGTTTAAGGTCTACTCTCCAGTAATACACATGGAGTGGGCCTTGTCAGTTTTTAGTCATTTTCTCAACAGAATTAGAAAATCAGTAGATAACATCTTTTCTTATTGGCACAGCAAGACTTTACTCGGTCGATCGAAGAAGAGAAGCATATGCTACGATCCTGCATTCAGCAAGTGAGTATGTCTGTGGTGCTATCGCAGCAGCTCAGAGCATTCGGCAAGCAGGATCAACTAGGGACCTGGTTATACTTGTCGACGAGACCATAAGTGATCACCACCGGAAAGGCTTGGAATCTGCTGGCTGGAAGGTCAGAATAATCCAAAGAATTAGGAATCCAAAAGCTGAGCGTGATGCTTACAACGAGTGGAACTACAGTAAGTTCAGGTTATGGCAGCTGACTGACTACGACAAGATAATATTCATAGATGCTGACCTCCTCATCCTGAGGAACGTCGACTTCCTGTTTGCAATGCCAGAGATCACTGCGACTGGCAACAATGCGACGCTCTTTAACTCTGGTGTCATGGTCATTGAGCCTTCGAGCTGCACATTCCAGCTACTGATGGATCACATCAACGAGATAACATCGTACAACGGTGGCGACCAAGGGTACCTGAATGAGATATTCACATGGTGGCACCGTATTCCGAAGCACATGAACTTCCTGAAGCACTTCTGGGAGGGCGACAGCGAGGCGGTGAAGGCAAAGAAGACCCAGTTGTTCGGCGCAGACCCACCGTTTCTCTATGTCCTTCACTACTTAGGCCTGAAGCCATGGCTGTGCTTCAGGGACTATGACTGCAACTGGAACAACCCCGTGATGCGCGAATTCGCAAGTGACGTCGCGCACGCCCGGTGGTGGAAGGTGCACGACAAGATGCCCCGGAAGCTTCAGTCCTTCTGCCTTCTGAGATCAAGGCAGAAGGCAGGGCTGGAATGGGACCGGAGGCAGGCCGAGAGGGCGAACTTCGATGACAGACATTGGCGGCGGAGCATCACTGATCCGAGGCTGAAGACCTGCTTCGAGAAGTTCTGCTTCTGGGAGAGCATGCTGTGGCACTGGGGCGAGACGAACCGGACGGACAGCAACCCTGTGCCGGCGGCGCCAACTGCGAGCTTGTCAAGCTCGTGATCTGTAGATCAATTATGAGAGAATAGCACCATACATGCATAGCAACAGCTTCTATAGGTAACGGTACATCAGGTGTACATGAAACTGTGACATGAGACTTTGTAAAGATCGAAGCTTTAGCCAAATCAAGTCCTGTACAATATGCATGGTGCAGTTAAATAATTACGTTAGTACATGAAACGTGTCTGGGCACTCACTGATTACTTAGTAGTATAGCACTAAAACACACAACTGTATCATGAATTTACTATATGCTACATCTAAAAAATGAAGAACAATCTATCTGCTATAGTATAGCAATGCAAACTTCGCCGCTTTATCATTAAAAAGAACATACATTTTTACAACGCACGAATGAATTGTTAGTACATACAGGTTGAAACACATATTTTGACGACGTATGAAATGAATTGTTAGCACATACAAGTTTACAAAATGGCGATGCTTTCTTTTCATTAACAACCAACAAACAAACGATACAAAATCTACACCTCCGAATGTATGCATCACCTTGTACAAAAAAAAGAATGCAGAAGTCCAGTGAACCACCTAGCAGATTCAGTTATTTTCAGGGCATCTGTTGCTCCTCTCTATAGCTGACAAAACCGAAGATCGAAATACTCAAGGTAAAAAAAACATTGAGTATACTGTCAGCAGTCATCCGGCCATCTTTCGCCAACCTGTGGAATTTGGACATGAAAAAAAGGGTCAATTTATCAACTCATCATCCCAACAACAATGAAGTCGAGGTTCAACTAAAAAAATTGGACAAAATTATTTTCTTTAACAATTTGAAGCATTTCTAACCACATCATATATTAACAGAGAAGTATGGAAGCAGCCTAACCTAGTCGCATAAGAACAATTTAGTGATCAAGTTATAAACACCTGGAGTGGCATTTTCTGAAGGACTATATAATGAGGCTTTTTAAGGGTAGTGAGCTACTTGACCTTTGCAGTTGAGTTCCTTGGCTGTAGGTTGTCAAGGGTCAACTATCACGTTATAAACCATCTCTGTTGGTGCATGTTATGAATAACTGTGAATCTCACTATTTATGTGATGTATAACATTCCACAGCCATCATGGTTGTGTAGAGTGTAGACTTACCAAGTGTTTATACGAAGGCTTGGAAATTTTATATCACTGTGGATGGAATAATGGAATAAATTGAACACTATATTGCAAGTGAAAGCAATTTGTGATATGAAAAAAAAATGTCTGATTGATATATTCATTTTGCTCGTAATATTTAGAGAAATGAAAGTAGCATAAATAAGAACTCACCATTTGTCAAAAGATACGAAAGTACTAGCTCATTCCAAGCATCGGGAACTCCAGGGAGACACCAGTGGCTGCAATCAAGTACAGTGGGCGGATAACTCCAATTTCCAACATGAGCATCGGTTCTGAAGGCCCCCATCAATGTTACATTTAATACAGTAACAGGAAAGCTCATTTTTTCCACAACATCAGCAAGGATAGCCCCAAATTCACTCTTGTCATTTCCTTTGGCCTCGGATGAAGGCTTTTCTGTTACTTCACATATCTTTTGGTTTAAGTCACTGTAATGTGAAGCAAGTTTTTGTTAGTTCTTACAGAAAAGTTACAGTAGAGCAAAACATTCAACTATATAAAATTAAGATGTGTCAACAAGGCTTTTAGATGGACCCCATATATTAGAGTGGCAATTTGATCTTGAAAAAAGTAAGAAGGTTTAGCAGTTTACTAAAGTAAACATATTTAGAACTTAGGATTCTCAGTAAACTGCACAGGCATATCTCCCCCCTTCAAAATAAGGCATACTATCATTATAAATTTTTTGACAATTTGATATAATGAAATGCAAGAAGCAAATTTGAATCAAAATGTAGGTCAAATCAAGCTTATACATCAATTATATATGCCTCGGTGGAGCTAGAAGAATCATGTCTGCATCCACATTGTATAGCAGAATGGACAGGGATCTCAACCAAATCTTAGAAAATGATACCATAGCAATTAAATTGGTGCAATTATTTATTAACCCATGATTACAGAAAAGGCATAGTACCTAATAGGATTTGAATTTTGCATGGGTGCCTTATTTAGATATTGAGGAGTTTGGATGCAGATAAAGATTTTTCATGTATAAATTTTACATGTCAGATAAAGATATTTTGGTTAGAATTCATACATGGGCCAACCATAAATGATCTGTGTATTTATTTTCCAATTATTACAAACTTTTTCCAGAACAATTTCCACACATTTGCTTCCAGTTAAACT
This sequence comes from Phyllostachys edulis, assembly GCA_036346405.1. Taxonomy (NCBI): domain Eukaryota; kingdom Viridiplantae; phylum Streptophyta; class Magnoliopsida; order Poales; family Poaceae; genus Phyllostachys; species Phyllostachys edulis. Next base: position 39,005,965 of record CM070553.1, read on the forward strand.
GCATGCATAATGCATAACATCATTGTTGTTAAGTGGCGCGACTAGTCGCGACTAATCGTCGACTAGTTGACAAGTCAGCACACAGACACCGGCTAGTGTTATCGACTCGACTAGCTGTGCTAGTCGTTCGACTTGCCGACTAGTCGGCGGCTAGTCGCGACTAGTCGGCCAGTGCTAGTCGCACGACTAATTGGCCCACAGTCAGCCTACCATCGAGAGAGGGGAAGGGGAGATAATATGAGGAAGTGAGAAACCCTAGAGGACATACCAGGACGATACTCAGCCCTCCCATGCCTCCCTCGTCCCCTGTCCACGACGCCGCCGCCGCCTCCTCCTCGGCCCTCCCATGCCTCCCTCGTCCCCTGTCCACAACGCCGCCGCCACCTCCTCGGCCCTCCCAAGTCATTGTCGACCCCCATCCACGACACCACCGCCACATCCTCCTCGGCCCTCCCTAGTCGCCACCACCGCCTCCTCGAACCTCCCGACCCCCTTCGGCCCTTCCACAACCGTATGACACCGCCCGCCGCCACCTCCTCAGCCCTCCCTAGTCGCCGTCGACCTGAGCTGTGGTGAGCACTCCCTCCTCTCCTTTCTCCTCTCCTCCTCTCCTTCCCCTCTGCTTCCTCTGCTCCTTGCGCTGCGCTTTGTTTTAGTAGCAGTAGGCCAGTGATGCGCTTTGCTGACCGCCTCTGCTCTTGCTTGCTCTGTTTTAGTAGTAGTGCTAGTAATAGCAGTAGTAGTAGTATTGAATAGCAGTTGTAGTAGCAGTATTACATAGCAGCAGTAGTGAATAGCAGTAGTTGTTGCAGGATTACTACTACTAGTAGTAGGCTAGTAGCAGTAGTACTAGTAGTAGTTGTGAATAGCAGTAGTAATAGGCTAGTAGCAGTAGTACTAGTAGTAGTATGTCACAATTTAACATTTCCATTTCATCATCTGCAGGCACCATGGTAGACATTGATGACCAACAAGTGGCTGTAGCTGCAGCCATTGACGCCGAGGCGTATGATCCATCCAAGGATCCTAGTTGGAGGGCTAAGTCCAAAGACCCAGCATGGAAATATGGGTTTTGGCCAGATTTAGAGAGAAAGGATCTCGTTCAATGTACTCTTTGCGACAAGATAGTCCATGTTAGAGTGGGGAGATTGAAGCGGCACCTTGCTGGGGGTCACAATGATGTGGAGAAATGTCCCAAGGCAACCGCAAAAATCAGGAAAGAGATGCATGACTACTTGAAGAAGAATTCAAGGAAGTTCAAAGCCATGGTGCTAGATGAGGAGGATGAAGCTGAAGATGGAGAAGGTGATGGTGCTGAAGAAGAGGTCCAATGAAGTTCTGGGAGAGCTACAAAAAGGAAGCAATCAGTGGCTTCTTTTACCGTGGTCAGCCGCCACGTATATACTAAATCGATTCTTGATATGCTTTGAAAGACACCAGAAGAGGTTGTTTCTGAGAGGCATAACTCGAGCACTACTCAACCTACGCTTGAGCACCGCACAAAAAAGACAAAGGAACAACAACAAATTGTCGATGATCATGTAGCTGACTTCTTCTACTTTGAATTGCATTATCTTTTGTAGTTCTTTGGTGGGGTGCATATGGTGGCCTTGCTTATGAGCTCCAATGTTTAGCAAAGCGAATCATTAGTCTTTGTTGTTCGGCGTCCGGATGCAAGCGCAATTGGAGTGCATTTTCATTTGTAAGTAACTAGCATAACTACTTTACTAGTCAATTCAATGAGTCTATGTTCATCGCAGCCGCCTTTGACATGCTTCTTCTATTTTGTGATTGTAGATCCATACTAAAAAGAGAAACCGTTTAGAACACAAGAGATTGAATAAGTTGGTGTATATTTCATACAACTGGAAAATGGCAAGTAGGTTTCAAAAGTTGTGTGAGCAAGGCTCTAAAGGAAAGAAATCTAACACATTGATCCTAGAAGAATTTCAATGGGATAACGAATGGGTCGACATCAATGCTGAACCGGTTCATCAAGTCGATACTGATGGTGGTGATCGTCTAACTTGGGCTCATGTTGATGAAGCCATTGGTGTATCGCGCACTCAAAGAGGTTGCAATCTTCCTAGGAGAGCTCATGGTGATACTAGCAAGTCTAGTGACCGGCCCATAGGCCCTCATATCACTTATGCTCGACATTCAGAGTCAAGGATTGCTCGTAATGTTGATGAGGTGGAGCACGGCAGTGGAGATGATGATGAGAATGATACTTTTGTGGTTGATGATAAAGAATTGGATGATGACGAGACTCCACCATCTACTCATGCGGGTGGAGCAAGTCATGAAGAGGGCGGGTTTGAATTGGATGATGACTTGGATGGCTGCTGATTTGAATCATGAATGATCATCGTGCCTACTTTTGCTACTTTCAGACTTAGAACTTAGCAATTTAATGTCCTAGCTATCAATTTTTGTTGTTTCTCATTCAGAACTTGTTTCCTATTAAGTTGTGCACTTATGCTTAATGGTTGTAACTCCTACTCAGAACTTAATTCATTATGTTGTGATGTAACTTGTGTTATATTTCTTTTTTACTTGATGTCCTATACTTATGTTATTTCCTTGCTATATTATATTATCAATATTTTGTTCATCACAATTTGCTGATTTTTTTTCTTCAACTTCTAGGGTGTTGCTTCTCAATTTCAAAGAAAGACATTCATCAAGAAATATATGTTACGATCAAAACAAGTCATCATGGTTATTAAGTCGTTGACTAGTCAACAAGTCGCCGGAGAAGCACCGACTAGAGGCGGCGACTCGACTTGCGCTGGCAAGTCGGGCGACTGGTCAACTAGTCGTCGACTTGCCTGTCGACTAGTCGACCAGGCGGCGGCAAGTCGGACGACTTGGGAGGAGGGACGTGGGGCCTGGCTGTGAGAGGCAGTGTCCAAGAGATAAGAGGGAGTGAGGGAGGTAGGGCAGTCGGGGGGACTCACACGTGACTCGGAGGTAGCTCCAGATCGAGGGAGTTGGGGGCTCACTGACTCCAGATCCGCCGCTGCCGCCGCCCTCGGAGACAGCTCCCATGCGCCACCACTGTCGCCATCACCCTCTCCTTCGTTGGAGGCTCATGCAGCTAGCCTCCGCCCTCGGCCACCGCCCCCGCCTCCATCCGTCATGGCCGTGGCGCTCTGGATCAGTATACCCTCCGCCCCATCCGGTTAAGTAGGATCATGCCACGGAGGAGGTGGAGGCCGAGAGGAAGGGGGAGCCGGGAAGGGAGAAGGGGAGCCGAGTCGCCACTTGGAAGGGAGGAGCTCAGTCATTCTTGGAGATCGGGAGGAGGGCGCTCGGGGAGATTAGGTCGCCACCGAGATCGGGGAGGAGGGGCCAAGGGAGTGGGGTGTGGGGAGATGGGGGAACTCGGGCAGAGGAGCGGATAGAGGAGTGGTCGAGTGGATATAGATAAGATAGGGTCCATCTGCTAGTGTACATCTGGAGCCAAAACTTTGATGGACCTATTTCTTTTTAATCCATTCTCCTAGTATTTGAACAGACCTGTGTTAATTACGTTCTTGTAATGCAGAAGCACAAAAAAATGGCAAGTGCAAGTATTGCATCCTCCGAGGCCATGTATGATCCAAAGACCGATCCAAAACAGAAGGCTAAGTCTAATGATCCAGGATGGAAGTATGGCTTTTGGCCAGTCATTGGCAACCGAGATTTGGTCCAATGTTCGCTTTGTGACCGGAAAGTATTAGGAGGAATCAAAAGGTTTAAGGAGCATCTTGCGGGTGGGTTTGGAGATGTTCAAAAATGTGCCAAGACTACAACAACAATCATGAAAGAGATACGAGAGGCTTTGTGGAAGTACAGGAAGGACAGACCACTCTTCCTAGATTATGATAATGAAGATTTTAGTGTGACAACAATCGACACGAAGTCCTAAGCCTCTGTTGTGCAACCAAGTTTTGGGACAGCCAACATGTGAGTGTGACAACAATCGAAGATGGTGATAGAGACAACATGGATGCCACTACTAATTTAGATGAGTTCGAGATGGATGACTTTTAAGAGATGAGAGTTGGACATGTTATTATTGTGGATTTATGTTACATCATTAGACTTTAAGCTTGTGGACTTATTTGGTTGTCGTGGACTTACGTTGGCTATGTCGTGCTTGTTATGTTGCTCATGATTCATGTCATATGAACAGTACTAATCGACTAGTCAGCGACTAGTCGGCCGACTAGTCAACTAGTCGGCAAGTCGGTCACTAGGAGGGTAGTGTCGACTTGCCGACTTAATAACCTTGCAAGTCATCAACTCATCATCATGCTTATGTTTTTCTTCTCTTTATTTCATGATGTACAATATGTATGTGTATAATTGTTGCTACAACTTAGTACATTACATGTCCTGTTTATATATGTCCTAGTCTAGCGACTAGTCGGCCAAGTCGGTCCCCTTGCGACTCGACTCGACTTTACAACTTAATAACCTTGCATAACATTTATATATTCACTTCCAATTATACTTATAAAGCAGTAAACCATAGTAGGCTGACACAAGAGAAAGCTCTCTGCGTATGTTATAAAACATACCTCCAATGGGATGGCTCATATGTGCGAAAGAAGACATGCGTTCGGTTCAAATCAACTCTTTTTTCCACCCACGAAGCCCAAGTCTCCAATGCCACCCTGAAAGCAGCATCAATGGATGTACCAAGTTTAAGAGCACGTCCAGCCTGAAAATAGCAACCCCTGTTGGGAAGACCAAGTCAGAAAAAACTATTATAATTTTTTAAGTTGTCTTTAACACACGTCAGTAAAATAATTATGAACATGTAGCATTTAAAGGAAAAAAAGGCTACGTCAATTTTCACTCAGTTGATGCTAGAACAAGGAAACAGTAACTTGGGTAAATTTTGTCACGATCTTACTCAAATATGGCAAAAACAATATGTAACCACTGTTCACGGATACCAGCAAACACATCACTAATTTAAAAAGAAAAGGAAAACAGGTCGAATGGAAGGCACATAATGTCCGGCAAATAGAACCTACTGAATTGTTGGGTTTTCACATTGTCAATTCAACAATGCAATCAAGTATGTCCATGCTTAACCACTAATTGGATGTAGCAACATCAGCATGCAAGTATGAGATAACATGGAGAACCTAGAACACACAGGAGTTTGTTGGGTCCTAAGAAAAAATCGAAATAGCATATCACAAGATCTGCAAGGGCATATCACAAGATCTGCAAGGCACTCGCATTTTTTTCTTCTTAATTTATGGTCCCTGGTGCTTTCTGCTATCGAGCATACACATTTGATTCATGAACAGGATGATTAGAAACGAGAAGCTATCAAGCTTCCCCTGCACCAATTGTGATGCTAGCTTAGAAGCTTAGAAATACTCAACATCAGTGATACCATCGAAACGGAGACAGTGTTACCTATTGCCCTACTGTCTTTTGTCAGAACAAAAAGACCCAATTCTACCCATTCAACCAAATATGAATACAAACGTAAAATGCAATTATAAGAAAATATAAGAAAGCATAAGAACTTACAGAACTGAAAATACAGATATATGATGCTTAGGACTAAAAGAGCATAGCAAACTAGAGCAAGAAACCTTACATATCAAACAATTTGGTGGGAGTCCACCAATGCCCGGTGTTGAAAATTAGCACATCGGAATTCACCCATTTCCGACTAATGTTATCCAGCTTGTCCAGCCTCAGAGTCGACTTGACCCTCCTCGGGGCGTGCCTCGGCGCAGGGCGCTGCTGGACAAGGAACACCGACCGGAAGAACTCCACGGTCAGATCGAACGACGCAAACCTCACTGACAAGAACTTAATCGTCTTGCTGATCTCGTTCCCGTTCACCTCGTAAACCGTCTTGGGATCGTCCACCCCGGCCATGAGCATGCAGATGAATGACTCCCACTGCGTGCGGCTCATGGAGTCCCCCACGAACACGACACGCTTCCCCCGCAGCCGCTCCAGCGCGGCGTGGGCGGTGAAACTCGGCACGTCGCACCGCCGCGGCTTCCACCGCCACTTCAGGTAGCCGGTGTCCTTCCTCCCGTTGGCCAGGCAGTTGAACCCCCTCTCCGCGAACGGGCACTCCGAGCTCTTGTAGAGCGGGTAGCTCGCGTCGGGTACCCACGCGCCGTCGAACACGTCGCACGGCTCGAGGTCCTCCCCGACGAACCCGGCGACGACGCGCCCCCGGCCCAGGTACCGGAACACGTAGAGGTACAGCGCGCAGGAGAGCACGAGCGCCACGGAGGCCAGGAAGAACGCGAGCGCTACGCGCTCCAGCGACGTGCCCGAGGGCGCCCACCACCTCCGCTGCGCCGCCGCCGCCGCAGAGACCCGCGGGCTCCCGGACCCGGCGCCGCCCCTGGGCACGGCGCGCGCCGAGCCGCTCCGGCTAGAGCTCGCGCTCACCATATGTCCAGAGCTCCCTCCGCCGCCGCCAGATCTCCCATCCCGCGGCTCCCCCAGTTCGCCAAATTGGCCCAAATGCCGGCGGTCGCCGCCTCGCCGGAGCAGCCGCACGGAGGCTGCGCGGAGTCAGAATCTCGGGGGCAGCTCGCCGCGTGATGGTGTGGTGCTTCGAGTTGACTCGTGAGCTGTAAGCTCGCGTGACGGCGGGTGGTGCCGGGCGCGACGAGGGGAGGCGGTTGCTGGCTTGCAGCAGGTTTGTGGCTGGGAGATCTGCGGATGGGAGAGGGTCGTGGTCACTGATATGTGGGGTTTGGAACCGTGAGGGCCCACATGGCTGTGGGTTTGTGGCTGGGAGCGCAGTGTACAGCAGGCAAAAAAAAGTGTTGGTGGTTGGTGTGTGCGGAGGCGCAAAGGTTTCCTTCTGGAATTGCCCGCTTGGTGTTGTATCTGTTCGTACTCGCGTTACCGGATCCGGATGAGTGAAATACCTGAATAGCGGAAGCGTATCCTCTGCAGTTGTTGTTATAATGGCATGTCGTGCCTTCATCTCCATCCAACCACTCGTTAGGAATGGAGAGACAAGATTTTGCAGGCCCACACCCTTCGTCTCTCTGAACTTGTACAAGAGCTGAGAAAAAATGGCGCTCTCTTTGTTCGGATCTCTAACTCATATTCTCTCAATTGCTTCCATACGATCAAAACGGCTGAGATTAACTTGCGCCCAAATACCATCCAAATGATTACAGTTCTAAGAAAGGATTTTCTTTTTCACTTCAAAGATACTGCAAGCAAAACGAAAACTCCAGTTAACGAAGAGATTAAATTGCAAAGGAAAGCTTTCAGTTTCGGAGAAACACAAAGAAAATGTAGCAACATCGGTCAGTGGGTCCACCATATGAACAGTGTTTTTGTTTTCAGAGAGTGAACAGTAGCTCTCTACAATAGTACTGTAAGCAAAAATACCACAGCAATAACAGAAAATATACTGTAGCTATTGATCTCGTCCTTCGACTTTTTTTCGAACGAACGGTGAAGATCAATTCTAATACTTAATACACTGTAGATCCTCACAATCCCCCCGTTGAGGCTTGGGAGCGGCCTCAATGCATACGGGAGAGGGAGAAACAAAGGGTTTCTCCGGGAACAAGTGATCTTATTCATTGATTCGTAATAAACAGATAGATGGAAGTAAAGGCACACCGGTGCCATTAAAACAACAACGGCAGAGGATAATCTTCCCTTGAAAAGCCAGGTCACCTACCCGATGACAACATTGGTGCTAACCTTTCTTCTTTTCTAAAGTGAAGATTTTTTATTTTGCTTTGAGCTGAAGATTTTAATCAAGTGGTACGGACAACCACCTAGAGATTAAAAGGGCATATAATAATATCTTGATAAAAAAAGTATGGAGGCTACTTGACAGTGATACTATAGAGACTCTGTACCAACCAATGTTATAAAAACGGAATACGATTGTCGGACGGATAAGATACCGTCAAGCGATTAATCGGAATTATGAGAACAATTTAGCGTTCTCACATATTTGATGATAAGACCTGTTTAAGAGATATTTGAATACAATATATTGTTAATACTATCAAAGAAACTTGTGTTACCCTCCGATTGTATATGTTAACTTCATTACTAACTCAAAAGATAACAAAATTGATCCGTGGACTATTATAGTTCTGCACCAAAGTACGACTTACAACGAGTTTAAGTAATAGATTAAAAGCATGCATTGTTATATAGATTAGACAAACTTAACACATTGACGAGACGACGACCAAAACAACTAAGTTTAAAATTTAAGTACACAATGACCCACGACCATGAGAGAATCAGTTACTCTGAATTATTGTCAACAGTCTGGTTTCGTGATGGTTATATATGAATTAATTACTCTAAATCAAATGTTTTGTGCTTGGGTATATTAGGATTATAACTGGGCTGCCATTGGGCTAGTTGTAACGAGCTGAATTCTAACTTGACTAAAAGGCTGAATTTGGTCAATTAAACAGATTATACGGGCGATTATATGGAAACAACTGACTAATCGGATAATATAGCCGATTTGACGTTTACAAACGTTAAATACGCTCCGATTCATATATACATGATATTTTGCTTAACAACTCCGCGTAAAATCGCCCATTCTGAACCCTTTTTTTCAAGGGTACCGACAAGGCTTTTTTTCTTTTGTTGAAATCCAACAGATGGCCACCAGCTCTCTATCTCTCTCAAATCGGCCCCCTCAGATTTGGTTGTACCCAAAACACAGCCATGCAGGTTTGGTAGTTTTGTTGTACCGTTGTACGAGCTATAGAATTCGGACGCAGGGCCTGTATGACCTGTAGTAGTCGGATTAAAATTTTGGCAATATCAAAACATAAGCAATACCAAAACCTAGACAAAAAAAATAATATTTGAATCATAGTCATACCAATTCGCAGGCAATACCAAAATTGGGGGTACAAATTGATGTGTTTAGATTGTAACCATGCCAAAGTTTGTCAAAATTGTGAGTATGGCAGGTGGGCCCCACATGACATATAATTTTTTTTGTACCACAATAAAGCTAATATAGGTCTTATTTTGTTGATTAAATCATAAGGAATACAATGGTTTAAATGCATCACAAATCGGATACTGAATTTAAGAGATATAGTCGATTGAAATTTTGTATTCGAACAAAATATGCATTTAATGCAGCTAATCACTCATTGCCAGAGCATGCACAAGCTGCCCTTGCCAATTTTAGGGAAGGAATTGGCTACCCTCAAAACACCAAGGAGTTTGGCGCCAATCAAACTGGCGTTACTCAATTCTTCAAGACATCAAATTTTGGGCACAAACCAAACCATGACCAAAACTTGAGGGCACAACCAAATTTTAGTAAGGTATTCCTAGGCAACAAACCAAGCAACCCCGTACTTTTCATATGGAATGCATCTAGGACCGGAAAAAAAGCTCGTTATGGGCTCGAATCAAAATTGACTCGATTACATTAGTTAATTGATTAAAATTGAAATAGTCAATATATTATCTTATTAAAGTAGAGTTAAAAGAAGCAACCACGTTCACTCTCAAGATCTAGAAATTCTCACGTTAATCGGTGAAAAAAGAGAAAGATTTACACTGTCGATCGTGGTGGGTCCAGATTATAATGGTCTAGATTAAAATAAAGAGTTCATGTCAAGTACAATAAAACTGAAATCCAGAATAAAAAATAAAAATAAAAAATCAGCAATTTGATTTTCATACGAATTCCTAAGTAAAAGAGTCCATGTCAAGTACAATAAAATTGAAATTCGAGATAAAAACAAAATAAAATTATCAATTTAATTTCAATACAATTCCAAAGTACAATCGCTAAATTACTATAATTTGGAATAAAAAATTGGAAATTAGATTTATATACTAAATCCAACAAAAAAATCATAAAATTCAGAATAAAAATTAAATAAAATTAGCAATTTGATTTCGATACAATTCCAAGAATTATAATTTGGAATAAAAACTATACAATAATTGGCAATTATATTTGTATACAAAATCCGTAGAAAAATAACTCAAATTCGAATAAAGATAAAATAAAATTAGCAATTTGATTTCAATATGAATTACAAAGTAAAATCGATAAATAAGCGTAATTAGGTATAAAAACAAAAAAAAGCAATTGGATTTGGATATGAATTAGGAGAAAAAATGACTAAAATTTGGAATAAAAATAAAAGAAAATTTGTAATTTGATTACCATACTAATTCCAAAGTAAAATTCCTACTTAACTAAATTTTAGAATAAATTAAATAAATTTAGCAATTTGATTTGTACACGAACTCCAACAAAAATAACTGAAATGTTGTATAAAAATAAAAGTTATAACGTGGATGACATGAATGGTGTCGGAGGAGACCCAAAAGAAGTCATCACATTCGCTCTCAAGGTCACATGTTCCTATTGTTGCTTCCTCTGGAATAAAAATAAAAATAATTGAAATTTTGATTAAAAAATACAAGTTATAAGCAGGATATAGCGCGAATAGTGTCGGAGGAGACCACGAAAGAGTGCAATGATATCTATTTGTCCTGCAAAAAGACATTGACTCGCGGGAAAGCAAAGAGTTGAGGTGGTGACAACGGAGATGAGGAAAATTTCGTGCAACTCGCTGGGGCCATTGAAGAGAAAGTACAGTATTGAAGAATCCAAGGGCTACGTTGACAAGTGGTGAGCGTCGACGTTATTGAAGAAGTTAGTGGACAAATAAGCTCGATGATGGAGAAACACTAGCATAGTGGAGATGAAGCTTTGCATTGAAGACGAGCTATGGATGATATGTGGACATTGGGTACAAGATCCTGAAGATGAAATCAATTCTTGATTACCTTTAGTCGTTCCATCTTGTCCTCTGCGGACAGGACTACTAGGATTTGAGGCGCCATCACATTGGGTGGCGGGGATTTCTCACAAATGAGCTTGACTCGAGTGTCAATTTCCGCTTGTGAGAGATATGCAGGATTATGTAAACTTTCAATAGCCAAGTTCGAAATCAACAGAAATAAGGCTAAGATTGGAAAATTACTTACTCTTCTCGTAATCCCTAGTCGGATCTTTTGGCCCCGAGTACCTCCACATGGGGTGAGCCCTCCTCTTCAAAGGGCTAATGCGGCGTGATGAAATCCTTCACCACATGCCATCCGGTAAGCCCCTCTTCCTTTAAGCCCTTGATAGCTTGAATGAAATGGGCAATCTGGCCAAGATCCCCAGGAGTCAAATCCCAGGAAGAATTCTTCTTGGCGGCAATCTCAGTGAAAGAAAGACTGTCTTCTCTGGTCGTCTCACAGTAGAACCACCTCTTCTTTTATCCCGACCATGACGATCGGGTGAATATCTGAATGTACTCCTTCGACTTCCCATCGTGGAGCTTCAGACTACAGCTACCGGTGATTCCCGCTAGCCTAGTCATCCCGTAGAAGTACTGGAATAATTCCAAGTCAGACGGAATCCTCAGGTAGGTCTCGCACAAGTAAACGAACACGCCCAACATCGTAATGGAATTGGGAACGAGGTTCACCAACTCCACCCCGAAGTGTTCGAGTACGAGTGTGAGGAAACGGTGAGCAGGCAATCGAAGGCCACACTCACAGTACGCCTGGAAGACGAGAATCTACCCAATCTCCCCCGACAGCCAATGTTGCCCAATAGCCTCAATCCACTTGACAAACTCCCTCTTCGGGATCTTTTTGGCGGTGACAAGAGCCTTCATCTTGGTTGCATCCATCTTCGATTCGGCCCACTGGGAAGCAGATCCAGCCATTTTTCTCAAGAAAGGGATATTTGAAATTGGAAAGGTCTCGAGAGGATGCACGATTTGGTTGGTGGCAGAGAACGCAAGAATTTGATGAATAGTGGAAGCGATTTGGGGAAAGGTAAAAAAACTCTAAGTCTCATCTACGGTAAGTTTTTATAACCGCGCACCTGAGTTAAAGACATGGCAATCCAATAGTTGCCACCTCTTCGGGAACTGCTCTAACAGACAGGTCTACGAGAGTCGATCGAGATTCTTGAATTTGTCTGTTCGAGAAAACCGAGTTTATCTTTACACCTCAAAAGAAATTACCTTCTTGACCAAGTCTATTTCTAGTCAAATGAAACAGCAGTCGGAAAGGTTTTACTTTCGATTACAGTACTACGACCACTTTGTAGTCGTAAGATTTTCTACGACTACCTTGTAAGTCATAAGATTTCCAACAACTTTGTTGACCAAGTCTATTTCTGGTCAAATGAAATACCGATCGAAGAGCTTTTCCTTCAACCACCATTCTACGACCACCTACTGGTCGTAAGATCACCTACGGCTCCTTTTCCAAGTAAGTTATTTTCACTTGAAGCTGGGGGGGGGCTAGATGACGAGGATCTAATAATCCTCATTTAATTATTTATCTGTAATTCTTATTATGGATAATAAAACCGTCATATGGTTCTTGAGTATACCCCTTAATGGTAAGTAAGGGAGAAGCTGCAGGTCGTAAGCTCTTCTACGACCACCCCATAGTCGTAAATCCTTCTACAACTACCTCATGGTCGTAAGTTCTTCTATGACCATTCCCTAGTCGTGAGCTTTTCTACGACTATCCCCTGATCGTAAGTCCTCCTATGATCAGTCTGTGGTCGTAAGCTTTACTACAACCACCACCTGGTCGTAAGCTATTCTACGACCAGTCCCTAATCGATGGAGCTTACAGACATGTGGGCCTGGTCGACCAGGGAATCTTCTACACCATATTTAAAGATATGGGTAGTTAATTACACTGTTATTCTCTAGAATAACTGCATGATTAATCTCTCTGTCCTGATGATAGCTACCTAGCGGCGTGGGAACGTTACTACTGTGGTAATAATCTCCAGTAACAGCTCCATCATCTGAAGCGGTGAGGTGCCCTTTGAACTAGAGAAACCGCCGCCTACTTCGAGCACTATACAAAGGTTGGAATCATCAGACGGCAGGGGGAATGGGGAACGCAATCAGGAGCCCAAGACATTACACTTGAGTCTTTCTCTTGATTTGTAACCAGCATACTCAATATATCCACATGGAAGTACAATTGTTATTCATTCCAGAGAAGGCCTGAACCTGTATAAAAATCCTTGTGTCATTCTCTCTACGTGATTTGAGTCTTGGAGACCCTCCAAATCAAACAATCATTACGTAAGATCGGTTCTAAAACACCGATAGGGAGAATCTTCACTAACTTATTTTTCAAACTTGATCACGAAGATCGAGTACCGAAAGAATAAATCCTGGAGATTAAATGAAATCAGGTGGATTGTACTCTTTTTCCCTTGACGAGTTTTCCTGAAGTTTCTCGGCTAAGGTTTTTAATGAGGTAATTCATGCAACGCAGCAAAATGTGTATCATGTACTTTTTATCTAAAAAAATTTTCCACTGGGTTTTTATGGAGTTTTGACAAGGCATGAACATGTCGGATGAGTGCCCAAAGGGAAGTGTTGGGAAACTTGGGCCTGGGCTGGCTGGCCTTGGCCCATGGTGGGCTACTCATCCCTTTAGTCTATATATAGGGGGTCCCCATATCCCTTTTTCTGCCGATTAATCATCCAATCGGCATTGTGCCGACGACTACAAGTCAGTTCGCGGAGATTACAGGAAATTTGCAATCTATAATCCATGGTGCAATCGACATCTACTCTTCCATGCAATCCACCAATCGACATTGTGTCGACGACTTCAAGTCGGCTCACGGTAGATTAGAGCGGATTTGCATCGAGGGAAGGCTTAATTCGTGGAGCTGGCTTGATTAGTTCAAGCTTCCTCAACATGGACTAGTGAAGATCAGCAAGTCTTCGATACTATGGGAAAGACTTCAATGTCTCAATTGTGGTTATTTCTTATCTTTATTTATTCCGTATTTACAATTCTAGCATTTATCTTGTGATTGAATTACTTAGCTAGAATTGTATCTAGTTTAGACTTAGTTCATAATTGGCTTAATTTGTTAATTAGTCAAAAAGTTTAAAAACCTCCTATTCACCCCCCTCTAGTCGGTTATCCTTGATCCTACAAGTGGTATCAGAGCTTGGTCTCTCGTTGATTTAGACTTAACCGTCTAAGAGAGAAACAGATGGCTAGTGAGGGAATTGCTATAGGAAAAGCTTCTTTGTTTGATGGCTCAAATTATGCTTATTGGAAAATTAGAATGTCAATTTATTTAGAGGCCATGAGTCCAAGCATTTGGAAAATCATAAATGAGGGTTACGTCATGCCTCTTAATCCACTACTTCCTACGGATCAAGAGGGCCATAATGCTCATTTAGATGCCCAAACTATGAATGCTCTTTTTGGTGCTTTGAACGCGGATGAGTTTAATAGAGTGAGCAATTTGGAAACCGCTCACGAAATTTGAACCACCCTCTCAGAGATCCATGAGGGAACATCCACGGTAAAAAAGGCCAAATTGCATAGGCTTCGAATCAAATATGAGATATTCGTAATGTTGCCTCATGAAAACATCATTGAGATGTATTCACAACTCAACAACATTGTGAATGAACTCAAAGGTCTTGGCACTAACCTTCTTGATGTTGATATTGTGCGCAAGATACTTAGAGCTCTACTGGACAAGTACGAGACGTTGGTGATACTATTTCTCAACTCTCTCGAGTTGCCAAGAATGACTCGAACAAGACTTTTGGGCAACCTCATAACAAATGAGTTGTTCAAGAAAGACAAAGAAGAGCTCTTGGAGTCATCTTCCTCAAAGAAAAATATTACCGCTTTCAAGGCCAAACCAGAATCAAGTGATGATGAGGATGAAAAAGGAGACTCCAAAGAAGAGTTTGCCTTCCTTGTGAGAAGAATGAAGAAATTCATGAGAAGACGCCCACACAGAAGCTTCAACTTCGACAAGAACAAGAAAGGACAATCCTCGAGTGACAACAAGCGTTATAGCAACATTCAGTGCTATACTTGCAAAGAGAAGGGGCACATTGTGTAACATCCCAAACTATGGGTTGTGTTTCAAATGTAATAAAATGAGGATAAATTAAAACTTTTGGTGCATCCTTGTTGTTATTTGAAATTTCTGGAAATTCTTTCAACAGAAATGTTGACTTCAAAACTAAATGCTTTAATTGACTAGAAGTAAAATAATTTAAAATTTTCTAATCAAATCTGGTGATCATCCTCTAGAAAATATTTTTCCTAGCTTCTAGATCATCCTGGTGACCCCTCTGAAAAATTTCATAATTTTTAGAAATCTTTTGCTATTTCATAAGGGCTAGTCAAACCTATTAGTTCCCTGGTCAAACCCCTAGACCAGCAGCTTGTGAATTTTCTAGAAATAAATGCATTCCATGAAAATTTCTAGAAAAATTATACAAGGTTTTCCTCAGATCCAGCAAGCTTCCATAAAAATTTTAGAATTTTTGGAGCTTCGGAGCTATCTCTAAAAATTCCCTATCTTCTCAGCCTTTTTAGATCAATATCAGAAATCACTATTCCTCGGACTTAGACCCGAGTCAGAGTCCGACCTGAGCCGGCTTAGCTCGACCCAACCAACTGACCGCGCTGATTGTGAGCCGTTCGATGGAAACTCAACGGTCCAGATCGCGTAACCCTTCGGCCAGGTCCAAACGAACGCACTCAACGCCAACCGTTCGATCTTGATCTAACGGTCGAAATCATTCCACTCGTTACTCTCTGACTCAGCCCGTTCGCTCGCTGATGGGTGGGCCCTCCCCACTGCGTCGTCATCAAGCTCACTGGCGCCATGAGCTTCGCTCGCCATGCGCCCGCGCCGCTTTACTCTACCCGTCAACGCCGTTGCTTGCACCGCCTGTCGACCACTCTGAGCATCGCCTCTTCACGCCGCTTCTCTCCCGACCGTTGCCCAGCTATAACCTGCCCTCGTTCTCTCTTGGTTCCTCACTTTCCCTCTCGGTGACCGAGGGAAAGGAGGCAAGAACTCGGCTCCCTCTCGGGTAAGCTCCGTGCTTCCACCTCCTTCTCCATCTCCAATCATCACCCTTTCGATTTTTCCTAATGCGAGGCTTTGTCTTGACTTGTAGCTCTTGGTCCGCCGTCGAGCTCCCTACTGCTCCAAAGCATGCACCCAAAGCCACCGCCGTGCCAACTTGGTATCCAGTGAGTTTTTTCCTCTCTAAAGTGCGTCATCCCGTGCCTTAGAGCATCCTCAAGATTTCCCCTCAATCAATTTCCTTAATGATTCACAGGAGCCCAGGAATTTGAAGCTTGTTCATTTTTCGCCCGCAAAGCTTCCTTTCTTCCCCATCTCTGGTGTGGTAAGCCTCTTGTCGATTCTTTGCTTGCACATCATCTATGGGCCTCACTTAAGCTCTCTCTACCTCTCACTCCTTGCCTCCTTCACCAGAACAACCTCTCCTCAGTGAAGCACCCCGCCGCTGTCACCTTCCTCGACGCCGACTCAGCTCCGACCATCCCCGAGCCTCTCCATCTCTCAGGTAGTTTCCTTAGGCTCAGTAGTAGCTCAGGCACCTGCTTCCCTGAATAACGCGGAGCTCTTTTCGTTCTTGCACTTTTGCTGTGTTGGCGCCGCCGCCCCTCTCCAACGCACCGCCACTACCGGCCGCCGTTGAGAGTGCCACCACCACCCCGTGGTGCGCGTCGCTATTGCGGAGCTATCTTAGCCCTCGGTCGGCGCCGCCGTGGCACATAGCGCCGGCAGGCAAGCGCGGGCGGGAGCTCCCGTTGTCGGGCGCGTTCGGCAAAGCACTGTAGCGCGGCAATTAGGACTAATGACATTGATTAGTGCTTAATGATGTCTTAAAATGCTTAATGTGTCACTTACACGTGGGGGCCAAGCACAGTAAACAGGGGGTAAAATAATAGTTAGTGAGTCTATTACATGTGGGCCCGAGGCCAATTAGAGCGTTGTAAACCTTGCCGGGTCCGTGGACCTGTGAACCGACGTGGACCAAGGGTCTACGCACTGTGCGTGTGGACCTTGTTGATGACACGCGGGTCCCACTTGTAAGAATAGATTTCCTTTAGGATTTTAATTAAAATAGAAAAGAAACCGGGGGACCCTCCTGTCAGTGCCAGTGGCTAGGTCAGGATGGGTATAAAAAGTATTTTATGTTTATGTAAAATCCGAAATGTTTTGTTTGTGAACTGAAAATTGGTTAAACTTCAAAATTGCATAAGTAATTCTTTTTAGCTCCAAAATTGATGATTCAAATTTTGTTAGTTTCCTTTTTAATTTTAATTTAATATAAAAATGGGTTGAACCATGTTACTATTACATAAAACACTTTTGGCAAAATTACTTTAGGTTTATTATTATTGTTGCACTAAAAATTGTTTTAACTTCAAAAATGCATAAGTATTTCTCTGTAACTCCAAATTAAGTAAACTCAATTTTTTGGATTCCTCTATTACTGTACTTTAATGTAAAATAGGTTTTGAGCATGTTACTGTCTCTAAAAATCTTGTTTTACAAATGTTTTGTACACTACTTTCATAACTTTGAAAAATCATAGAAAATTCATCTTAACTCCAAATGAGGTGAATCAACTTCCATTGTTCATATCATGTGGTGCTCTTTCTACCATAAAAATTTTATGTACACCACCTCTCTGGAAATTTTTACTAAAACAATTAATTCGGATGAACAGTAACCAATATCAATTTTAGTGGGTTTTCTTGAAACCTGATTTTCAAACTGCTATAACTTTTGCATAGAACATCCAAATAGATTGATTTTTGTTGCTAAATTCATGTTAAATTATGCTCTACCTTCTTTGAATTTCTCATAATTTTTGGATGAATTTGAATTTTTGGGTCTTTTCGGTATTATTCGTTCTTTTTGTGCTTTCGATTCTTTCGATAGGTTCCGACGATTCTATTATATATGAGAGTGATCCTCTACAGCAAGTCGAGTATCTCCAGCAAGGCAAGAAGTTGTTTCCATTTGATCATATTGATCCCATTAATTTCAAAGTCTAATATCTTAGAGCCTTGAGATGCTTCAGCAGGCGGTTCCAGGAATTCTTCGGGAACACCAGAATTTACACACGCGAAAAGAGCCAAATAAATACAGCAAATCCAAATAAAATCCGAAAATTACAAAATTAGTAGCGATAGGAAGAGGCTAAATTTAGATGAATTTAGAAATGAGAATCGACGAAATCGGATTTCGTATGAAGGAGAACGAATATCTGGAAGTTTGCCTTCACATGAAATATAGAAAAACATCAGACATGAATAGTGCCAGCTTTGGCGAAAAATGATGGCGCAAGCAAGGGAAAGGGAGGGGCAGCCAGCCAACTAGCAAAATAGAATCCTGAATACGAGATTGACCCAATAGTGGTGGTCGCGTCGCCGATGGAGGTCTGGCGCGGCAGCGGCGCGCAAAATAGTGTCGGGTAAATAGTGACACCGGTGAGTCAGGGGTGCTTCGGGGGAAAGGAATGGAGCACAGCGTAGAACATTGCGAGGCGAAGCCAACGGTGTAGATGATGTCATCGGAGGATCAAAGACGGCACCGAAAATGATGACAGAAGGTGGTTCGGCCGCTAGCAGAAATTTTTTGCTTGTGGCGTGAGAGAGGGGCGAATTCTAGGGATAGGAAGAGGAAACCGAGGGTTATGCCGCGAGACGGTCAGCTCGGGAAATGAGTGAACGAGGAGGGGGAATGGAGGTGGTGAAGCTTGCTGCATGAGTATGTGCGTGTGGATGTAGACTTGCAATATAGTAGGTGTTGAGTTTGCATGTAGAAGCATGCATGGAGCTTTCGGTGATGGAGCTTGGGGAGAAGAAGCTCACGGTGATGGCAATGGAGAAGAGGGGGCTGCATGGGGGAGCTGGCGATCAACACTGGAGAGGAAGGGAGGAGGGAGCTCAGCATGGGGAGCTGCTCAGTTTTTGCAGAAGGAAGGGAGGATGGAGCAGCACTGGAAGGGGGAGCCAGCTACACGGGCTGGCGACATGGGGAGGGGCAAGCATGGCTGCAAGGACACTGGAAGAAAAGGGCAGTGTGTAGCTCAGAGAGGAGCCAGTGGCATGGGGCACTGGAGTAATGGAGCCGCCCCTCCATTCTCCTCTTCTTCCTATACATTGTGGCCACCACCCTTAGGGTTTGGTGGATTTCGTTTGATTAGTTTCTCCATTGTGAAAACTCTTGTTCTTCACTTGTGTCGACTAGACCAACCATAAAGAACCTCTGTGGAATCCCACCTTTTGAACTCAATCATATATTTGCAATTCAGATTGCTTTTTACCTCGTTCTTACTTGTTCTTCGATTGCTTGCAGGAATTGATCCTCGTGATCAAGTCAATCGGGTCTTTGGCACAATTGATAACGACTTGGTCGTTAGTTCAGCGATTGCTTGGTTTGTGCATGCTGCGTTCGTAGCCTGGATCGTGAGAGTTGACCATCGTCCAATCGGAATTTACCCCTCTCATCGAAAGATCGGGACAACATAGTTCATCAAGTGGTATCAGAGATACAGTTCATCGGTGAGAATTTTTTCCTACAGTCCACAAAGCCACGATTTGCAATTTTTCTTTTCAGTTTTTGCTTGTTGAATTTTTGGTTGCATCTTCATGTCTAGTTGCTGATTTCTAGTTTAGTTTAGAGTCTAGTTCGTCATCGCGTAGTTTGATCTTTGTGTTCCTTTGCGTAGCTTCATCATTGTGTCAAAACTTCTGCCGCGCCAACCCCATCTGCTGCCATCCGCTGCCGCTGCTTCCACATATCCTACCGCGACAACACCATCCTCTGCTACTCCTGCCGCAGCAGCCCTAACTCAATTCCGCAGCAAGCAATTTGGCCTACCACCGCTACCACAGCACTACCGTGGCAATCACCAGCCACCAGTTCCTACCGCAGCCCTTCGCCTCTACCACGGCAGCTAGCAGCTCCTGCCACCGCTATGTGTCTCGGCCATGGCCTCTGCTGGTTTCGGTTGGAAGTGTTTAAACCGAGTTGATCTCTGGTGAAACCCTAGTTGGTTTTGGGATTCAAAAAAAAGGGAAAACAATTTCGGTTGCCAATTCGGCTTGCAAGAGAAGGAAAGAGTTTGATTTGGTTTATCCAGAAGAAGGAAAGGAAAGAATTGGTTTCAGTTGTTCAGAGAAGAAAAAAAAAGAAAAAAAAGAGAGGGAAAAAAAGGAGAGCAAAAAAAAAACAGAGAGACAAAAAATTGGTGGAGCCCTTTCCGAAAATTGAAAAGGCCATCGAAATTTTGCCAAAATTAGTGAAAATTGGTGGAGTCCTCTTTCATACATCCACAGGCATCCACAAAAAAATTGAGCAAGTTTGGTCCACAAGATCAAAATTTATAGTAGTTTCAACTTGAGGCCGAAACGAATTCGAGTCCGTTTTCGACACACCTTCAGTAAAACAGGCATAACTTTTGCATACGGAGTCGAAATTCGACGTTTTTGGACTTTTCGGAAATCTAACGATGGTGCGCATTCAATAAATATGATTTTATTGCACTATTCACCCTCCAAGACCCCCAAAATCGGTCATCTTCGGCCCCGAATTTGCGTCACAAGATTTCAGTTTCTGTTTATGGTGATTCTTTCGGTCTTCCCTTCAGAATTTGGGGTTTACCTCAACTGTAAAGTTGTAGATCTCATCAAAACCTTTCAAAGCCATATAAAACTTTGCTTTTTCATTGTTTCAGACTAACTGTTGTTTCTGCTCAATTGAGAGGGCTGTTTGCATTACACCGATATTGCTGTCTTTTGTGCTCTACATCGTGCGAACAATCTTGTGTGTTTAGAAAGAAGTTTGAGTAGTTAGCTAGCATCTCTCCTAGCACTTGTTGTGAGGCTCTCCTTTGCTTACATCAAGTCACATTGATCGTTGCTTGTGTGTACATACACTTCTCTTCATTAGGCTTTGATTAGGCTAGGATCAGCGACATTGACTAGTACTTTGAAAAAAAAATTCAACTTGCATTACTAATTTAGTTGTTGCTAAACCTTGCTACATATATTACGCCTATCCAAGCTCCACTAACCAAACAGGTATTGTACCCTTGCAATCGCTTTGCTCATCACTTGTGTCACGTTTATCACAAACCAACCACCGGTTGCACCACCTGTTTGCTTTGGTAAGAATTTGAAAGAGCTTGAGCGTGTGTGACTTGTAACCTTCAGAACCTAGTAGTCATAGGGAATTTTAAACACTCGTGTATTTTTCTTGTTGATACTAACAATGGCAGGTTCAGAGTCACAAGGGGTGAATAGCAGGCCCAACGTTGAGGACGATGCACCTCTCACGCCTCGCATGAAAGACATCATGCAGCGCTTTTCACGCTTGCTGAATCAACATTCGGAGTGTATTGAGGGGGTTCTAGATTGCACCAATAACAATCTTGCTCCGATTGCTACACGTGTGGAGCAGCTAGAGAGAGCTCCACCTCTGGCTGCTGCCCCTGCTGTTGTCAGCGTTGCGCAACCGCGCCGTAACCTATCCGTTGCTAGCTCATTGGCTAATGAGGTAGAAGATGAAGCGAACCCATATGTTGCTGATACAGAGTCCGATGGTGGTTTCAATCCCAACAATGATCGTGATCATCGGCAACGACGCTTCAATCGACAAGGTATGAGAAGAGACCCACCACGTGAGATACATGATCGTAATGATGCACTTGGTAAAATTAAATTCACTATGCCTCCTTTTGCTGGTAAATATGATCCTGATGCTTACCTTACATGGGAGTTAGCCGTAGACCAAAAAATTGCATGCCATGAATTTCCTAAAAATAAAAGGGTTAGGGCTACTACTAGTGAGTTCACTGACTTTGCATCTATTTGATGGAATTAATTGTGCTGTAATCAACAAAACATACCTAGAATATGGGATGCTATGAAGAGAGCTATGAGAGCTAGATTTATGCCTTCATATTATTACCGTGATTTGCTAAATAAATTACAACGTTTAAGACAAGGTAGTAACATAGTAGAAGATTACTATCAAAAATTGTAAACTAGTTTGTTACGTTGTGGTTTAGAAGAAACTGAAGATGCTAAAATGGCTAGATTTTTAGGATGGCTTAACCGGGACATTCAGGACATTCTAGATTATAAGGAGTATAATTCTATCACCCGTTTGTTCCATCTTGCTTGCAAAGTTGAACATGAAGAGCAGAGAAGACAATCTCGCTCCCGAGAATCTTTTGGAGTTTCTTTTGCAGGTAGGCAGAATTAGGCGCAGTCCTCGGGCAAGGCGCCACCCCTGTTGTCCCTACCACTCCTAGTCGTCCCCCACCCCCCTCTAGCCGTGGGTGACCAGCAATCACCACGTCCACTCCCCGAGCCTCCGACGCAAGCAAATCAACTTCGATTCAGCAAGCTCAGAGATCTACTTCGGTTGCTTCCACCGGGAGAACGCGAGACATACAATGCCATCGCTGCAAAGGCTTCGGGCACATCATGAGAGATTGCCCAAATCAGCGAGCACTTCTTGTTAGAGACGATGGTGAGTATACTTCAGCCAGTGATATTGATGAAGAACATGCATTACTTATAACTGACCCCGTAGGTGAGCAATATGAATTTGAACATGATGAAGAACGTTTTGGAGCTGAAACAAGTGATAAGTTTTTGAGCATAATTGTGAAGCGTGTCCTTAGTGCTCAAATGGATTGTGCTGAATAGAATCAACACCACAATCTGTTTCAAACAAAATTTGTGGTTAATGAGTGTTCTTGTCATGTGATTATTAATGGAGAAAGTTGCAACAATTTGGCTAGCATTGATATGGTTGAGAAGCTTGCCTTGACCACGCAGCAGCAACCTCATCCTTACTACATTCAATGGTTTAATTCATGTGGTAAGCTGAAGGTAACTCGCATTATGAGAGTACACTTTTCTATTGGTTCATATCGTGATTTTATTGATTGCAATGTCGTACATATGCAAGCATGTTCATTACTATTAGGTAGACCATGGCAATATGATAAAGATACTGTGCATCATGGTAGGACAAATCAATATACTCTCATATCCAAAGGAAAGCGAATCACTTTGCTACCCATGTCTCTAGAAGCAATTTTAAAAGATGAATTAGAAAGAGCTAATAGAGAAAAGGAGAGTAGCAAAAGTGACAATCAGATTGTAGCTAAAGAACTTGCACCACATAAGAAGAAGGAACCTGGTGCTAAGAAAGGTGAAATTAGATTGGAGGGTTTTGTTTTGTTAGCTACAAAGTCCGATATTAGTGAGGTAGAAGCTGGTAGTTCTAGTTGCTATACTTTAGTGTGCAAAGCAGCTTTGTTTTCATTTGAGGATTTGCCCCCTTCTTTGCCTCCTGCTGTTGCTCACCTATTGTAGGAGTATGACGATGTATTTCCAAGTGAGGTACCACTGGGGCTGCCTCCAATTAGGGGCATTGAACATCAGATTGACTTGATCCCAGGAGCTTCCCTACCCAACTGAGCGCCATACCGAACAAACTTGGAGGAGACTAAGGAGATTGAGCGTCAAGTGCAAGACTTGCTTAACAAAGGGCACGTACGCGAGAGCCTTAGTCCATGTGATGTTCCTGTCCTTTTGGTTCCAAAGAAATATTGGTCATGGCCAGGGCCGTTCCTTGCATTTCGGAGGCCCTAGGGCGAGACAAAATAGAAGACCCTTTATTTTAACATAAACAAATAGTGCTACTTTTATATCAACGGCAAAGTTATTCAATGCATCAAAAAGATACAAACTACTTATAGAAAGCAATTTCTTCTAACATTTCTATATGCAAAGTCATTGATAATAGTATCCACGTCAATGTGATCTACCATATCCTTTTCAATGCATAAAGTGGTCAGACCATTCAACCTTTCTTGTGATATTGATGACCTCAAATAGTTTTTCAATAACTTCAACTTTGAAAAGCTTCTTTCAGTTGATGCTACAGTCATAGGTACAATAAATAAGATTCGATAAGCAATTGAAACATTTGGATAACAATCTACATCTCTAACAAACTAAAAAATCTCAATAGCAGACATTGTCACATGGCAAAGTCATTTGCAACACTCTTAGTTCAGAGAAAAGAGATGTATCAGGATACCCATCCCTACACTCTTAACCTCAATCTAGTTAGTAGTTATACAACCCTGCAGAGCAATAGAGCATATATAGGATATACAATTATACATATACGTATATGTAGTATGATGTATCAGGATCGGGGGCCCTTGGCTCTAGTGGGCCCAAGGCGGTCACCCCGGCCGGCCCTCCCTCAGGAACGGCCCTGGTCATGGCGTATGTGTGTTGATTGTAGAGCTATCAATAATATAACCATTAGATATCGTCATCCTATTCCTAGGTTAGACGACATGCTTGATGAATTAAGTGGCTCTATTTAGTTTTCTAAAGTTGACTTGCGTAGTGGATATCACCAAATTCGCATGAAATTAGGAGATGAATGGAAAACAACGTTCAAAACTAAGTTCGGTTTATATGAGTGGTTAGTGATGCCTTTCGATTTAACTAATACACCTAGTACTTTCATGAGATTGATGAACGAAGTTTTGCGTACTTTCATTGGTAAATTTGTGGTGGTATATTTTGATGATATATTGATATATAGCAAGTCACTTGAGGAACATCTTGCTCATTTACGTGCTGTTTTTAATGCTCTACACGATGCACGTTTATTTGGTAACCTTGAGAAGTGCACCTTTTGCACCGATCGAGTATCGTTTCTTGGCTATGTTGTTACTCCATAGGGCATTGAGGTTGATCAAGCCAAGATCGAGGCTATACAGAGTTGGCCGACTCCTAACACGGTCACGTAAGTGCGAAGTTTTCATGGACTTGCTGGATTTTATCGATGCTTCGTCAAAGATTTCAGCACCATTGCCGCACCATTGAATGAGCTCACCAAGAAATGTGCTCCTTTCCATTGGGGCCCTGCACAAGAACAATCATTCAACCTTCTGAAAGAGAAACTCACAAATGTGCCACTTCTCCAACTTCTTGATTTTGGTTAAGACTTTTGAGCTTGAATGTGATACTAGTGGAATTGGACTTGGAGGTGTGTTACTACAAGAAGGTAAACCTGTTGCCTATTTTAGTGAAAAATTAAGTGGGAAACCTGTTGCCTATTTTAGTGAAAAATTAAGTGGGCCTAGTTTGAACTGTTCTACTTATGATAAGGAATTATTTGCTCTCGTTCGAACTTTAGAAACATGGCAGCATTATTTATGGCCTAAAGAGTTTGTTATACACTTAGATCATGAATCTTTAAAGAACATTCGTAGTCAAAGTAAACTAAACTGTAGACATGATAAATGGGTAGAGTTCATTGAATCGTTTCCATATGTTATCAAACACAAGAAAGGGAAAGAGAATGTTATTGTTGATGCTTTGTCTAGGTGTTATACCATGTTATCTCAACTTGATTGTTGAATTTTTGGTTTGGAAACAATAAGAGAACTTTATGATCAAGATGATACTTTTACAGATGCCATGCTGAATTGTATAGAGGGAAAGAGCTGGAATAAATTTGTGTTAAAAGATGGATTCTTGTTTTGAGCTAACAAGCTATGCATTCCAGCTAGTTCCGTTCGACTTTTGTTGTTACAGGAGGAGCATGGCGGAGGCTTGATGGGATACTTCGGTGTCAAGAAGACCGAGGGCTGTAATACCCCGAATATCAATTGGGAGAATATTATTTTGGAGAGAGAAGTTTATTCAATCGACATTAGCAAATGCAATAAAGATTAGAGATAACAACATATATGGGAGAGGCAATTACATAAAAAAAAATTCAGGAATTTCGAAAGGGCGGGCCTTGGGCTCTCGGCCCTTTGCTTCTTGGCCCTAAGTGGGCTGGCCCACTAGTGGTCTAAAGGGGGGGAAGGCACCCCAAATTGGGCCAGCCCAAGCCACCTCACCTCCACCCCCTAAAAACCCTAACCTAGCTGCCCCCTCCACCCCAAAAAATGAGCAGCCCCCTCCACCCCCAAATGAGTAGCCGCCAGCCCTGCTGCTGGCCGAACCCTTCCCCCTTTCCTCTTCCATAGCAGCGTCCCTCCCTACTCTCTATCTCCCTTGGGCGCCTCCACCTCTCTCCCTCATGGTAAGCCCTCCATTGCTGTCCTCTTGGAGCTCCCTGCTGCTGGCCGGTCTCAAGTAGAGGGAAAAGAGAAGGGAGAAGAGGGGAGAAAGGAGGAGAAGAAGGATCCTTGGGGGTTTGATCAGTTTTCTTGTGGATTTCAAGGGTAACGAGTGAATCCCTCACTATTTTGATTGATTTTGATTCATATTTTGGCTTTGTTTAATACATCGAATCCCTGCTGCGATCTGAGCAGTTTCAGTCCAGATATTGTGCGACTGGTTTATAGTGTTTATATTCCGAATTTGAGGATCTCACCTGCTAGAGGTATGTGGGTCTCGTTCTTAGCTTTCTGTAGGTTCAAAGTTCACTCAATTCCGATTTACGGTTTAAAAGTTATGGTCTTTTTGTTGCTGCTGTCCAGGGACCTGTCAAAACATAGCAGAGATATTAACTATTAGATTTTGATCTGTTAAGTGCCGAATCAGGGCTCTCCACCAAAATGAGTATTGTAGTACTTTGTCTTAGCTTTCCAGATTGTTAAACAACACCTTTTTTGGATCTGTAGAACAAAAGTTATGCACGTTTCAATTTGACTGTCCAGATTATATGTCTGTTTCTGACAATAAATTTGACCCGTGTGCCACTTTTTGTTAAAGGCAAAATCTGAATATCTTGCCAACTAGACTTTTGAAGCTTATGTTCTTAGCTTTCCAGAATGACAATAAACATGGATTTTGGTTAATCCAATTAAAAGTTATGACTGATTCTTTACTGCTGTCCCGAATAGATTTCTGTTTAGCGTGTTGTCTAGTTTGAGTAGATCAAGTGATTAAACTTGGGTTATGGGAAAACATTGTAGAGTGCTACGATTAGGGACTTATTATGCTTGGTTGATTGATGCCTAGTATCATTCTTGGTTGCCAGGTGGTGGTGAACCCCGGCGCTAGAGCGTTTCGCCTTTTGTCTTCTATCTCCTAGTGGAGGCAAGTGCAAGTAGTATTAATGAGTTTTTATATTTCATACTTGATGAATGCCATAGTTTAATGATGATGCTTACTACTTGGAAAGGTTTACATGATACTGCATGCTAATGGTTACATGATAATGCGTACATGTTAATGTTTATATGGTGGTGCTTACATGATAATGGTTACATGTTGATGGCAAGAATGATGGGACCAGGTGAGCAATGAGGCTACCTTGTTAATGATGAATCATGATAATGATAATGGACATGTGCATTTGCATCATGACATTCATTCCTGAACCATGGACTACGTGGTTGCCAACGATTGTTTCCTTGAGGTCCCCGTTAGGCATCAGATGGGCATTAGGTCCCCATCATGCATTAGACGGGCTTGGATCCCCACACTCATGGAGTGTGGGCTTGAGGTCCCTATGCCTGAGGGCACAGGCTTAAGTATACATTGACGGATGTACTACTCCGCATTACCGGTAATTGCAAAGAAGAAGAAGAAAGTGCATTCATAACATGTTCATTGCAATTCTGCATAAGAGATGGATTTATGATATATAATGTTGTTATTCATGATGGGATTGTTTATTCCCTTGACTACTTATGATGCTATCATAGGAGATGGATTGGTGGTATATACTGCTGTTGTTCATGATGTGATTGTTTATTCCCTTTGGCCGATTATGATGCTATGATGTTTATTGCTTTTGCACTTTGCTGAGTCGTGGACTCACGCTTGCTGTGTTGTGCTTTCTAGGTACCTCTCGAGGCAGCGACATATATGGGAAGGGGTAGACCTGGTGCACGACACATAAACACAAACCACAATGATTAAACTAGTCCAATTGACCACAGTTCATATTCTTGTTAATTACTTTAGATTCAGTTTCATGACCATCCTTTATGGTGGGTGTTTTTATTGTGTTCATGGATGATCCAGTTATGTTCTTAATTCCTCGTTGTTTAAGTTCATTTAATTCTTTTCGATGGATTAGAAGGTTTGATTTGATTATTCTATCATCCTCATTAAATTGCCGATTATTGATGCTCTAGATGTAGCTATTTGATTTTTGGCTGCTTGAGCATAGTAATGTTGGAATGCTTTTGATTAGTTGATAAACAGAAGGTTTCATGAATTTATTCATGTTCAATTGTTAGATGATATGCTTCTATTGAGTAATTATAGATTGTGCTAGTGTTGAATAGTAGTTTTATATTATTCATGAATGAATGTTTGGTTGATGGTTTAAATAGATGTTGATGGTTGATATTATCATTCTTTATGATATGGTTGAATTAGTAGTGGCTTAATGATCTTCGTATAGACTCTTGATAGTGTATTCATAATTGATTCACCATGGTTGGAGGATTGAGACTGATTTGTTGATGAATTCTGATTCAATTCTTATATTCATTCTACTAGATATTGATCTTTTTATGTTATCATTTGAAAGATGGTTGAAATTATTCTGTATTGTTGTTGTATGGTAGTCTTTTAGGTAACATCTTGGCTTCCGCATAGTCAAGGTGTTACAGTTGGTATCAGAGCAGGCTTTAGGTCTGTGGTAATTGAAATATTAAATTGACACACTGTGCACAGTAAGATGGGAATGGGTCAAGCATTGCATTTACGTTTTCGTTATGAATTGGTTATGAATACTTATGATATGCCTATATGATTATTATATGTTATAAGGGTAGATGACGAGAGATCGTGGTCGTGGTTGTAACCCTGGGTTGCCCGGTTGCACCACCGTTTGGGGTACGAGATTAATGGAGTGACTACCTCGAATCAACTAGTTCCAGGTGTTGAGTATGAGTTTCTTTGAGAGAATTATTGTCTTCTTTGAGTTTAGAATGGTTATTCTTGTTCAGATGCGGTGGATGGGTTTTCTTGGATTAGTGGTTCATTGCAGTTGAGAGGAGTCCATTAGTCTTTGTTGGTTTTCTTAAAGTAAACATTTGGTCTCCTGAATGACGAGTTGCTTTGCTGATTAAACATAGTTGATTTATGAGAATGTTCTTTTTCATGAAAGTCCTACATTTCTTGTTGAAAAATGTGATCCGGTGATTCGTTTGGTATTTTGGATAATGGAAATTATCTTTTACAAACTTTATTGAAGAAAGTTTTGACTCTACTCATTTCTTTTGGAGTAGTTGAAGTGTTGGAGTTTAGAACATTTTCTTTAAAACAAAAGGTGTCAAAACCCTTTACAAAGTTTTGTGGTGTTAAGTGAGAAGTTGTAAGTAAAGAAGATAATTGATAATGTTTATGACATCAAGTTCGGTCTTTGGTATGATGCATAATTAACCTTAACTGATGTCCTCGGTAGCGTAGCGGGTTAATTTATTGCTGCCTTGTAATGATTACTTGACGAGATGTGATTTAGAATATATTAATTCCTAATTAGAATCAACAGGGTTACTAAGAAGAGTGAATATTGATATGGAACTATCTTGTAAACATCTGTTTGATGATCTTACGTAAATGCTAGATTTATCTAATTCCTGACATGCTAAAATTGTTGAAACCTGTATAAAGGACTAGATAGATGTTGGTGTATCAATGTGTGAAACCTTGTTTTATAGAAACTATGTTAGTAACTCATTAATCATATCTTGAATTGATTTCCAAACATAAGTTGAAATGTTGAATCTATGTTTATAAGTGGTAATGTGTTTGCAAATAGAATTAGCATCCTATTTACACACATGATTAATACAATGGTCAATTGTTTATGAGAGCTGAAGTTGGTGTTGAGCACACCAACTGTTGAGTAGATGAAATTTGTAAGGGGTCCTTGATAGCATGCCTTGTGAAATTGCTATTGCATAGTATGATCTTGTTAAAAAAAATTTGTTTCAACTTTGTGGCTTGTGTTTCTCTTGGAAAGCTTTAGAATGGGATAATAAAGTTTGATGATTCTTGACACTAACGTATGTTATCGATGTCATTAAATTGTCAAAATGTGAGATTGATGTCAATTCACGTAGTCATTTGATCACCTACGGTGATATTGCTTAAATGAGAATATTTAAAGTTTTTCTTTCATGATCTTTTGGGAGCTCATGAATTATGTGGTAGCTGAAATTATTTTAGATAAAATTATGTGTTGAAATGTCCTATTGGTTCTTAAGAGATTCGTGTGATTTAATCTTAAAGGCTTTTTTGTCTGAGTTGGCAACGTGAGGTTGCAATAAAAAAATATTTTGAGTTTTGTGGCTGAGATCATTTGGATCTCACGTCTTACGTGGTAGTTGATCTATTCTGAGTAAAATGACACGTTGAAAGATTTTACTGGTTCTTAAGTGGTTCTTGTGGTTTGGTCTTGAGAACCTATCTTGTTCGAGATGGCAAAGAATTGTTGTAGTCAAAGGACTAACTTCTATGTTAAGGGAAAGATTGTAGTAGGAGTATTTGTGGATGGGAGTAAGTTTTGTAACTTGCGGTTTAATTGATTTGTGCCTAAACCTTCTGTTTTTTTGCTCAAGAGTTGTCGATTTTCAATAGCAATGTCTTATTCTTATTGGTTGATATTTGCTATTCTATTTTGACGGGTGTATGCCCTCAGCTGTGATCTCAACTTTTGTTTTCCAAGATCATCGCTATTGGATTATTTCTTTTGGTCTCGTGCTCACGGTGAGGAGCAACGTTTTCCTGTGTGTCGAAACTCGTCTTTGTTCGTCTCTTCCTTTTGAGAAAGGATCAACATATTTGTGTTGTAAGGTTTTACAAAGCGTAATCTGACAACGGTTTGGTGGTGGTCAAGTAATTGTGGTGGTGAGATTGTGCTACCAAGCTAATGGAGGGGTAGTAGAAGATAAATTGGTTCTAACCTGTACCTCTTGGAGGAAATTGGATTCAAAGGGAATGTTTGTTGTTGAGGTAAAACTAAATAGTGTTATGACTAAGTAGAATCTATGATATAGTGTAATTCCAGAACTTTAGTTCATGTTGAAATATTGTGAATTATCGAAGGTATGGAAACCTTGATCAATTTTATAGAGTAACGCAATTGGATAGTATGGCGAGATTGTGTGGGTGATTCCTGATGATGTCAATAATTGAGTATGTTAGAATTGTGGGGATGTTAGAGATTTAATCTGATGATTTTTCTATCTATCATAAGAGAAGTTCGTTGTAGAGGTCTTGGAGGTTAAATTTGGGCTTTGCATTTTTATGCTAGACCTTTGGTCGCCTAATGATTGTGTGTAGAGAAAATATAATTATGGTATTTCCTGAGCAGTGGAGTGATCATTGATAGAACCTTTCTGATGTAGTACATGAGCGTGTGAACTGAGGATTCTGAGTTGTTATTCTTGAAAGTTGGAGGTGATGGGATTACGTGGGATCTATTTTGAGGTGCTTTGGGCGCCTTCTGTCAAATTAATTTCATCAGTAGAAGGAGTGCCTAGAGTGTTTGGTGGGATCAATAAAGCCTCTCCACAAAGGTGTGGATGATGTATTTCGGTTTGAGCATAATTTGAGGATGTTAAATTAAGAGGTTTGAGCTCGTGTGGTATGCGATGAATTCGAATTCCAAGGTTTGAGAGAAATTTTATTCCTAAAAGAGAAACTAAGAAAAAGAATGTTTCCTCGGGTGGTGAAGAGTTTTCTTGATTCTCGTTTGAGCTTTGTGATGTTGATGTATGTCTTTCGTAATTTGAGCTTGGCTTTTTTATAGCATGTGTGGTCTTTATCAGTTCAGAAAGAAGAAAGAAAATAATTGATTTGGTGTTTGGGCGGTCGCTCTTTCGGCTTATGTGGTGTTTACTTGTAAACTGTCTTCTTGGAAAGTGGAAGGGATTTCATGATGAACCTTTGCTTCCGAATTTGACCTTTTTTGTGTGAAGTTACCATTTTGTGGTTGCAATGAGGATCCGTTATTTTCAGTTGGTATTCTGGTTATAAAAGAGTTGTTTAAAGCAAGTTGTTTTGTGTGTTCCTGGTTAAAGGAGGTGCTCCTTATTAAGACGAGGAAATCGATTGAGAAATGGGACAAGTGTTCCGTGTGTGTTGTGCATGTTGCGTGCTTTAGTACCAAGGGAGAAGTTGGCCCAAGGTACATTGGGTTGTTTTCGCTAGTCGCGGGGATTCGAAGGTTGGCATATCGCTAGGACCGTCTCGGGTCCATACACGGTGTACGTAACATTTGGTATATTCTGGTGCCACGTGAGTACTTGGAAGATCCAAAGCTTGAGTTTTCGTTAAAGACGTTGACCTTTGAGTAGGGTCTTACATTCGATTCTCTTCTGAAGAGTTTACCTGGAATTGCCAGGTTGGGTGTTAGGATAGACGTCGTTTTACATCTTTGTGCTGGGGGTCTCTTCCGTCCGAGAGAGAGTCCACTTAGGAGTTGGAGTTTCGTAAGCGTAAACATTATCCGGATTTGTTCACCGCGGGTACGTGGTTATTGTTGTTAGTTCTCAGCTGTGGCTGTTCCTTCGCGTAGAGCTGTGTGAGGATTCGGGGTCAAATCCTATTTCAGGGGGGTAGAATGTAATACCCCGAATATCAATTGGGAGAATATTATTTCAGAGAGGGAAGTTTATTCAATCGTCATTAGCAAATGCAATAAAGATTAGAGAGAACAATATATATTGGAGAGGCAATTACATAAAAATTTTTTAGGAATTTCGAAAGGGTGAGCCTTGGGCTCTCGGCCCTTTGCTTCTTGGCCCTAAGTGGGCCGGCCCACTAGTGGTCTAAAGGGGGGAAAGGCACCCCAAATTGGGCCAGCCCAAGCCACCTCACCTCCACCCCCTCAAAACCCTAACCTAGCTGCCCCCTCCACCCCCAAAAATGAGTAGCCCCCTCCACCCCCCAATGAGCAGCCGCCAGCCCTGCTGCTGGCTGAACCCTTCCCCCTTTCCTCTTCCATAGCAGCGTCCCTCCCTGCTCTCTATCTCCCTTGGGCACCTCCACCTCTCTCCCTCATGGTAAGCCCTCCATTGCTGCCCTCTTGGAGCTCCCTGCTCACCGGGCCGGTCTCAAGTAGAGGGAAAAGAGAAGGGAGAAGAGGGGAGAAAGGAGGAGAAGAAGGATCCTTGGGGGTTTGATCAGTTTTCTTGTGGATCTTCAAGGGTAACGAGTGAATCCCTCACTATTTTGATTGATTTTGATTCATATTTTGGCTTTGTTTAATAGATCGAATCCCTGCTGCGATCTGAGCAGTTTTAGTCCATATATTGTGCGACTGGTTTATAGAGTTTATATTCCGAATTTGAGGATCTCACCTCCTAGAGGTATGTGGGTCTCGTTCTTAGCTTTCTGTAGGTTCAAAGTTCACTCAATTCCGATTTACGGTTTAAAAGTTATGGTCTTTTTGTTGCTGCTGTCTAGGAACCTGTCAAAACATAGCAGAGATATTAACTATTAGATTTCGATCTGTTAAGTGCCGAATCAGGGCTCTCCACCAAAATGAGTATTGTAGTACTTTGTCTTAGCTTTCCAGATTGTTAAAGAACACCTTTTTTGGATCTGTAGAACAAAATTTATGCACGTTTCAATTTGACTGTCCAGATTACATGTTTGTTTCTAACAGTAAATTTGACCCGTGTGCCACTTTTTTGTTAAAGGAAAAATTTGAATATCTTGCCAACTAGACTTTTGAAGCTTATGTTCTTAGATTTCCAGAATGACAAGAAACTTAGATTTTGGTTAGTCCAATTAAAAGTTATGACTGATTCTTTACTGCTGTCCCGAATAGATTTCTGTTTAGCGTGTTGTCTAGTTTGAGTAGATCAAGTGCTTAAACATGGGTTATGGAAAAACGTTGTAGAGTGCTACGATTAGGGACTTATTATGCTTGGTTGATTGATGCCTAGTATCATTCTTGGTTGCCAGGTGGTGGTGAACCCCGGCGCTAGAGCGTTTCGCCTTTTGTCTTCTGTCTCCCGGTGGAGGCAAGTGCAAGTAGTATTAATGAGTTGTTATATTTCATACTTGATGAATGCCATAGTTTAATGATGATGCTTACTACTTGGAAAGGTTTACATGATGCTGCATGCTAATGGTTACATGATGATGCGTACATGATAATGTTTATATGGCGGTGCTTACATGATAATGGTTACATGTTGATGGCAAGAATGATGGGACCAGGTGAGCAATGAGGCTACCTTGTTAATGATGAATCATGATAATGATAATGGACATGTGCATTTGCATCATGACATTCATTCTGAACCTTGGACTGCGTGGTTGCCAACGGTTGTTTCCTTGAGGTCCCCGTCAGGCATCGGATGGGCATTAGGTCCCCATCATGCATTAGACGGACTTAGATCCCCACACTCATGGAGTGTGGGCTTGAGGTCCCTCTGCCTAAGGGCACAGGCTTGAGTATACATCGACGGATGTACTACTCCGCATTACCGGTAATTGCAAAGAAGAAGAAGAAAGTGCATTCATGACATGTTCATTGCAATTCTGCATAAGAGATAGATTTATGATATATAATGCTGTTATTCATGATGGGATTGTTTATTCTCTTGACTACTTATGATGCTATCATAGGAGATGGATTGGCAGTATATACTGCTGTTGTTCATGACGGGATTGTTTATTCCCTTTGGCTGATTATGATGCTATGATGTTTATTGCTATTGCACTTTGCTGAGTCGTGGACTCACGCTTGCTGTGTTGTGGTTTCTAGGTACCTCTCGAGGTAGTGACATATATGGGAGGGGGTAGACCTGGTGCACGACACATAAACACAAACCACAATGATTAAACTAGTCCAATTGACCACAGTTCATATTCTTGTTAATTACTTTAGATTCAGTTTCATGACCATCCTTTGTGATCCAGTTATGTTCTTAATTCCTCGTTGTTTAAGTTCATTTAATTCTTTTCGATGGATTAAAAGGTTTGATTTGATTATTCTATCATCATCATTAAATTGCCGATTATTGGTGCTCTAGATGTAGCTATTTGACCTTTGGCTGCTTGAGCATAGTAATGTTGGAGTGCTTTTGATTAGTTGATAAAGAGAAGGTTTTATGAATTGATTCATGTTCAATTGTTACATGATACGCTTCTATTAAGTAATTATAGATTGTGCTAGTGTTGAATAGTAGTTTTATATTATTCATGAATGAATGTTTGGTTGATGGTTTAAATAGATGTTGATGGTTGATATTATCATTCTTCATAATATGGTTGAATTAGTAGTGGCTTAATGATCTTCGTATAGACTATTGATATTGTATTCATAATTGATTCACTATGGTTGGAGGATTGAGGCTGATTTGTTGACGAATTCTGGTTCAATTCTTAGATTCATTCTACTAGATATTGATCTTTTTATGTTATCATTTGAAAGATGGTTGAAATTATTCCGTATTGTTGTTGTATGTTAGTCTTTTAGGTAACATCTTGGCTTCCGCATAGCCAAGGTGTTACAAGGGCATTCTGGCCGAGTACTTCTATTGGCCTCGAATGAGGCGCTACGTGTCTCGCTGCACTACATGCAATAAAGCTAAGTCCTGACTTAATCCACATGGTTTATATATGCTATATGCCTCTTCCTGTGCCTAGTGTTCCTTGGGAAGATATTTCAATGGGCTTTATTTTAGGACTGCCTAGAACAAAGAAGGGGAGAGATAGTGTTGTTGTTGTTGTGGATAGATTTTTAAAAATAGCACATTTTATACCTTGTCATAAGAGCGATGATGCTATAAATGTTGCTGATTTGTTTTTCAGAGAGATCATTCGACTATATGGAGTGCCCAATACCATTGTTTCTGATTGGGATGCGAAGTTTTTGAGTCACTTTTGGCGCACCCTTTGAGCAAAATTGGGGACCAAGCTACTGTTTTCAACTACTTGTCACCCCCAAACGGATGGACAAACTGAAGTTGTCAACCGCACGTTATCAACTATGTTGAGGGCTGTTTTGAAGAAGAACTTGTAGATGTGGGAAGAATGTCTATCTCATGTAGAGTTTGCTTACAACAGATCGCTGCATTCTACCACAAAGATGAGCCCCTTTCAGGTAGTATATGGTTTTAGTCCTCGTGCTCCTCTTGATTTATTGCCTATTCCCACTTCTGAAAAAGTAAATTTCAATACTAAGAAGCGTGCTGAATTTGTCCTTAAACTGCATGAAACTACTAAAGAAAACATAGAGCGCATGAATGTTAAGTATAAGGTTGCTGGAAAGAGTTTTACTTTTGAACCTGGTGATTTCGTATGGTTACATTTGCGCAAAGATAGATTTCCTGAATTGAGAAAGTCTAAGTTGATACCTAGAGCTGATAGTCCATTCAAGGTGTTAGCTAAGATTAATGATAATGCATATAAGCTTGATCTGCCTGTAGAGTTCGGGGTTAGTCCCACATTTAATATTGCAGATTTGAAGGCATATTTGGGTGAAGAAGATGAGCTTGAGTCGAGGACGACTCAAATGTAAGAAGGGGAGGATGATGAGGACATCACTTCCATGCATACACCCAACAATCCTAGTAGATCTGAACCTATGAACTTATATGGTCCAATCACCAGAGCTCGTGTACGTCAATTGAACTATTAAGTAACTTCGTTTCTAGGAGTACATTTTGTTTCTAATAACAATATGCTGCTACCTAATGCATGTGATGTTCTTTTAATCAGGAACTTAGGAGCTGATCATGAAGGGAAGCATATGCAATCCAATTCGACCTCTAGAGACAATACCAACTTCAAACGTGTATAACTTTCACATACGAAGTCCGTTGGAGGTCCATAAGTACTTGATGGAAACATTATCTCGCCCTCTTTCCAATGGATCTAGCTCCACCTCCAAATTCCTTCTGTGCGTGCCACAATCGTCAAAACAATCCAATGTTGTTTCTGAGTCCACTTGGGCCCATAGGCCTTGTAACCCTAGGCAGCCCATACTGTTCACGTGGTTACTATTCATGCATAAACAGTACCGCCGCCCCTCCCTTCTCCTCTTCTTTCTATACATAGTGGCCACCACCCTTAGGGTTTAGTGGATTTCGTTTGATTAGTTTCTCCATTGTAAAAACTCTTGTTCTTCGCTTGTGTTGACTAGACCAATCGTAAAGAACCTCTGTGGAATCCCACCTTTTGAACTCAATCATATATTTGCAATTCAGATTGCTTTTTACCTCATTCTTGCTTGTTCTTTGATTGCTTGCAGGAATAGATCCTCGCGATCAGGACAACCGAGTCTTTGGCACGGTTGATAACGACTTGGTGGTTAGTTTAGCGATTGCTTGGTTCGTGCGTGCTGCATTTGTAGCCTAGATCGTGAGAGTTGACCATCGTCCAATCGGAATTTACCTCTTTCATCGAAAGATCGGGACAACATAGTTCATCAAGAAGTCCATGGGAGAAGATGATCGGGACGAAAAGCAACGGGAAGAAACAGGAGAGAGAGAGAAAAGAGAAAGGAGGGAATAAAGAAAAATCCGAAAAATAAAATAAATCCAAAAATTCAAGAAAATTTTATAAAATACTTTGGAACTTGAATAGATCAAATAAAATAGTTTTGGATTTTTTGAAGTTTATTTTGGCCAATTAAAATATTTTTCCTTCAGAAATTCAATTTAAGCTTTAGATTAAACCAATAAAATCCAAACGATTATTTTTTTAAAGCTTCAAATTAAGTCACCAATTTAAATTAAATTTTACAACAAATAAAATAATTTTTGGAAAGACAGAAAAGAATTGCAAGAAACAGCACCGACTTGAATAAAATCCAAGAAACCCAAAAAATCCAATAAACTCATTTTGATTTCAATTAAGGTTTGATTTAATCATTTAAATGTTTTTCACTTTGAAATTTCAATTTAAGATTTACATTTATTCAATGAAATGCAAATGGTTTGTTTTATTTCTAAAGCTTTTAAAAGAACTCTGAAATACGGGCAAGCTGAAAAGAAATAAAAAGAACTCCACAGAAAAACAACCGGATCGTGGAAAAAGAAAATCCAAGATAAAACCAGAAAATCAAATAAGATGATTTTTATTTAATTGAAGTTTTATTTACTCACATTAAATTTGTTTTTAATTTCTAAAATTTTAAATTAAGCTTTAACAATTCAAGAAAAATCAAATGGTTATTTTTATTTTGAAAATTTCAAAAACTCACAAAAATTGGGATGTTAGAGCTGCCATGCCATTTTGAAACCGGAAGAGGTCCTCTACTCCAATCCAGGCAGTATGTGATGAGATTCTGATACCTTAAGGACAATCAATGCACTTTCAGTATGGAGAAGAGGAACCTAATCAGTAATTTTTTTTGGCCAAGTCAGCATGATTGCATAGGGACAAGTTTAGGACCAACCTGGAAGCAACCACTTTGCAAGCAACGTGAGCATGTCAAATAGTAATCTCAACATTTCAAAACCCTGTCACTAGCAAAATTGACAGATGCATATAGCATAGTGCATTGTTGAAGATAGTAGTCTTGTTTATACATTTTCAAGGTGGCTGTCAACTTTGAAGACAAGCCTAAGTATCAGTATGTAATTATAGAATGTTCTGAACATACAAGTCTGTAATTATATTAGCTACAAATACAATGATAATACAAATGATGTTACACGTCTCCCCTCTTGCTTGCCAGGATAAGAAGGGTCTGACTGAGGATGTACTGCACCGCCTTATGTCAACCACACAACCAAAGCAAAACAGAACTCAGCTTCTCCACCGAGATAAGCATAGCATCTGCTGGCTGCTGCTAGCTTTTTTCCTTTAGGGCTCACAGTCCTCTTCCACTTTTGAAATTCCCTGCAACAAAAGTTTGTGTTTAGTGTAAACTCAAGTATATATCACAATAAGGAATTGACACGTTCAACTTGATCTGCAAAAAATGTACCTGTAGAAGTTGCAATGCCAATTCTGATTGCTGGTTCTATAGAAACACTTGTTGCTGCTTCCTCCAATGTAGAAAGGAACTCCCTTTGAGCTCTAAAAGACACAAAAAAAAATTGATTTGGCTTATAAATCGTGCTTAAATCCACTACCTGGGACAACATATACAAAGAAGGTTTGGAAGGAGTAAAGTTACATAAGCTTTCGTTGGAATAGACTGTAACAAAAGAAACATGTAGAATAGTTTCTTTCACTTGATAAACTGATCTTATTCACATATTTAAGTCCTGAGGAAAATGGGACAATGTAGTCAGTCAAATGAAGCCAACCACTAGATGCTGATTGCACTCACACTATAGAAGTATGAGCAATCCTATGACCTATGAGACACCCAGAAGCCTACCTACCACTATTAGATACTACATATTACAAAACATTGTAGACTATGATTAATACTAAGTTTACATTCTCCAAAATATATGCAACCTTTAGGCTATGACATTCTTGTGAATCAGTTGTCATACAATGTTTGTTTTGTGTCAAGATATTATGCACGAAGGCAATGATTATTAGTTACATTTTTGCAGTATGTGAGCTTCTTACACTAAAAGCCTAAATTGACATAGACCTTGTATGACAAGAAGCTAATTGCACACATGTTGAAACTTGAAAGCTTCTGTGTTCACATTAATGTAGGCAACTAGGCATTTCAAAGACATAGATGACATAGATTACCTTGCTGATAAGATTCTGCTAAGTACATTTGAGAGAGTCAATCATCTGCAATTCTTTTGATCTTCACAGTCTCCAACTACAAAAAGGAAATATGTACTTCAGTTTTGAGAATATAAGGTATATATGAACCAGTCAACCAAATGCCTCACTGGATGGCCAAAACCATTAGACATTACAAACCATAAATAAAGGGGCATTCCTTTTCTGAATTAAATACATGACAAACAATTGGTATTGAAAAAATACATCATTTTTGTTTGGCTCCATGAAACAATAGCTGCAATTGGAACAGTCAACCTAAAACATATTTTAAGATTATCAAAAAGAACTTACCACAAGTTGCACCATAGAATGTTCTGCAATTGGTATAGAATGTTGTTAGCTAAACTGTCAATATGCACAACAGCATATTACAGGAGGTTTCAAGCTCAACTATCAGTATGCACCATAGAATGTTGTACAATAGAATGTTGTGCCAAAACTTCATCAATCACCTAGTTATATCATCAATCATACATTGCAGAATCGACCTCCTCCTCCTCTAGATCCAACAAAAATGGAATGACATGAAATATGAAGACAAACCTGGCAAGTACATTGATGACTTTGGTGAAGCTGATAGAACTAGAAGCTTTCTTGGATTATTACCTTGAGCAGCTATCCATAGAGGCTCTTATTAGAGTCTTTGAGCTAATCTTGCTTGGAATTATGACCACAATTACAGGAAAAGGAAAAAACACCAATCAGACGGAAATATTTGAGATCTAGAGCCATACCTTTAGTTCACGCGGCACCTTGTGAGTCTCCAAGCGGGTGGCGGAGAGAGGCGAGGCGGCGCCTTCTGGATTTGTGAGTTCCGACGGCGCAGCCGGCAGGGGCGGCAACAACGATCAGCGCGAGAGGGAAGGGGAGAAATGGAGGGGCACTGCGAAGGGGGAAAGTGAAGGCAAGCAACTCGTTGTGGACGACTTTGTTCGGAACAGCGTGGTTCGGCATTTTCATTGGAACGAGACGACGCGACATCTCCATGGCATATTCCCTTTCCTCGAACGACCACATACGTAACCAAGCGATTCCATTCCGTGAACCAAACAACTGAACGTAACCGTTTCTTGAACGGTCTGATACGTGAATCAGATCGTTCAGCTATCCAAACGTAGCCTAATGAAGGCGAGTAGTAGACAAAGATGAGAGAACGAGCAGAGGAACTTTTTGTGCAAGCAGGTAGATAAAAATAAGATAGGCGAGGATAAGAAGAGTGGTTGTCGAGGCGTCCGACTCGAGCCATCGGGCGCACAGCGCACTAGCCCGAAGTTTTATCCCAAAACAAACGAAAGAAAACGCGTAGCAACCACTGAATCGTGAAAAATTTACGCATATAACCCCCACCTTCCAAACTTCTCTCTCTAAATGAATCCTCCTCCCCACCTAACGCAGGGAGGCCAGAGCACGGGGGTGGAGGCCGAATTTTTTTGGAGTCTTGAGGTCGCGTGCAGGGGAAGCTTCCCCAAATCGTGGAGGACCCACACGTCAGTGTCCCGGCTCAGCACCACACCACTTCACTATAAAAAAAGCCCCTCCAGCGCAGCCACGCGATCGCTTCCCCCAAAACCTCACCACTCATCCTGCTCCATTGCCAAACGGCGGCGCTCACCTCCTTCGCGTAAGTGCCCCCCCCCCTTCCCCCGATACCTGGAACCCCCGTCTTCTGATCGCGCTGATTTGTAGGGGTTTAGGATGGGCCAGTTAGGGCGTGGTTTGGGTCGGGATTCGTGTCGATCCGGGCCTTGATTTGGGGTGCGGGTCTGCGTGAATTTGAGAGATTTTCTGTCGATTTTTCGTGGGGAATTGCCCGATTTGGAATCGGATTGGTTTGGTCGCCCATCGATCGAGATTTCCTGTCGGGTTTCACGGGTTAGGGTTGCGTTCGATCGATCTCGGCGTTGATTTGGGGGTATGTGATCTTGATGGTCTTGGATCTTCTAGGGGTTATGTTGTTTGAGATTTGGTTGATCAGATCATTGGTTTATGCAGCGTTGACTCAGGTTCTGGAATTTTTTTTGGGTGGTTTGGGATGAATTAGGATTTCGATTGATCGTTGACTGGTAGTTTTGAACCGATCTGGAAGTTGGTTCTCTGGGAAATTAATCAATTTTTGTCTTAGACTCCTCTTTTTTTCAAGAATTTCATCTGAGTCTATAAAATACCTCCAAAATCATGCATGTATGCTTGGATTAGATGGTGGATCAGATGCATCTAGCTGCTAATGTGCTAATTAAATATTGTATTCATGTTACACCAATGTGGGTTGCTTGAGCTGTAGAATAGCTGTCCATACTCCATAGGCAATCTTTGTTTCAAAGAACAAGTATTGTCTAGGGTTTATGGAGGGTTTTAAGAAAGTAACTACATCTGATCTCGATAAAAACATGAAACTTGTTTATTCCATATATGCTTCAGCTTCTGCCGTATATTCATCTATCCTAATGTTCTTGTGATTTTTCATGCAGTATTTAATCACTCATGTCTGCTGAAGTCAGCGAGGGATTCCCTTATTTCCTCTCGTGCTACTTCTGGTTCATATATTGCATAAAATTCCGAGACTTCACTTGATACAAGTGGATCATCTGGAGTTTTGTGCTAATACTTCCTACCATATGAATCAGTTGTAGTTAGTGTAATTGGCAAGACTCAAGTTCTCTCATCTGAGTTCGGAAACATTTGTTTGCTTGTGTGCTTGTTCTACTGCTTTCCTTGAGTCTTGCCAAGGATAGTTTCTCATCAATCGTGTTCTCTGCTCTGTCTGTGGTTGGACCAATATCTCTTTTGGTCAATTGGTCCCATCAAGCTCTTAATCCCCCGCCCCACAAGAATACTTGTCGTAAAACAAATTGTCCTACTTTGTGCTCACACTTGAAACTTCTGAAGTCCTCTCTTGTTCCATTCTGTGCTGAAACATTGAACTTTCAAAGCTGCTCTTTCCTGCCTTCCCTTCGTTAATTCCTGCTCCTGAATTCTCTAATTTGAGCACTGAAACATTTCCCTTCCTGGTCAAACTTGATACCTTCTTGATTACTGGTATTGATAGCTGTAATATCTGGTGAAGCATACATTTCTGCTTGTGTCTTCACACTGAGATCAATCTGTTATCTTCTTGGTACTGAAGGCAAGACATACACTATGGTGATGACCCAAGCTTGCCTGCCACCTGGTTTTCGATTCCATCCAACAGATGTTGAGCTTGTTTCCTACTACTTAAAAAGGAAGATTATGGGAAAGAAACTTCTTGTTCAAGCTATTTCAGAGGTTGAGCTGTACAAATTTGCTCCCTGGGATCTTCCTGGTAATTTCCATATAATGCTGTTTTTAACTTTAATTAATAGAATAATTGGTGCTCAAATGAGTAGAAAATCAATCTGAATTTTCAAGTAATCAAACTAGCTAGAGTTAATTTGTACTCATTTTATGTAAAATTT
The DNA here is from genome assembly GCA_036346405.1 of Phyllostachys edulis. Taxonomy (NCBI): domain Eukaryota; kingdom Viridiplantae; phylum Streptophyta; class Magnoliopsida; order Poales; family Poaceae; genus Phyllostachys; species Phyllostachys edulis. Next base: position 39,048,978 of record CM070553.1, read on the forward strand.
TCTGTGCACTGATCTTGTCTTTGTGTGTAGATAAATCCTGTCTTCGAAGCAAAGATCTTGAATGGTTCTTCTTTTGCCCTCCTGACAAGAAATATCCTAATGGGTCCAGGACAAACCGTCGCACACCAAATGGTTACTGGAAAACCAGTGGAAAAGATAGAACAATTGAGCTTAACTCTCGCATTGTTGGGTCAAAGAAAACATTGGTTTTTCATGAAGGCAAGGCACCTAAAGGCAACAGGACTGATTGGGTGATGTATGAATACAAAATGGAAGATGGTGATTTGGTTTCTGCTGGTTTCTCAAAGGTAATTCTGTTTACCACCAATGCTTAATAGATCACGAGTAAGCTTTAACTACAACACAGTTAACGTATGTGCTCAAAATTCAATAAATGCTTCCTATTCCATATGTCGTGTGCATCAGTATGTAATTTATCCTGCTCCCACCTGTTCAATAAAACAATCTTTGATAATAGTGGAATAAATTTGAGCTAATCTATGCCTTTTTACCTGGTAGCATAATTTATCCATGTTATAGCCACTCCTTGTTTGAATTTTAGTTAAAATAAGCTGTTATTTATCTTAGTAGAACTCTTTCATGTGTTATGCGAGGTAAAGTTACTAACTCCTTGGTCCTTGGTTTGTTTTGAACATCCAGGATGCTTATGTGCTATGCAAAATTTTTAAGAAAAGTGGCCTTGGTCCAAGGATTGGGGAGCAATATGGGGCCCCATTTAATGAAGGCGAATGGGAAAATGCAGATGCTGAAACTTCTATGTTTCCTTTGATGCCCTCTTCGGAGTTAGTAAATTCTGCTGAGGATCCACATGTTCAGCATGCTGGTACTGCTAGAGCTGTTGAGCAACTACCTGTGCATCGTTCATCTGCTACTTGTGCTCAGAAGGAATCATCCTCTGAGCACGTTACTGCTACTACTTCTGTTGAGGATCTTGGTTATGTTGCTGCTGATTGTGCTCTCCAGGAACTGCCTCCAAAGCAGTCTGTCAACTCTTTTGGAGATGGGATGTTTTCTGCAAACAACCGTTCTAATGAGGTCAATAATGTATACAATCCTCCTGGAATTGATGGATTTTTATTGGAGGAACTATCAAGGTTTCTGAATGATTCTCCTCATCATGATAGTCCTGTTGGAGAGGTAGTTATATCTTGTTCATTTCTTAGTTTCCTTTTTATCACTTTTTTTATGCTTCTGCACAAGAATTTCTTACTTGATGAGTTCTTCTCTGGGCTAATTATCTTCCACGTTTTGTTGCAGCGTTCTGGTCTCCCACCAATGTCTGAAGCTGAGGCTCAAGCTCTTGAAGTAAACACTTGCGATCTCTACAATGAATTGGCAGGGCTTGCTGGGTTAGGTGGTGTGTCAAATGATGATGGCTTTTGTGCTAGCAATGTGGGTATTACTGACCACACTTTCCAGCCCACATACTCTGAACTTGCCAGTAGTGATGATTATATAGAGCTGAGCGATCTCCTCGCTCCTGGCGCAACCTTCTATGAATTGCCTGTGCCAAGCAATCAGTTTTGGCAATATCCCTTGGATCAGTCCACATATGATGGACACTACGATGATGGCGCTACTCTATCTGCTGCTTTTGCAGCAAGTGACTTTGCCGATAATAGTGACTTCGTCACAGACTTTGTTGACACCAACTATCCAGACCCAACCATGCAGTACCCATTCTCTTAATTGGTCTACAATTCTCAGAGGTACAAATTTTATTATCTTTGTGCTTGTTGACCTCGTTGGAACTTCCTGTCAAGCTGATTTGGTTGTTCTAACCTTCAGTCTGGTACTGGTACAACGCTTCATGAATTCTTCAACGTTGTCTCCTTCTGAAGCTTGGTGGTTTGGCACAACGGACTCGTTTCATACTCGTGATGGGCGTGTCTGTCGCTCTTCTGTATCAAGCCAAACTTGGCTGGTATTCTCTTTCACAAGCACATTACTAGATTGAAGTGCTCGAACTGGTTACTGCATGCTCCCACAGGCAAACTGTGTTCTTCTGGTCTGAAAGTTGGCATGCATCCAGCTGGTTGGCGTAGCCATAATCCATCACCTTTATCCTCTGAAGTAATTGCCAAGGTCGCCGGTACCCTGCCGAGGACCAAATATTACTCAGGCGTGTACGCGTAGTAGTCTTAGCGGCTTAAGTTGTTTGTGTGTATTTGGTTGCCGTCCGGTAATGTTATCTTCCAACTAGTGTGTTTTAAGTTTGGCTGTATTCGGATCATTATTATATGGGTATGCCTAGTACTGTTAAAAAAGCACTGTCTTAGTGCTCCCACCTCTGTTTGTTGCCTCGTCTGTAATGTTTCTAGTTGTGTTGTCGGATGTTCTTCGGAGTTGAGTATTTCTGTTGCTCTAGATTCAGGCTGGCACTTCAAATCTGTTGCTACGTTACAATTAGCAACAAAGTGTGTTGCTAGATTGCGGTCCATAGCTAGTTGTGGATAACAATGATTATTTTGCGCTTTGTTACCGCTTGTCTAGTAACTTCAATGTAAAATCAACTACCTGATCTCGTTTTCTCGACCTTGTAACACAATTAACATCATAAGAAATTGGGGCGCGCTAAGGCTCAGATGTACGGTGGGAAGCCGTCCGACCGTAACATTGTTTTTGCAGTAGCGCAATATTTTTCCCAATTTGTTACAACAAATTAAACAACCATATGCAACATTCTCTCAAAATCTTATAATCAAACACGACACCACATTCTTAAAATCAAAACAACACAAACCACACCCGCGGAGCCCTCATCGAAGCATGCTGCTGCGACTGGCGGCGACGGCTAGTGATGCTGAGGGAGCGGCGTTGGGGGCGAGAGAGAGAGGACGACGCTGTTGTGGAGGGGATAAGCGACGTGGGTGCGAGCACAGGCAGCACAACGGTGGTGAGGAGGACGGTGAGTCGGCGAGGGAGGGGTGGCCTTAGGCGAGATGCAGAGGAGTCAGCGTGGACGGAGGGGAGCAAGTGGATGAGAGACGAAGCGGATAAGGCGATGGGGGATAAGAGCGGATGTATTCAGGAGCGTGTGATTTGGGGAATGCTTAGAGCGAAGCGGGGTGGTGGGGATTGCGTCCATAAGTGAAGTGAGTAGAAGCGAGGCGTTCGGGAAATATCTCTTTGTATGAACAGTATCGTTCCCTAAGAATTTTAGGAAAAACAATTAGGACAAGATTTGCAAGTAATTAATCAAAGAAGTCCGATGATATCCTGCGTAATTGTAACCCCCAGTGGGTAGTATCAGCTGCTGTGGCCGCTGCTCTATCATCGCCTCGCCAAGGCCCCCTGTCCTTGCATGCCATTCTTGCCATACTGCTGCCACACCATCCGCTCCTCCGCCAGGAGCTGCTGCTTCGTCTGCATATCAGACATCTGCACGTACGTCGGCGGCGGCATCACCATCGACGCCGCGAAAGGGTCCGCACCTGCTGCGGCGCTGCTGTTCCCCGAAGGCGCGGGCAACGCGAGCATCGGCGCCCCAGGTGGCCGCATCGCCACGCTGCTCGCGCTACCGGAGAACGTCTGCGCTTTCGCCGCCGTTGCATTGGCCGCTGCGTGGCTGTACATCCCGTCGAGCACCATCATGTTGAGGCCGCCGCCGAGCTCGGCGCGCTGGTTCGCAAGCGCGCTCGCCGACTGGACCAGCGCCGTTTCCCAATCCGCAGACGAGTGGTCGAACGCGTCGCATTTCGGCGCCGAGCCGGCTGGGTTGCCGTCGAACAGCGCCAGTGCTAGCTGCTGCTCGTGTTCCTCGCTGGACATGGAGTCCCCCTTCAAGTTCAACAAGTCAGATTCGTCGTCAGCTGCGATGAGCGGAGCCTCCGGCTCAGCATGCACCGTCTCGCCAGCATTGTGCCCCTCTTGCAGCTCAACCGGCGGCACCTCGGGAGCCGGAAGGGCCTCCGTGGCGTTCATATCATAATCCTCAACAGGGGGCTCCTCCAGGCTGGGCGGCTCAGGGGACAGCGGCCGAAGCTTCTGCTGCGCCGCCGCATCGCGCCTGTCGCGGATGAACTCGTCCATGAGCTCAAGCTTCTTCTGCGTAATGACCTCCACCTCCGGGACATCGCACTGGCGGCAGACGTAGGCGGCCTTGCACCATGAGTAGAAATCTTCGAGCTCGTCGATCTGCTTGGCGAGGCCGCGGAAGACGCCGTGCACGCGCTCGCAGTCCGCGGTCTCCATCTCGGGGAACTGCTCGATGAGGGCGGCCATAACCACCGTGAGCTCGCAGTACAGCTGCACGCTCTCCTTCACCAGCGGGTACAGAGACACCGCCACCACCCGGTTCGTCTTCGCCGCGCCTGCGACGGTGAGCATTCGGCCGTTTCATGTCAATGCAATGCGCCGCAATGACATGATCCAAGAACGTAAGAAAAGAATTAATGCGTGCGCTGGCTCACCTACGGGGCGGCACGCGATGAACCGGTCGAGGAGGTGCTGCAGCTGGTGGACCTTGGCGAGGAGCTGCTCCAGCGTCATCTCGCTCGTCGGCGTGTCCCTCGGCACGAGCGCCAACGCCTTGTCGACTTCAGCGTACGGCGCGCCCTCGTGTCCTGTGTTGAAGCTGTCGTAGCTGAAGCGGTTTCCGGGGGACTGGTACAGCTCGTCGCGGAGCGGCTTGCCCCGTCGCGCCGCGCCGCCGGCACCGCCTTGCCTGGCCTGCATCCGGAACTCGAGGCGGTCGTCGAGGTAGGCGGCGTAGGTGCGGACCAACGCGGAGAAGTCCCACGCGTTGGCGCGGGAGCGGTCGCAGAAGTCGGACATGTTGAGCATGCGCGTGCCGCGCCGCGTGGCGTAGAGCACCTCCTGCTCGAACGTCGGGTCGCCGTCGGCGAGGAGGCGGTGTACGAGCACCAGCGTCTTGAGCGCGACGGCCCAGCTCCGGGTGCGCCCGAGCCGGCGCGACAGCGACGCCACGCAGGCGCCGACGTAGGCGCGGGAGTAGCACGTGAGCGAGATGATCTCCCGGATGTGGCGCTCGTCCGCGGGGAAGCTCTCGCTGTGCCTGGTGGCCTTGACGATGGCCACGTCGAGCTCCGACGACGTCGAACTGCCGCTGCCCACCTTGGCCAACCCGATGCTCGTCTGGTCCTTCACCGCGCCCATCGCCTTGCGGAGCTTGCTGGGCGCCATCGCTCGTCCGGCCGGGGAGCTTGGTCGGTTCTTGCGCTTGTGTTGAGCCGCCGCGATGGGGAAATGGGGATAGGGGGTGGTGATGGGAACGCGCGCTCGCGAGGGAAGCGGGTGGCGGAGAGGAGGGCCGAGGAAGGAGGAGGCCATGGACGGTGTACAGAGGTTTTGACCTTTGTTTTGACAGATGGGATTGTTCGTCTACTAGTCTTGCATGGTTCAACGGAAGTCTTACACGTTCTGAAAAAAAAAGCGTCTGATAGTACTACTCTAAAGAGCAAATGGGCTTGTTATAATGGGCTCTCTATCTGGGCTTAACAGGGCCTAGTTTCTTTCGGGCAGCTTGACTGACAGCTTCCATTGGCCCACGTATAGCTGCAAGCTGCTGTGCATCCTCTATCGATTTTTTTTTAAAATAATCATTATTTTATTTTGAGATACAGTAGTATACCTCTTTTTTATTTTACATAAATAATCCTCTCTCGCTCCACCGTTAGATGACTTAGATCTAGTCGCTCAACTATTGGATGACTGATCCAAGTCGCCCAACGGTCGAGCGACACGTGGAGTAGTCACTCGATGGTTGAGCGACGGTTGGGCGACTACTGCACTGGTCGCTCAACCACTGGGTGATTTAAAATAAAAAAATTATTATTTTATTAACCCAATGAAAATAATTGTGGAGGAATAAATAGCAATTTTTGTAGGTAATACATTTAGCAAATCTTGTTTGTAGGTTGTTATTTTTTTTGAAATAAAAGGGTGATGATAAGATTGGTTGGTCCGTTTGTGATTTTTGGAGATTCTCAAAAGTATGAAATATGTCAGACTCGTAATAACATTTTGTGATCGTCGTATGTTATTGTAGTGTGGTATATTTCTAAATAATTTTGTGAGGACGATTGAGGTAGCAATGAGTCGTAAGTTGGAAGGTAAGTGATTCTTGCGATACGCTAAGGAATTCATACACGGTAGAGAACTTTGAAAAAATGATGTAACGATAACAACACGACAGTTGATCTGACAAGTGGGTTACATGGCACGCAAGCTAACAACCAAGGACGATACACGCATACCTTTAGGGAATCAGAAATACATAGGACATATGGACGAAGAGGGTTGAACTACTGCGTGGAATGTGACCATTTGCCCCCATGGCCCAGCTCGGCGTTATACTCCTCGCCTTGCGCCTTAGCTTTCGCCATGATGGTCCTCTTCCGCGCCCTCTCGGCCTCGTATTACCTAGCATGCTCTCGCAATGTGGCCTTCCTGGCCGCGACGGCCGTAACGTCTACCCACTGCTCCAGCTTCCTTTTCGTACATATCGTTCCTAATGCGATGACTCTGCCGATGGCCCTTTTCGCCCTTCAACAGGTCAAGATCCGGAATCCAAGTCCTCTGTGTCATATCCAACGTGGCGAAGTTGCCCACAACCCTAAAGCCTCTTGGACGGCCGCACCACGCCTGCAGCACCCTCTCGTTCATGAAGTACTCCGATATGAAGTTCGATGGGTCCATGTTGATGGTCCCGCATGCGGCGGGGACATGAGAGCATGGCTTGTGAAGGAACTTTAGCTTGTTGCATGTGTAGCTAGGTTCATTCACACGATCTCCAAGGCACACCCCGTGGGTAACTGTAACACCCTGGTTTTCTGAGCCTTTTTGAAAATTTTCAAAGTAAAAAAGAACCATTTTGTTTTGATGAGAATTCAAAGCTTAACTTGAAATTTCCAGAATTTGGGTGTTTAAAATGACTAAACCGAACTTTAACTAACCCTAAAGTTTGGTTCTTTTGGTGTTACTTGAGCTCTCTGGAGCTATCCCTTCCTTTCTCTGTTAGTTCTGCCCTCCTCTTCGCTCAGCCCTTCCTTTCCAAACCTCCCCCTTGCTCGGCCCTCTCCTTGAGTCTAGGTCTCTTTGTGTCTAAACCTCCTCTTTGCTGGTTTGAATCAATTTATGGTTCAGACCTCCCCTGTGGTTCGGACCTCCCCTCACATCTTTTGTTTGGATTCCTTTAGTCCAGACCACATCTTGGTTGGCTTGAATCTCTTTGGCCTAGACCTCCTTAGGTCTAGACCTCCTCTCTGGTTCCTCCTTGGTTTAGACCTCCTCAGGTCTAGATCTCCCCTTTAGTCTAGCTCTCCTTTCGGTTTAAGACCTCCCTAGCGTTTGGACCTCCCCTGGTCCAGACCTCCCTTTTCGGTGCTTCTCTGGCTTAGACCTCCCCAGGCCTAAGCCTCCCCTCATATTCATTTGGGCTCCTTCTGTGTTCTTTGGAACCCTTCGGTGTTCACTTGGACTCCCTTTTCACCTTGATCTTTGTAACCTTCTCTTTGAAAATTCCTTCTCGTGCCAACCCAGTATTACCGCTCCCAATTTGCGGTATTACCGTATCTCGGGATCTCTCACAACCCGTGATTGGACCTCCCTGTGTCCTTCAGGACCTCCCCGTGTCCTCTAGGACCTCCTCCTTATTTATTTGGACCTCCCTCGTGTCCGTTCGAGCCTTCCACTTGATCCAAACATCTATCGCTTGTGTACCATTCGATTTGTGTTGGACGATTTGATCTTGGTGAGACGTTCGGATGATCCGAACCTCCTACTCCTTCAGAACCGTCCGATCCATATTGGACGGTCCCGATCTGTTGGAGTGTTCGCTCGGTCCGAACGGCCCAATTGCCTTGACCCGTCCGATTGAAATCTAGCGGTCTTGCTTCACCGCGCCCTATCTCACGGTCGCGCAAGACCTCTCCTCGCGCAAGACCTCCCCTTGTTAGATCTGACCGTTAGGACCTCCCTTTTGGAGATCTTAACCGTCGAGACCTCCCTTGTTAGATCGTAGTTAGGACCTCCCTTTGGAGATCTTAGCAGTCGAGACCTTCCTTGTTAGATCGACCGTTAGGACCTCCCTTTGGAGATCTTAACCGTCCTGAAATAGTTATGCATTTTACAAGTTCATTACCTTTTTGAGTTTGCAAATAAGTCCTCTCGGGATTTTCTAAAAACCAAAAAGGCGGGGAGGATATGAGCCGTTGATGCTGCATCCAACGGTCCAAGACCTCTCGGTGACAATGCGCCGCGCGCGGAGATCGAGAGCGTGGGCGTGGATCTGGATCAATGGCTCACGACTGCGGCATCGCCTGCGCTTCAGCGCTGTGAGTCCGAATAACATGGGCGTTGATCTTGGATCAACGGTCCATGTCCTCCGGCTGCAGCAGCGTTTGGATCTCGCGAAGCGGGGGGAGAGGTCGTGGCCGTTGATCGCGAGATGGGCGGCTTGCAATCAGCGCGCATAAGCGCTGCAGCATGTAGGCAATCGAGCCCAGATCTAAACATGGGCGGCTCTAAGGAGGTCGCTACAGTTGTCGGTTTTGTCCGACAACGACAACGACGACAAGATCTCGCCATCGCCGGCGTTCTATGGCACGGCGGCACAATTGGAGTGCGGTATGGGTGCGCAATAACGGTCTTGCCTGCTGGTACCACCCACACCCGTGAGGTGGACGAAACAGCCGTGGCCGGAGAGAGCGTAGCGATAGCACATGGCGGATCTGAAAATGGAAATAGAGCTCCGCAACATCGCCTACAAGCGGGTGCCCAGCATCTAAGGGACTACCAAGAGGTTACCTGGAGGTCCTGGAGGTGCCGGGGAGGTCGGAGGAGAGGAGGACCGGCGATGGTGAAGAAGGGTGCTCCACGGCCGAAAAGGGAAGTCCTCCAATCAGGCCGCCTCTGCAAATGTCCCAACCAAAATAGGTTAGGGGTTTTGACCATAGAAGGGAGGTGCTCAAATTGAAGTAAAGAATGGAGAGGAAGGCCACGGGGACCCTGTGCCACCGAGGAGCTCCAAGCTCGACAATGGCGGTTGGGGGGAGGTCTGTGGAGAAGGAGCTCAACCAAGCACAGTGAGGCAAGGCAAAGCTCAATGGCGTGTAAAGGAAGCCAAGGGGGAAACCAAGGGGAGGTCTTAAAGCTCGGGGGGGCAGAGGTCATGAGCTAGGGTTAAGCTCATGGTGAGCTTAGCCCATGGCTCGATCCATGGCTTGGGCGGGGCGTGGAGGTGGCAGGGGTAGAGTGCAGCGGACCTTGGAGCAGCAGCTTGACCGCATTTAATGCTTGCAGGCCCGAGCCATTGGCGGCGTGTGAGACCTACACACCTTTGCCATGGTGCTCGCCTTGCTTGTTGAGAAGGAGAAGAACGAGAGCTCACCCCACGTTGGATGAGAAAATTTGGAGGTCTGACCCTTAGATCTGAAGCAGTAAGATTTAAATGGAAAGGGAGGAGGTCACAGCCATAGGATTTGGATTGGGGAAGTCGTGACCCTTAGATCGACATTGCGCGGAGGCGCAAAGGAACGGGGAGATCATAGCCGTGGGATCTCCATCGCAGTTCTTGCGAAAAAGAGGTCGTCTTGTTGAAGGGATAGGAGGTCTGGCCGTTGGATTGCGATCAAGGGCGGCGGGACGATGGGAAGGACATAAGCGATCTTGCGACTTTGATAAGTGAGGGGGAGGTCATGGCCTTTAGATTTTCATCCAAGGGCACTCAGTGATGAGGGGAGGTCAGAACCGTTGGATCTACATCCAAGGGCCTTGTCGGAGGAGGGCGTCATGGCTATTGCACATTCTTGCGATGGGTGGTCGTGGCGGTTGGATCTTTATCCAGCGACAGCGAACCGAGTAGGAGGTTGTGGTACATTGGATTTGAATCAACGGCACACAACAATAGTAGGAGGTCGTGGCGGTTGCGCGGCGTGGAAAAAAATTGGTGAGGTTGTGGCGGTTGGATCTTTATCCAACGACAGCAGCAATGGTGGGAGGTAGTGGCCATTAGATTTGAATCTAACGGCGACTAAGCGAGTCTTGAGAGGTTTGGGCGATTGGGCACAACACGAAAAAGAGGAGGGAGGTCGGTAGCGAGATCTCCATCGGCGAGAGAGGATATGGGAGGTCGTGGGCGTTGGATCTTGATCCAAAGGACCGCGACCTCGCTGGAAGGAAGATGCAGTGCGCATGATGCAAAGGGAGGTCATGGCGTGGATTTTAATCGACGGCGCACAACACATCATGCGGAGAGGACTTGCAGCTTGATAGCGAGGGAGGTCGTGGCGGTTGGATCTTGATCCAGCGGCTCACGACCTCGCGAAGGATAGAGGCTGCTGGCGGGTTGCGGCGGAGTCGTGGTCTGTTGGATCTTGATCCAACGATTACGACCTCACGTGGGGAAAAGGAGGTGCAGTGAGTGAGGATGCGGTTGGGTTTGACTGCTTTGGAAGCGGCTCAAGCCCAAGGAATAGTGCCACCAATTGAGTTTGAATTTAAAAGCTGAGACTTTGCGGATTTAATTGAGATAGCAAATCAACTCCAAAATTTATGAAATTTTAACTGGAGCTTTCTGACTTTAGGATTAACCTTTCATAAAATTTCTAGAGGTTTTTGTGCACTGCATTTTCCTCAGGAAATTCATCAAGGCTGTTCTAGGGTTTGATTTACCTCCAAAAATTATCAAACAAGTTTTACAACTTATGATATTTTTTAGAGGGGTCACACATCATCCCTAGAACCAAGGGAAAACATTTCCAAAGGATTGGCACAAGATTTGTGACAAGTGGAATAAGGGTTGGACTTTTGTCAACAAGAGCTTTGTACTTTTGGATTCCACAACTCTTGGACAAGAATTATAGGTGAGTTCAAGAGTTTCAAGATGTGAGAAAAACTTTTAATTTCTACATATTTTCTTACATTTGAAACACACACCTGTTTATACATTTGGGATGTTACACGTCCAGACCTCCCCTTGTTAGATCTGACCGTTAGGACCTCCCCTTTGGAGATCTTAACCATCCAGACCCCCCCTTTGTTAGATCTGACCGTCAGGACCTCTCCTTGCTTTTGATCTTTGCTGCTAGGATCTCGTTTTGAGGATCTAACCGTTAGGACCTCCCTGTTGCTTTTGATCTTGACCTTCAGACCTCTTGTGAGCAGGTCTTTTGGACCTCCTGTCCATAGGACCTCCTCATTGTTGTGTCTTTGGACCTCCGGTCCTATGCTTGGACCTGTTCAGTGGGTGAGGACCTCCCTTGACCTCTGTGGGACCTCCTCTAGGTCTCCGCGGGACCTCCCCTTCGGGCTTTGACTGGTCCCATTTGACAGTCACACCCATTTTCTTTATCCTTTGACCATGTCCTTTGCACATGGGAGTCTCCCCATATTTAATGCCTGTTGTGTCGCATTAAATGCTATCACTTTTTGCAATACCGTGCTATCTTTTGTCATTTCCTTTACCAGCTCCCATCTTTTCCTCATCTACTCTTGACCACATGTACCATTGGACCTCTCTGCAGCTCTGGCCTTATAAGCTTAGGGCAGCCCTTTACCATTGCCTTTTTCCCGTTTTCCACTCTTTTGCTCACCTGACCAGTTCTCGGGACCTCCCTCCAACCGTTGAGCCTCCCTTGGCTAGCTCTTGGGACCTCCTTCCAAGCCTTCAGACCTCCTCCAATTAGCTCCGGACCTCCTCCTGACCTTCAAACCTCTCTGTTGGCTTAATTTTTATGCTTTTTTGGAGTTCTTTTTGGTTTGTGCTTGGCTTTGGTTTCATTTGCGCTGTTTTAACGTGTAGACCTCAACGATGGTGGTGAGCCCGAGCTCTGTGAGGGAGAAGACCTGTAAAGCTTTCAAGCAGGAGGCAAGTTACACTCTTGATCATATTGCACCCATTATTTCAACCTACTTATGTTCCATTTCAAATGCTTATGCATGCTTACTTTACTAAGTATTTCAATACCTGTTTCTAAGATTGTAGCTATGCCTAAATCCTTTGTATAGCCCTTTGTTGATCTCGGTGAACACCTTGTCACCTTAGGCAAAACCTGGTTTTATGCAATAGTGTAAACCATGGCATTTTGAAAAGGAATGCTTAGTTGAGCTTAGACCAAGAATTCTGTTTTGGGAAGATTTGGCCAAAAATCATTGTTTACTTAAATGTTTTGAACCATGGCATGGGTGTGTCATGGAAGTTTGAAAAGCAAAGAAATGAAAAATGGATTTGGACTTGGGCGAATCTGGTTGTTTGGTTGGTGCAAGTCTATGCATAGGGGGTCGTGTGATCCGATGCCCCAGGGTTGAGGTTGTCGCCCAAGTCAATTAAGGACCGGTCTTTGAGCCGCCTCTTGCTATGCCTATAATGGGCTATGCCTCACCATGCAACCATATGTCCTGTGTGGGCGAGACCTGGCCGAGTAATTTGCAAAGTTCTATCGTGGTTGATCCTTTGGTCATGTGGGTCCATCTCGGATGGTTGGTGCGTGTTATGACTTTGTTATTCCTTTGGCGTAGAGGGGCCCTACAAACTCTGCAGTTTCTATCCAAGAGGATCTGAAACCTTAATGAGGGTGGGCTGTGGTGGAACAATGCATTGTAAAGGCCTTGTTACGAACTCTAGACCGCTTACCTTCGGCAGTGAGTGGTGGCACCCCGGATGCCAAACCAACTAGAAAACTCGTGTCATGTGGTTAAAGTGCACAACCTCTGCAGAGTGTAAAACTATTAGAATAGCCGTGTCATGGTCATGGACATGCTAGTAATGCCACTCAAAGTTAGATCTCAGTTTTGGGTTCAAAATGATTTGTGAAATGGTTTTGGATTTCTATCCAAATTGGGAATGGGCGGGGAGCCTTGTGACAGGAGGGTATCCTTCACCACTTGTGATGAATGTTATCCAACTGAAAACTGAGATTTGCAAAATGAATTTTACTTAATGTAATTGCATTGAACTTAGTACTTGTATTTGAAATAAACTTGGCTTTACGCAAATCGACCATATTAAGCCCTCCTTTGAGATATCCATTTATGCATGTCATTACATTATCGGCGAGGTGTAACTTGCGAGCACGGTTGTTGTGCTCACTCTTGCTTGATAACTGTTTTGAACAGGGAAAGAAAACATTGAGGTGACCTTGCTGTGGACCTAGAGGTCCTGGAAGACTAGGATGCGCCCTCCAGCCGATTGCCTGTGGTGAATCGGGTGGCCTATTGTTTATCTTTCGTTGTGTTCTGGTTTGTTGGCTTGTATGCCTCCCCTTTTGTAAACAGCTCTGTTGATATTAATAAAGCTCTCGTTGAAGTGTATGTTACCACTGTTGTATGCTGTGAAGAGCTAGCTATTAATCCTTGGGACTAGCTCGGTTCACATAGAGGATCATGGGTGATCCCTGACCACCACGACCACCCTCGGGTCTGGTCGTGGGAGGTATTTGGAGAGATCCCAACCCTCCACGACCTCCCTCGGGACTGGTCGTGGGAGGACCTGGGACCTCCTCCGATCTCACGACCTCCTCAGAGGTGGTCTCTCGACCACCCTTGGGTCAGGTCGTGGCCGTTGGATCCTCCTGTGCCCCACGCTCCCTTTGGGACACCTTCGTGTCTGATCCCTAGACCTCCAGGCGGTCCTACCGGACCTCCTGGGAGGTCCTGGAGATCCCCTCGAGCAGTCCTACCGGACCTCTTGGGAGGTCCTGATGGACTTTCCGGGAGATCCTGAAGGACCACTCGGGTGACCCCGGGCGGGGTGTTACAAAGTGGTATCAGAGCTTCTCGACTGCAGGTCGTAACCTAGTAGAATGGTCGTTAGCAAAGATTTCAAAACTTATTTTACAACAAGAGAAATAACTTGTTCTTTCCTTATCTGGGTCATCTTTCTATTCTTATCCCCTTCTCTGTATCTCCCCTTACCCTAAATCCCTCTTATCTTTTTGCTTGCCTCAACGTTTTATAAAAGCTAAATGGATCCGCTTTCCTCTGGAAAAGTTCTATAGGGCTGAGCCCTTTGTGTTTTAAGAGCTAGAAGCCCTGAGAAGATGGTGCATTTGATGCAGCCCGCAGCACACCTGGCTCTTGGAAGCTGCCTTTGTGAGTTACCCAGTGCATTTGGGTGCCAAGTTAGGTAGCTTTGAAGGATTTTACTAAGACTGATTTTGTGAATCAAAGATCTGAAAGTGGATTTTGTGAAGTAAAGATTTTGAGGATTTCCGATGATTGATAGAAGTCGTGTGAATGCTGGAGTATGTTGGCAGATATGCTGTGATTATAAATGGATTAAAGAGAATCAGAATGGTGGACTGTGCAGATTGTGCTGATAGAAGTGATCTGGGAAGAAAGTTTTGATGGGTCATGAAGGAGATAGGAATTTGAAGTATTGAGTTGATTATTGAAATGAATGGAATACTCTAGGATCTGAAACAGATTATAACCTGATGAGAAGCCTTGAATCAAATATGTGGGTTATGTTGGATTTAGTTGTAAATGATTGAATAGAGAATCTAGATTTGAAAGGAATCTTGATTGGATTATAGAGCTAGATCTTAATCAGATCATGGAATTGCATGACTGTTGAATGTTGGAAGATATGTTTGAGGGATACCTTGCTGGTATTGGAATTAATCAAAGTATCTACCGAGTAGAGATGACGATAGAATGATTTGGTGGATCAAATTGAATTTGGGGTATCGAAGAAATCCTTTGGGAGAACTTGTGTTTTGAAAATTGATATAGTAATTCTGGAAATGATCGGGGAGATATTGGATAGAAAGAAATGTTGATTGTTTTGGGAATCCAATGGATCTGGGCAAAAAAATCATGCATAGTGATGAAAATTGGTGGATTACCTAAGCTTTTGCCCGAGAAGGAATTGTGTATTGTGTTGTCTTACTAATATTTTGGAAAGATTGATTGACTGGCTGAATCTCTCATTGCATGACTTTAAGATAAGTGAATTGATGGATTGCCAAGAAGTCTTTAGGAAGACTCTGTAATGAAGGATGGTGGATTGTGCCCTTTCTAGTTGATTGTGATCCTGATCCAATAATTAGGTTCTTTTAATTGGGTGATTCTAAGGTATGTAGATTGGTGGATCTCAACAATACTAAATTGTGGACCTTGCATAGATGGGAAGTGGATTCTTAGCTCCCAGCTAGCGTCCAACACTTGGTTGGAAACAAGTGGTTCCTGAAAAGAGCCGGTTAAAAGAAGAGAAACATCGTCGCCTCTGCTCTTCAAGGAAATCATGCAAGACCTTCCTGAAGACCTGGGATTGAAGCTCGTTTCATCAGCCCAACCCTATAGCTTCAGTTGTCCTGACCCCTTCTGTGTAGTGAGTCCCCTTGCCTGTCTAGTTTGCTGATCGTTAGAACGCCATAAGTTGTGGAGCTCTTTTGAGCAAGCTTTAGTTGGTTCTTTGTTGGGGTGTGGTTCTCCTCTATTCCCTCTTGGTCTTTTTGAACACCCACCTACCCTTGGACTCCTTTTTCCTAACCCTTTAGAGCACCTAGCAGATGGGGAAGTCTCGTCACTTTAAAGATGGAAGCCGCAATGCCCCTCAGAATGTCAATACTGAAGAGAACTAAGGTCTGACAGCAGATACACTCCGAAATTTGAATAAGTTCCTCATCACCCATACTTAGTTGATGCATCAGATAATGCAGCGAATAACTGGCAACGATATCTCCTCAGCTCTTGTCCCGGCAGCACTTGAAGAGCGGTCCTGCAAAAAGCTACCTAAGGACAAGCCACCAGGAGTTCCCCATATTGAGGAAGAGAGCCATTTTCTACCCGAAGGCCGCCATCCATGGAAGTTTGTACATTGCTACAGATGTGGTAATCAAGGACATTTTGCTTATGGATGCCCCAGAAAGGGAAGCCAGAGCAAGAAATTCTCTGTGCTAGCTGCAACCGCAGTGGACACTATTTCATCAGATGTTTCAGAAGAAAAGAAACCATGTATCAAGCCTGGTACTGTTGTGGCAAGGAAGGACACTTTGCCAAGCAATGCCCATTGCAAGCAAATTGGGCACCTCAAGCCACCTCAGTACTAGAAGACGAATCTGAAGAACCTGAGTCATCACACCAAAAGGAAATCAATTACTCCAGTTGTGAAGGCAAGGTTTGCTTGAAGGCATCTTTGACCCCTACAACTCAACATCAGTATGTGAGCAATCAAGCAGCCCCTATTCCCACCAAGAAAGGCAGGACCAGTCTCGAGATACTCCCTCTTCCAGCTCCCTGCCATCAGCAAGACACTGGTCACCAGAGGAGGATGGAAGATCAGATGCAAGACATTGTGAAGACCTCTAAGACTCGTGTGATTGTTGGACCATCTCTCCAGAACAAGGCACCAAAGGTCAGGGTGCAGAGCTCCCAATGTTGGGATAGATGGCATCAAGCCAATGGATGCCTAGAAAGGTGAGTAGCACTCACCCCAGATAGCATTCCAGAAGTTACTCTCATAGCAACGATAACGCTAGCAGTAGGAAGAAAGAACAATAAAAGGATTTTGTCACAAGTGCAAAAGTTCAGAAGCGTGGACTTGCCAATGCCCCAAGATGAGGCAGTAAAGCACCCAGCCAGCATCAGCACCTCCAAGTTACCTATTCAGGGCCAGCCCCGAAAGAAGTCCTCTCATGCAGCAGGTGTCACGTGCATCTACTGCAAGGAGTTAGGACATTATGCCAATAAATGTCCAAAGAAACATCAGGCAGTGAAGTTGGCCAGCAAGCAGTAGTTCCAGTCAAAAGCCCTTTGCTATCCACCTCTTCTTTCTAGCCTCTCCAAATCTTGGGGTCGAGATTCCGTTAAGGGGGGTAGGTTTGTAACACCCTGGTTTTCTGAGCCTTTTTGAAAATTTTCAAAGTAAAAAGAACCATTTTGTTTTGATGAGAATTCAAAGCTTAACTTGAGATTTCTAGAATTTGGGTGTTTAAAATGACTAAACCGAACTTCAACTAACCCTAAAGTTTGGTTCTTTTGGTGTTACTTGAGCTCTCTGGAGCTATCCCTTCCTTTCTCTGTTAGTTCTGCCCTCCTCTTCGCTCAGCCCTTCCTTTCCAGACCTCCCTCTTGCTCAGCCCTCTCCTTGAGTCTAGGTCTCTTTGTGTCTAAACCTCCTCTTTGCTGGTTTGAATCAATTTATGGTTTAGACCTCCCCTGTGGTTCGGACCTCCCCTCACATCTTTTGTTTGGATTCCTTTAGTCCAGACCACATCTTGGTTGGCTTGAATCTCTTTGGCCTAGACCTCCTTAGGTCTAGACCTCCTCTCTGGTTCCTCCTTGGTTTAGACCTCCTCAAGTCTAGATCCCCCCTTTAGTCCAGCTCTCCTTTCGGTTTAAGACCTCCCTAGCGTTTGGACCTCCCCTGGTCCAGACCTCCCTTTTCGGTGCTTCTCTGGCTTAGACCTCCCCAGGCCTAAGCCTTCCCTCATATTCATTTGGGCTCATTCTGTGTTCTTTGGAACCCTTCGATGTTCACTTGGACTCCCTTTTCACCTTGATCTTTGTAACCTTCTCTTTGAAAATTCCTTCTCTTGCCAACCCGGTATTACCGCTCCCAATTTGCGGTATTACCGTATCTCGAGATCTCTCACAACCCGTGATTGGACCTCCCCGTGTCCTTCAGGACCTCCCCATGTCCTCTAGGACACCCTCCTTGTTTATTTGGACATCCTTCGCGTCCGTTCGAGCCTTCCGCTTGATCCAGACCTCTATCGCTTGTGTACCGTTCGATTTGCGTTGGACGGTTTGATCTTGGTGAGACGTTTGGATGGTCCGAACGTCCCACTCCTTTAGAACCGTCTGATCCATATTGGACGGCCTCGATCTGTTGGAGCGTTCGCTCGGTCCGAACGGCCCAATTGCCTTGACCCGTCCGATTGAAATCTAGCGGTCACGTAGGACCTCCCCTCACGCAAGACCTCCCCTTGTTAGATCTGACCGTTAGGACCTCCCCTTTGGAGATCTTAACCGTCCAGACCTCCCCTTGTTAGATCTCATGCTCATTAGGACCTCCCTTTGGAGATCTTAACCGTCGGACCTCCTTGTTAGATCGACCATTAGGACCTCCCTTTGGAGATCTTAACGCTGTTCGGACCTTCCTTGTTAGATCGACCGTTAGGACCTCCTCTTTGGAGATCTTAACCTGTCCGGACCTCGCCTTGTTAGATCGTCGTTAGGACCTCCTAGAGATCTTAACCGTCTGGACCTCCTTGTTAGATCTAACCGTTAGGACCTCCCTTTGGAGATCTTAACCGTCGGACCTTCCTTGTTAGATCTAACAGTTAGGACCTCCCTTTGGAGATCTTAACCGTCCAGACCTCCCCTTGTTAGATCTGACTATGTGCGACTGACCCTTCTCCGTCTTGGCCTGCATGTACGATGTAATCTTCGAGCAATACGATGTATGTGGGTTGGCTGCATGAAGTGCCGAATTTGCATGCTTCTCCCTAAAATATCCGATTGTACCGTGCAGAACGTCTTCCACGATGGCGACGAGGGGCTGAGGACGGAGGCTCCTAAGAACCCATTTGTTCACCTCCGCAAGGTTGGTGGTCATTATGTTGTACCTTGCACCGTCCGTGTCGTGCAGCAAGGACCACTTCTCCAATGGCTCGGCCTCAATCAAATGGGAGAAGCACTTGATGTCCCTTGATGTCCTCCGCATCACACGGGGTGGGTCGAGCTCCCACACTGGTGTGAGGCGTTCGGGTTGCGTTGCCCCAGGAATGGGCGGACGCTTGTTCCTCTCGACAACGTGCTTCCTGGTGTGCTCCTCCAATATCTCCCACAACGTATCAAATTTACGCTGATGGTTCTACATAGCCAGCCTCTTGAACAACTTCATCAACGGTTACTGCAGGAACTGCTTGAAGAAGTTGGCCCCCAAATGGCGAATGCACCATCTGTTCCTCATGTCTGGCCAAGGGAACAGCTCCTCAGGGTCTTGATGAACATTTCTGATGGCCTTCATAATCCCGGGGTGGTGATCATAGATTATGCAGACATCAGGACGTGCCCTAACTACTCCTTCCTTCAGATGTCGAAGGAACCACAACCATTTGATGTAGTGGATTTTGAATCCGCATACAATGGAATCCTTGATCGTCCGGCTTTAGCAAAATTCTTGATAGCCACGCACAACGGTTATCAGAGTTTAAAAATGCTAGGACCAAAGGGAGTCATCATGATTTGAGGAGATCAGAAAATGGCTTACGCATGTGATCGAAAATCCTTAGAGCTGGTCGATGAACTTTCGACCAGAGAGGCTAATCCATCTACCGTGCAGGTCAAGCACTCAAGGTCAAAGGTGACACCAAAGCCTTCCGACCAGACAAAGAATGTACTACTCGACAGGGGCGCTTCTCCGGATAGAGCCAAGTTGCCACCTGGGTCAGGAAACACTAACTCGTCTACCCAAAAGATACTGGTGGGGACAAGACTCGACCCCAAATAGGAAGAGTCGCTCGTCTCCTTCCTCCGAGCAAATCAGGACGTATTCGCCTGGCAGGCGTCCGACATGCCCGGAGTCCCCCAGGAGGTGATCGAGCATAAGCTAGCTCTCCAGCCTGACAAGAAACCGATCAAGAAGAAGCTACGGTGTTTTGCACCTAATCGAAAGGAGGCAATCCAGTCAGAGATTGACAAACTCCTCAAGGCTGGATTTATTCGTGAAGTCGACCACCCTCAGTGACCCGCCAATCCTATAATGGTTAGAAAAAAATAACGGGAAATAACAAATGTGTATTGACTTTACAGATCTTAATAAAGCTTGTCTGAAGGATGATTTTCCCCTTCCACGAATTGACCAACTTGTAGACTCAACTTCCAGGTGTGAGTTATTAAGTTTTTTAGATGCGCATTCAGGGTACCGCCAGATTAATATGAGTAAAGAAGATGAAGAGAAAACTTCCTTCATCACCCCATACGGCACTTACTGCTACATCAAGATGACGTTTGGTCTCAAAAATGCTGGTGCGACTTTTCAAAGGTTGATGCAAAAAACTTTTAGTCCTCAGATAGGTCGAAATTTAGAAGCATATGTTGATGATCTGGTCGTAAAGAGCATCAACACTGGCGATCACATCCCCGACCTACAAGAGACTTTCAATAACTTGAGAAGGCATAACCTCAAGTTGAATCCAAAAAAGTGTGTGTTTGGAGTTTCCGCTGGAAAGATGCTCGGTTTCCTAGTTTCAGCTAGAGGTGTCGAAGCAAACCTAGTAAAACTATCGGCCATCGACCAGATGCGTCCTTCGACCACGAAGAAAGAAGTCCAGAAACTAACTGGCTGTATGGCGGTGTTAAGTCGTTTCATAGCACGATTAAGGGAAAAATGACTACCTTTCTTTAAGCTTCTCTAGAAACATGGAAGTTTCGAGTGGACTAAGGAGGCAAACAGTGCCTTTGAAAACCTTAAAAAGTACCTTACGAGTCCCCAGCTCTGAGTTTCTGCAATATCGGGAGAAACATTGCTAATTTACGTGGCTGCAATGCCACAGACAGTTAGCGGTGTACTGGTCGTAGAGCGTGACAACGTCCAACGACCAGTATATTACGTAAGCGAAGTCTTACATAGACCAAAGGAAAGATACACACAGGTACAAAAGTTGCTCTATGGTCTCCTTATGGCTTTAAATAAATTAAGGCATTACTTTCAGGCCCATAAAGTGGTCGTACCAACCGGATATCCCCTCGGTCAAGTCCTTAGAAATAGGGAATCATCAGGATGAATAGTAAAATGGGCAGTTGAGCTAGGGGCATTCGACCTCCATTTCATATCACGAATAGCAATAAAGTCTCAGGCAATAGTAGAATTCATTGCCAAATGGACAAACCCCAAACCCACCCAAGGGCCTGAGTACGAAAACCACGACGAGTGGATAATGTACTTTGACGGTTCCTTGATGCTTAAAGGCTTGGGGGCTGGAGTTGTCTTGATATCCCCTACTGGCGAACACATCAAGTACGCCATCCAGTTAAATTTTCCTGCTACAAACAATGTGGCAGGATATGAAGGTTCACTGGCAGGACTCCGAGCAGCTCGTTCGCTCGGGATTCGCAGATTACTAGTGAAAGGCAATTCTCAACTAATAGCGAATCAAGTAGGGAAAGAGTATCAATGCTCGAGTACCAAGATGTCATCTTATTTGGCGGAAGTACGGAAACTCGAAAAGCACTTCTTCAGTTTTCAGATCCAACATATTCCTAGAAAGAAAAACTTTCTGGCAGACCAGTTGGCACAGATGGCGTCCACAAGGTCAACCGTCCCGTCCGGAGTTTTTCTCGAGCAACTTGATTCACCCTCGGTGGTCGAGCTTTCTGAGAACATACATGCTTTCTTACAGGTCGTACAAACCGATCGTGAGAACATGGATGCTCCACAGGTCATTGACGGTTGGCGCTGTTACGATCAAGGTAGAAATTTGATGACATCAATCTACAATTATCTTCAGCATGACATAATTCTGGAAGATGATGTAGAGGCTGATCGTATAGCACAAAAAGCCAAATCATACACTCTGATCGAAAGTACGTTATATAAATGAGGATCTCACAGAGTGTTGATGAGATGCATATCTCAAGCGGATGACATTAAATTGCTAACCGACATTCATGAAGGAGTCTGTGGAGCACATCATTCCTACAGAACACTGGTCGGTAAAGCCTTTAGACAAGGATACTATTGGCCAATTGCCCTTCATGATGCAAAAGAGCTTGTGACAAAGTGCGTACAATGTCAGTTTCATTGCCGACAAGTACATCAGCCGGTACAAGCTTTGCAAATAATTCCTCTTTCTTGGCCTTTTGCAACCTGGGGACTGGACATTCTGGGACCTTTCCCAAGAGCACCCGGGGGCTTCGAATTCCTTTTCGTCATGATTGACACGTTTACAAAATGGGTCGAAGCTGAGCCTGTTGTTAAAACAACAACTGCGGCCGCTAAGTGGTTTCTCATAAAAAATGTGATCACACAATTTGGGGTACCCAGTCGTATAATCACAGACAATGGTGCCCAGTTCTCAAGCGGTCAATTCCAAGAATTCTGCGAAGAACTTGGCATTAAGGTACATTTTACATTGCTCATCCGTGAAACAGCGGAGGCGATTAAGCGAGCCAATGGTAGCGCCGAGTATTGACCAGTTAATCAAACGGTCAGGAGCTTGGGCTCAAGAACTCCCTTCTGTATTATGGGCCGTTCGAACCATGACCAGTCATGCGACCAGTGAAACACCTTTCTTTTTAGTTTATGGTGCCGAAGCCATGCTTTCTCCAAAACTAAAACTTGGCTCTGCTTGAACTAGTTATTTCAACAAAAATGATCAGAATGAACGGCGACTTGATGACATCAATTTCCTTGAAGAACAACGAAACCAAGCCTTGATACGATCAGCGGTCTACCAACAAGCCATGCGTAGGTACCATAGTCGTAAGGTGCAATCTCGCAGCCTCGCTGTAGGTGATCTAGTTCTCAGAAAAATTCAGAACCAAGCAAATTGCAACAAACTTTCTCCTAAGTGGGAATGTCCTTACACTGTGGTCGAAGTCACCCGACCAGGTTATGTATGACTAGCCATGTCTGATGGGCAAGTTTTGTCTAATTCTTGGAACATTGATCAATTGCGTAAGTTCTTTGTTTAAATTATTTTGTACATTCTTTCAATTATTTTTATTTAAATAAAGATTAGTCATCCCTTTATTTATTTTGACGAGTGATATTGTTTATATATCTGTACCTATACTCTAGTCGTCTACCGTTGTTATTTACACTAGTCGGAGAAGACAATTTTCTCTCCGACATCCTTTACAAGGATCTCTGTTACTCTTTGGCAACGACTTCTAAGTCATCAGCTGTATGGGTCCTAGTCATGATCATTCCCTGAATGATTCTCACACGCGACCACTCACTTTTCTCAAAGAAATATACGAGTAATCAGAGCATAATACAAATAACTTTATGTAGTGACTCATATGCTCAAGATTGTGAAGGCTATATTTCATCATTTCAAGATTCTGTTCTACTCTCGTTTGGCTACTGGTCGGGACACGAAAAGCCTCCTAGTCGAAGTCTCTCCTTTTTCGCATGTGGTCCTACCCACTGGAAGGAGCTTCCTAGCGACGGTTCTTTTCTTACGTCCTCGCTGCCAATCGGACTTGAGCTGAAACACGTTCATGAAGTGTATTTCATGCCTTGATTCTTAGCGCCTTCTTAGGCGGTTTTAGATACTATATATAAATAAGATTACTTGTCATCCATTGCATGCATTTTGCATAATTTCTTTTTTTTCATCAAAGCAAGTCTTTTTCTTCCTACCATATACTATGTTGTTTGGTTTTCTGATTATTACAAAACAGATCTATAACTAGTCGAAATTATACGCCGGTTCTGACCAAATTGATTACCTAGTATTGCTACGATCGGTTTTATAATATAATCGGTATATGTCTTCAAAATAATGGTTGAGACTTTAAATTTGTCTTTCTTGGCTTACTGCTTACATAGTAAAGTTATCCTACTACAAATCAGTCGGGGGCTAGAGAATGTATGAGTACTTCAAAAGTCAAAAGGATAAACAAAAGACTTGTTGATGGCCAAACGGTAAGTTTTATATATTTCATAATTCTTATATTACAATGTCCTACTCCTAGATATCTCTAGACTAGTTGCTGCTTGACGGAGATCTGACCTCCATTTCCTCTGCAACCTTGTCTCTGAGAGGCTTTACTTCCTCGAGCCCGGTCGCCTCATCAGGCAGGCAGTTGAAATCTTCTTCAACAGCTTGGAGATTGGTAGAGGGGTTGGAAGCCTTTAGTTTTACCAAAGCAAAACTAACTCCGCTGGCCACAACTTCTTTTATTGTCCGGGCATAGTTTTCTCTAGTAGTTTTGAGTAGGCCATTGAGATCTTCTAGAAGTTGGCCTAAATAGTTTATTTTCTCTGTTGGATCTCTTAAGGTAGGCAGACTCGATCCTGATCCCATATCAAACATCATTTTGTTAAGTGCATGGACTTTCTCGTCAAGGTTTTGCACAAGAGCTATCCCCTTGTCTTGTTCAAATTCTAGAGCCTTCTTTGTTCTATTTAGTGCTTGAGTTTGCTCTACACGAGTAAAACAAATAGTGAATAAGTATGATTAGAAGAGATGATATGCTGGTCAAGTTTACGACCTATTACCTTCAATCTTCTTTTCAAGAGTCTCAACGACTCCCTTGTACCTGGTCACCACGTCTGCGATCCATCGGTCCTTAGCTTGGCATTCTTCCTCAAACATGGTTATTCTGGCTTTATCAGCCATGACCTCTTCTTTTATTTTCTCCAAATCTATCAAATATGATAAGGGAGAATAATTAAACAAAAGAACAAAGTATTGAAGAAGAAAGTTCTTACTTTCCAATTCAGAGTGTTTTTGCTCCAGGAGCTTTATTCGCTGGGTCAGTCCTCCGACCACAGCAAAATTCTCGACCATGTGCTACGCAAATAGCATTCTTCATTAAGTTTCTTATAAAAGTTTTAGTGGAGAAACTATGGAATTGGTCGTGGATACGTGCCTGAATTGCCACGTCATTATAATCAGCAAAAATTGTATCGGGACCTATCTTGGCTTGATGGTCCGATATTTTTCCCCAAACCTCGTCAAGCTCCTTATCCTCAATAAATCGGGGGCAAAAAGGGAACTTATTAGCTCGAGAGGGATTATCAACAGGAGTTAGAACCTGTTGAGGGTCTTCAGGGGCATCTACCTCCGTAGATGGAGTTAGAATCACCACTGGATCCTGAACGATCGCTGGCACAGACACCTACTCGAGGGCTTCTTCGACCACTATTTCTTTAGGAGTTTTTTCCTGAGAAGTGCTTTGGACGGGAACTTCCTCGGGTGTCTGCTTCTCAGCAACGTTTTGGTCAGAAATGACCGGAACACCAGAAGATCTATACATAAAGAAGAAAGGAAGATCAAAACTTCAAATTGTCAAAGACTTTTAAAAGTATGTACTCATATGACTATTTTGTTTATACATACCTAGTCGATTTTTTAGTTTTGACCTTAAAACGCGGTGGAATAAATTCCGTACCACTGGCCTTCTTTTTCTTCTCAACCAATTTCACTGGTTCTGAGCCGACAGGGTTGGTTAAACCCCTCACATCCTCCAACATAAGGTCGGAAGCGATATTCTCGACCAACTGGTCGAGGATAGCGTCCCTGACCATCGGGTCGGAGGGTGTGGTTTCGTCAACCTCTAGATTAGTTGTTTCAGTAACAACTGTTAGGTCGTGAATGACCACTCTGGGGTCTACGACTTCCACAGCCTTGATCTACGGACCCTCCATTTCTCCCACCTAAGTCAAAAAACAAGTTTGGTCAGGTGATGAAATTGTCTATCTAAATATATATATATATATATATATATATATATTCTTCCACTGCCTTTGGGCAGGAATCGGTCGAAACCACGATAGTATTACGATCCTCATCGGATTGTATGATTTTCAGTCCGATTGCCTACAAAATTGAGAGCAAGATCAATAAACCGATCGGAGGCGCTAGTCTCTCTTTAGCAGAGACCATCGCTAAGATGTCAGGAAATGCAGCCTTCTCACCAGGCTCCCCAGCGCAGATCATTTTGATATGCTCTCTGATTTCCTCAGGAGAAAGGGCTTCAAGAAAAGAGATTTTAAGGTTTTATGATAATCTATTTATAAATTATACTGGTCGGAGCTTCTTCAAAGACTTACCATCTTGTGAGTCCGTGATTGCTTCATCACGACTAGTGAACCAGAGTAGGGATTGTGTTCGGAGTTTTAGAGGACTGATTCGGCGTTTGGTGAAATCTCTCACCACATGCCAGGAAGTCAAGCCCTTGATCCATAGATTTCGAATGGCATCCACACACCTTCCGACCCTCCCTGTCTTCTCCACTGTTCCGCTCCATTTAGGATTCTCGTTTGCCCTAACTCTAGCGAAGTAGAGGCCATCGTCACTCGTAACCGTCATGTAAAACCAGTTCTTTTTCCATAATGACCATGAGGACTTCGAGTACATTTGGATGTACTCATCGGCCTTCCTGTCGTGAAGGCGTAGCGTTCATTCTCCAGGAGCCGCCGTGGATCTTCTTGACATCGCCATCCGATAGAAATACCTGAAGAGCTTCAAGTTTGGTCGCACTCCCAGGTACGCCTCACACAGATAGGTGAATATGCTAATGTTGGCGATGGAGTTCGGAGCCAAATTCACCCACTCCACCCCGTAGTACTCCAGCACGCGAGGGAGGAATTTGTGCACCGGCACCCTGAGCCCACACTCAATGCAGGCGAGGAAAATTGGGATTTCCCCATCTTCACGGCTTGGATAGTGCTCTCCGGCTGCTGACCTCCATTTGATCAAATTCTTGTCTGGGAGCATTTCGATTTTCTCTAGCGCCTCAAGATTCTTCTCACTCAGATTCGAGGGCACCCACTTTGTGATTTGATCCGACATGATGAAAACTCTCAAAGGGATGAATAAGTGGTCGGAGGGTGTTTTGGGCGGAAAAGAAAGCAGAGGTCGGAAAGGTTTCTTGACAAAGAACTGAAGAGGATTGAAGTAAGATCTGGAAGCGTAAAATCTCTAAAGCCCAACAATGGGGATTTTATAGTATCTGATCTTTAAACTAAATCGGGAGTTGCTTAAAGTCCAACAGACAAAACCTTTTTATCCAATGGACAGAAAAACTCTTTGGTTCCCAAGGCAAGTTCTCAGCTTTAAAGTGAATACAGATCACTTCGTATGTCATGGCATTAAATGAGGGTCTGCCCGATACGACTTCGTCGGAATAAAGTGTTCACACGACCTATTCATTTAAAGTTCAGGGGCTAGCTGACGATGATTAAAACCTCTATGTAATACTTTAATACATAATAAAAGACCATATGTCTTCATGGTTGTAACCCCTAAGGCTAACGACCTCACTGGTCGTGAGGATTCCAGTGGTTACATAATAGGTACCCTGGTCGAACAAGGTCCTGTGCCTAGTCTCCGACCAGGTAGCTGCTCGAAAAAGCTATGAACTGGTATTTGGATCTAATTCTGGATATATTCTTTACCATGTGATGAATGGAACACGTACTGCATATTCCATACCACGCGACGTTATATAATCCTAAGACACTAATAACAACCATCATGCGGTTGAGTGTCTCACAGTCACTTAACCGCAGAGCAATTGATACTTTATCAACTGTTGTCTCGCTCCGACCAGTCGCAACGCTTCGCAAAGGACGTCTTCTCCAAGAGTAACTACCACCCCTTCAGAAACTATATAAGGATGGAGCGAGGACAAAGATGAGAAGAGATCGAATCGTCCTGCATCAGATTAGAGCAACGCAATCAGCCTTAGACTCATGTTTTAAGTCTGATTGATTAGCATAGCAAGGATTATACTCAGTGTAATTAGGATTAGTCCCCAACCGGGTCGTAGACACCCCCTGTAAACATCCAGTTCATATTTATAAAAAGCAACCTCATTCTATCCTAGGAGATCTGTGTCATTTTCCTCTATATTTTCGTAAGATCGGCGACTCGATCGTCGACACTTCTCTCCTTATCAACAAGCTTTGTTCTTCTTTCTCTCTTACCTCCCGAGCTTCCTTCTTCTTTCTCTCTTACCTCCTGAGCTCCTCTTCTTCTCTCCCTCTCTCGAGCTCCTCTACTTCTCCCCCCGTCATTCTCTCTTCTCCTCTCTTTCTCCCCCTCTTCACTTTCCCTCTCCTTTTCTCCTCTCCCGAGCTCCTCTCGTTCTCTCCCGAGAGAAATGGTGAAAGAGACCATGAGTGTGCCTTTCTATATAACCGTCTAGTCGCTCAACCGTTGGACGATTTAGCAGCAAGTAGTGGTCCAACGGCTGAGCGACACACCGACTATACTTCCTGTAAGTCGCCCATCGGTTGAGCAACAAGTGAAGTAGTTGCTCAACCATTGGGCGACTGATCCAAGTCGCTCAACCACCGGGCGACTTCTCCATGTGTCGCTCGACCATTGGGTGACTTGAATCAGTAGCCCAATGGTTGACCGACTAGATCTAAGTCGCCCAACGGTGGACCGACATATGATTATTTCTGTAAAAAAGATATATTACTGTATTTGGAATAAAATAATGATTATTTTAAAAAAATAATCCTCTCTCCCTGTCTGTGAGATCATGCAATGCATCGATGTTAGTTTCATCTCTTGCACCTGTCATTTAAAGGCAGAACAGCCGGTTGCTACACAGAATCACGATGCCATAAGAGCATGCATGTAGTGTTGGACAAATGGGCTGGGCCTACCGGGCTCGCCCGAGGCACGAAACTATAGGCCTAGCCCAAGCACGGCACGGCCCACACTGTTCATGGGCCGTGTCGGCCTGGCACAAGAGCCCAGGCCATGCCTGGGCCGCCACTTTGGCACGGTGGGCTGGCCCGGCAAGGCACGAACTGCGTCGGGCCGTGCCAGGCACGGCACGATCCTAGGTAGGCACATCACGGCCCGAGCGGCTCGAAGAGCCAATGCCAGCGGTACTACATGCCTGCGCTGGCACGGAGAAAGAAGGGCGGGGGTAGCGCGGGAGCTGGGACCGGAAGGGACCCTCGAGGTCCGAGAGGAGGAGAGGAAGAACGGTCGGCGGCATAGGAGGAGGCCGGAGCGGAGAGAGAAGAGAGGGGTTGGGAAGGTGAGGAGGCAGCTCGGCGGCTGGTGCTGGTGGTGCGGCGCTGCGGATGAGACGAGGAGGCGACTCAGCGTCAGCGTTATGGACGAGGAGGCGAGGAGGTGGTGCGGACGAGGATCGAGGAGGTAGCTCGGCGTCGGGCCATCGGCGTTGCGTTGTTGCAGACGAGGAGGACGCGAGGAGAGGTGGCTCGGCAGTGCAGTCCATGTGGAGGAGGAGGCGGTACGGGGCTGCATGTGGTGCGGCGAGGAGGCGGCGGGGCGGCAAGGATGCGGCAATGCGTCGTGCGGCACTGCCGTGGCACATGCGCGGGCGAGGCAGGGGGAGAAGAAGGGATGGGGCGAGCAGGTCAGGTAGGGGTGGTGCAGTTGGGCCGTGGCATGCTTGTGGGTCGTGCCTGGCATGGAACGGTCCGAACAAATCCGGCCGTTGGGGATTTTAGCCTTTTTTTTAACCATTTTTGACCGTTAGGGTCATAAAAAATAGCAAAAAAAATTCAAAAAATCCCAAAATGTTTCCTATAAATAGCCTCCATACCCCCTCATTCAGCACCCCTTCATTATCCATTCTTTCTTTGAAATTGTGTTGTGCAAATTCAAATCCGTGTTGAGCTAATTTGGCAAAATTCAAACAATTTGTGCCAAAATTTGGAAAATTCAATTTTCAACCGCAAGTTTGCAAAAGAGGTACAATATTATTTTATAATACTTTTATTGTTAGTTCTTGTTATGCTAAGATGAAAGTAGTAATAGTGTTAGTTTCGAGTTTACAGTTTTCATTATGGACAGTCCTTACGACAGCTTTGCTCTTGGTGATACGGACTTTCACCGGAGGAAATTGCGTCCATGGAGGTGGCTACGGCTGCCTCAAACCAACCGGAGATTTCACCAGAAGAGCAAGGCGGAGTTCCGTCATCAGGCTTCACAGCATCATCAGGCTCCACGGCAACTGGAGCAAAGAGGTCAAGATCGTCTACATCGGGAGTGTGGGAGAATTTTGATAGGACAACCAAGCAAGACAGCGGGAAATGAGGTACCATATTCTGTTTATAAAATTTGTCGCCATGAATTATCTGCAAAGTCTACAGGTGGAACGAGGCACTTTCTTAGACATGCTACAAGATGTCGAGCCAAGCAAGGATTGGTGATGAGGCAGACGCAGCTGCAATAGAATCCCGATGGTACGGTATGTAGCTATGACTACGATCCTCTGGTAGCCTGCCAATCTCTCTGTCGTTTAATTGCTTCTGAGGATTTACCGTTAGGTTTTAGCGAGTCTGCTTCTTTCCAAAATTACATTAGGATTGTGCATAATCCTAGATTTTCTTCCGTTTCTAGACAGACAACAACTAGGGATCTAGTAAAATACTATAATGAATGTCGTAATAAAATGAAGGAACTATTTAGTACGTGCATATTTTCGGTGGCCCTGACCTCAGACATATCGAGTGGTTGGGCTAGGGAGGATTGCCTTAGTGTAGTTGCGCATTATGTTAATGATGACTAGGTAATGGAGAAAATGATTATAGCTTTGAAATTAATTGATGTAGTACACACAGGTGAGAATATTGCGAACTGTATTATCAAAGTCATGGAAGACTTTGGTCTTACAGACATAATATTCACAATTACTTTAGACAACGCCACTTCAAACTCTAGGGCCATGGACATTCTTACTCTAGTGTTGAGTACATATGTCGAATCCTTCTTGCTACATCAACGCTGCGCTTGTCATATTATCAACTTTATAGTCAAATGTGGTTTGAAGGGGTTGAGTCCGTATATTAAAGATTTTCGCGATGCGATTTCTTTCTTGAATAATTATAACGTAAGAATAACATAATATAAGAACTTCTGCAGGGCGATAGGTGTACATCCAAAATAGTCCAGTTTGGACATGGAGGTAAGGTGGAACTCTACTTACCTCTGCTTAAGAATCTTTTAACATACAAGAGCAATTTTTCTGTTTTTATTCAAACACACTATCATAGCACTGACAGTAGTATACTATTAACTGAGAAACATTGGTTCGTTGTTGAGAAGATACTGTCATTTTTAGAAATTTTTATGTGGCAACTGTTGCTTTGTCCGCAATCTACTATCCAACATCTCCTATCATTGTGCATACTATTTTACGGATCGCTACTCAATTGAAAATGTATGAAAATGACTTAGTTTTACGCGATGCTATTGTTTCCATGAAATCTATATGCATTTGCATTTCTTTTATATCCTAGGGCTAAAATTGATGCATTTTGTAGGGCTAAAATTGATGCATTTTGTACTGTACTTGATCTTCTTAGTGATGCTACGGGGCTAGACTATACTGACTATTTTGCAGAAGTTCGTTCTCAGTTATACGAGGTTTACCAAAGGTATTCCAGGTAGTCCGCTCGCAACGACCTCCAGTAGCTCCCACCTCGAGTTGAAAGACAAATATGTGGGGCACGATCTTCGGTGCCTCTTCCTCTAGGTCCAGATCCAGGTCTTCTTCTTCTTCTACACCATCGCCTGCTCAGCCAAGACCCACAAGGAGCAGGGAACTATCCACCTATCTGGACTGCGATACGGTGGATTTCAACTCAGAAGGCTTCAACATCTTGCAATGGTGGCAAGCTCATAAGTTAACATATCCCGTGCTATCCATACTTGCACGTGATGTGTTAACTATTCTTGTCTCTACGGTTTCCTCCGAGTCGGAAGAATATTGGAGGAGAGAAGAACAAGTCTCATAAGTGAGATGGGGAGATCCTTCTAACTGTGAAGGACTGGGAACAAGCTGATTCACGAACACAACACTTTGTGAAAAATCCAGAGTTGTCAGAGGTGTTCAAAAATCTGTACTTAGACAATGACAGTAACACTCGACATATAGAACAATGATGTATTTATGTATGTAGATCTATAGGTTTTACTCTTTTTCCTTTGCCCAGGTTTTCTCATTTTGAGTTTTTACTTGGCGAAGGTTTTAACGAGGCAGCCAGTTGGACATTAATAAAGTTCTTTATTACATTTGCAATATGATTGTCTCATTTTTTTTTTCAATTTCATGTCTACTTCTGAATTCTACATATTTTTCTAATTTTTCTGGATTTTTTTGGATTTTTTTTATTTTATCGGGCTATATAGGCCACACTTGGCCCGATGGGCTAAACGGGCTCGTACAGGCTCGGCACGGCACGACACGAATGGCCGACGGGCCGTAGCTGGACCGCCACCCCAGCCCGTGGGCTGACCCGGCACGAATAGTTCGCAAGCCTAAACGGGCCGTACTGGGCAGGGCCGCCCATTTGGCCGGCTCTACATGCATGTTCCTTAGCATCTAAAGTAGGTGTTAAGGTGAATACACCACCTCTCTCTTGACAAGACCATTATTAGCTACTTTTACTTTAATCACTAGCATCACCTATAGGTGCTAAAAATATTTAGCTACCAAACGTTCAACTATTTTTTTAATCTTATCATCAGCTTCTAAGGTTTGTTTTTGTGCCATACAATCTATGCTTAGCACCTACTCTTTCGTCTGTTGGCATCGGTGCTAAAAAATTTCTCTCACATTGAGCATTATCTTATCGCCTAGAGATGCACATGCTCTAACCAGCAAGAACACGAGACAACATGTTACTTTGTCATTCTTCCGTTTCAGTAACACGTGCAATGAGCGCATGGTCAAACGAACACTACGTAATAGTCGTTGATTAATCATGTATCTTTCTCGAGCCAATAAACTATACCTCTTCTGAAAGTAAACAATCGCAGGATGGTACATGTGGGGACCCCCGGTTAGTTCCATAAGACCAAGGCATTCCCGGCCTTATGGAGCTAACTCTAGGTCTCCCGTGTGAATGGATTCCAACTTAACTCCACCTAAACGAGAGGCTTGACCGAACTAGAGCCCCAACGATCCTACGTGCTGCACCTTCGCGAGCGCTACATTATGATCAGTTCTCCAACAGTCCAAGTCACTACACTTAGCGAGTTAAATGGGAATCCATGGACAGCGGGCATGAGATCATGTTGGCTCCCAAGATCAGCGACCAACATGCCCCAAACTCACATATAGCATTGATCACATCCATACAACATTCATAGTTCAAAAGACATACAACATAATAGTTCAAGTCTACAACTATTACAAATGGCACGGTCAGCCAAAATCAAAGAGATCATAAAGTAGCAATGGAAGTAAAGTAATTAAACCAAAAGGGCTAGCATGGTATGCCCAATACCCATCGGCAACCGACTGGGAGTTAAATAATAGCACTACTCGTTAGCGTCACCTAAATCGGCGCTAAGGAGCTCATCGGGCTCACGGTCTTCCTCACCTGAAATTGCAGCAACCGGATTGAGTACAAAGTTGTACTCGCAAGTCTTACACAAATAAAAATTAGTTATGCATAGAAGTTGTTCCAAAGGATGGCTCATATTGGCTTAGTTTTGCGAAAGACACAACAATTTTAACAACCTACGCATACTAGTTTTTCAATTGCCATTTTGTAAACAGATTTGAAGTAGAAGTAAAGCACGTGAATAAGTAATAAATTGAATAACAAATGAAACAAACAAATAGCAAAGTGGTTGCCCACTTTGGTACAACAAATTGCATGAACAACCCATTCATGCCGAACCAAAAGTACCCACAATTTGAATACAAAGTCTAACGATAGTAACTCCCGAACTCAAGTGGTTGTCCATAACCGTGGACACGGCTATTCGACTAGTTTTATCTCTGCAGAGGTGTACTACTTTACCCACACGACTCGATTAGCCCGTAAGCCACTGGATTGAACACACTTCCTTTGGTGTGTCAGCCGGGCAGAATCGAGATACGGTCATTTTTAGCAAGAAGACTCTATTGAGCTAAGTCCCCCATGTGAGATGGTTCCTTTCCTAGTACAAGCATCTAATAGCAATTGCTAGGGGGCTCACAAGTTGTATTGGAAATACCGATACAATGTACATAAAGAAAAATGGTGCGTCTCTTGCACACTACAGAAAAATTACATCGACTCCTAAGGAATATAGGATTTCACGGTCTCTATGTCCTTACACCACCATGAGACTTAACACAATAAAACCTTCCCCCTACTTAATCGTACAGTACCCATACCCCGTG
This sequence comes from Phyllostachys edulis, assembly GCA_036346405.1. Taxonomy (NCBI): domain Eukaryota; kingdom Viridiplantae; phylum Streptophyta; class Magnoliopsida; order Poales; family Poaceae; genus Phyllostachys; species Phyllostachys edulis. The sequence goes on from CM070553.1 coordinate 39,082,758, forward strand.
TGTGGTAGCACGAGTGTACTTGAATCAACGACGTTACCAAAGTTCGGTCCTTAATGGTCCGGACAAGACATCCACATACCCAAATCTCATGCACGAAGGCACCATCACTAGCCAACACTTGTCCAGACCCCAAAACTCATTTAAAATGATAAACTTTAATTTAGAAAACAGATGCGAAGATCTGGATCAAAAAGAGTATAAGAAGGTGTATGTTTCCCAAAATTGTCGGTTAATCCCGACAATCAAACTTCCGTTCTAGACTTGCATGGCTAAGCAAACTCGAACAATATATTTCACACATCCTAACTTAAGCATGTGGTACTGGAATAATTCAAGGACAACCTCATGAATAGGATATAACTATTCTACACATCACAAAAATAGCGACATAGTAAAAATAAGCATGCAAGCAATTATCATTGCACGAACTTAACCAAAACTGGGATCAAACATGATGCAAAAAAAGTTCAAATGATGCTTACCTTACTGGTAGCTTAGCTTCTCACTCTCAATAGCGTAGGGGTCAATATCGATTTCTCCAGAATCTAGAGAAATAACGATATCGATAAACACCGAGAATACCTCAAAAATCAAAATGCTCAAAAATGCATGATTTTTCTACAGGAACTAGTGCATGATTTTAGATGAAAACAGGTGAAACATTTATTCCAATTGGAGTTAGTGTGTGAGAGTTATGTCTTTTTGAAAACCAGAATTCAATAGGTTCAAGTTCAAGTAATTTAATTATTTGGCCAAAATTTGCAGAACAGTAGGAGATACAAGGATTATATAGAGAAATAGGGAATATTTTTATAAGTCCAAAACATTTAGGTTTAACCTATCTGGAGTTTTCAAGGATTAGTTATGCATTTTTCAAGTTAACAGCCTTTTCCTATTGTAAAAATAATAGGTTTATGAATCATTCTCCAAAGTAATAATTTTTGCTATAGAGAAAAGTTTGAAACCAGTTTTATAATAAAGTTTATCAAAAATGAAAATTATCAGACTTGTTTCATCCATTTTGGAGTTGAGGAGAATTAGTTATGTATTTTTAAAGTTATTCACATTTTCAGTGTGTAGATTAATACATTTTGGATTTTCTAAAGTATTTACTCCTTTTCTTATCGAGGGCTGAGCTAGCTGTAGTCACTGACCGTAGGGGGCCAACACAGAACCGCTCCCAAACTATTTACTGAGTCAAAAGTACGCTGACAAGTGGGCCCATCTCGTTAGTGACTCAATGCGGTGCGTGCATGCTTGAAACATTCAGACCATGCTCATGAGTGGTCCGATTACGACCCAACGGTCCAGAATCGTTGCGCGTTCAAACGGTCCGAACGGCCCAATTGATCTGGTCCATTGATTTTGCATCGGGCGATCCATATTCGTGGTGCGTTCGGACGGTCCGAATGGCCCACTGAATCTGGATCGTTGATTACGCATCCAAAGGTCCAAAATGGTCCTAGCGTTGCCTTAGGCTGATCAAGAGAAAAAGGGGCGCGGGGCCTAAGTGGCTTGGGCCCACAAGTCAGCCACTCACGGCGATAACTAAACGCGTGGATTTCTGTGGAAGGGGGCCCGCATGTAAGTGACTAACTAGTGAGGTTAAGACAGTTATTAAATGCTAATCATCACGCTACAGTGCTTGTTGAGCAACGGCGTGCAACACGGCAAACAAGCAAAACGTGATAAAGCTCTGTAGTGGTTCAGATAAGCGGGTGCCCAAGATTCTAAGGACTATTAGTGAGCTACCAGAGCAAAGAGGAAGCTTGGGAAAGCTTGGAGTGAGTTGAAGCAGCGACGGCGTCGGAGAAGACAATGGCGACGATGCGGCTCAAAGTGTAGAGAAGGTCCTGAGCAAAACCAAGACCAATGAATGCTTGGAGAAGTTTAAAGACCTTATGACCAAGCTATAGGAACAAATAATCGGACAATGGCTTACAGAAACAAGTGGGAGATGAAAAGTTGCTTATACGGCCAAAAATGGTTCAAGCTTTAATTCAGCTCAATCCTGTCGTGCATTACCCAAATTAACTTAGAGTTTTTCAATCTCATGCTAAAAGACATGAGATGACGCAAAAGACTTAGGATAATACCCACCGGAGATGAAGATGACACAATTGTGTCACTCGAGTGCGTGCTCTAGAGCTCCAGAGAGCACGATGATGGTCCAGATGCTACAAGCAACGAGAGAAGCTTGCATTAGCAAAAATGGACATGGGGTGGAACATAGAATCGAAAGGTAACATTCAATGCAAGCTTACCGAAGTAGAGAACAAAAACGAGCGCCCTTTTCCTCAGCAACCAAGAGGAAAAGTGAGTAAAAACTAGGGTTTGAGTGTTACTTATGCTCGTGAACATGACGGGGTGGATGCGGCGTCAAACAAAGGAGCTCTAGGATAGGTTTCCATGGGCGGTGCGGTTACGGTAGTGATGGAGCAACGCAGGACCTCGTGACTGCGTGGCATTTAAGTCCTGAGTGAGCTGACGGGAGGTTGAAGAAGGCACTGACAGCGTGGGCCCGCCGTGTCAGCAATTCAAAGCGGCGCGGTCTCGCACGTAACGCTTGAACCACTTTTCTCCACCGTTAGATTAAAATCCAACGAACCTAAATCATGGTGCGTTCGGATGGTCCGAACGGCCCAATTGATCTGGATCGTTCGTTTTGAATCGGACGGTTCATATTTGTGGAGCGTTCGGGTGGTTCGTTGATTCTGAATCGGACAGCCCAAAAGTGCTGGTGCGGTGAGGCGCATCTAGTTGACTCCGCCAGGTCAAGTGGCTCGGTCCGGTGTGAGCCCAAGAAACAGTGCTAGGCCGAGTTGAGGTTAGGTTTGACTGAGATTTGAAACTAGTTCCTCAACTTTGACCAGAGGTTTAAAAATAGGAACAAAATTCCTAAAAATATGAAATAAATCAGAGGTATTCCTGGGTGACCTAGTACCCAAATAAAATTTGAAACCCCTCTGTTCATTTCATATTTTGAGTAGTTTAAATCCATAATCGAAAATGGTTATTGGATTGAATTTGAATTTTCTAAGGTTAGAAACCTTTCCCAAAAATTTGGGAAAAAATATCTTAAATCAAGATAATTATTTTAGTATTTGAATAAATTCTTTCCAGAGGAACTTCAGTAGCATAAGTTTCAGTTCTCTTTTGAAGTTCACTTCTTTAAGTGTGGGTTCAAGACTTACACAAGACTTTCCAAGTGCAATATCTAAAGAAATGTTTGAAAACAATGATGCATGCTCATGAGATGCAAGGTAAACCTCTTTATTAACTTGAGGATGTGAAAGTACAGCAGTGTGTAACGTAACACCATGTGTAGCATACGCGTGCACAATCCATCGCTAACTTGCCATCTTCTTCCATCGTCTCGATCGCCTGCTTCCTTTCAATTCAAAACACGACTAAACCAGGAAACGCACGACAGAGACGTAGACATATATACTCTGTAACACCCTAAAAAGTCTAGGAATAAAAATACAAGATTTTTAAAACTTTTTATGTGTTATCTATGCTGTCTTATTTGCCTGCCTTTTTGAACAACAAAAACCCTAAAAACCAAAATTCTAAAAGCAAAAGTATCGGATGCAAGTTGAAATTAAAGCTTCCCAATTAAGAACGCACCCTAAAGAAATCAAGCCATGAAGTTTTTCTCCCTTTTTCCTGTATCCTTGTCTCTCATTTCTTCCTCTTTTCTTTTCTTGTATTTTTGTTCCTCTGGCCAAGCCAGCTTGGGCCACATCTGCTGCAGCCTAACCCTTTTCCTTCGGTCAACCCCGGTTCAGCGACGTCTCTCTCTCCCTCCTGACCGTGCATGCCATTTCTTTCTTTCTTCCTCCCTGGCGTTGCGCTCATTCTCTCTTTTTCTCTCCCTCCAGCGACACGCTCTGGCGCTGGCGCCACATCATGGCCATGCAAGCGCCACGTTGCTCGCCCATCGCTCAACCGCCGCTCAACCATTCCAGCATCGCGTCAAGGTTCACTGTGCTGCCCACTACTATCGCGTCCATCACTGAGCTCACACCGAGAGCGTCGCCAAGCCCACACCGAGGACATCGCCTCGCACGCCTCCCCTCCTCGGCCTATAAAAGGGTGCCTCGAGCCTGTAGCTTCCCCTATCACCCCTCTCTTTCACCAGAAACAACCGTCAGGAGTGAGTCCCCGTTTCTGCTACCACGCCGCCATCACCATTATCACTGCTCAGTGAAATTTCTTCCGTCGCCGTGTGCGTCAGCATGTGTTCCGGAGCTGAGGAATTCTTTCCCCTCCACTAATTCGGTGATTCATCCACAGGAACACCCTGAGCTCACTGTCTTCTTCATCTCCGGCCAAAAGCGCTAAATCCACCGCCGCAGTGCCTTCGCTGAGCCATCTCCCAATTCCTCCCCCAACCAACCACCTCCTCACCTCCCTAATGCCTTCCCAATGCCTCAAGGCTCCCCTCCTCTCTTAGGTTACCGCCGTCGCGTGGAGCTCATTGCACCGCCGCAAGTCATCGTCGCCAGCCAATCTCCGGCCTTCCTCGTCATCTTCTTCGGTGCCGATGTGTACTTAATACCCCATAGACACTCGTGCACGCAAGTTATTGTCAAGAGTGTCGCCGGGTTGCAAAGTGCATTGTAGCCCGAGTGCCGCCGTCACACTTTGCCATAGTGCCGCCGCTACGGGCCACCGTAGCCCTCGATGCCGGTACCCCTTGGACCGCCTGCCTCATGGGAACCCATTTTTGGCTTTACCCGGTGCCGCCGTGCCCCCTCTCGCCGGATGCAAGCATGGGTCGCAAGTGCCCTGGAACTCCTCTGTTATGTCTGAAGCAGACACATACTGTATAGGGGTCATTATGACCAAATCTCAGTCGATTAGGGCTTCGTTAGGACAAACGTGAATTAAAACTAAAGTAATGAAGCTCGGTTAGACTGTCGTGTGGACCCGAGATCAATTACTAAGGGGTAATTAAAACCTGGTTTTCGCTAAGAGTCAATGACAGCCAGGCCCCAGTGTGCTAAGTGCATAGTGTGCACCATCTCGTAGACCAGCATAGTGTGTATAATCCATGCACTGTTCATATGAGCCATTTCACTGACAGATGGGCCCTATGTGTTAGTAAATGGATTTCCTTTAGAAAAATAAAAGAAAAAAGAAAATAAAATACCAGGGCCCTACCTGTCATTCCCTAGTGATTTTTCCAAACCAAAATAAAACAAAAAAGTAAAGGAAATGCAGCGGGTCCCATCTGTCAGTGAGTGAAGTCTCTCTCTCTCTCTTCTTTTTTTTCTAGGATTTAAATTAGGGTTAGACTTCAAAGAGCCCGTTCTCACTCATTTCAACTCCGAATCAAACGATTTTTGTTTCTACATTTGTCTAAATTCAAACCCTACCCAACCAAATTGAAAACACCCATTTCGAAGTTCATTTGAATTTTCGAATGCAATTTGAATCTTTATGTGCTTATTCGAATTTTGGTTACTTTCACATATATAGGGGTCGAAGCTCCCGAAGAACCTCAAGTTTATCAAGATCAAGATCTGCAATACCTAGATCAAGGCAAGTCAACACTTTGATCATTTTGCTCCTAAGATTATGCAAATTATATTGATTCAATTACGAAGCTGCATTGCTATGTTTTATACTTGTATGTTACTTTAGCTGATAGTTAATACCCTGAATAATAATTGTGTATAAATTTCAATCCTTGAACTTGGACATTAACCCTTGTCACCCTAGAATTAATTGTTTACATACTAGTTAATAAGTCAGTATATAAGTGTCATGCTTAGCCTTGCTTAGATACATTGTCATGTGTGTAATGATTTGCCCCGACATCATTAAAACATTTGAAAATGAGATTGGACAGTCGAGGTTGGAGCCTGGTTGATATGTTGGACTAGAAAAGTATTTCTAAACAAAAGTGAAAGCCCAAAAATAGATTTCGACTGAGGTGACTCAAAAGAGTGGCTGGTGCTTAGGGGCATGATAGAGTGGGTATGTGGATATACCACCCGGGTCAATTAAGGACTCGGATCTTGTGATGATCTCCCATGTAAAAGCAGTGCAACCACAAGTCTATATTGGGTACGACCTAACTGGTTAATTTGTTCGCCTCAGTGTTGCTGTCATCATCCCGCTCATGTGGCATGTATTATAGTCTTAGTGGACAATCACTCTGGGGTGGCACGGCTATAATACATTAGGAAACCACTATGGTGCAAAAGGGGGCTATGGGGTGTGGCATGCACTACAGCCTTAGCTGACAACCACCCGGAGGATGGAGGTCCAAAGGGTGGTGTGTCTGTTTTGCATTAGGAAATCACCTCTGTAGCGAAACCTAGCGGATGGGGTTGCATTGGGTAGGGCATTGTAAAGGCTTTGTGATAATCAACTTAGTCGCACACCTCTGGAAGTGTGTTAGGGACATTAAAAGTTGATTGCCTCTTGTGGGTAAAGTGTGCGAACTCTGCAGAGTAAGAAAACTATATGGATAGCCGTGCTCACGGTCATAAGCGATGCCGATAACTTGCTTGAAGTAGCTTTCATTTTTATAAAATAATTTGTGGGTGGGATGAGAATATGGGTTGGAGCCCAGTGATTGGAAATATGGGGTTGGGCACAGAGAGTTCAAATGGCCTAGTTGGGAACCAGTGATAAGTACGGGATGTGACCCGAGAAAGAATATGGGATGGTATAGGAGGTTGGAGCCTCCACTAGTACTTTACAATAAAACTCAGTTTATGAAAAATTGTGTTAGTTAAAATGCTAAGTCTCAGGAATTGCTACTACATAATCTAATTCAAACTTAGCTTTGTGCAAATAAAAGAACCATGAACCTCCCTTGTTTAGCCATGCATATATAATAATTGCATTATGTGTTGGCTCGCAAGTACGGTTGTGTACTCAGGCTCGCTTAATATTATCTTTCAGAGCCGCTTGATCAAGATCCCTATGCTTATTATGTGGCATCGGGGCCGGATGGTAGAGAAGATGGAGAAGCTTAGGCCGGGACCCCTAGCCACTTGCCTGTGGGCAGAGTGAATGGATCCATGTCTTTTTCATTTGCTTCCGCTCTTATCCATTCTTTCTGTATTATAGAACTATGTGTATTGTGGTGGCCTGCTTGGCCCTTTTGTAAGACTATTGGCCGTACGGCCTATTTATGTAATAAAGTGTACAAATATTCAATGAATGCGATGTATGTGAACGAACCAACGATGTATCTGTGTGTGTAATAGCCCAATTCAATTTCTAGTTAAAAATAAAATTTAATTATTTTTATGGAATTTTCTGGAATTTTAAAAGCTTTTTCCTATTTATTTTAAAGACAAAATAAATTATGTGCAAAATTAAATACAAAACATAAGTTGAAAATATTTTATTTAAGTCCAAAATGACTTAGGGAATTTATGTGAATTTTCTCATAATTTTTGGACTATATTTGTTATTTTCTAAAGCCTAAATGAATTAACTAAATTATTTAAATCTCTAAATCATTTAAAATCGGAAAACTCCTTTTGGGCCAAAACTCCTCCGGCCCATTCTTCTTTTCCTACGCACATGGCCCGCTTGGCCCGCTTCACCCTCGCACGTCTCTTCTCTCTCTTTGACACGCAAGGCCCGTGTGTCAGCCACACCTCTCTCTCTCGCGCGTCTCTCTCTTTCACTGCCATGTGGGCCCACCATCCATGTCACCCCTTCATCCTCCTTCCTTTCTTCTCCACACGATCTCCGTTCAGCTCCGCCATTAACGCCTGCGTCGGAGCTTCCAAACTCGGCCAAATCAACTCGGATTCTCCGAGATTTTGATGGCAATTAAATCGCCAATCAGACTCACGTCCATTTCTACTTCTCCCCTTTCCTTTCTCACCTTCAATTCCCTAAATCTTGCCAGTGACCGCTTCGGCCTTCCTTGCGCTCTACACCGATTCTGCCTCGCCTTTGCCCTATTTAAGCGCGCCCTAGCTCCGCCTTTCTCCGCTCATCCCAGCGCCCCAACTCCCCCACGCTCCTCTCTATCTCTAGCACCCTAATTTTGAAGTTCCTCCTCGCCGTCGAAGCTTCTTCAATCGGCGATTCCACCGACGACGAGCACGCTCCGGCCACCCTATTTGCACCTTCGGTATCGCCTCGTCATTGCCTACCTCGTGCGCGCACCCTCTTCGCCAGAGGACCCCTGGAACACCCACGCCATCGTAGCCCTAATGTCGCCGCCGCCGCTCAAACCCTTGCCGCCGGCCAACTCTTCACGCTCTGCCGCTGTTTTAGTAAGCGCCAAGTGTCCGCGTACTCACGTGCACTACTACAAAAGGGCTATCTTCGATGCCTTATCACGAGCGGTTGTCCAAAATCGTCAGATATTACAATCACTGCACGGTTTTGGTTTTGCTATCAGATGTGTATATTCGGGTCGCGCTAAAAACCGTCTGTGAAGAGGTAATATCACAGACGGTTCATGTTGAAAATCGTCTATGAAGTATTACAGACGGTTCTGAACAAAAACTGTATGTGATATTACTAAGTATCATAGATAGTTTCAACAAACATCCGTCTGTGATGCTTCATAAACGGTTTTAATAATGAACCGTCTGTGATATGAGACCATATCCCGGACGGTTCCATTGTGGAACTGTCTGTGATAAGTATCACTGACGGTTCTATAATAGAACCGACTGTGATAAGTCTCTTTATTAGTAGGAGCCCACTAGGGTTTGCGCTCTAACTCGTCACTCCCCTCCCCACCCGAGTGACCCCGTCACCGACGTCGCCATGCATTCTTCCTGTCGCCGACGGTTGTGATACCACGGTTCACTGAACAAGACACTACGATAAGAGTGTCTTTTTCAGTGTTAGCATTGTGCCACAGCTACGGTGACGCTACGCGCCTTCCCCTCTTCCTCCTCCCCGGCTACCTCTCCATCGACGATGTCGAGGTAAGACAGATCTATCACCTATTGGTTTGTGCTGTTGGTATTCATGTGAACCGAGCTCCTCCTCCCTCTCGCCACCAGCTCCCACACCTCCGGATCAAGCTCCCTCCTCCCTACGCCGTCGGATCAAGCTCCCGTCCTCCTCATCAAGCTGCTGCCCCTGGCTCCTCCTCCTCTCGCTCGGCTCATTGCGCCACCTCAGACCTCCTCGCGCCTCCAACCTCTCGGCTCTAGCTCCTACTAACGCATAAGTCCCTTCTTGTCTTCTTGATGTTGTCTCGTCACGTTGATGCCGATGGTGATGGCAGAGAAGCTTCAGAATGTGTAATACATACATGTAGAGAGAAGTAGAGAAATCATGAATATAAATGAATGCAATGATCATGCAGATGCTTGTTGGCTAGCGGCACCTTGCTAGCTATTGAACTGCTCAATGATGTTAATAGTCTTATGCTGAAATCGAATTGATAATTAGTTCATATTAATAGTCTCTATGATGTAAACTGAGGGCTATTGGTGTATGTGCATTCTATGCATCTTGCTTAGTTCATACTGTGGGTTCAGATTGACAAAAATGAATGGGGATGGTGGGTTTGGTTAATGCTCTCTGATGGATACTGAGAGTTATTGATGCCAGTTCTAGCTTTGTGCTTGGTTGGCTTACATTAGATGTGGTTCGAATAGGGCTTGGCTGCAATTAACTTTTCAGATTTGTAAAGGTTAGGCTAATTTGTAAAGCTACAATTAACATACAAATTATTTATTAATTGGTGTGTATTGTATTCGAAAACAAGACCAAATGAGTCAAAAACTAGTACAACACCTCTTTACATGTCTCTCGCCATTCATTTCACCTTTATGCTGTAATTGTGTTCATGCTTGGTCAAGTTCTCCTACCTTGCGTCCTAGGTACGCCCTACCATTCCATTCATAATCTCTTCTCTATAAAGTCTCCAAGCGTTGGTTGCTTGCTTGAAACCGCATCATTATGTAATGTATATTATATCATATATATATATATATATATATATATATATATATATATATATATATATATATATATATATATATATATATATATATATATAGTCCCTCAACCACTTTCAGGGGGTCATCCACACAGCATGAGAAGGATGAGACAGTAGCCACGGGCAACTTCATCGAGCCCATACAAGTTTAAAAAGTATGGATGCAAGGAGATCGTCAGGACATCCAATTACCTGGATGTTGTCGATAGGTAATTGGACATCGCTATGTTCAGAAAGTGACGTGGACGCGCAAGTACTCCGACTGAGAAGTGGCATCATCTATCAGCAACCAACCATTCTTAAGCATATAATCGTCTTTAAACCCAACAAGAACACCAAGCAATGCTCTTCCTCCCTGCTCCTCGTCCTTTTGCTCTTAGGGTTTCGTCGACCCTTGTTTCACAGATCTGGTGCCCTTAGGTCGTTTTGAGGAAGAAGAGGAGGGTTGGTTGCTGTTCATGAGGAACGTCAAGTGCACCAAGACCAGCTAGATCCACACGGGGACACTGAGGGCACTAGCTTGAAAAGGTTTGCAAATTTCGCCAGTAGATCCCATCGTTTTCTTCCTTCTTAGCCTTTCCTGTTCTCTTTCTGAAAATTTAGATGAAAATAAGAACTAGGATGCTTAAATGCATTCAAATGTTTGTCCTATATGTAATCGATCTATCTACATTGCATATATTTTCACACCTCAAACAATTAATTTCACTAGTTTCACATTCAAAAGTACGTACATGCTGAAGGTTACAGACAGTAGGAGTATGGAGTATACTTGTCTGTTCCTGTGCAATCAGCTTATACAAAGGCAAAACAAACACTTGTAGCTCATTTCAATCTAACATTGCTCAAATACTAACCAAAATCGTATAATTCAAGGAAGCATTCTGTTAAAAATGAGTGAAGGACGAGGATATCTGTATTAGCACAACTACATTGAACTTGCCATCTATGCGGATAGTATAGTCCACATGTAGGCAAAATTCAGTTATCTCTTTCACGCGGTCTGCAATTCGATGGATGTAGTGGTTGCACATGTTTTGAGATCGATGCTTAAGTGCTTCATTTCCCAATGATCATCCATGCATTCGTTTTTGTTGGTGTAGAAGTTTCGATGGATCAATGTATTGGCGTGAGGGTGCTTTCAGGAACATGTTGTACTGGTGAAGCTGCAAGTAGCCAGTAACTGACAAAATGAGTGGTACAATGCTTATTAGTACATCTAGAGTTGTAGGAGTACATGTAGAGTTGTAGGTATAATCATTATCGTATTCATGTGCTTACTTGTAGTACCTCCAATTTTTGTGTATATGTGCATCAACTCAGCTCAACTAATTTTTGTGCATATCGGCCTCCAATGATCTGATCTGAGTCTGAACAACCCTCAATATGTTTGTTAGTTGTGCTTTTGTTTTCAATTTCCTTAGCATGTTACTCTTGCCAAAAGATGAATTTGTGTAAATTTCCTTGAGATTAATGGTGTTTGTGTCAAATATACCTCATAACATTCCATATTATTTATAATTTCCTTTCATAGTTTTATTACTCAGTTTCACTTTTCAGTATGTTTCATCTAGGCAGAAGGAGCATAAGAGAGAAGGAAGTGGTGGTGTATGCTTGATTCATCAGATTGTTCGACTTGCAACAGGTGGGCATGGCTGACCTAATGCTTGAATCATACCAGGCAATCTTTGAATTGAAATCCTTCCCAGACATCCATCTCTTTCAGAAAGTTCTAAAGGCCAACTACTATAGGGTGCGTGCGTTGGGACTGATCGGGACGTCCTCGTCCAACAAATATGAGTATACTAGATCAGGTTTTGTTTAATTTAGATTACCCTGTAATTTTGCCCTGCCCCTCATGTTTCTTGTAGTTTTGTAATAAGTATATATCAATCAATTAAATCGAGGAGGCTTGAATTGTTCATTTTTTAGGAACTGCTACTGCATGTAGCATCTCGAGCATGCATGTGCCCAAAGTTTCTGTTTTTTCTTGAATATTTTTTATTTCCCCCGATTTATTCTGGTTTTTTTTAATTCTTTTATTGTAGGAATTTTTTTATCCATGTGGCTTCCAAAGGGTGGCAAGGAATATTTCCCTTGGTGGGAAGTTGTCCTAGGGGTTTGAGGGGGATTTCATCTGCCTTCAAAATCCCCTTAGGCCTTGTTTGGCTCACCGGATCGAGCGGATCGGGGATCATCCACCGGGAACATCCCAGTGGGGTTTTTTCGGCCGTCTCATTGCGCCCGCTATGCTTGCTCCGGGATCGAAATCCCTCCCGTTCCAACCCAATCCACGGGAATCTCGCCTCGCCTCGGTCACGTGTTTCTGTGTCGCAGCGGTCACGTGTTTCTTCGTCGCTGCGCTCGTGACTCCACCGATCGTCTACTCCTCCGAACGGCGTCGCCTCCCCCTTTCTCCCCCTTGCCTCCGGTGACGAGGATCCCGCCGCCCTGGGAGGAACATCTGGTTAGTCTCCTCCTCCTCCTACGATTTCTAGGGTTTGTAGCCTCAATTTTTTTTCAAATTTTCTTTACCAGATCCGTGGCGTCGGGGTGTTAGAGAGGGGGAGGAGAACTCGTCGAGGAGCTTCTGACCCACACCGCCATCCATGGCGGTGTTGCTCGAGGAGACTCTTCCAAAGTGGGGAATCGGGAAGCCGCGGTGGGAGGCGGCGACGCAGGGTGTGCTGGAGATTCATCCTCCGCTCCATCTCCTTCCGGTTCTTGGTTTGTGTTACTAGAATTTCTGCTTCTTCTTGTGTATGGATTGCATTGCATTGCTTCTGCTTCCAGCTTTCTCTTTTTGTGTTAAGTGGCGGATCTCTTTTCTATCCCCTTTGCTTCCTCCTCCCGGATCGTTGCGTTGGTGCTGAGTGATCTGGACTCCCAAGAAAAAGTTGACCGGCCTAAAGACGAGAAAAAAAGTAGAGAGAGGCATATAGCTAGATCTCATGCATCCTATCCTACTGCTTACATGCATCCATGATTCCATTCCATGATACTAGGAGGATGTGTGGGGTGTGGTAAATTTCTTTCTTATAGTTGCTTGTCCAAGATTTGTTTTAGTCGGGTTGGGTTGTCTAAGATTTGTGCATAATTGAGCGAATCGTCACCCCGATTAGCAAGTAAAGGTATTGGTGTGAGGGTGAGGTGCTCGATGCTTCAAAGACATCTTAGGTCTGTTATGTCCATACATTAGCATTATATGCATCTATTTTCATCTATCAAATCTTTGTTATGTCCAATAAATATGCTTCAAAGCATATGCTTCATTAAATATAGTTGTTTTGCACTATCCGAGATCATAATCATTTGATCTGCATTTACGTAACTCTAGTCCATCATTACTTGCTTATTCTTCGTTTTACTTCAATGCTTTGCATTGATCGTGCCATTTGAAGTTCAAGTATTTTACATGATTACATCCAAATTGATGTTCCCATCATTTGCTAGATTCTCAACCTCACATATTGTCTCTTAGTAACTTGCCCATTCTAAGGAAATTTAGAAAAGGATTTGCAAAGAAGATAAGTAATCTTGATATTGTTTTTCTGAGTGATACATGATTTTTTAACTCTAATCGACAAATAAATAATTGAATTTCATATACCAGGTTTTGCTATACATGCATTGACAACTGGGCTGCCATCACAAAGCGCTACCCCCTCTGCAAAAGTGAATTTCATATGTAGCCCATACATGGCCTTTGAGGCATGACACAATGAGTGTAACAGGAGATGATATCATGGAGATGAGTTGTACAACCTTTTGACATGTCCGTTGAAATATTGGAATGCATCTTAATATGTCTGACTGTTATGAACTTTGTGGTATCATGTTTTTGAGATTGACATGTTGAGATTAACTGTGGATTTTTTTACGTCTTTCTCATGTTGTTAAGGTTGTCACGCAATGTTGATTATCTATTTTTGTGGATTTTTGTACATCCTTTCAATTAACTTTCAAATTTTCTAAACTGCTTATAGATTTTTCTATGTTTACGTAGGAGTATGTACTCCCAGGAGTACCATACCATTTTCCTATATAGGACGCACGTTTCGTACTCATGGGAGTATGTACTCCCACTTCCAATATACCACTTAAACGAATATATTATACTTCTTTATCACTTTCAGTATACTTAAATATCAATTATAAGATACTCCAATGTGACTTGGTTGAAAAATTTCCATTGGAGCCCTTTATTTTTGTTATATACCCTTTTTCATATATAAAAGAAGTATATACACAAATTTTGCTATAAAAAGTGGACTTTCATGAAATTTTTCATAGAACTCACTTTGGAGTATCTTATAATCATTATTGAAGTATGCTCAAATAGATAAAGAGGTATCATCATACGATTTAAGTGGTATATGAGAGGTGGGAGTATGTACTCCCAGGAGTACCATACCATTTTCCTATATATATATATATATGTATATATATATATATATATATATATATATATATATATATATATATATATATATATATATATATATATATATATATATATATATATATATATATATATATATATATATATGTATATATATATATATATGTATGTATGTATGTATGTATGTATGTATGTATGTATGTATGGATTTTTCTGAATTATTTTCGAATTCTAACTTATAAGGTTTTAAACTCTCCCAAGCAATCCCTATCCTAAGTCATTCCCTGCCCCCAGCTTGGATCTTCCAAAGAGCAAAGTCAGTAAACTCCCCCACGGAGGGGATTGGGTGGGTGGGAGGGGATCAACCCAATCCATGCAGGGGTTGATTTCCACAGGGATACAATCCCTTCCGTACTAAACAAGGCCTTAGGGAAAATATTCCCCAGTTTTCTTCCCCTAGGGTCCAAACAAGTCCTTAGTGTAGAACTGTGAACTTAGCTATCACACTGTCAGATCCTGCGAGCGTCCAAGAGAGCAAGAGATGACACGAAGCACGTCGTCGCTGTCGTGAGATCGATGGAAGCGCTGCGGCGATCGATCTGCTTACCTCTAACCTCGGTACGCGACGCGGCTAATTAACTCTCAGTTCGATATAGATGCATGGCTATTTAGACATGCATGTACATGGCTAGGGCTAGAGCCCTTTCTTGGATGGCAATGTCCAACTCCAATTAAGTTGAGAGATCCTAGTGCAATGCTGGCCACTGGATCAGCCCTTCGAACCAGGGTGCATTTATGTATCTTAAATTACATTGATCGTAGTTAAGCATGTTCGTCGCCATGAAGGGGAGGGAACAGACGTTAGCATCGGAAGTTTTTGGTCGGTGAAGGCCTATATGGCTCGATTCTGGCCTCGTTTTCCACTGATTCATGCATGTACCAGAGTGATCCGGTCCCAAAAGGTAGTGCAATTTCCTTCCAAGTGGAGTGTAGAAGTAGTCATCAATTAGTATTGCTTGTCTTGATTTCGAAATAAAGAAAGTGTACTTCTCTGGCGAACCATCTAAAATCGACATTGAACATTGGCTCCACCAATCACATTTTAATGTGTTTTGTCTGTGATTGATGCAAAATTGAGTTGGTATGAAGCATCTTTTAATAATCACTCTTGTGGGGTTTCAATTCCTTTAATTTCCCATTGTATGATTTTTTTAAGGAACAAGTAGTGTCATGCTGAAGATATAAAGTATATATAGTCTCATGCCAGGATTCATGCGGTAATCTTATAGTGAAGGGGAAAAAAGAGAGAAAAATTCATGTAGCTATCGTTAATTTGACTTTAGACATTTTGTTGTAAATGAGAAAAGGGCAAGAGAAACATTAACATAAGCTTTAACCTAATTCAGCAAACTTTTTTTTAAAAAAAAGAGGTCTCCCCTGTTTCTATTAGAAGAAACCAAATTACGGAGGTTCACAAAGTATTCCAAAAGGAAACGAAAGACAAAAAAAAGAGATTACAAACAAGGTTTCAAGGAACAATTCAACCACAATGGTAGAGAGCAGCTAGCCAAAACTAAAGACAGTCTAGAAAGTGGCGCACAGATTAGTCACCACCAGAACCCGGTTCACCCTTTAGCTTCTTGATCTATGGCGTCCATTTTTTTCTCGCCCCAAAAACCTCCATCACCATTTGACTCAGCACCTTAGCGCCCTTGATGAGCAGATCCTGATCGTCCTCCTTCTGCAATTTGGCCCAGAGCTCAATATAGCGTCAAATATTGAAAATCACCGACACTGGTTCCTAAAGCAAGCTGCATTGCACACCTTCCAAATGCTCCAAATAACAGTCGCTAAGCCAACTAAAACCAATTTCTTTGTCTTCATAGCAAAACATCCCATCCAATTGGTCATCAATTGGTGAATATTTGCAGGTGTGCAAGGCAAAGCCAAAAGCACAAACCACAACATTCCAAATGAACCTCAACAAAGGACAAGCCAAGAAAAGATGATTAATACTCTCATTTATTCCACAAAAGACACAATTCCTATTCCCTAACCATCCTCTATGGATAAGGTTATCCTTAGTAAGAATCTCCTGCTTAAGAACTAACCACATGAAAATCTTAATCCCGCAGTTTCCCCCTCCAAATGAAATGATATGGAAAGACAAAATGTTGATTTCTTAAAGCAAGATAAAAGGATTTCACAGAGAATACTCCAGATTTCGACAACATCCATACCAATTTGTCACTGTCATTACTTAAATTTACATTACCACATTCTTTTAGCAACTGTTGCCATAAGACTAAGTTTTCTCCTAGCACGATTCTTCTAAACTTAATACAACTCACTCCTTTATTAAAAAAAAAAAAGCTACCACTGTAACTTGTTTATGATACACCAGGTTGAATAACCTAGCATATTTCACAACAAAAGGAGCACTTCTTGTCCATAAGTCTTCCCAGAATCTTGTTCTATTGCCATCTCCCAACTTCCTTTCACAACAAAAGAGAAAAACATCTTTAACCTCCATTAAACATTTCCAAAAGTAAGAATCCCCAACCTTGGCTTTCACTTGTGTTAGAGTGTTTTTACTTAAGTACTTGTTTCTTATAATATCTTGCCAAAGACCCTCTCCATTTTCCAACCTCCACAACCACTTACCTAAAAGTGCTAAGTTCATAGCTTTCAAATCCAGAACACCTAAATCCCCTTGTGATTTGGGCAAACATACCACTGGCCAACTAACCAGATGATATTTTTTTATTGCTACTAGTAGAATTCCAAAGGAATCTAGATCTAAAAGAGTCCAATTTTTTTCTAACACCCACAAGAATTTTATAAAAAGACAACATATATAAAGGTAAATTGTTTAAGGAGTTCATAAGCACCAACCTTCCCCCAAAGTTAACAGCTTTCCTTGCCAACCACTCAACTTATGTTCAAATTTATCCTCAACAAATTTCTAATCCACATTCTTCACCTTCTTTCTATCCACAGGGATCCCCAAATATTTGAAGGAAGTTACCTCCTTTGTATGTGAAGATTTCCTCATAAGCATCCTGTTTACATCTTGTCAACCAAAACACACTACTACAAAAATGCTAATACTGGACGCCCGATCACAAACGGTTCATCGAAACCGTCTGTGTTAAAAACAATCTCAGACGATTTTTGTTTACCGACCGTCTGTGTTATCTTCCGCGCTAAAAAATGTCTGTGAAGAGGTCATATCACAGACGGTTCATGTTTAAAACCGTCTGTGAAGTATCACAGATATGCTAACCAAAACCGCTGCGGATATTACTACATATCACGCATTTGTTTTATCAACTGCGTCTGTGATATTACTACATATCACGATGGTTTTTGTCATAACCGCTCGTGATACTTCACGCACGGTTTTAAACATGAACCATTTGTGATATTACTACATATCACGACGGTTTTGTTGAAAACCGCCCATGATAATTAACTCATCATGACGGTACATAGCTCCCCAACAGAGTCTTCTTGATCTCCATCTCTGGCGCTACGGTAATCATGGCGAGATCTCAAGCCCGGTGAGTCCATCGCCACTCGCGTCTTGGTTTGAGTATCGCCACCTCACTAAGCCCGCCGTGTGTGGTCCATTTCAGCTATTGTCACCGAGGAGCTTGTCGCCGCTGCCTCGTTTCACCGATCGATGACCGGTACCGCTTTGACCTTCCCGACTTCATTGACACCCTTTTATTTATTTCGGGGTTTTCAATATGAACCGTGTGATGGACCAAGGCCGATGTACGCGAGAACCGTGTGAGTGAAGAGTACATTAATGGCGGTCTCGCTTACAAGAGCCGCCGAGGAGGATATGTTCAATAAGGGGCGGAATATATGTATCGCCCATGCATTGATTAAGTAAAATCAAGATGTTTAACAACCGAGCGCAGATCGGCACACTTAATTCAAGGGGTTTCAAAAGGGTTACACATGTTGGACCACCACGGTGAAGAGCATATTACACAGAAGTCAACGATATGCATATTATACAGAAGTCAACGATATGTCACGGATGATGTCGATTGTGGTTCCGATTCGGATAGGTCAGACGATGACAATCTAGATCGATATGCTTCGCAATGCGTAAGGGAACCGTGATGAGAGGGAGTATGTTCAATTCCATGGCTTGATGGAGGACTCGAGAAACCTTTGTTCCCGCCGCAAGTCGGAATACACAAGGTTGTCATCCGTGCTTAAACTACTGAAATTGAAGGCAAGCAACGGTTGGTCCAACAAGAGTTTCACGAGGCTGTTAGGTCTCTTAGCGGACATGCTTCCAGAGGGAAACGAGTTGCCCAAAACCACTTACAAAGCCAAGAAGGTTCTTTGTCCATTGGGAATGAAAGTAGAAAGAATACATGCATGTCCGAACAACTGTATCCTCTACCGTAACGAGTATACAAACATGCATGTATGTCCGGTGTGCAATGCATCCCAATACAAGCGTAAGAATCAATCAGATGACGACGAGGAATCGAGGTGAAGAAAGGACCTCCCGCTAAGCGGCATGGTATCTTCCTGTAATTCCCCGCTTGAAGCGGTTTTTGCTAATCCAAAGAATGCAAAAGCTAGCCAGATTGGCACTCGATGAGCGTAAGAATGACGAAAAGCTAAGACACCTCGCTGATTCCGCCCAAAGGAGAAACATTGATAGGAGGTTTGCGGACTTGATGCGAACCGAGGAATATAAGGTTTGGATTGAGTATGATGGAATGAATCATTTCGTAACATGAGCAAATGATATAGCACTTGGCTCGTGACGCTCAGATTCTATAACCTTCCTCCTTGGTTGTGTATGAAGCGGAAGTATATTTTGTTGTCGATACTTATCCAAGGGTCAAGCAACCGGGAATGATATTGATGTGTACCTAGCACCATTGATGGAAGATCTAAAAATACTGTGGATCGAAGGGTACAGTATGGGATGCGTACAAACGAGAGAACTTCACTTTACATTCCTTGTTGTTCGCACTATAAATGATTATCTGTGGCTTGCTAACTGGCTTCAGCCGTAGTACAAAAGGGCCAAAGCCTATACTCACCGCTTAGATGATACCAAGAGTGTGTGGTCAATCACTCAAGAAAACCGTGTACATGCGTCATCGAGGTTCCTTCGAGGGCTCACCCATACCGCAAGATGAAGAAACAATTTGATGAGAGAAGGAGGACAGTTCAGCTCCAAGGCATTTAAGCGAAAAGAGGTCTATGATATGGTTAAGGATTTAGATGTTGTGCTCAGAAGGGATGTAAATCGAGGACCCGTAAGAAGAACATGTAGAAGAAGAGATCAATATTTTGGGATTTACCTTATTGGGAGCACCTAGAAATTTGCCACCGTGATCGATGTCATGCACGAGAGAAGAATGTATGTGACAACTTGATTGGTCTCTTATCAACATTCGTGACAAAACAAAGGATGCTTTCAACGCACGACTTGACTTGGGGTTGATATGGACATCAGACCTGAGTTAGCACCAACAAAGACCGATAAAGACGAACGAACCTTCCCCTCCTTGTTACACTCTGTCCAAGGCCGAGAAAACCGAATGTCGGCCGTGCTTCAATGGTGTGAAACTTCCGTCCTAAGCATTCGCCAACATGAAGAAACTTGTTTCGATGGAAGATTTGAAGTTAATTGGCATGAAGTCTCATGATTGTCATGTGCTGATGACACAAATGCTCCATGTTGCAATTAGAAGTATTTTACCGATCAAGGTCCGAGAGACAATCATGAGGTTGTGTTATTTATTTAACACAATTGCTCAAAAGGTCATCGATCCCGAAGGACTAGATGCTCGCAGGACGAGGTGGTGATGACTCTATGTGATCTT
Organism: Phyllostachys edulis; assembly: GCA_036346405.1. NCBI lineage: Eukaryota > Viridiplantae > Streptophyta > Magnoliopsida > Poales > Poaceae > Phyllostachys > Phyllostachys edulis. The sequence goes on from CM070553.1 coordinate 39,102,982, forward strand.
GAGATGTATTTCCCTCCGCTGCTTTTCGATACCATGGTCCATCTCATTGTTCATATTGTGAGGGAGATAAAGATGTGCGGGCTCGTATTCCCACGAGCATGTATCCGCTCGAAGGTTTATGGGAATTCTCAAGTCCAATGTACGGAATCGATCTCGCCGAGGGCAAGATCGCCGAAGGTTATGCAACCGAAGAGGTCATTGAGTTCTCGCGTCGATTACATGGCTCAGTCGAACCGATAGGTGTGCCTCGATCTCGCCATGAGGGGAGGCTCGAGGGTATCGGACCATCGAAAGGAAAGCAATCACTCCGTGATATGGATGCGTATGCTCAAGCCCATTTCACGGTCTTGCAACACATGACCGAAGTGTCCTCAGATATCGACCAAAGACAAGGACGCGTTCGACAGCGTAATCAGAAGCGACCGGATGTTTGGATCACGAGACAACACAACAGACGGTTCAACCAATGGTTGAAGGAGCGACTCGCTAAGAGCTCGTCAAGTGATATGCTGACATGGTTGGCAAAAGGGCCAACATTTACAGCCAGACATGGCAAGGATACAACAAAAATGGGTACACATTCTATAATGCAGCTCGTGGATATAAAAAGCACTAACTGCATCAATGTGTCCGTGATAGATGCATTCAAGACTGATGGGCCGAGGAGATCCTACTATGGGCAAATAGAGAGATATGGGAGCTCGACTACGTGCTTTTCAAGATCCCTATTTCGGTGCCATTGGGTCCATCTCCCACAGTGAAGGTCGATAAGCACGGCGTCACTACCGTGGACCTTTAACGTGTCGGATACAAAGACGAACCATTCGTCTTGCATCAAGCAACTAAGTTGTTCAAATCTTCTATGTTACCGACGGCAAATAAGAAGCGCCACGTGGTTCTTCATAGAAAAAGAAGGATTATCGGAGTTGAGAATGTAGTGGACGAGGAAGAATACAATCAATTTGACGAGTTGCCTCCTTTCAGAAATGGCATAAGGTTCATCCGCTTATTGCGCGTAACACTTCTTCCACTTCCACACCCGCTGGCGGGGCAAGAGGCCATCATGTGCACGGGGGTCTTGCTGATTTTCAGCGAACCAACCTGCCCGTGTTTTCCAGCTCCCAAGACCCATTGGAAGCCGAAGATTGGCTTCGGAATATTGAGAAGAAGTTGCTGATCTCTCAATATTCCGAAAGGGAGAAAGTCCTATTTGCGAGCTACCAGTTGGATGGAGCAGCTAGCATTTGGTGGGACAACTTTCTTGCCATCCAACCTGCTGGACACGTCCCTACTTGGGATGAGTTCACGGAAGCTTTTCGTGAAGCTCACATTCCCGAAGGAGTGATGTTGATTAAGCAGCAGGAGTTTCTCGCTCTTAAGCAAGGGTGAAAGACGGTGACCAAGTATCTGCATGAATTCAACTTCCTTGCTTGGTATGCACCTGATGATGTTTCGACGGACCTTCGCATCGAAACCGCTTCATGAATGGATTATCTGAAGAGCTGCAGATGGCCCTGGCAGTGCAGGACTTCTGGAATTTTCAGCACCTTGTCAACAAAGCCATTATTGCTGAGAGCAAAAGCAAGGCTTTGGAGGAATCGTGGAAGCGGCAGAAAGCTACCCAGTTTGCAGCTAGTAGCCGTTCAATAAGACCGCGTTTGTGGTTGCCTCAACCTTCTCGAGCGCCAGCTCCAGCTCCACCAAGGGCACCTGTGTTTGCACCTCGTCCACCTCCACCCACTGGGCAACCCAAATCTAGTGGGAATCGGCCACCCACTGTCAGCAATATCAAGCCTGGTGTGATTTGTTTCCATTATGGATGTCCTGGACATTTCGCAAGCCAGTGCTTTGCAAAGGCACGGGGGTTACCTCCTATTCAACCTTCTCCAACTGTTGTGCGTCTAGCACCATCTCCAAAGACATTTGTCAAGCCTGATCCAGTTCCGGCCCAAGGTCGTGTGAACCAGATTACTGCTGAAGAGGTGGCTGATGCACCTGATGTTGTTCTCGGTATGCTCCTAGTTAATTTCAATCCAGCTACTTTTTATTTGATTCTAGGGCATCCCATTCTTTTGTTAGTAGGCACTTTGTTGTTCAACATCAGTTGGACATGCATCAACTTCATCCACCGCATGTTATTTATTCACCAGGGTCAGTTTTCAAAACTGATAAAATCTATCGTAACATCAACATAAACATTCAAGGGGTAGATTTTCGGGCAGATTTGATTGTGATAGACTCTAAAGGGTTGGATGTCATCTTGGGAATGGATTGGATGTCCAAGAATCGTGGGCAAATTAATTGTGCTCGACGATCTATTTCTATAACTAATGAAGGTGGCATTTCAGTCGTTTTTCAATCCAAGGCAGTCAATTCTCATCTTTGTGCTTTGCAAGCTGATGCCAACCCTACCTTGGAGTCAGTACCAGTTGTGTGTGAATATCCTGACGTCTTTCCGGAAGACCTTCCAGGTATACCACCAGATTGGGAAGTGGAGTTCGTAATTGAACTAGTTCCCGGTACCGCTCCCATATCTAGAAGACCTTATCGAATGCCTCCCCATGAGCTGGTTGAATTGAAGAAACAACTTGGAGAATTACTTGACAAAGGATTTATTCGACCGAGTTCCTCACCTTGGGGATGCCCTACCTCTTTGTCAAGAAGAAAGACAAGACTTTATGGATGTGTGTAGACTCACCGTCTGCTGAATGAAGTCACTATCAAAAACAAGTATCTTTTGCCCGAATTGATGATCTTTTGACCAACCGACCGGAGCTCCTAGTCTTTTTCCAAGATTGATCTGCGATCAGGTTATCATCAGATCAAGGTTAGAGCTGAGGACATTCCAAAAACAACATTCTCTACTCGTTATGGGTTGTACGAGTATACTGTCATGTCCTTTGGCCTAACAAATGCTCCGGCTTATTTCATGAATCTTATGAATTCGGTATTCATGGATTTCTTGGATAAGTTTGTTGTCGTGTTTATTGATGACATTCTTATCTACTCCAAGTCTGCTGAAGAGCATGAACAGCACTTAAGACTTGTATTGGGAACACTTCGCAAGCATCAGCTGTATGCAAAGTTTAGCAAGTGTGCTTTCTGGCTCAAGCAAGTTCAATTCTTGGGACATGTGTTATCCGAAGGAGGTATCACTGTTGATCCAAGTAAGGTACAAGATTTACTAAACTGGAAACAGCCCAAGAATGTTTCCGACATCCGAAGTTTTCTTGGACTTGCGGGTTATTACCGTAGGTTCATTGAAAAATTTTCCAAAATTTCAAGGCCTCTGACTCAGCTTTTGAAGAAGGAGAAGAAATTTGAGTGGTCAGATGAGTGTGAAGCGAGCTTCCAGCTTTTGAGAACTCTCCTGACCAAAGCTCCAGTTCTTACTCTGCCAGATATTCATAAGAGCTTCGATATTTATTATGATGCATCTCGCCACGGATTTGGTTGTGTGCTTATGCAAGAAGGCCGAGTTGTGGCATATGCACCCAAGCAGTTGCGACCTCATGAAGTAAATTATCCTACTCATGATTTGGAATTGGCAAACAGTAGTCCATGCATTGAAGATTTGACGACATTATCTCATCCAGTAATCGCTAAGAGATCTATACTGATCATAAAAGCCTGAAATACATAGTCACTCAAACTGATTTGAATATGAGACAGAGAAGATGGCTTGAATTTATCAAGAACTATGATATGGGCATTCATTATCATCCAAGCAAAGCCAATGTTGTGGCCGATGCTTTAAGCGTAAAGTCGCAATGCAATCGCTTGTCGACAAAGACCTCTGGCTAAGAGCTTGTGTGCTGATTTTCGGCGTTTGAATCTCGAAATGGTAGAAGAAGGATCTCTCACTGCCAAGTAAAGCCTACTGTAACATCCCAAATGTATAATTGGGGTTATTCAAGTATAATTATATGTGTAGAAATTAAAACTTTTTCTCACATCTTGAAAACCCCTAATCTCTTATGTAATTCTTGTCCAAGAGTTGTGTAATCCAAAAACACAAAGCTCTTGTTGACCCAAAAGTCAAATTCATTTTTCCAATTGTCTAAATCTTGTGCCAAACATTTGGAATATATTTTCCTTGGTCCCAAAACTGATGTGGGACCCTCTCAAAAAATATCACAAGTTGTAAAACTAGTTTGATAAATTTTGGAGGTAAAACAATCCTTTAAACAACCTTAACGAATTTCCTGAGAAAATGCATTGCATAATAACCTCTGAAAATTTTATGCAAGGTTAATCTCATTGTCAGCAAGCTCCAGTTAAAATTTCATCAAATTTGGAGTTCATTTGCTATCTCAAATAATTCTGCTAAGTTTCAATTTGTTAAAGACTAAATTTAAAAGCCTACATGCTCCTTGGGCTAGCCACTTTGCAAAGTGGTCCATTAACCCCATCGACCTCCTTCCCCACCTTGATGAGGTCGTAGCCGTTGGATTTACATCCAAAGGCCACGACCTCCCCCTCAACCAACGCACCCAGACCTTCCCTTCAAGTCCTCTCGACCGTGGACCTCCCGGTCAACGTGGGCACCAGACCTCCTCCGCGGTCAACACCGCAAAGGCTTTCCCACCTCATCGTCGTGAACTGCTGGATCAAAGATCCACGGCCATGACCTCCCCGTGTGTTAAATCCCAAAGACCTCCTCATTTTGTCCAGTCATAGCCCTTGGATTAAGATCCAACCGCCCCGACCTCCCTTGTTATCAAACCTCAAAACCACCTTCCACCTTGGCGAGGTCATAGCCATTGGATTTACATCCAACCGCCTCCGACCTCCTCCTCTTAATCTAACTATCGACCTCCTTTGCACTCACTTGAGGTCGCCGCCGTTGATTTACATCCAAAGGCCACGACCTCCTCTCAAAAACATCACGCCTAGGTCCTTCACAAGACGTGAGGTCGTTGTTCTTAGATCTAAATCTAATGGCCATGACCTCCCTTGTGTGTTGCGCAAGCTCAAGACCTACTTTGCGCCACGCAAGGCGAGGCTCAGACCTCCCTGCCTTGATCAACACCGTTGATCAAAATCCAAAGGTCTTGACCTCCTCGCACTTCACGCAAAGCCTCGAGACCTCCCTTTGGTTGTGTGCCCTTGGATTTTAATCCAAAGGCCATGACCTCCCCTCATGTCTTATGTTCACGTGCAGTTAAGACCTCACAGAGGTCCGCGCTGCTGGATGGAGATCCAACGCTTTGGACCTCTGTCCCTATTTTCCCACGGCGCTTACACATTAAGGAAATCGGGAGGCCACGACCTCCCCATCCTTGATCGTGTGGTGGGACCTCCTCCCACCATTTGAGCGAACGGTTCAAAATTGTCATCCGATGGTTAGGACCTCCCCTGGTCTTATCCAATGGTCATAAGGACCTCCTGTTCTTCTCCTTCCTCAGCGCTACCGCAAGCTCGAGCAGTGAGTTAATGCACGCCTCGCCACTGTACTTTTCAATCTCTTTTGTCGACCAAGATTTAATGCGTGTCACTTTAAAATCTCTTGGGTCGACCAGCTCTGACCTTGTCAACCTCATGTCCTTACCACCCCATGGATTCAACCTGGGCTAATCTCACCATGGAGCTTAGCCCCACTCATAACCTTCACCACAGCTATATAGTTACCCCTTGAATCCTCCCTTGGCTTCCTTTGCACACAATTGCTCTCAAATTTGCACTTTGTGCGTGGTGAGCTCCTCCGCTAATCTGGCCTCCTCACTGGCGGCTGCCATTGTCAAGGTCCTTGGAGCTTCTCAGTGGTTCAGGAGTTCCAGTGGCTCCCTTTTCAAACCCTCGCTCACTTTTGCTCCCAAAACCTCTTGGAAGTTAACCCTAACTTAATTTGTTTGGGCATTTTTCAGAGGTGGACAAAGTTGAGCTTGGAGCTGGTGCCTTGGGCTGTGAAGCTTCATTGTCTTCCCCAACTCCGGTCATCACCTCCACGACCTCCCGGCAGACCTTAGGACCTCCAGTACTCCTCCCGTTAGTCCTTTAGTCACTGCACCCGCTGAATGCATGTCGCGGAGCTTTTAGATTGGGCGCGGCTGAATGTCGCGCATGAGCTTCCCTTTGCGTTTTGGATTTTGGCCGTGTCTTGGCCTTCATTTTGCCCTCTCGCTCGCCGGCGCTCAAGGCCGCCGCCGTTGAGAGGAGGTCCGTTGAGTGCGCATGGTTATTGCGAACCCAACGGCATTATTGGATGTCGCCATGAGGTCTACATCGCCGCGTGAACCAAATCCTTGAACCCGGTCTTTGTCGGATGAAACGGCAATATTGTTGTCGCTTTAGGACAAAGATCACCGCTTTATTGCGCCATCATGTGCTCAAATCATTGAAATCATTAGGCGTCTTAAATGCATTTAATCCTCACTTTGCGCCAGATTTAAGACCTCCGCATGACCTCCTCGTTGTCCCGCGCATTTATTCCATGTCCGAGCTCATGGTCGTGAGCTCGGGGCGCCCATGACCTCCTCCGAGGAGATCTGAGCGCCCAAGACCTCACTTGCGCGATCGTGGCCGCCAGACCTCCCCGAGGTCTCGCGGACGTTAGGACCTCCCTTAGGACCTCCCTAGGTTATCTCGGCTGCTCATGACCTCCTGTAGATCTTGACCGTCAAGGTCCTCCCTCGACGATCCCGAACCATCGAGGACCTCCTTGAACATCTCGACTGGCCCAGACCTCCTGTGAGGTCTTGACGATGTAGATCTTCCTTAGGAGATCTTGATAGTTTAGATCTTCCTTGGAAGATCTCAACCGCTGAGGACCTCCCCTTTAGATCTGGTCCGTCCCGACCTCCCTCATCGCTGTGGTCCGGTTGATTCACCTTCAACGCCATGACCTCCCTCACCTCACAAGATGTGCGTTGCTAGGAGGTCCAGGGCCTCTCGACCTCGCGAGCGCAGTGTAAGCATTACCTCCAGGAGGTCTCGAGCCGTTAGATCTATGATCCGTGGCTCACGCCCTCCCATGCCTTTGTGATTTTTAGAAATTCCAAAGTGAGCTCTAGTATAAACTAAAAATGGTATGAACTTTAGAATTGCATATCTTTTTCATTCTAAACCCAAATGAGGTCATTCAAATGGTGTTAGCTCTGTCTTGAACTTGACTTTAATCCAAAAATGATTGTAAGTTGAGTTCAACTCCATAGCACAGTTTTGCCATTAGATTTTGAAACTAACTTTAAATATACACTTAAATCAATGCTTAACTTGTAAAACACATAACTAATGCTCAGAGATTATTTTTGAGTGAGACCAACTTTGTTGGTTTCCTCCATTAATGGTTTTACTATGAACATTAGTTTTGAGCATGTTGCTGCTAGGAAAATGAGGACTTGTGCATTATAATTTTGTTCAAGTTCTTGTTTTTGAAAATTTGTAGAGAGTGCAATATAGCTCCAAATGAGATGAACTCAATTGTGTTATTCATCTCATGAGGTGCTGGTTTTACAGTAAAAATTTCAGCTTCACTTCTGTTCTAGAAAATGTTGCCTCATAATTAAATTAATGAATAGTGCAGTTTGGTATTTTAGGGGCTGAGCAGAATTGTTTTGCTCATAACTTTTGCATTGAGAATCCAAATCAATTGGTTCTTGTTGCAAAATTCCCTAAAAATCACCCTCTTGCTGCTGTAGAAAATTCAGAGAATTTGGAGTTCGTTTGTTTTGCTGTCTTTGTTGTTTTTCGTCGTTCTTATCGGTTCTTTCTCGCCTTTCCGTTAGGTTTCGACATTTGTGGTGATCCCGAGAGTGACCCTCCGCAACAAATTGACCAGCAACAGCAAGGCAAGCAGTTTGATCATTTCCATCATTGTCCCATTACTTTAAAGCTTAATATATTGTTTTACTTCTATGTATGCATGCTACTTTGTGTTAAATGTCGCTAGCAAGCCTATAGTTGCATAATCTGTAGGAATTGTTTATCCTCTACTACCATGAGCCTAGGTTATTTGCTGTGGTGGAGCTCGTTGGATGAGCTCCTATCACTTAGTAGTTCGATTTAAATTGCTTAGACATGCTTAGTTTTCGATAGAATGGGCGATCATCGACTTAGTCGATGGTCTTGATCACTCAAAACTGATTATTACTCCTATATGTCCAGCACTTGTGCTTTGATTAATTTGTAAAATCAAAACTGAAAATAAAAGATTGATTTAGACTTGGGCATATTGGATGGATGGCGTGGTTTTTGGATGTGGTGGTATGCCTTGGTCCCTAAGGACCGAGTACTTGGGTCACTAAGCTGCGATTTTATGTATAACCACACGAGGGGCATATGGAACCCTCTTGACTAAGTACTTTGGGCGGTGTTAATTGGGGTCGCTTTCGTTGGTGTGTTTTAAAGATAAAATGTGTGTGTGATGTGGGAGGAGCATTAGCTTCCGGTAGGTTGTGTGATGTCTCCTTCTCCCCGTGGGTTGTGCGACTCAGAATTAGCATTGTCCATTGGAAATGTCTCAGAGGACTTAGCGATGCGGCATACCAAAGGTAGTGTGCCTAAAGGAAAGGCGGTCTGACGTGTGGGTACAGTGGTACACCCTGCAGGGATAAAACTATTCGAATAGCCTCGTCCTAGGTTATGGACATGCTTGGTAAGGTCGTTCAAGACTAGACTACAACCTTTAATTAAAACTTGACATGGTTGGTATGAACGGGGAGTTCATGCTATTGTTTGTGGTGACTTGGGTTGGTCACTTCTGTGTTGTTCTTGTTGTTGTTACCTTGTTATTTATCTCGTTGTTATTTCAACAATTAAAAATGCTTTGTCAAATTGCTTTCAATCTACTATATTATTGCAAATGAAAACTTGCTTTGTGCTAAAATGAGTCCAAAGCCTCATCCACTTAAATAAAGCTTGCATATAGCTAAATTATAGTTCTCATTATCTTACATCGTCAGTCTTTAAGCAGTACAATAAACAATTTATTGTACTCATTTGCTTTGCTTAACAACTTTGTTGCAGAGGAGGTAGAGCCCAAAGGGCTTTACTTTTGTGAGTCAGTCTGGTGGTTGGGAGAGCGACTAGCTTGGCGGTCCTCGGCTTGCCTTGTGGGCTAAAGGCACACTTGGTTGGCTCTTATTTTGGGCCATCTTTATGGCACTTTTGCTTCATTGTGTATCTTTGTAGTTTTGTTGTTATTTGGCCGAAGGCCCTCTTTGTAATAACCTATTCCTTATTAATATTAACTTCGGTTTGTTGCTTATGTACTATGTGTTGTATGGAATTGATACATTCTTTTGTTGTGAGGTATGTATACGCATTCGGGAAGTATACATCTCTCGAGACCGGTTTATTTGGTTGATAATACTAGGGTCAATTGGATGACTAAGTATTATGAGCCTAATAAACGTCGGGTCTCACACCTACACTTGAAGATCATATTCTGGAGGCCCAGAAAACTGATGCAGAGGTAGCTGAGATCAAGGAAAATTTGAAGACGGGTAAAGCCAGAGAATTTTCTTAAGACGCCTGAGGTATCATTCGATATGGCAATCGTTTGGTGATACCCTCAGATCCTCACCTGAGAAGGCTAATTCTTAAATAGGCTCATAATTCCAAGTTTTCTTTACATCCTGGAAGTACTAAGATGTACCAGGATTTAAAGAAGACGTTTTGGTGGAGCCATATGAAAAGGCAAATTGCTCAGTATGTTGCTGAATGTGATATTTGCCAAAGGGTCAAAGCCGAGCACTTGAAGCCAGCTGGTACCCTTCAACCTTTGCCTATTCCACTTTGGAAATGGGAGAAAGTCGGTATGGATTTTGTTACCGGTCTTCCAAAGACTTAGAATGGGTTCGATGCCATTTGGGTAATCATTGATCGTTTAACGAAGGTGACTCATTTTATTCCTGTCAAAACCACCTTCAATGGCAAGCAACTAGCAGAGCTTTATATTGCTAAGATTGTTTGTCTCCATGGTGTTCCGAAGGTCATTGTCTCAGATCGTGGACCTCAATTCACTTCTCATTTCTGGAATTGTCTTCATCATACTATGGGGACTGAACTTTCCTTCAAAGATCGCTTATCATCCTCAAACCAAAGGGTCAAACCGAAGGGTGAATCAAGTGATGGAGGATCTCCCGAGAGCCTGTGCTATCATATGGCAAGAATCGAGAAGTCTTTGTCGATGCGGAGTTTTCCTACAATAACAGCTACCAAGCAAGTATTCAAATGTCACCTTTTGAAGCTTTGTATGGAAGAGCTTCTAGGACTCCATTGAATTGGTCTGAGTCTGGTGAAAGACCATTCTATGGTCCAGACTTAGTAGTAGAAGCTGAAGAGCAAGTTCGTCTGATTCGAGACCGTTTGAAAATTGCCCAGTCTCGTCAGAAGAGCTATGAGGACCATCGTCGTCATGAGTTAAGCTTTGAGGTAGATGATTATGTCTATCTTAAAGTATCACCGATGAAAGGCACTCATCGCTTTCTGGTGAAAGGAAAGCTAACACCTCGTTATATCGAACCTTTTCGAATTATTGCTAAACGAGGAGCTGTGGCTTATCAATTGGAACTACTTGACTCTCTCTCAGCAGTACATGATACTTTTCATGTCTCTCAGTTGAAGAAATATCTTCGTGTTCCTACCGAGGCCACTGCTTATGAGAGCCTTGATCTTCAACCAGATCTTTCCTATCAAGAGCAACCGGTGCGTATCCTCGATGAAATGGAACACGGACAAGAAACCGCACCGTCAAGTTCTTAAAAATTCAAAGGGCTAATCACTCGGAGGATGAAGCCACGTGGGAGCACGAAGATCGATGAGGATTGAGCACCCCACCTCTTTCTCGTTTAAAAAATTGCCTTTGAATCAAGAAAGGCAAGGTTAAACAAAGCAATGTAAAAGAATGATGTAATAACAACACTATGTTGTCTATTAGAATCTTTCTTTGCTATCTTTAAAGGAAATCAAAACAACAGATGTTGTGTTTCCAGAAAAGAATCATTTCACTTTTATTCTTTTGCAATCTCGAATAATCGAAATCTCCTGGACGAGATTCTCTTAAGGGGTAGGTTTGTAACAACCCAGCTTTTAATGAACAAGTAATAAGGTGCTTTCCATAGCATCACTGCTCATTTTTTAAACTTGGACATTTTGTTACAAACTAAAACCTCCATTTTCTAACCCAAATCCATAACTTGTTTGAAGCCTCAAAAGAAAATACCAGTCAATGTTGGTATTAAGACCGGGAAGTATTTTTGTTAAGAACTAGATGATTTATCTTGGCCAAAAATAATTTCTGCTAAATTTTTAGAGATTATTTTGACCTTGAGAAAAATATTTGTCTTTAAACAAACCTCTTTGGTTTAAACAAATTATTTATGTATTTTAAACTGAGAAACAGTGGATTTTAAATTTTATTTGGGTTATATAATATCCCAGTAGCATCCTTGCAAAATTTCATAATTTTACAAATTTATTTGCTATTTTTCAAGCCCCGGTCAAACTTTTGAAGTTTTGAAATGAGTTAGTCAAACTGGTCAGCCTAACCCTAGCCGTTTTGGCACTGTAGCGACCCGAGTCAAGTGGTTGGGTCCAACCCAGTGCAGATTGGTCTAGCTCTGTCACGTTCGGCACGAGCTCAAACCTCGAGTGAACGTGAGCCGTTGATTTCCTAGTTATCGGTCGACATTCGCGGAGCCGTGCGTGTCATCCTAGCACGTGAAGCAATCTCCACCGTTGGATCTCCATCTAACCGCGCTCAGTTTTGGTTTTAAAACCAAAACGCGCCTCAAAATGCGCAACCGTCGGATCCTCCACGAACCGCCCAGATCAGGGTGAACGTTCGGACCGTTCGAACTCACGATGCATTGAGCCGTTGGATCTAGATCGGACCATCGAGAGAGGTGGTGACGTTCGGACCGTCCGAACCTCGCCTCAATCTCCGCCGTTGATTTCCGATCCAACCGCTCCTTCATTTTTTATTCAAAACTCAAAGGCACGTAATTATTTTAGCCGTTGGATTTAGATCGTGCGGTGTCGTTGCAAATCGTGTGCGCGTAAGGGCCGTATCCTTGTTGACAGTTAGATTGCGATCGAACGGCCCGCGTGGAAGGTGATGTTCGGACCATCCGAACATCCCTATCAATCTCAGCCGTTCCTTTGCGATCGCACGACCCATATGCAAAGTAACGGTTAGAAACTCCCAACGTCCTAATCAATCACGACCGCCACTTCTAATCGGACGGTTGATCTTCTTTTGAGCATTTCAGATGTATGTGTTGCTGCGGCTGACAGCGGAGCCCACCCGTCAGCGATGCATCTCTCTTCCTCCTCTCGCCTGTGCGCCGTCGCCAACTTCATTGCCGGAGCGGTGGCATTACACAGTGAATTGGCAAATGCTTTCTTAACACTTGGCATCAAATTGCCACTGCATCAGCTCTAGAATTCTCTCAGTTTCTCTGGAGGTTCAAACTCTATATAAACCCTAACCCATGCTTATCCACCATTGCTGAGCCGTGAGGCTTATCCTCCTCCTCTTCGGTGGAGTTCTTCTTCATTCTTTTTCGTGTTCTTTAGATCTTGTGAGCTTAAGAACTAAAACCAATCCTTAATCCCATCTTTTGTCCACAGATAACTTGAAGTTGATCATCTTCTGTTTCGGCCGGTTTTGCAACTTCATCTTCTCCAACTCCGGCTGGTAAGCTATATCTTTATTTCCTTCCATCTGGAGTTTCCTAAGGACCTCAGTAGCTCACTTGAATCACTCACTTGTGAATTCTTTGCTCAAATCATCTTATTACCGAAATGTTCCTTTTCATAACTTTTCGGTCTTTCATATCGTTTTCAAGATTTTGAGCTTTTCGCTTAACCTCCAAGCTTGGGTAGCCTCCAACTAAACCCTAGTATCACAAGCAACCATTCCTTTTACTTATGATGCCTTCAAATCAGCTAATTAGCAGAATCCTTTTCCCTGTTGGCTGATGTTGGGCAAACCGACAAAAGCTGTAATTCAATTTTGTCTGTTAATCTTTAAAGGTCGGTGTTAGCAAGAGTAAATCTGTGTTTTGTTTGGTCGGACCAACAATATGCACAAAGAAGGTATTAGTTCTTTAATTCTTGTCGTGAAGATTGTAAGTGATAAGTTAGAATTTTTAGTTTTACTTATTTACCTATAACTTAAACAAAAATGTTAGTTTGCTTATAATATAATGAAGCAATAAACCTTTTGGTTGCAACCTATCTTATTTTCAGCTTTTTCCCAAAACTCAAACGTAGTTCTATTAAACTCTAATTTGTGATAGATAATATTAGCGAGATGTTATTATAGGTTATTATCCGTATTTAGATTAGATATAGCTTAAGCATGTTGTTAAGTATGCATTAAGCTATTGATCATGCATTCTTTTTTTATATTCTGTTCTCTGCCATTTTCTTGTTGTTCATTGGATTTTTGTGTTTTAGATTCTGGTTCTTCTGAAGTGGTTGAATCTATTGTTGAGTACCAAGAACCTGAACAAGAGGTTTACTATTATCAAGGCAAGCATCCTCTTTGCACCATGTTGATCCCAGAATTTTTGAACTGTAGATTTCCAAAATACAGTGATACTGTTGCATGCTAATTCTCTAAAAAGTATTTGTGATCTGTCAATAGTTAGTTACAACCTAACACTTGAGGCTTACCTTTAATCTGATCATACACTCAAACTTAAGGTAGTGCTTCTATACTAATTACTTATTTTCAGAAAATTGCTTAGCCATGCAGTCTGCAGAACGTTAGTGTTTGGCAAGCTCATCTTGTCAAACCTGGGAACCCTAAATGAATTTCATTTATTTTGATTCTTGTTCAGTCTATTTAAATCAGAAATGAATTTAAATTTTGTTTGACAAAATTGATTCTAGATCTGGACAAGTGGATGCTAGTGGTGGTGCCTTAGTGCATGAGATTGGGAAATGTGGTTGTCTTGTCTAGATTGATTAAGGACTGAACAATGACTGGACGATTCAAGCCCCAACGTACTTCCACACGTGGTGTATGGGCGCTGTTTGGTTAAGTAAAAGGTTAATGCTATTGAGTTGGAAAACAGGAAAGTAAGGACATATGTGTTTGATCTCATATATGTATCATATGTTCTTAAGAGGGTGAGGGCGTATATGCGTTCCATCACATGTACGTACCTTAAGGGCTCCGATTGCGGTCTAATATGTGCATCTAGCACAGCTCTACTTTCTGTCGATCGGGTCGGTATTCCCGGCACAACATGTGGACCCCCGGTTGGCAGGTTCTATTTGTAACTTGAACTGAGCGGAATCAGTCACACATGGGTAGTCCAGCTCAATAGTGTCAACTTGTTGAAAAATATCAAATCTTAGTTTACCCGGCCGGCATACCAAAGGCAGTGTGCTATTATTCCGGAGGCTTACGGGCTAACTAAGTCGTGTGGGTAAAGATGTACACCCCTGCAAGGTTAAAACTATTCGAATAGCCGTGTCCACAGTTATGGACAATGCTTGAGTTGAATAGATCTTTGTATAGATTTTGAACTACAACTTGGTTATGGGTACTATTTCGGCATGAGGGTTGATTATGCATTGTTTTACTGGTGGTGGATAGCCACTTTGATTGTTGTTGTTATTTATGATTACATTCTCTTTTACTTACTGTTTTGGTCCAAATCGATTTATAAAATTGCTTTGTCAAAATTTAGCAAGTGTAGGACTAAGATGTATCGCTTTGTGCAAAATTGAACCCTTTACAGCCTTTCTTTTGTCAACCTTAAGCATATATGAATTCTAATCCTTTGAATAGGTTCTATCAAACACTTTCTTTTTAATAGTTTGTGTAAGTCTTATAGTACCTTTCAGACTCGGGTTTTATAACCACTTGTTGCAGATGAGGATGGTTATTTATATGAGATACCCGTTAGCGCCGATCAGGGTGACGCTAACGAGTGAAGCTAATTCTATCCTCCACTCAATAGCCTGAGGGTGATGGGGGCCATTGGTGGCTTTTGCTGTTTAGTTTCATTTCCGCTGTTAAGTTTTGTTGTGACCAAAGTCACTTGATATTGTAGAATCAACCCGAATTGTATTATCTCGTGTATAATTATGTAAATATTTGCCTTGTATGTATGATGCAATATTGTTTAAGGATATATGTGCAATAGTCACTGATCCTGGGAACTATCGCAAGACATATATCCGGGAACCTGAATATTGGATTTGTACCTTGTGAAAAGTTATGCTTCTAGTATGATTTTTAGTTAAGAACCGAATTGTTCTTAATTAAAAATTTATGCTTTTAGTGTGATTTTTAATTCGGTATAAACTCCAATATTCCGGGGTCCTCACAGTATCGACGGATGCCAAACAAACCAGAGAAGTCGTGTTATGTGGGTAAAGTTGTACAACCTCTGCAGAGTGTTAAAAACTATTCGAATAGCCGTGTCCGCGGTTATAGACATCCTCGGGGATTTCACATGAGAGATAGAGTTTTTCATAAAATGTGTCGGAGTGTGAATGAGAAGTTCACTTGATGAATATAATGTTTGTTTGGTGAATGGGTAATTCACTTGGTGGTTTGTTTTGGAAAGTGAATGGGTAGTTCATTGGTTGTTTAAAAGCAATTATTTACTTATTTAGTATTGTTTTTCAACTATGTATTTCAATCTATTATTGTATTTATCGTCAATACTGCTTTCTGCAAAAGAACCATACAGCTAACCTTGGTCAAGCCTTGCATGAATACTATCTGCATATTGTTTCCCTACGGCTTGCTGAGTATTTTTGTACTCACGGCTTTACGCCTTTGTTGATCATTGAAGAATATCAAGTTGTTCAAGAGTTATTTCAAAAGAAGGACTATGAAGGTTTTATGGATTAGGATGCGTTCTTTACTCGATTGCCTATGGGCATGTTGATTGGCCATTTAAAACTTTTCGTTCCACTGCAAGAGTTTATTTGTTTCTTTAGTCCTCGTGACAAGTTAAGTAAACGTTGATCATAAGGTCCGTTATTATTATTATTTGTTACTTTCAAATCTTTTTAGTTAAATCGAATAAATGAATGATATTTTATCACTATTTTGGGTATGTTTTATTAGCTACTGATTAAGACTAGTAGCTCAGAGAGTTACTGAATCATATTTTTAGATCCGACGTGCTACCTTGTCTTCTACATGCTTCGATGCTTCTACGTGCTTCGATGCAAAGTTGAATTACAGATGTGCTGCATCTTTAACAGAAATGTGAAACTGATGGATTCTGCTTCTGTGAAAAATCTAGCTCTAGCTGCTAAGAAACTGACAAAATGGCAGAAATTAATACTGCACGTTTGGACTTCTCCATCAACTGAGTCAATTATTAACATGACCGGATAGCATTGCCACATGGACCAGAGATGTACCTACAGAGTAGCCGCTGATGCCTTGGGTGTGCTGCGTGTATATCTTTGCATGTATGCATTGCGTACATGCTTATCCTCATTCATTCGAGATTTGACATTGCAAAATGCCAAGAATTAACAGCTAGCTAGCTTATTTGTAGCCTGAGATTTTGTGTCAAGTTTGACCAAACCTTGCAGCCTTCTGCAATGTCTGACAACATGGCGACATCGGACATGGGCATGTAGTATTTATATGCACTTCAACAAGTTCATCGATCCATTTCGTCGTAGGCATACGTGTATCTATGCATGTTCTCAAAAAAAAAAATGCACGATGCCCCCACCCCTAGAAAAAAAAACCCTGCTTTTCATGATGAAGGATCGACGACTATATAACCTTATATGTTGTACACTTGTAGTGGATAAAATTGAGTCCTTAAGAGCAATTGACAAGCACATTGTTTACATTACATGCATGGCTACGTATTAGGCGCCCTCGTACGTCTGTACGTAGAATGGCCGTAGAATCGTGGAGCATACTAGTAACCATAGAAGTCGTGTCGCTGTCTTGGGAGGCTGCTACGAGCAGAACTGTTGGACCAAAACACGGACTAAAGGGTGTAAATAGGGCGTACTCTTTTTCAACTCTGATACTCAACTCCATTTTCACTTAATAACTATGAAAGCTATGAAAATCAATGACTCAAGATGACAGCAGGAGATTTAGTTGAATACGAGAGAACCAAAGCTCAACACCTTTAGCCGGTCTGACTACTGAGCTCAGGCCGGCCTAACTGTTGGGATCCATAAATAGATCTAACTTTTGACCTAATGATCCAAATCACTTTAGATTTCAAACATAACTCAATAAGAAGGTCAGTAACCTATTACAATCAAAGATCGAGATGATCTTAGGCAAGGTTCCACGAATTTCTTGATTGACCACATGAAAACACAAAACCGAAGGAAAACCTAAACTTAAACCAAAATCTTGCTCGTGGATGAAAGATGGTCAAGATGACCTCAAATTAGATCCCACAAGTCTTAACAACCTAGATCACAGCAAAAGATCCAGCCAAAACCCCTAGAACATAAAAACCCTAAAATCACCGAAGAAAGAGTAAGAACAAGAGATAACTCATCTTGAGACAAACTTGATTGGATTGATTAGAGGGATTGTATATTTATAGCTACTCCACTATGGAGGACAAAAGCTCAATCATGAGCACCCAATTTCACAATGCATCTCTCTCTCTCAAACACTAGCCTCCTCTATTTTATCCACTTTTCAAAATCTCAAATTAGGATTTCCAAGGGTTGGTTGTGCAAATCTTGCACCAACCCTTATACAGTGGAGGCTAGGTCTAGAGAGAAAATCCTAACGGGCACGCACGCTTCTCAGAGCGGATGACGATCCAGGTCTCCCGAATCAGTCTATTCATGATATTCCCCTTTTCTTCACCTAAATTGCTCCTTTTTATGTCGTCTTGTGCCGCGGTTTTTTCAAGGTCACCAACCCAGTATTTTTGTGAAGATACCAAAATACCCTTTCACGATCTTTCTCCATGATCGAGTCTAATTATTGTGAAGCAATCCCATGTTTCGCCACGCGTAAGTTCATCAATGGGTTTTTCCTCGTGCCGGCAAGTTTCTCCCATCTGGCTTCCATCGGACCACCTTGGCACTTGCACCAGCCCTAAGCCACTTGATGCAACCCATTACACCAAACTTCTTGTTCAGTCGTTCTTGTCCATATTACGTCGTGCTTGAGTCCAACCACTTCACCCAAAATACTTGATAGTTCTAGACAGCTTTCCTAACCTAGTCCCGATCATCCTCACCGTTGACCATAGTTGACTCCAAGCGTCCCTGCACAACAATAGATAAAAAAACTATTTCAGATACAAGTTCTTCACAACTTGACTCACGTTAGCCAAAACATGCATCTTACAACACCTATGTATTGAATTCCATGACTTTGGTCAAATCCACAAATTCACCACAAATCACTGTACATGAATTCACCCTGGCCGGTCAAACCTCTAGACCACCGACCGGTTTAACTCGCCACTTTCATAATAGGGATCGGTCGATCACCACCGATCTGACCGCCAACCACCACCCAGTCAGACTGCTTCCTAGTTCCTAAAAACACCCTCTCTAGACTTTTCGTCAAAATTCTATCTAGTTTCGCGTCTAATCTCCTTTTTTAATGGCACCTGGTGCAAACTCACCCAAAACACTCTCACATAAGTGTTTGGTGCTCAATCCTCAAAATCCCATATTGTCCGGTCTGACCGCCAGCCACACTAACAGCAAAATCGACAATTTACTAAACCAAGAGTTTCTCCCCTATACACCTCGACACTGATACCAATTATTCAACACTAAGATTAAAATCATACCTCGTTTCTCAAAAAACACCAAATGACGGCCGCATATTTATGGTTTATCCGTAAACTATGGACGACGGTCTTGACCTATATTATATTTATGGATCCTCTGAATCTTTCAGAAAAAAACACAGACTAACTGACATGTATTGATTAATTGCTTGGCTGTTCAAACTAATTAAGCCCGTCAGGTGGAATGATGTATAGAAGTATTAATGGTAAGAAATGGTCTCTTTCAAAAATTTATTTATCAAATTAATTGAGTGATTTATTTTGAGAAATCATTTCGATTATATAAATCATGACTGCCGATTAATAGCACCAGAATACTCTGTCTTCCGCCAGGAGTTAGTGCCTTAGTGGTGGTTGGTATATCTTTAGAAGTTTCAGAGGTTTGGCATCGATCCAACTGGAAAAACAACATGGAAAAGCATGCTAGATTCTTCATTCTTCCTTTCTTTTCTAAAGAAAAAAAGCTTAGATCCTTCAAAGTGCAGACGATCTATACACCACAAACACTGGACGAAATACTGACGCGAAAATATTAATACTTTGTCAATAGTGTTCAATTAGCTAGTGCATTGAATGGTAGATGACGGTGATGTGAAATTCAGACTTGAGGTGACAAAATAAGAAGCTTCACATATGATCGATAGTGCTTGAAACAATACTGTTTACTGTCCCGACACTCCACGTCTACACGGGCACTCGTTTTCAGGGAGGTCAAGATAAGAACGTAATCCATAGGCACTCTCCCCTGAACCCAACGATACCTCCTCTCTCCCTCCTTCCTATATGTACATGCAACCGTCCATGTATCCATCCATCACTCCACACATACAAACACACATCACATTGTCATTTAGTTGTGCTTCTTGCTGAGCCATTGAACACTTGCACACTAGCATCTCCTGTTCAGAAGAACAGAGGTTTGGAGCCTGTCTTTCACCTTGTTTTGGGTCGTTGAAGGAGAAGCTAAGTTCGTAAGTGCAAGAAACTAAAAGAGAGCAAGAGATGGAGGATGTCGCCAAATTCTTGTTTGGAATTTCTGGTTAGTGTTATTGCTCTTCATTTTTATAGTAGTAACATTAACATCTTGTAATTTTTTTGTTGGTTTTAATTAGTGGATGTTCTTGTTGGGTCCCTTCAACTTACTGCTTGGTTGTGTTATTTCAGGCAATGTCATTGCTCTCTTTCTCTTCCTGTCCCCGGTGTAAGTATCTGATGCTTCATCATCTCTTTTGGATCAGTTGTTTTTTTTTTCGAGGGGCCAAGAGATGGTTAAAAATTGGAGGTGAAGAGAATGCAAAGAGTTTTTGGATTACACTCTTTTTTTGTATTTTGACTTAATTCCGGCTCTGTTTGGAACGTAGAAATTCTTTCAGCTGCTTTCAAAAATTGAAATAATTTCTATGAAATTTCAATAATATTCTTGTGAAAATCCTGCGTTCCAAACTTGTCCCCGGTGAGTTCAGGAAACGTATCATTTCTGAAGCGAATTTGCATATTCCACAAGAATGACATGCACAACTTTTGTCTCAGCTAAAGAAGTTATCCCCGTGGACTAGTTCATAAGAAAGCTAGAATTTGGGGGTCCATGCATCTCTTATTTTACTTCATTTATTCTAGTAATTTAAACTAGGAACTTCGGGCAATTCCACCTATACATATTGCCACCATCAATTCCACATAAGTCCCTTTCTTCGTCCAGTTCTGATAATATTCTATTCCCTTTCATAAAACACGCTTGAATTTTTACTGCTAGCTGCTGCTTGCAATTAATAGTCTTACTGAATAGACGTGCTAATTCCAGCATCTAATTAATTTGTGAACTTTTTTTTGACAGTCCTACCTTCTGGAGGATCATTCGGAGGAAATCAACTGAGGACTTCTCCGGGGTGCCATACAACATGACACTCCTTAACTGCCTCCTCTCCGCATGGTAAACTTCTCAAAATTTTCAGAGAAACCAATATAAGTTATTATAGCCGGACCGGCCAAGAGGCCGGTCGAAATTTTATTAAGAGCAGGGGAAGAAAAAAGTACAGGCTAGTGACACAATGAAGTCGACAGAAAGGCTGTCAACAGAGGCCATCGAAGGCCTAAATCAACTCAAAGATTACATCTATACAACCGTACAACCCCTAAACAGGTTTAGGCGGCGCCAGATTGTGGCGTATCTACAAGAATCCCCTTGAAGTAGCCTGCTGCCCGCCATGACGAGAAATCCACCTTGATCACCCACAGAAGTTATGCCGGCGTCTTATGCTCAGCCCGGAACACCCTTGCGTTTCTTTCCTTCCAGATAATCCAGTGTACAAGTATTAACCAGTGAATCAAAAAGCTTTCGGTGGTTTTTGGCGAAGCCTTTACAAACTCTCCACCACCATAGCTCCATCTTTAGCTCCTGCACAGATGGCCCTTCAAACTGGACATTAACCAAGCCCCATACGCGCTGGGCATGGTTGCAGTGGGCAAAGAGATGAATGCATGATTCTGGGTCCGTCGCGCACATAGCACAACACGGCTGATCCGGCCAACCGTGCTTTTGGAGGTTGTCGGCCGTCAAGCATCGTCCTTTGATAGCCAGCCGCATGAAGAATTTCTGAAAGAAAGAGGCCGAACAAATGCTAAAAAATACTAATGAATGAAGTAGTTGATAGAGCCTGTTTAGAATGTAGAAATCTCATAGAAAGTTTTACAGCAAACGGTAGTAGAATTTATGAAACAGTAGGTGTTTGTTGCCAGCCCTGGAAGGGACAGTGCGTGATAGTGACCAAATAAAAACGGAAGAACTCTCCATCTGCGTGAGTTTGCTGTGTTGTACAGCCAGTAGGCCATGCCACAAGTCTGGATGGGCCTCACCATGAGGTTGGAGATTCATCGCCTGTCATCTCAATTGATTCTTGCCCTGCCACGTGGCTCAGTGCAGAGCAATGGTCGGTGACACAGACATGTGTGGACCATACATCCTGATGTAGAAAAGGCTATGCAGAAACATGCCGATAAATTTCCATACAACTTGAATTTTTTTTGTAATAGGAGTACGATCGATGAAACAAAAGAAGCTGAAGCTAAACCGTTCTTGGTTGATTCTGAAGGTATGGGCTGCCGTTCGTGTCCCCGAACAACATCCTGGTGTCGACGATCAACGGCGCGGGCGCGGCGATCGAGACGGCGTACGTGGTGATCTTCCTGCTCTTCGCGTCGAGCAAGAAGACGAGGCTGCGGACGCTCGGCCTCGCATCGGCCGTCGCGGCGGTGTTCGCGCTCGTGGCGCTCGTCTCGACGCTCGCCCTGCGCGGCCAGGGCCGCAAGCTCTTCTGCGGCCTCGCCATGACCGTCTTCTCCATCTGCATGTACGCCTCGCCCCTCTCCGTCATGGTACGTACGTGCATGTTGCTTTGATCGTCGTGCGAATTAGCTAGCTTTTTCATGGTAGCTTGGTTTGATGTGACTGCTCATGTTACTAGCTTATACTAATTTGGTACTTTTTTTCGCGGCCAACTGGCTACCGTAAAAAGGAGTAAGCACCACGGTTCGAAGTGGACGACGCCACGCTCAGTCAACTAAGCAGACGCTCAGTTCTCTACTAATTTGGTACTTGATTGACTGATTGTTTTCAGAGGCTGGTGATCAAGACGAAGAGCGTGGAGTACATGCCGTTCCTGCTGTCGGTGGCGGTGTTCCTGTGCGGCACTTCCTGGTTCATCTACGGCTTGCTCGGCCGCGACCCCTTCGTCGTGGTAAGCACACCAGGGAAACAAATTTCACCGAAATTTCGGTGATTTCGCAACCCCCCCCAAAAAAAAAAATTTTGTTTCAGCCAAATTTCGTCCAAATTTCAATTCCTAAATTCGTCTTGTTTGAAAACCCACCGAAATTCCGAAATTTTGGTGATTTCAGTTATTTGGGCCCCCAATGATTTTTTTTTGTTTCCCTGAATTACACAGCTCAACTTCGAGAAATTAAGCCAGCCCGATCTATCGATATCAATGCTTCTCTTGATCCCATGCCTCGCTCGATCCATCGCGACACACGTCAAACAACTGTACAAAAGAAAATCCTACTGTCATTGTCGTTTGCTTAGTTTTGATATGTTTCCAGTAATCGATGGACTTTCCAGGCTTTTCTCCGTTAGTTGCCGTATCGTTGTCTTGGGCTCGGCGATTTATCACTACTAGATCGATGCTACTGCGGTCTTGCCGGCCGGTTCATTCACTCGTTCGAGCGGGAGTGCAGATGCGCCGATGCGTGCGTGAAGTTTGTGGCCGCCGACCACGCACGGCCACATGCACGCTGCGCACGCAACGTGCTCGACTAAATGGACCGCGCGCGCCAAAGAGGCGAGGCAGCGCCTTGTAACGCAAGCGGAGCCATATAGGCATATACCGCGTGATTGCCACTACCTCATGTTGGAAATTACACCGCATGGTTACTGCATCATGTTTTGGGCTGATTAACGACTGGTGCGCATGTATGCTTTGATCTTTGCTCTTTGGCAGATCCCTAACGGGTGCGGGAGCTTGCTCGGCGCCGCGCAGCTGATCCTGTACGCCATCTACCGGAACAACAAGGGCGGCGCCGGTGGGCGGGACGGCAGTAAGCAGGGCGACGACGTGGAGATGGCCGACGCGAAGATCAGCAGCAGGGTCGCCGCCGATGGCGCCGGCGAGTCCACGGCCGCCAAGATGGGCAGCCAAGTGTAGATCGATCGATGAGCCATACATAAATGCGAGACAAGAAAAGCAGAGAAGTGTGTTGGGATTTTAGTATTGTACAAGATTAGGTAAAAGTTCGAGCCGAATCTTTAATGAGAACGAGTCTGAGTAGGATACTCACGTTGAGTCTGTGTCTTAGTCGATGAGTGTAAGAGTACATAAGCAGGGAGAGATAACAGTCTTGTAGATACCACAAGCCAGAAGTTGAGTTGAGTGCTCGTAAGTTGAGAAGGTGTCGTGAGTTGAGAAAAGCAATACAAAAGACAAAAAGAAGAGCAGTTGCTCTCGAAACCGATCGTGTGTTTTTCATTACGAGCACTATTCATCGAGTGCTGTTTATCGAGCACTGTTCAAAAGTTTCGATTACGC
This sequence comes from Phyllostachys edulis, assembly GCA_036346405.1. NCBI lineage: Eukaryota > Viridiplantae > Streptophyta > Magnoliopsida > Poales > Poaceae > Phyllostachys > Phyllostachys edulis. The sequence continues at coordinate 39,126,791 of CM070553.1, forward strand.
GTGCTCAAAGGATTTACGACTGCGCCTAGTCGTAGAAGGTTTCGACTATCTGATCGGAGGTTCGACTACATCCTAGTTGAGGAGCTTAGACTGGTCAGAGAGTTCCGACTACCTGATCGTAGGTAGTGCGACTACAAAGTGTGTGCCTTATGTACGGAATTCGCATACTATAGCAAGCTTGTTAATCTGTTAGATTAGCTGTATGCATGTGTGTTTCTCTATCCTTTTCCTTCAACCTTTTTTTTTGTGTGACCGTGTGAGATTTGTTTTTACCGTAGCAAAACGACCAGGCAGTAGAAGAAAATGGACCCTTGGTGTCTACGCGAGGGACCGGGGTATCCTCGGAGAGGGGATTTGTTGTCAGGAGTAGTGTATTATTTTTCCCCAAAAAATCGGGCCATTTCTACATAGGGGAGGTGGCTATTTATAACATTTTTTACATGGTACACGAAATTACAAATCTACCCCTAACAGGGTTCTATACTGGTAGGGGCTGTAGGGGCTTTTCCTACCCCTACGCATAGCCTTTGGATCATGGTAGACCTCCCTAGTTCTGGTCCACCCCCCGGTTCAACAGTACTGTGGCCCTTCAGAGGGTGCGGGATGCCCCCAGTCCGAAGGGCCTTGGCCACTCCAAGAGTTATAGTGCTTCGGCTATCCATCGAACCCCTTCGGCAACCTCCGGGCCCCTTCGGCCCGTCCAGGCCCCTTCGACAATCCTTACAGGAGAGGGGTGGGGATGTTTGAGGTGTTCGCCTGGTCGTGGGGGCCGGTGGGCCACCCCTACGACAAGCCCCTCGCGGTCGAGGTCTTACTTCGTCATGGTTGAAACCGCGTCTTTTTTCCCCAAGGGTACAGGTACACCATCCCCTTTGGCTTGGCGAAGCGTATGCCCCCCATTACTCCGCCGACATTGGGGTCAGCGTAGCAGGTCTTGATGTCACCCCGTTGGTTCATGTGCGCCGCTGTTGGGCCCTGTGCCCTGGTCAGGCCGATTTGCTTTGAATGGCGCCCCTTCAGGGGGCGTGCGCAATGATTTGGTACCACGCGCCATAAATGTGGTTGCGGGTGCCACATGTCATGTGGTGACTGGGTCGTGGCTCCTCGATTCCCCCGCTTTATTTTGCTATGGCTTTGGCGAGTATAAATAGGGTCCCCCCCTGGATGTGGTTCACGCGTTTGTTGTTTCCTGTGAAAAGGCTGTCACCCTGCCTCTGGTTGTGCGAAGCTTGCTTTGCTTCGAGGGTTATACGCGGTGCTCTGGTTATGACGAAGCGGAGCAAGGAGAGCATGGGAGAAATGCAGTATACTAGCGATCTCGGCAGATCAACTGTGACTGAGCTGGTTCTTCGGTCCCTCATTGACGAGGGGAAGCTGGAGAACCTCGCAAAGGTGCGGGCTCCGGGGCAGGAGACGGTCCCGGCGTCAAGGCCAGATGAGGCAGTAGTTTTTGTCGCCTTCCTTGACGTCGGGCTACGACTCCCATACGTTGGGCTGGTCTCCGAAGTGCTCCAACTATAAGGGGTGGAGTTGGCACAGCTTACGCCAAACTTCATCGTGAAGTTGGGTGTCTTTGAGTGGATTCTTCGATCCGCGGGGACCAGCGGCAAGCGGCGTCTCTTTGCCTACCTTTATGATGGGCGCTATTAGCCGAAGAAGAGGAAGAGCACGGGCGAGACACTGAATTTTAGCAGTGTTAACTTCCAGCTGAAGGCGCGAATACAAATGTACGTACCTATTCCGGCTGCCCGCAACCGCTGGGAGACGGACTAGACACGGAGGCAGTTCTACCATACTTCCACAGCAAACGAGGGCCTTCAATCGAAGGGTAGTCTTATACAGCTCATGGCCTCCTCGAAGATTTCTATGACCTCAAGGGAGGAGGCCCTTCTCCGCTTGCTGCTAGATGCAACGAAGCCCCTTTCCACTCATGACCTTGTGGAGGAGTTTTGTTCCTTCCATGTGTGGCCACTAGCGAGAGGGTGGTAGTTGGAGCTGGGCATCCTGAAGCTTGGGCTCCCAACAATCACGGTGCCAGGCCCAGAGGGCACCGTTTGCCAAGGTACCGATCTTGATGCTTCGTCGGATTTTTTTTTTTGCTAACCAAGTCTGTCGAACTCCTGCTAGTGGCGCCTCTGATTGAAGCTGTGCGGGTCACTGAGCAGCTTTTGGGCCCATACACAGGTAAGGAGCACGCGAAGCGCCGTATGGTTGTAAGGGAGGTTCATTTGAATCGGGCGTATGCGGTCGCGTCGATCCATCTCGCGGAGCACCCCGACCCGGACGAGGGAAAGAGGAAATGCACCCACGTGCCCGGGGGTGACGACAAGGGGCCGATCGCGGCGACACCATTGCGCCTGTTGGCGTTGGTGGCGTGGGTGATCCTTCCCTTGGCAGGGAGGAGGTGGATGAAATGTCAGCCAAGCGAGTGGCGTGAGGGCCCTCGGAGCAGGCAAAGAGCGATCTGTCCAACATCCCCTCGTTAGGCGGCCATGATAACCCCCCCTCCCACAGAGGACGCAGTGCTAAAGGCGCTTCGACATGCCCCAACGGGGGCTAGTGCTGTGGTAGGCTCGTTTATGATAGCGACTCTGCCCAGCGAGGAGTCGTCGGATGGTAGTACCCGTCGCTAGTTTACTTTGAGGACGTTGAAGGGGGATGATGGCGATGTCCCTTGTACTCCGCCGGTGCGAGCTGGTGCGTGCTATAGTTTGCCGTGTTTGGATCGGTCATGCCGGCCTAACCTAATGTTTTTGGTGCAGCCACGAGCGAGGTGGAGGTTCGGCCCACCGAAGACGAGGCCTGTTCGGAGAGCTCTGAGGCGGTCCCACTGGCTTCCGCTGCTCCAACTACCATGGGTTTTGTTGACGCGGCCCGCCGCCTCGGCCGACTTTAAGGTTAAGCGTCGGCCACTGGGGTCTGCGTCGAGGGGTTGCTTGGTTCGCCGCCCTCGCCACATGGCGATGTGAGGGAACTCTTTCAGAGGATGTCCCTCTAGGAGATATTTCAGTCCTTTGAGGCTAACGCCGCAAAGGTTCGTGCTTTTCCTCTACGTACTCGTGCATGCCTTTCTTTTCTTTTTTTGACGTTTTGCTGCTCGCGTAGACCCTGATGCTATCTGCGCTGAATGCGGATGTTTCGCAAGGATTCATTGAAATCCAAAAGAGGGTAGATGTGGAGCATGCTCGGAGTGAGTCTTTGAGTGCTGAGCTCGATGCCCTCACCGATAAGGTGTAAGCACTGGAGGCCCAGGTGGTGAGGCTTGAGGAGGAGCGCACCTGTCTTCAAGGCGATGTGTGGGGGCTTCGTGACTCCTGCGCGGTGCTTGAGGAAGAGGTCCGCGTCGAGCGGGAGCTGTCGCACTCTGCCCCGCTCGCGTTGTGGGAGGCGATGGAATTTGTTGAGGCCGTCGTGTCGGAGCTTAGCGCTCTGCCTCCCCTGAGACATCACAGCCCGGCGAAGATGGACGTTACCTTCGGGCACCTTCGACATGCGGGCAGTGTGTCTGCCGACGGCTCGCGCGTACAGGGACCACTGCGCGAAGGTTGCCTAGATGACTACCCTTGCCTCGCTGGACAAGGCCGCCTGTGCCCATCTGGACGCTCTCGCTACCCACTCCATGGCCGTGGCGACCACTGAAGAGGCTGACGCCGCATACCGTCGGACCCGAAAAATTAGCAACATCCTCCTTCATGACTTCTAGGGGTCCTGCAGTCATGACGCCGCGATGGAGTCCCTTCGGGCGGTCCAAGCCCAGAAGGCTCAGGCGAAGGGGAAGGCTCTAGCGGACGGTCTGTGGGTGCATCGCTTGTAGCGGCCTAAACTTTAGAACCTTTTATATGCTTAGCTTTTGTGGCTCCCCCTGCTATTGTTTCTCTAGCTTTTTCTTTCCTTCCTATCGTCTAACTTGCCGACGGGGTCGTGGCGAGAGGCGACTTGTTTTTGTAACCTCTGACTTTTGAATGAAAGGTTTTTTTTGCGAAACTAGCTGCTCCTAAATGTGTGCCTTCTGTGCTATCGTGCCTTGTGTTTACGTTCTTTGGCTGTGATTGTGTAGGACGGGCGGCCCTTTTTCCACCGTACCTCCGGGCGAGGGCCTTGCCCTTCGGGGCGATGGTCAAGAAAGGTCTTCGCCCCCTTGCATGGTTCGAAGGACGAGCGTGGGCTTCTCTCGATTTGGCCTCTAAAGGTGTGTTACCAAGGCGTCGTATGTCATGGCGCTAAGTGGCAACGTTGGAAGAAGGTGAACCCGGATGGTTCTATGAAAACGTTTTTCCGCCTCCGCGCGTGGATAGCTGTGAGGGCTCGTGAAGAGATACGAGCTTTCTGGGAGCACAGGGGGGTTGCGACTGCGCCCGAGGGACCTTTGCCCCGCCGCCGTATCTAAGGCTTCATCGACAAGTTCATCCGACGTGTCAAACGATTGGGCCGTGGAGAGGGAGTATTTGAAGTTCATGGCTACTTGGCCATCTAACGAGGAGCTGCTTAAATGGGTGCTGTGTACGGAGCCATGGGATTTTGTGTCATAGATGCTTGATGTGGTCATGTTGTATCTCATATGCTGCGGGGCTGGGTGTATTTGTAATGTATTTTTATTGTACGGGCCGCGTTCTTTGGCCCTTGTATGACGTGTATGTTGAGCTTGTAATGAATAATATACAATCCTTGCCCGTTTCGACTTCCTACTTTCTTAAATAGGGCTCTAGGGAGTCCTAATTGTTGCGGGGGGAGGCAGAGCCTTGCGCCGTCTCCTGTACTTTTTTTTTAGGTAAGGCTCCAGGGGAACCCTAATTTCTTGCAAGGGGGAGGCAGAGCCTCGCGCCGTCCCCCATACTTTTTTAGATATGGCTCCTCAGAGCCCTAACTGTTTGCAAGAGGGAGGCGAAGCCTCGTGCCGTCCCCCATACTTTTTTAGGTAAGGCCCCAGGGGAGCCCTAACTTATTTGCGAGGGGGAGGTGCAGCCTCGCGCCGTCCCCCATACTTCTTTTTGGATAGGGCTCCGGGGGAGCCCTAACTTTTTGCGAGGGGGATGCGGAGCCTTGCGTCGAGGTCCGATCTATGCGCGGTGGCTTCATCTCCACGTGTGCCTACGGGCGGCCTTGTGCACCGAGGCCATGTGATTTGTGACTTGGATTATACTCGAGCCTGCGGAGGGCATCGGTGTCCACCGGGGCCGAAGGCCCTGTTTAGTGACTTTGTTTATACACTCATGCCTGCGGAGGGCATCGGTGTGCACTGGGGCTGAAGGCCATGCGCGGTGACTTTGTTTATACACTCATGCCTGCGGAGGGCATCGGTGCACAGGGCCAAAGGCCATGCGCGATGACTTTGTTTGCATACTCATGCCTGCGGAGGGTATCGGTGTGCATTGGGGCCGAATGCCATGCTCGGTGACTTTGTTTCTACACCCATGCCTGCGGAGGGCATCGGTGTGCACCGGGGCCGAAGGCCATGCGCGGTGACTATTTGTTGTGGCCTGCTACTGCTTTTTCATTAAACCGGGGCGAAATGCCAAAATATACATTTGTTTTTGTACATGCCCCGCCGTGCAAGGGCAGTAGGGGGCGATTTCCTGGGCGTAACCGGTTTTTTTACATATCCCTAATGATAAAACTTTGCATTCCATGTGTGGTCCAACTGTTGTCCCTCCAGTGTCGCGATATAAAAGGAATCGGTCCGTGTGCTACGGGTGATGATGTACGGCCCCTCCTATTTGGACTCCAACTTACCCATAGTTGCAAGATTTATGGCTCGCTTGAGAACCATGTCGCCTGGTGCTAGGGGGCGAATCTTGACTTTTCTGTTGGATGCCCGTGCGACGCCTTTGCTATACTTGGCCATGGTTGATATGGCCTATATGCGTTGTTCTTCGAGGAGGTCGAGTGAGACCTCTCGTCCTTGCGGATCGGCTTGTGCTGTTGTCGGTGGGACCTGGTCGTGAACTCTCCCAGAGTCATGGCTTCATCGCCGAATAGGAGCTTGAATGGGGAGAAGCCCGTAGCCCTTGTTGGTGATGTTCTAAGTGCCCATAGAGCTATCTGGAGTTCTTCGGGCCAAAGTCCCTTAGGCAGGCTCACGAGGTGTTTTTTCAACCCCTCTAGCAAGTTGCCATTGGCTCGTTCGACTACCCAGTTGGACTCGGGGTGTCCGATGGAAGTGAAGCATATTGTCATGCCTAGGTCTTGACAAAATGCTCGAAACGCCGTAGAGTCAAACTGGGTGCCATTGTCGGTGACGATGTCATGCGGCACCCCATACCGGCAAATGATGTTCTTCCATGCCAACCGTTGTGCCGCTGCAGCCGTGATTTTGGTGACTAGCTCAGCTTCAACCCATCTGGAGAAATACTTGATAGCAACGAACGCGAATCGAAGGTTGCTCTTGGTCGTCGGGTATGGTTCGATGATATCTAGTCCCCATCACGCAAAGGGCCAGACGGGGGGCAGGGATTGCAGCGGGTGTGCGGGTGCTCTTCTGTTGCGACTGACCCACTAGCACCCCGGCAGCATTGGACGAGGCCTTGGGCATCCCGGAGCGTTGTTGGCTAGTAAAAAACTTGGTGAATGATCCTCCCTGTGAGACCACGGGGCGCTTGGTGCGCGCTGTAGAGGCACTTGTGGATGTCCTTTAGGAGGTATTGGCCCTCCTTTTAGGATACGCAGCATAGGAAGGGGGTGCTAACACCCCCTTTGTAGAGCTCCCCAACGATCGTGTAATAATTTCTGGCCCGATGACGAAGGCGTTTTGCTTCGACCGCATCTTCGGGTTCTTCACCTGTGAGGTACTTGATGATGATGTCTCACCAATCTGTCCCGGCAATAGGGAGTACTAGGCGCGCGACCTCTTGTGCTTCGGGCACAACCCCTTGTGCCTCGAGTGGGGCTGAGGGTTCCCTAAGTGTCTCGTAAAAGACTTCCGGTGGGGGGTCTTCACCCGAACTGGCCATTTTTGCTAATTTATCTGTTGCCTCATTGTTACCCCTGGGGATTGCTTGGACGGTGATGCCGAGGAAGTGCTTGGCAGCTACTCGCACCACGGCCAGATACCTGGCCATTTCGGGGCACCTCGCCAGGAACGACTTGTCGAAGTGGCCCGCCACGAGGCGGGAGTCACTCTTGATGATGACGCGCTTTGCTCCTAGCGATTTTACTTTGCATTGGCCTAATAATAGCGCTTCATACTCCGAGGCATTATTTGTCATCGGGAAGTCTAGACGGGCAGCATGAGACACGCTCTGTCCATCTGGGGCGACCAAAATGGCTGCCGCATCGGCTCCGACGACGCACCAAGATCCGTCAGTGTACATTATCCATGTGGCCTCGATTTTGGCAGGTGGCTGTTCTTCGATACGCGGGGTCCATTCGGCCACGAAGTCTGTCAGGATCTGCGATTTGATGGTGGTTTGTGCCGTGAATGTGATGTCAAAGGGTGCCAACTCGGCTGCCCACTTGCCTATCTGAACCGAGGCGTCTTTGTTCCACAGCATCAATTCTAGCGGGCAAGACGTTGGGACCGTGATGGAGTGCACCAAGAAATAGTATCAAAGCTTACGCGAGGCCATGAGTAGGGCATACGCCAGCTTTTCGAGTTCTGTATATCGGATCTTGGCCCCTTGGAGGGCCTCCGAGACATAGTATACTGGGTATTGGCCATTGCTTTCTTGGACGAGGACTGTACTCACCGCCGATGAAGAGGCGGCGAGGTACAGTAGGAGATCTGCCTCTTGCTTCGGGCTGGTCAGGCTTGGTAGTTGGGCGAGATATTGTTTGAGCTCTTGAAATGACTTCCGACAGTCGTCCGTCCATCGGAACGGCTCCACTCTTCGGAGGGTTCTGAAGAAGGGCAAGGTCCACTCTGCGGAGCGGGACAAGAAGCGACTCAGGGCTGCGAGGTGCCCCATCAGCCTTTGTACCTCCCGGGCGCTACGAGGGGGGCTCCATCTCCTGGATGGCCCTGATCTTCTTGGGGTTGGCTTCGATGCCTCTCTCGGATACGAGGAATCTCAGGAGCTTGCCCACTTTCACCCCAAAAGCGCACTTTTCGGGGTTGAGCTTGACCCCCTTCGCCCGGAGGTTCGCGAAGGTTTCTCGTAAGTCCTCTGCGTGGGAGCCCGCCAACCTGCTTTTTACCACTATGTCATCGACGTATGCTTCGATGTTGCGACCAAGCTGACCTGCCAACACCTTCGTGATGAGTCGGGTGAAAGTGGCACCTGTATTTTTGAGTCCAAAGGGCATGCAGGTGAAGCAGTAAGTGCTGATGGGGGTGATTAAGGCGGTTTTCGGCTCATCCTCCTTGGCCATGAATATCTGATGATACCCGGAGTAGGCATCCAGGAAACTCATGAGCTCATAGCCCGAGGTGGCATCCACCAGCTGGTCGATGCGGAGTAAGGGGAAATCGTCCTTTGGGGACGCTTTGTTGAGGTCAGTGAAGTCAACGCATATACGCCATTTGCCAGTGCTTTTTTGTACCAAGATGGGGTTGGCCAACCATTCAGAGTTTTTGATCTTACGAATGACGCTCGCCTTGAGTAGCTTGGCAATCTCTTTCTTTGCTGCTTCCAGTCGCTCCACCGACATACACCACAATTTTTGTTCCTTCGGGGGTGCATCGCTTCGGATCACCAAGCAGTGTTCGATGGTCCCCCGAGCTACCCTGGGGATGTCTTTCGGTCCCCACGCGAAGACGTCCGTATTGCTACAGAGCACTTTGAGGATGGCTTCGCAAGCTTCCACTAAAAGCTCTGCGTCGAGGGCCACCGTTTTCTCTGGGGAAGCCTCCTGCAGGGGGACTCTTTGGAGTTGTCCCTTTGGTTTGGGTTTCAGTGCCCATTTCGCTGAGGGTGGGCTTGTTTGGTCCCTCTTGTCCACCTCGACGGTGTGGACGTGTCGGGCTAGCAAGAGTGCCGCTAGTTCTGTGTGCCTTGTAAGGTCCTGGTCCCTCCGCACCGTGACTATGCCCTCTGGTGCGGGGATCTTCATACACAGTTAGTCGTGGTGGGCTATGGTGCCGAAGGTGTTGAGCGTGGCCCAGTCAAGGATGGCGTTTTATTGGTAGGGCATTTGAATGACGTCAAAAGTGACGACCTCGGTTCGGGATACGAAGTCATCGCTGAATATGACGGCCAGGTCAATCTAGCCTAAGGCCTTCACGGGTCTTCCCCCGAAGCCTATCAGGGGTATGCCGGGTGGTGATAGACGATCTTGGGGGATTATCATCTTGTCAAAGGCGTCAGCGAACAGGAGGTCTGACGAGCTCCCTCTGTCGATGAGGACGCGTTTGACATCAAAATCCATGATGCTGACAGAGATGACGAGGGGGTCTTGGTGTGGAAAATACACACCCCGGACATCCTCGGGGTCGAAAGAGATTGGTATCTTAGCATAGCGAGGTGGGCTGGATACAGGGTATGTTACGAGGTGGTGAATCTGTCGAGCGTACGTGCAACGTTGTCTTTTTGAGGCCATGCTGAGCGAGGATCCTCTGGTGATCATATTTATAATCATTTGTTGGTGCTCCTCGTGGCCTCCTTCTATGCGGGGTCTTGGTGGTAGGGCGGGCAGTTGGTTGCCGGCCCCTCCCCTATCATCACGCTCGGCTAGCTGTCAGCCGTAGTTCATGTAGTCCTGCATAGCCGCAATGGTGCGGCACTCACTGGTCGTGCGTGATCCTTCGCCGTGGAAATCACAAAATAGCGAGGGGCTTCCGACGCCAGCGCGGTTCTCGAGCTATCGGCCCCCATGCGCCTGCGCCCTCGGCGTGGCCCACGCCCCCTCGCCTCCACCTCCCCCGAGGTGGGCGCCGTCTACATGATAGACGGTTACGCCCTTTGTCGATGAGTCGTTGGCATGACATGGCGGGTGCCCCGACCGCGGCGGCAGCGGGTCCTTCTTTGGCGGGTGGGGCGCTCGGGGTGGATGTTGGGGCAGCGGGGGCCGCGCCTCTCCGAGTACTATCTTCCTCCATCAGGGCGTACTCTTCCATCTTGTCGAAGAGCTCTATCACCGTGCGAACAAGCTTGCGAGCCAATATTTCCGACAGGGAGCCCTTCTGGATTCCGCATGTGGCTGCATTTATAACGGTGGTTTCGTTGACACCCCTCACCTAATATTTTACCTTCGCAAATTTTTTGAAGAAGCTGCGGAGAGATTCGTCGGGGGCCTGTTTTACTGCGAATAGGCGCCCCGCATCCTTCGGCTCAGTGTAGTTTCCCTAGAAATTATTGCGAACAAGGTCCCGCAACTGTTCCCACACATATATGGAGCGGGGAGGGATGGTGAAGAACCATGTCAACGCCACACTCTTGAGGGCGAGGGTGACGCTTTTTGCCTTCGTAGTGTCATCTCCTCCGGCTGCCTCGATAGCGGTCTCATACACCCGAAGAAATTCTGAAGGGTCCGTGCACTCCTTGAAGGGCGTGACCTCCGGCATCTTGAAGCTTGTGGCCAGCGGGCCATCTCTAACCCGGCGCTCAACAGGGAGTTAGGGTCCCCCTGGAGCAGCGAGGTGGGAGGTACGGTCGCCGGAACTGAAGGGGCGGCCTCCGCTCCGGTGGTTGGCAAGGGCCGAAGCGGGACCGCATGGGCTGTCTCCCGTGGATGTTGGAGGCCCGCCATCTCCCAATGAAAGTCTGTCAGTTCTCGCTAGAGGGCTTCGTACGACTCTTGGCTTACGACCGCTACCCCAGGTGGCGGGCCCACCTGATGGCTCCTAGGGACGGATGCCTTGACGGGCCGGGTGCCGCTCCCAACGATATCTCCGTGCGTGGAGTTATTCGCCTCCTCCTCCACAGCCTGGACAAGAGGCGTCGCTACCGCGGAGGTTCTGCTTCGCTTGGCCCTCGGGGTGCTAGGGGCCGCGGCTGCTTCAACTATTGAGACCTTGGGATTGGCCCTCTTCTGAGGGGCCATGCTGGTGCTTCTGAGTTAGGCTTCGTAGCTTTCCTACCGATCCCCACGGACGGCGCCAACTGTCGTAGCAAAACGACCATACAGTAGAAGAAAGGGGACACCCGGTGTCTACGCAAGTGACCGAGGTATCCTCGGAGAGGGGATTAGTTGTCAGGAGTAGTGTATTACTTTTTCCAAAAAATGGGGCCCTTTCTACATGGGGAAGTGGCTATTTAGCCCTATACTGATAGGGGCTGCAGGGGTTTTCCTACTCCTACGCGTAGCCTTCGGCTCATAGTGGTCCTCCCTGGTTTTGGTCCACCCGATTGGTATGCCCGGTCCAGTGGTACGTGACCCTTCGGAGGGTGCAAGATGCCCCCAATCCAAAAGGCCTTGGCCACCCCAAAGAGTTGTAGTGTTTTGGCTACTTTTCGGACCCCTTCAGTGACCTTAGACCCCTTTGGCGACCTATGAGCCCCTTCGGCGATCCTAGAAGGAGAAGGGTGAAGGTGTTTACGGTATTCATCTAGTCATGAGGCTGATAGGCCGTCCTTACGACAGCTTTTTTATCTCTACTTAGTTAGGGGATCGTGTGTGTCCCTCTTGCGACCGTTAGTCTCGCAGCTGTAACCATGTACCTGAATGCATACGAGAGTGCCAGCAATACTTCTGTCCTGTAGGATGTACTGGAATTTTATTTTTATTTTTTGAAACAAGATGTACTGGTGTTATTATCTTTGGGAAACGAATAATGGTTTGGCTGCAGAACCCTTAATTGATCTTAGCCACTCGTTTTCGATCCAATGCCCAATAAAAGCAACGGCATGCTGACATTGCAATGCAATGTAGAGGCAGCAAGTTTTTTCTCGCTCTCTTAAACTTCAGAGGCAACAAGTTTTGGTTTGGGTTCTCGGTTTTCTTCTCCTCTGCTCTGCGCCTTTTTGTTTGGAACGGAATCGGACGGTGATTGCCGCGCGGCCTGGACGCTCCTGGCCCGCGGCGTAGCCTTTGCGTGTGGGCTGGGCCTTGAAGGAGGCGGGAGACATACGCGCTACCGGGCAAAATCGGGCTACAACCCGTGGGTCTTGAAAGCACTTGTGCTAAATGAACTGGCCCATGTTCGCAAGCAGGCACGACACGCCGCCGGCCGCCGCTAAGCCTTCGGCTGTCGGGCAGTTCGTCAAGCTACGTTTGGATCTGTAGCTCATTTTGCCCAGCCAGGAAAGGGTAAACTAGCCTAGCCAAGCTCTGCCTAGAGAAGCAGGGCTTATTGTTTGGTTCCATCGCATGTGAAACTATGGTTGAATGAGCTTTTGACTAAATAACTGCATGAGATGGAAGGCTGCAGCCTCAGCTTCCCACGCGGGAGAGCCGACTTCGTTCTCCGCGGTCGGCAAGGATTTTACGGCGGTTGCAGGCTATCTTGCCAGGGAAAGCTAGATTTTTTTTTCTCTCTCTACCAAACACCTCTCCTTGCCAAGCATGGCTATAACCCCTGGTCTCGGATCCAAACACACGTGAATTACAGGGGACAGTTTAATTCATGAGATAATCAGGTTTTTTTACGTTGCAAACGGGGCCTACAATCCTACTTGCTGGCTGCTGCATGCTGCTTTTCGTCCAAGCTTTTTCCTAGCTCACAAGTGGAAGAACCGGAGTATTTGGAATAGTCAGCCTTTGTTGGTGACTCATTGGACCATCGATATATCATATATCTGAATGCGAGCTTTGGAGAAGTGCACAGGTCGAGTGGAGTTCCGGAACTGAGCACTCACCGTGGAATTCACATAACCTCATATGTCAAATGGTGATCACCGAAGCATTCAGAGTTTCAGACACTCATGGTCTCCCGGTACACATTGCCAATTCAATTGTCATAGCCATACCCCAAAACCGTATAGATGACGCAAATGCTATATACATGAAGCAATGTCGACATATTATCATTCTATCCCAACAAAGGGGGCAAAAATACAGCACAATAATACTACATGAAGCAATGTCGACATATTATCATTCTATCCCAACAAAGGGGGCAAAAATACAGCACAATAATACTACATAACTTGTACAAGACAACATATTTCACTTAAGCAACTATCTAGAACTTATCATTCTATCCCAACAAAGGGGGCAAAAATACAGCACAATAATACTACATAACTTGTACAAGACAACATATTTCACTTAAGCAACTAGCTAGACCTCATATGGCTCAGTAAGTCTGGCTAGCGAGCACGCTAAGGTTAGGTATGAATATATGACAGGTTAATATACAGTCATAAACACCTGTTTTACGGTCAAGCATCAGGAGCTCCTAAAATGCAACGGTGCTGAGGTGCAACTCGAGCTCTACTGACTAGTGCCATGCCGACGAGACGATGAGAGTCTTGTCGCCCCAGCCAAAGTGAAGCCCCTCATGGACCTTCTCGAACTTGTACTTGTCACAGTAAGACTTCAGTAGAGATTTTATACCATCTATCACATTGTTGTTGAACGGATACGGCACAAAGCCAGCCATGGACATCCTGGCTCTCCATTTCCCAGCCACTTCATACCTGCAGCATAACAAAGTTGGTTTTGAAGCTGAGTATTTAAACAAAGAGTTTGCAACGTGCAGGAGACCAGGGAGTGAACGAGTGGTTGTTAAGAATTACCTCTCCACACGGTCAGGACCTTCACAAGCCAAGATGTTGACAATTTCTCGAGCGAGGCACTGCCTCTCCACATTCATTCTATCTGGGCTTTCCCTTGGAAGTGTCGCGTCAAGTGAATCAAAAAGTGCTGAGTAATAGTCGTATACCTCACGAAACCTGTTAGCGTAGAATGATTCATTCAAGTTAAATGAGGAACGACATATATAATAGAGCATAGTGCAGATACTAAAGCTGAAAGACCATATGTGTTTCTGAAATGGGAAATTAAGCAATATATATAGCCCTGGTTTAGACAATTCTATGTGTCAGATATGGTAAAACTGTTTATGAGTGAACCAACCTTGTAAGAAATGGGGTAGTATTAGTGTTAGCGTCCTGCTCGACCAAGGTGACGAGTTTTGGTTGGAGACCCTTCACCATACGGAGGAGCTGATCCCTTTCGTTCACAATGGAAACACTTTCATCAGGCAGGTGGTGCAGCTGGAATGCAAAATTAACAATAAGGGCTTCTCCAGGATGGCAATCTAGCATTGCGGGTGTCACATCCCCAACGTTAGCACCCACTGCCCTGAACTCAAATGATACCCCACAGTCCTCTGCAAGCTTCTCTAAACGCTGCCCAATAACCTTCAGTCCTCCAACAGCCCTTTGCACGGACTCTGGGTCATCAACACCAGTTATCCTCAAATGGCGTGGCTTATTACTGCTGTTGTGTAGGAACTGTATCAGCGTTATGTACTGGCTACCCTGGTTGATGTCAAAGTCAATGATGTGCACTATTTCTTCACCTTTGCAGGCTTCAAGAATAGCGAAGTTTGCGGCCATGAAGCCTAACCTGAAGCATGGGCAAACTTCAAAGAGGATCTGCATAGCTGAAAGCTGGTATAGACTTGGGGCCTCCTTGCACCTCAGGGCCCTATAGATGCCTTTTCCTGAAGATTGCATTGTTGCAGCAAGGCCCTCCACTAGATATGCTGCAATTCTCTGAGAAGGGTCCCCCTGGATTGCTACCTTTTGTCGAAGTTCCGTTATGATTGATTGTGCTTCATCTATGCTATATTCTGATATTGCTTCAGCACAATCAAAGAGCAACTGTTTTGGGGGTTGTGCTTCTCCGTTACTGCTGTCAGCACAACTGAGGCTTGATTCCGGTGATGACTCTTTTGGTGAGTTTGGAAGCAAGATATTCTTCATGGGATTAGTCCATTCATTGTTGTTCTTCATGTGATCAGTCCACTCATCGTTAATGCTTCCTGACATATCAAACAAGACCTCATCGCCATCATCGAGTAAAGCATGCTCAAGTTCCTGAAGCTTTAGTCTGATCTCATCTTCATCAAACTCTACGTCAAGACCGGAGCTCTGATTCTCTGGTACGGATTGAGAGTTTTGCTGAGATATATTGGAGTCCACTGGAGAATATGTTGATGCATTGAACTGAGATTCAGACTGCCTATACAGGACTGCCGGAGCAGTTTGGCCCTTCGCAGTTACACAGTATGGAGTAGGTGCAGCTTGTTGGTTGTAAAACGAGTTCTGAAATGTAGCACATGGTGTTTCAGTGAAGCCTGACTGTCCAAAGCCCTCGGCATTATATGGTTGAGGTCCATGACGAAGCAATTCTGTATCAGAGGCAAATCTTTGTGTAGAGAAACCTGAGCTCGGTGGCCCAAATTTATGGACGTAAGGACTCTCAGCACAGGATGTTGATGGATCTGCTTGCCTAACAAAAGACATCACTTTTCTTACAACTCTCAGCCTGCTAGGTCAATTATCACTTTTCAGAATCTGAGATAAAAACACTCAATGCACAGCTTCCTCTGATCAAATAAGCCTGAACATTTTCTAAAACCTGCAGTTAGTAAACAACAAATGAGCAAAATTTGTAAAGCTCCACTGGCATATCTTTAGAACACAGAGGTACTTATAATTTGCCATAACATTTTCAAGGTCAACAGTCCACACCTAAAAACTGCATATTTTTTTGCTACCATCATAGGCTTTATTAGACATGAGATATATGTTCAAACTTCAAACATTTAAGTGACACGTACAAGCACATCAATATGTCCATGCCTTGTATGTGTCACGTACAAGTACATCAAAAGACACATAGTTATATAATGTTATCTTGAAGTCTTTGCTTGTATCTGTCCGATGGTTGCGTTTACAGCTCTACATCTTCATTGTTGGTGAGTTAATATTGAGATCTAGTAAGGAGTCGTGTTAGAGTCGGATTTAATCTTGTTTGAGTCGGATTCAATGTTTAGACTATAAATAAAGGGTGTGGGAATCCTACGGGAGAGACACACAACTATTCTACAAAATCTACATGGTATCAGAGCCATCACTGAACCCTAACCCTAACCCGTCGGTTACCTCAGCCGCCGCCGTCGTATTCATCATCGTCTCCACCTCCTGTGACCGAGCTGCCCCCGTGTCGCCGAGCGAAGCGAAGCTCTTGGCCGGCGAAAGCAGATCCGGTGCTTCGACGCTGGATCGCTGCCGCCGCTTTGGGGACGCCATCGTTGTTCTTTGCCACCTCGGGTCGCCGCCTTGGTGCCGTTGCCGGGGTCTTTGATCCGCGCCTACCGAGGGAGGAAGCTGTGGTCGCATCTGCTGAGGAAGGAAGGAAGGTGTGTGGTTTTTTGTTTTTCGATCTGATCTCGATCGGCCGAAGAAGAAAGGAGAATGGCAAGAAGCCGTGCGGTAGGAAAAAGGAGGTGAGAGAAGGGAGAGGGGAAAAAAGTTCTCTGTTTCGGAAAAAAAAAATACTGCATGATTTGGGTATGTGAAGGCAGAAATTGAGGTTCGGCAAAACGTTGATGCGTGAAGGATTGTTGTGATCGTGGAAGATACGCACGGCATATCTTGGTAGTGATTAGCATTGCTCCAGTTGTATGAGAAGATGACCCCTGAGGAGATTGAGGCGACAAGGAAAGAGGAAGAAGTCGCAATAAGGGCGGTAAAAGAAAAGAGGAAGACAGTTGTTGAGACTACTTCTCCGCTGGTCACGCAAGGTGACATGAGAAGCATGTTACATGACCTCTTCGCAACAGGTATGATAGGTTCAAGAGCTGGTGTAGGGTCATCTGACTTAAAGCTGCAGTTGATGCCAAATGATGTAAAGTTAGATAGAAGCAAGAATTACTTGAGTTGGTCCATAAGGGCTCAACTAATATTGAGGACGAAAGGGGTGGAGCACTACCTGCGGGAGTCTTGTGTTGAGCCTGCGGACAAGACGAGCATGGATTGGAGGGTGTGGAGCATCACTAACTCTGTGGTGGTGGCTTGGTTGCTAACTTCAATGTCTCCATCCATCGCTCGAATGGTGGAGATGATGCAGAATGCATCGGCAATGTAGAAGACACTAAGCAACATGTACTTCGGGGTAGGAAATATGATGATAATGGTGGAGGTCCAGGGCAAGGTGGAGGCTCTGCAACAAGACGAGAAGATCGTTCAGGAGTATGCTAGTGAGTTGCAACAGCCATGGGCAGACAAATCACTATGATCCACATCAGTTAACATGTGCTGGTGATATTGAGGCTGGCAGAGTATGGCTGCAATGCAGACGGGTTACACATTTTCTGAAGGGACTGAACCCAAAGTTTGAGAGCAGAAGGGCTGTCATGTTTCATTTGGCAAACTTGCTTACTATGGAGGAGGCTATTTCGGCTATCGTGCAGGAGGAGATTCGACTACAAGTAATGGGGGACAACAACCCTGATAGGTCCACATATGCTATACCCGATGATAGGGAGTGCTACAACTATGGGGTGAGAGGACATCTGAGTCGTGCCTATCCTTCTCCACGGTATGGAGGTCGAGGTGGGAGTTGTGGTGGTCGTGGAGGCCGAACTAGAGATTATGGAGGCCGAGGTGATGGTCATGGAGAAGGTCGAGATTATGGAGGTTGAGGAAGGGGCCGACTTGGCTCCAAGGCTAATATGACTCTGACAGAGGAAAGAACATCTGTTACTCTGACAGGCGAGCAAGCTATACAGTGAGAGAAGTAACAGCAGGAAAGGCATTGGAGACTCCTCATGATTCCACCTCCTTTGGTAACTTTGCCAACTACGCCCGCGTAGGTGAAGGTGCTCAAGCACTTACACTCGCATCCACATATAATCACTCTCGTATTGACTGGATCATTGATTCAGGGACATCCAAGCATGTCACGGGTTCACTTAGTGCATTTGCATCGTACACCCCATATACTCATTCTGAAACTGTCCAAACAGCTGATGGAACCACCTAGCTTATTCAGGGTGTAGGATTTGTAAACTGCACACCATCCATTGTTTTATCCTCTGTTTTGCATATTCCCTCCTTTTCAGTCGATCTCCTTTCAGTTAGTTCTATCATTGACCAATTCAAATACACTGTCACATTTGGTGAGGACTTGTGTTTGCTCCAGGAGAAGAGAACTGGGACTGGAATAAGGCGTAATGGGCTGTGGTACATTGATCAGTTTGATGCGGCATTGGTTGTGGCTACGTGAGGAGTTGAGGGAGAAGTTTTGTTACATCATCGTCGCTTGAGATATCCGCCATTTGCAAGTTTAAGTCAGTTATACCCTGATTTGTTCAATAAAATAGACAAGAGTAAACTTGTGTGTGATGCTTTGTGCATTTGGAAAGCATACACAGTCTGCATATAGTAGCATTGGTCTTCGGAGTTATGAACCTTTTATATTAATACATTCTAATGTTTGGCGTCCATGCTCAGTTACTTCTGTGAGTGGTTTTAAATGGCTTGTCACATTTATTGATTGCTATACTCGTATGACTTAGATTTATATGATGAAGCACAAGAGCGAGGTCCTTCGATGTTTTCAAGATTTCCATAGGATGATTGCTACTTAGTTTAATGCAAAGGTTTGGATTCTCCGAACAGAAAATGGAATTATGTTAACAAGGAGTTTGTAGTGTATCTTTCAAAGGAGGGGATACTTCATCGGACTACTTGTCCAAGAACCCCACCTCATAATGGAGTAGCTGAAAGGAAGAATCGATATTTGTTGAAGGTAGCATGTTCACTCATGTTTCAAATGAATGTGCCAAAGGGATTGTGGAGCAAGACGGTGATGACGATAGCATGTCTCATCAATCGTATGCCATCTCGAAAACTAGGTATGAAGTCTCCTGCTGAATTTTTTTTGGGTCAGCGGGAGTTCAAGGTGCCTCCCAAGATGTTTGGCTGTGTTTGCTTTGTACAGGATCACCGACCAACAGGTGGCAAGCTGGATCCGTTGGTATTGAAGTGTGTCTTTATAGACTATTCATCAAGACAGAAAGGCTATAGATGCCGGAACCTAGTTGAGTGAAGGTTGTTCGTGAGTATGGATGTGATATTTCGGGAGTTTGAGCCGTACTATATAAGTGGATGTACTCTTGGTCAGTTTTTGGAGTTATCTCCTATCATTGAGGGTGACAATCAAGATGGGGAGAACAAGGGGTCAAGAAGTCATTATGGGGACAACTCCGTGCTCAAGCCTAACGGAATATGCAAGAGATGTGATTACCCCAAAAGAATTGAAGGTTTGTCAGCGAAAACGCTTTGGGAAACAGGGGAACAAGCAAAGGGACAAGCAGTTAACACTTGAGCCACCAGCAGAGCTGGCAAAGGCCCAACCAGAACAGCCACAGCCTGAACAACCACAGCTTGAATTGCCGGCCTTGCCAGTTGATCCAGTCCCAAATCCCTCCTCGGGTCTCTCCATCAAATTCCTTGCCTCCCCTTGAGCTAGTGGTAATGTTCCTTCTAATCACTCTCATCTAGATTTACCACTTGCGCAACGTAGAGAAACTAGAGCTAATGCCAAAAAACCTCCAATTCGGTATGGCTTTGAGCATGATATTGCAAATTTCATATCATATTCTCATATCTCACCTGCATACAAAGCATTCATTGCATCTCTTCAGACAGTGCATATTCTAAAGGATTGGAAAGCTGCTAAGCAGGATCCTAAGTGAAAGTATGTCATGAAGGAGGAGCTTGGTGCACTTCAAAAGAACAAGACATGCTATCTTGTTCCACTTCCAGTAGGAAAAGGGGTAGTAGGATGCAAGTAGGTGTTTACAATTAAGCAAACTCCTGAAGATAAGATAGAGAGATACAAGACACGGTTGATTACAAAAGGTTATAGTCAAACATATGAGATAGACTATGATGAGACCTTTATACCGGTGGCGAAGACGAGCACAATAAGAACGTTGATCTCCTGTGCAACTAACTTCGGATGACCCCTACATCAGTTGGATGTGAAGAATGTTTTTCTATATGGTGATTTACAAGAGGTATACATGGAGATTCCTCCATGCTTTGCGAACAGGCAAACTAATGGAAAGGTGTGTAAACTCAAGAAGTCTTTATACAGCTTGAAGCAGTCTCCAAGAGCGTGGTTTGATAGATTCAGACGTGCAGTCTGTAGTATGGACTATTCTCAATGCAATGGAGATCATACTGTATTTTATAGGCATAGAGGATCACATATCACCATATTGGCAATCTATGTTAATGATATTGTGATCACTGTAGATGATGCCGAGAAAATCAAGTCCTTCAAGAAAAGACTGGGAGGTATTTGAAGTAAAAGATCTTGTAACTCTTCGATACTTTCTTGGAATTGAGATTGCTGTTTTTCGAGTGGTATAGTTCTCTCCCAGAGGAAGTATGCCCTTGATCTGCTGGCAGAAACATGTATGCTTAGGTGTCGTCCTATTGCTTCACCTATTGATAGGAATCACAAGCTATGTGCTGAGTCAGAAGATCTAGTTGACAAGGAAACTTATCAAAGGCTTGTTGGGCGTCTCATCTATTTGTGCCATACAAGACCTGATATTTCATATGCAGTGAGTGTGGTTAGCCGATATATGTATGATCCTAGAACAAGACACATGGATGTTGTCCATCGAATAATACGGTATTTGAAGAGTAGCCCAGGGAAAGGCCTTTGATTCAAAAAAAATCAATGTCTGAACGTGGAAGGGTATTGCGATGCTGATTGGGCGAGCAGTGTGGATGATAGGAGGTTTACCTCTAGATATTGCATCCTTGTGGGGAGGTAATCTTGTGTCATGGAGGAGCAAGAAGCAGGATGTGGCTCGGTCTATTGCAGAGACAGAGTACAGAGTAATGACGTTGAGTGTGAGTTGAATGATATGGATGAAGGGTATATTGTCTGAGCTTCGGGTACGGAAGAATAATCTCTTGATGTTACATTGCGGCAATAAATCTGCAATCAACATTGCTAACAATCCAGTACAACATGATCGTACCAATCACGTTGAGATTGATAGGTTCTTCATCAAGGAAAAGCTCGATGATAGGATACTGAATTTGGAGTATGTCAAGTCTGATGAATAGTTGGCTGACTATTTCACTAAAGGGTTAGGTCCTAGCGAGGGCGCTACAATATGTATCTAGATGGACATGACTGATATCTTCGGTCCATCTTGAAGAGGAGTGTTGGTGAGTTAATATTGGGATCTAGTAAGGAGTCGTGTTAGAGTCGAATTTAATCTTGTGTTAGAGTCGGATTCAATGTTTAGACTATAGATAAAGGGTGTGGGATCCTACAGGAGACACACAACTATTACCAAAAATCTACATTCACGGTAAAAGAAGTCAATTAGCCAAATCCATAATCCCATTAAAGAAAATCAGGTTGCCAATAACATTTTATCTGCGTAAAAGAAGGGTCGCCCAGCCACAAGCAATTGCTTCTAGGACTTGATAACCATATCCCCAGCCCCAAACCTGCAACGTTGACTAGCTTTGTGGCCTTGCAACCAAGATACAGTCAAGCGTACATAAAACTAAGCTTACAGCTAACTGAGAATATGCCATATCTATACTACATAGTAGATACCCACAGCATATTGCAGAAGGAACAAAAAAAATCCACCTATTAAACTATGAACAACAAATTAAATATCAGAAAGGATAATCAGCGAGCACCAACATACTATGCTTAGACAATAATATATGTACTAATAGATAACAAGTAGAGCAAAAAAAAAATCTGAAGAAAAGGCAAATCTTGCATAAATTTGGCGAAATTCGTCACCAAGCCCGCACGCAAAAGCGAGAGAGTAGATGGTTTTCCTTGCGCCGAATTCATGAAACCTTACTCTGATTCTATACCGCGCCTTTCCAACCCTCACAAGCAACGCCGGTAATTCCTTTCCTCGTTTCAACTGACATAACCCTCCTAATCCCCTCTGCCCCCAAGCAGCAACCCTCCACAGCCCGGGCCCCGGATCGTCCAAGAACCGACACAATCATCACGCCATAGTACCACCCAACAACCCTCACCGCCTCGAAGGGGGTCCCAGAAAGCGCCCAAGAAACAGGAAAATTCCCCGGAAAAAAAGAAAGAAAGTACCAAAAAGGATTCTTGCGAAGTAACTTAGGAAGACGTACCCTACGAGGATCAGTTGGCGCGGGGAGCAACGGCTGATCCGCGACGAACAGGGGCGGTGGCCCAGCCGGTGGAGACGGGTGAGGCGAGACGAGACGAGACGAGAGGAACAAGGAGACTTTGGAAAGAGCGTGCGCGGGGTCAAGGCAAGAGAAGACGAGAGGAACAAGGGAAGGAAACGATGGGCGCACCGAGCGGGTATAACAAAGTCCGTGGAAGTGTCGCGCCACCGGCCCACCAGTGACGCGGCACACGGCCCGCGGCTGCCTAACTCACCTCCTCGCCAGTCGCCACGCCCATACAAGGGAAGCAGGAATTCTAGCGCTCAGCATGTGACACGCAGCGGAATAATATATCAGAAAATCCACATACAACTTCACCAAACGGTACAGTTAGTAGGGCTTGCCCCTTTGCTACGATACAGTGGCGGAGCTGACCACAGCACTGCTGACTCAACGTCGTGTTTTACTGATTTCTTAAGAAATTTTACATAACTTTCTGATCTTGGATTTTGGATCATTGTCCTAGAGGCTTGAGACCTAACTTTGTCTCTACTATGCTATACACGACGAGCTAATGGTTGACAATAGAAGAAGTATATTGTCCTCAAAATTCTTGCGTTCTTGACCGACGTAAAATTTGCATATCACCGCTTTACGGCTCCAGTATTACTGGATTACCATGTTAGATTGATCTCACCGATTAGCCCAATCGGCTAATCGGACCTTGATCCGCTTCGATCGGGCGTCGGCCAAATTCGACCACCGGCCGATGGGCCCGTCATGACAAGGCTATAAATAGAGGTGGGGGCGGCGGCTCGATTGACGAGGTTGGCCCGAGCCGCAACTCCCACCGATAAACCCTAGACCGATCTAGAGAGGGCGCTAGCCAATCGGCACGGAAGCTCCATCGCCGTCCCGTCATGGGATCTTCACCGCCAAATCCGACTTCCTCTTCCGCGACCGCCGAGTCTGCGTCGCAGACTTCACCGACGAACCGGCGATGGTCGGCTCCTCCAACGCAGCGTCGGACGGTCGTGTCGTTTCTAACAATGGTATCGAGCTCGGTTTTTGGGATTTATGGATCGGTTAGCAATTAGAAGGAGATGATTCTTTTGCAAATCTCGTTGATAAGTCCCTAGATCCCAACAATTAATCCCATGTCGACCGATTAAAATCTTGGATCGGAAAAACAAAAAAAGGGAGAAAACTGCGTCTTGTGGCTCGCCATCGCGTCGCCTTCGCGCCGCCGCTCCGCTGCTCCGCTTTGCCGGGCGCCGAAGCCTGCATTGGCCGCCGAAGCCGCTGCCCGGCTGCCAAGGCTAAGGCGCTGCTTGTTGGCCTTCTTGAGCCTCACAGCTCTCGCCGCTGAGTCATTGCCCGCTGCCGCCGTTGACAAGCAGCTTCGCCTTCGTCAAGCCACCTCAGCCGCTATTTGGCTCTCGCCTTCCGGCGCTTCGCCTCCCTTTCTCTGCCCTCGAGGTTGTGAGGCCTGGCGCCGCCTGCCTGAAGGTGATGAGTGGTGGAGAATCTTTTGTTGACCTGTCCTTGGATAGATATTTGATATTATGTTTTTGTTTTTTTTCATTATTAAATTGAACCAACGGAGAATTTAATTTTGAAAAATAGATTTTCATGTTTCCACCGCAAAAGTTAATGTTGATTACTCTTTAAATTAAATTCGAACCAACGGGAGAATTTAATTTGAGAATTGTTGTGAATTATGATATTGTTATTTTCTGACCAACGTTGATAATAACAATATTATAATTTTTAATTCATGATTTTATGCATTATTTCTATTTACTACCAACTATGTGATATAGATTTAATGTATAGATTAAAATTGTATGTCGTATTTTTGACCAACGTTGGAAATAAGGCATATAATTTTGCGCTTATATTCTCACTTTTATTTGAATTATTTTTTCAAGGATACAACTTGATGAGTTGTATCAAAGAGATCCCCACTCTCAAAGGAGATAACTATGGAGAGTGGAAGAAGAAAAGATAGACTTAGCGTTTATCTTGGCCGAGGTGGATCGGGTCTCACTCACAAAGACGCCCCACCGACCTCGAGGCGCCGGTGAGAAAAGAAAATGAGGATGACATCGCTTGGCGAGAAAAAGACGAGGGACCATGCTCACACGATGTCTTATGACCTTGAGCATAAGAAATGGACCACGACCAACAAGAAATGTATGGTCGTGATAAAGAACACGATTGAGCCTCGCAATTGTGGGCTCAATCGCAGAATGTGACATCATCACGAGAATACCTTGAGAAAATAAAGAGTCGGGTTCTTGGCTCTTCAAAGACATATGCTACACACGATTGATTAAGCGACTTGTGAAAAGGTACTCGGTGGTGGCGGTGGCATAAGAGAACACATACTAAGGATGAGCAACTTGGCATCCAAGCTTAAACCAATGGATTTGGCTCTCAGGATGAGTTCCTTATTCATTTGATTTTTGCTTCCTTGCTTAGGAAAAGTTTGACACCTTTGTTGTCAACTACAACATGCACCTCGAGAAATGGGACTTAGAAAAGTGCATAGCTATGTGTGTGCAAGAAGAGGAAAGATTTAAATCCTCACATGGTGGTTCTATCAACTATGTGAAGGACAACAAGAAAAAGAACTTCAACAACTTCTCCTCAAAGAACAAGGAAAAGCCCATGTCCATCGGCCTCAACAAAATAAGTTTGCGATGAGACAAAGATCGTTGTCTTCATCAGAAGAAGACGGACACTACAAGAAGAATTGTCCCGATTACTTAAAGATGATAATGGCAAAGAAAGGTGAGAACATTATTACCTTTATAAATGAATGCTCAGATGTGCAATATTCAAATCCACTTGGTGGATTGACTCAGAACAACTGTTCATGTTGCTAATTCCTTCTGAGGATTCCGCTCGACGAGGACTACGAAAGAAACGAAAGATGCATTAAAGTTGCAAATGGAGTCAAAGTTGAAGTTGAAGCCGTTGGCGATCTTTCATTAGAGTTAGCTAATGGCTCCAATCTTTTACTTAGAGATGTCCTTTTGTTCCTCTTCTGAGAGGAATTTGATTAGTGTTTCAAATTTGGACAAAGATGGTTATGATTGTAATTTTAGAAATGGCAAGTGTGAAATAATGTTTAATAAAGAATGTGTTGGTCTTGCCATCTTACAAAATGAGCTTTATTTGTTATCATTATGTGATGATGTGAATGTCGATGCGATAAAGGAACGTCACGTATGCGAAAGTGAATGAATCCTCGCTCACTTAATGTAAACAGAAACGAAAGAGAACTCTAGATCGTCGTCGAAATTATGGCACGCTCGTTTAGGCCATATTTGAGGGGAGAATAGAAAGACTAGTTAAGAATGAAATTCTTCCTCTATTAGAGTTCTCGGACTTAGAACAATCTGAGAGAATGCATTAAAGGAAAATATGTAAAGAAAATTAAGAAAGACGCCAAAAGAAGCACAGAGTTCTACAAATTATTCACACGACATTTGTGGTCCTTTTCCGTGAAAAGTGTGGATGGTTATGACTCGTTCATAACATTCACGGATGATTACTCCCGTTATGGATATATTTATCCAATCAAAGAAAGAAATGAAGCCTTGGATAAATTCAAGATATTTAAGGTCAAGTTGAAAACCAACACGATTTAAAGATTAAGATAGTCCGATCGTGGTGGGGAGTACTACGATCGACATACCTCATATGGACAAGTTCTGGACCTTTTGCAAGGTTTTTACAGAAAATGGTATAGTGGCCCAAGATTCCACACCTAGCGAACCTCAAAGAAAATGGAGTAGTGAAAAGACGCAACTGCATTCTCGATGGATATGGTGCAAAGCATGATGAGCTATTCCACACCGCCATTGAGTTTATGGATGGAGGCGTTGAAAACCGCCATTCATATTCTCAACAGAGTGCCTAGTAAGTCGGTGCCCAAAACACCGCACGAGTTATGGACAGAAGAGTTCCTCACTAAACCACTTACGTGTGTGGGGAGTCTTCTTTGAGGCTAAAGTATTTAACCCAAACCTTGGGAAGCTTGATCCCAAAAAAAGAAGTTGCCATTTCATTGGCTACCCCGAAAAGTCAAAAGGTTTTCGTTTCTCCGTCCGCACGGATATACAAAGTTTGTAGAAACGAGACACGCTGTCTTCTTAGAGGATGAAATAATGAGGGGAAGCATGGTAGTTCGAGAGATTGACCTTGAAGAGAAGCGAACGTATGCGCCCACTCCGATGATTCAAGAGCCATTCTTCACACTACCTGCTGTCGCTGCACCGACGGTGCAAGACACTGTGGTGCCAGCACCTGTTATTGTTCCTCCTGTGGCAACAATGAATGAAAATGAGGAACCTGTTCTTCAGATCCTATAGAACCCATTGCCACAGATGAGGGGAGCAACAACCTCAAACGTAAGACGTACTAAGTGAGGAGGCCCCAGGAGGTCTCAAAGAGTAAGAAGATCACTATTTCGATGATTATCGATTATCATACAGAGAATTTCAAATGGAGGATGATCCCACCTCATTTGAAGAAGCCATGAGAAGCGAAAATTCTTCAAAATGGCTTGAGGCCATGGAAGAGGAAATGAGGTCCATGAAGGCTAATAAAGTCCAGGACTTGGAAATTATTCCTAAAGGAGCCAAAACAAGAGGGTCAGAATGGGTCTACAAGACAAAGCTTGACTCCCAAGGAATGTAGAAAGATACAAAGCGCGACTTGTGGCAAAAGGCTTTACGCAAAGAGAAGGATTGATTACAATGAGACCTTTTCTCCGGTCTCATGTAAAGATTCTTCGTAATCATAATGGCATTAGTAGCACATTATGATTTAGAGTTACATCGATGGATGTAAAGACGGCATTTCTTAATGGGGATTTGGAGGAAAATGTTTACATGGCACAACCGAAAGGTTTTGTCATGGAAGGAAATGAAGGAATAGGATGCCGCCTAAAGAAATCGATTTATGGTTAAAGCAAGCTTCAAGACAAGGGTACTTGAAGTTTGATAGTACAATAAGAAAATTTGGGTTTAAAGAGAATGTAGAGGACAACTGTGTTTATGCAAAGTTTAAAGATGGGAAGTTTATCTTCCTAATTCTGTATGTGAATGATATCCTACTGGCTAGTAGTGATGTCGATCACATCGAGACAAAGAAGTTTTTGTCCTCAAATTTTGATATGAAAGATCTTGGTGAAGCTTCGTTCGTTCTAGGGATCGAAATTCACCGGGATAGAAACAAAGGGATATTGGGACTGTCACAAAAGGCATACATAGAGAAAGTCTTAAAGAAATTTGGTATGCATAAATGTAGTCCTTCACCTGCACCTATAGTCAAGGGTGACAGATATGGGGATTTTCAATGCCTCAGGAACCAGTACGAGCTCGATCAAATGAAATCGGTTCCATATGCTTCAGCTGTCGGAAGCTTGCAGTATGCTCAAGTGTGTACACGCCCTGACTTAGCGTTTGTTACCGGGTTACTTGGCAGATTCCAGAGCAATCCTGGAATAGAACATTGGAAATTAATAAAGAAAGTCTTGCGTTATTTGCAAGGAACAAAAGGCCTCATGATGACATACTGAAGATCGATTCACTCCATATAGACTTTACCGACGAACCAACGATGACCGGCTCCTCCTCCAACGCGTCGGACGATCGGTAATCGTTTCTAACATACCATTGTTGCAATATAATCCAAATGCTAGATATGACATCACCCTCGCCGCTAGCGAAATGAAAATTGGAACGGCATGTATAAGGCACGACTTCGTTTCAGATCGCTTTTGTATTGCTGAATTGGACTTTGTAGGCCGAGCTGGGTATTTGGAGATCACGGGAACGGGACGGGAGAGTAGACTAAGCCTAATTGTCTGCACTGCACTGGTTACAGATCAACGTTTACGCAAAGTAAACATATTGGTACAATTTGTGTAAAAGTAGTTCGATGAGAACATATTTGAACACTGGATCTGGTAAACGTATTGACTAGATCTAGTTCTTCGTTACATAGCTCCAATACTAGTGTGCATACTGTTGTGCTAGAGTAGTAGTATATGTTGTTACGGACAGAGAATTTGGGGGTAATGATATATTCTGCTAGTAGGTATGATGAGTATAGCTGACCGTTGACTTGGTTGGTATGCTGCCCTTATCCGTAAAGGTACAACCAGTGGAGATAGGAATCGGAGACGATTGATCACACACGACAGCAATGCTTGATTGGAACAAGTTCACTTTTCGGGCAGTCGGTAGCCCACCAACCCAGACCTGGTTATCTGCTGTCGGTTCTTCAGGTCTACGCACAACGCATAAGCGAAAAAACAAGCGGCGACGCGGCACGAGTAGCAGCTGTGGAAACACGGGTGGTACGGGAGAGTTGGTGTGCTACGTGCAAATCGTGACGAGGCCCTGGAGGACTGTACGAGGTCTCACGCGTGGATGCGCCGTGCTTCCAGAAGCGTGCAGGAGCACGGTTCATAGTACTCTGGTATGCAGGGCTGGGAGAATCGCGGCTGAGGATGCTAACAGCACCAGCAGAGAGATCCACGCTGGCCCACCGTTAGCTACGCAGGCAATTTTTTTTCTTCTAAATGACACTGGTTGAAACAGCATCAGTAGAAATGGTCTTCTCGCGATTGCAAATACATAAATAAGGCACAAATTCACCCAGAACCGTGCGGACGTGTACCATGCCGTCGCGTCAGTCTCGTTCGTATCACTTGATGCGAACAGCACTGTTCATAGCTCGTCAAAAGGTGCGACAGCACTGTTTACGCTAGCAAGCCCGGATAAAATAGGACTAAACAGTGCTGGCTGTCTGTCCACGCCGGTAGAGTTAATTAATTAGTAGAGCAAAGTGCTGGAACAGTGCTCGGCTGACTATTGCATTTTGCAGGCCACGTTGGTTTGTCTCATGTGATTTGTATATTCGTATTTAAAACTTTGTTCAAATAGGAAAATTTATCCGTGATCACTGATCAAATCAACAGTCTGATGTGATTTATAAACAAATTCTTATTTATAAACACATTGTTGTCATAGTGCTCGTCCGCACCAGGTAGGCGCGGACGAGACTTGAACAGTGTTGTCCACACCAGGATGGTGCAAACGAGGTCTGTCCGACCACCCATGGCACGGACGAGGCTGACGTGGTGGCATGGTACGCGTCCGTGTGGCCTTGTGACGGATTTGCGCGCTATTTTTGCATTTACGGCCACGCGGAGGCCATTTTCTGCTAATGCGGTTCCAAATAGTGCCATTTAGAGAGAAAAAATCAACTTGCCTGTCGAGCGCATAGCCGCATAGCACGTGGCGTGGACGTGGGCACTACAGTCGACATCACGCTGTTGGATTGATCTCGGCTAACTGCATCCGAGATTTAAGGGCACGCGCCGCTCTGGCATACCGATCGGGGCATAACCAACAAGTTGGTTTCGGTCCCGTTCACTTAGCGCCATATAAAAGGATTAGGGGACTCGGCAGGACGATCTACTGCGTGTGGTTCTAGGCTAACGAACACCCCAACAAACCCAATCTCTCACGGGCGCTACGGTGAGCGAAGACCGAAGACCGTAGGCCGCCGCCGCCGTCACCGTCACCGCAGCACCTCCATCCTCGCCCACGGCTCCTCTGCAGCTACCGACCGGCTTCTACATCAACAGATCTACAACTCAAATGGCTTCTTCAAGTTCGGGTATGTCAATTAACGCTTCCGCTATAATGTTTAGAATAGGTGTTCTTCCATGAGCTTAGGGTTAATGTTGCTTAGACTTAGATTAATGCCCACATTTGGTATCAGAGCCACTCTAGACTCATGCTGAACCCAAATTAGTCCCAACCGAACCGGATTACATGATTAGTGGCTCAGTTTAGCATTTAGAAGGAGGGGACTTGAAGTTTTTTTTTTGTGAAATCCTAACGAAATCCCGAATCCCCAACCCGAATCGGATATCCCGAGCCTTAAGAACCCAAAATCAAAAGCGAATATTTACGGTTTTTTTGGAAATCTGGAGTCACTCCGGTCTCGGGCGCCGCCGTAGCTCCACTCGGCAATTGCAGCGCAACCTCGATCGCCTGCACGCTGCCGGCGAGGAGGGCTCTGGCGCCGCCTCAAGTCGCCGCTCCGCGTTCTCCACGTCTTGTATATCGATGCATCCCCATCGATCCTCGTGCGGCGCCGTTCTTCTCCCGCTTTTCTCGGGAGAAGAAAGAGGTGAAATGAATTAGCTTTTAGGTTTTGGGCTGTCTTATGTCTCTCGGGATCAATCGTCGGCCGTTTGATCAGATCAACGGCCATCGCTGTTTCGACCGGGTGAGGCTCGGGGTGAAGTGGGCTATGGCCGTTTTATGGGCTCCAGCCGCTAATGGCCGTAAATGGCTGTGCAATGGGCCGGCTGATGTATTTTTTTTTTACCTTAGTACTCGAACTGAAAAATGTGTTGTCAGCATAAGTCCTTAGTAGTTTTATGCACAGTGTTAATTAATGTTTGTTGCTTAATAACAATGTACTATAAATAATGTTTTGTCTCTAATTAAAATTGAACCAACGAGATATTTTGATTAGAGATTTTATGTTTTATTTTGGCATTATGTATGCATATGATTATATTCTGACCAACGTTGTTTATAATCATGTGTCGCCGTATTAATATTGTTAAGTTCTTTAATATTGTTAAGTTCTTTTTCCATTTTCTGCCCAACGGTGATATGGATTAGAACTGTAGTTTTGCATGTTGTTAATCAAACCAACGTAGGGTTAATTGCATGCAATATATCTTTATGTTATTTTAAAAATTTTGCAGCAATAAACGCTTCAAATGTTGCCGCCACAATAGACAATATTGAACGACTTACGGAAGCAATTTTCCGCTTGGAAAGAAAGAATTTCAGATTGTCCTTGGAGTTTTAGACCTTGGCTATCGTTAAGGGTGACTCCTCCCATTCCCCAAGACGGTGAGGAAAATTATGATGAGAAAAAGAAAACTTATGACACTAATGCTGAAAAATGGGAGCGGTCCAACCGCCTGTCACTAATGATAATGAAGACCTCTATCTCAGTTGGGATCAGGGGAGCAATCCCAGATTCCGAAAATGCTAAGGAGTACCTGGCTTCAGTTGAGGAGAAATTCAGAGGCTCCACTAAAGTCTATGCCAGTACTTTAATCCAGAGGCTCTTAACCACTAAGTATGACGGGTCCGGTAGCATAAGAGAGCATATCATGATGATGACTGATATGGCAGGAAAGCTCAAGGGCATGGATATGGAGATATCTGATGGTTTCCTAGTCCATTTTATTATGACCTCTCTTCCTTCTGACTACACTGCTTTTAAGATAAATTACAATACTCAGAAAGATAAATGGAGCATGAGCGATTTAATCGCCATGTGTGTCGAGGAGGAAGAAAGGATAAGAACCGAAAAGAAAGATCTTGTGAATCAAGTTGGCGGTCCTAACAAAAGGAAGTTCTCAGGGGACTTCAAATCCAAGAAAAATTGCATTACTCCCCAATTCGGATAAGTCGGGGCCTAAGGTGCACAATACACCTAAGCCCCATGTTGCTCCAGCCGAGCACTTAAAGGATGAATGTCACTACGCAAGCGATCGGGGCATTTTCGTAAGGATTGTGTCGGTTTTAAAGTGGCTCGCAAAAAGGGTAATGATACAATAACATTTATTGATGAAACTCTTTATCTTGATTTCTCCTTAAGTCTTGGTGGATTGACTCGGTGCAAGCGTGCACGTTACCAACTCTTCTGAGGATTCCATACCGCGAGAACACTAAGAAAGGGGAGCGAAGTCTTAGAGTCGCGGATGGAAAGGAAGTCAAGTTGAATCGCTTGGATCTGTTTCATTAGTTTTAGATAGCGGTTTCATACTTCGTCTTAGTAATGTAGTCTATGTTCCTTCCATAAGGAGGAATTTGATTTCAGTTTCTTTATTGGACGATGATGGTTTTAAGTGTAATTTTGGTAACAATAAGTGCATTATTGCATTTAATTCAAATAATGTTGGTCTTGCTTTTAGACAAGACAAGCTCTATATGCTTTCCCTTAATGAATCTCATGTATCTTTGAATGTATGTGATGCTAAGCGTAAAAATAATGATGAGACTTCTTCGAAATTGTGGCACTGTCATTTAGGACACATTTCGAGGGGGAGAATGGAGCGTCTCATTAAGGAAGAAATTCTCCACCCATTAGATTTCTCTAACTCGCACCATTGCATTGATTGCATTAAAGGAAAATATGTAAAGCAAATAAAGAAGGAGCCACTCAAAGACAGACTCTTAGAATTAATTCATACCGATATTTGTGGTCCTTTTCTGTGACATCGGTGGATGGTTTTGATTCCTTCATCACATTCATCGATGATTTCTCCGTTATGGTTATATCTTTCCCATTAAAGACCGATCTGAGTCGCTTGACAAATTCAAGATATTTAAAATTTGAAGTTGAAAATCAGCACAACCTAAGAATTAAAGTGGTAAGATCGGACCGTGGGGAGAATATTACGGAGACATGCCCTTATGGGCAAATTCGACCCTTTCGCTAAGTTCCTTCAGGAAAATGGTATTGTTGCCCAGTATTCTACACCAGGTGAACCTCAGCAGAATGGGGTAGCTGAGCGACACAACCGTACACTTATGGATATGGTACGGAGCATGCTTAGCTATTCTACTTTGCAAACTGGTTTGTGGATGGAAGCACTAAAGACGGCCGCATATATTCTTAATCGGGTTCCCAGTAAATTAGTAGCTAAGACACCTTATGAATTATGGACTGGGAGGAAACCAAGTTTGAAATATTTACGAGTGTGGGGTTGTCGTGCTGAAGCTAAGATTTTTAATCCACATATTGGGAAATTAGATCCTAAGACAAGAAGTTGCCATTTTATTGGGTACCTGAAAGATCCAAAGGGTATCGATTTTCTTGTCCCGATAGGATAACTAAGTTTGTAGAAACAAGACACCTTGTGTTCTTAGAGAATGACGAGGACACAGAGCCGAAAAATAGATCTTGAAGAGAAGCGGGTTTATGTTCCTTCACCGCTTATCCCGAGATCTTTATTCACATGCCTCGGTGGTTGCACCTCCATCATCAGAATCTTGTTGTCGCACCCATCGTTGAGGTCTCTGAAATTCCTAATGTCATACCTAATGATGAGCCTCGGCGGTCCCTCGCAATAGTCATTGAACCTATTAGAAGATCACAATGGAGAGAAGATCTGCCATCCCAAATGATTATGTTGTTTATATGAATGAGGATATTAATGATATAGGGAAGGTAGAAGATCCCACCTCTTATAAGGAGGCCATGATAAGTGAACATTCTTCTAAGTGGCTTGATGCCATGAAGGATGAACTAAAGTCTATGAGCACTAATGATGTATGGGACTTAGTAGAAATTCCTGACGGAGTCAAAACAGTAGGCTATAAATGGGTCTACAAAACCAAGCATGACTCTAAGCGAAATATCGAAAGGTTCAAAGCAAAGCTTATAGCAAAAGGCTTTTCACAAAGAGAGGGGATTGACTATAATGACATTTTTTTCTCCTGTCTCAACTAAAGATTCATTCAGAATTGTTATGGCACTTGTAGCTCATTATGATTTAGAGCTACATCAGATGGATGTTAAGACAGCATTCCTCAATGGCGACTTGCAAGAAAACGTTTTCATGACTCAACCGGAAGGTTTTGTCGTGGAAGGCAAGGAGCATATGGGATGTCGACTTAAGAAATCAATTTATGGCTTAAAGCAAGCGTCAAGACAATGGTACCTCAAATTCAATAAGGTCATAAGGAATTTTGGGTTTAAGGAAAATGAAGTTGATAACTGCATATATGTTAAGTTCAAGGGGAGTAAATTCACTATCTTAGTTCTTTATGTGGATGACATCTTATTGGCTAGCAATGATAAAGATATGCTTTATGAGACCAAGAGATTTCTTTCATCTAATTTTGATATGAAGGATCTTGGTGATGCCTCTTACGTTCTTGGCATTGAAATTCACCGAGATAGGTCCAAAGGAGTATTAGGTTTATCTCAGAAGGCATACATTGACGAATACTAAAGAGATATAATATGCATAAGTGCTCGCTACTTTGCTCCTATTGTTAAGGGCGATAAGTTTGGGACATTTCAATGTCCAAGGAACCAATATGAAACTGATCAGATGAAGTCGGTTCCTTATGCTTCGGCTGTCGGAAGCATTATGTATGCTCAAGTATGTACACGCATACGATTTAGCTTTTATAACCGGATGCTTGGCGATATCAGTCAAATCCAGACCGCACCAACGGAAGGTCGTTAAGAAAGTCTTGCGTTATATGCAAGCTACTAAACATTTCATGCTCACATATAAAATTTTGACAACCTTGAAGTTGTTGGTTATTGATTGATTTTGCGGGATGTGTTGATACTAAGAAATCCACGTCAGGTTATATCTTCACACTCGCTAAGGGAGCTATCTCGTGGAAAAGCTCAAAACAAACCCTTACGGCATCTTCAACGATGCAAGCTGAGTTTGTGGCATGTTATGAGGCTCTTGGTGTCAGTATGGCTTAAGAATTTTATCCGAGACTTAGAGTGGTAGACAGCATCTCTAAACCACTCACCTTATACTGCGATAACGAACCCGCAGTCTTTTATGCGAGTAACAACAAGTCAAGTGGTGCTGCCAAACACATTGACATTAAGTACCATGTTGTGAAAGATGAATCCGAGGATCAAACCATTAGTATCAAGCATATTAGTACTAAGTCAATGCTTGCGGATCCGCTTACTAAAGGCTTACCACCCAATATCTTTCGTGATCATGTTGCCGGTATGGGTTTATTGGAAAGCCTCTGATTTTGGATAAAAGGACCTAAAAGCAAACCAACTCCCATCAAGTATAATGAATATCCATTTCAAGATAGGATAGTACACTATAGGTACTGTGGTTGTATGACACTTCATTGGTCATGCGACGCATTACCTTGGTATGCTGTTTTATTAAGAATGGGCTTATGATGTTAGTCTTACGATCAAAGGGGAGAATGTTGGATTGATCTCGGCTAACTGCATCCGAGATTTAAGGGGGCACGCCCCACTACGCGCCCTGATCGGGGGCATAACCAACAAGTTGGTTTCGGTCCCGTTCACTTAGCGCCATATAAAAGGATTAGGGGACTCGGCAGGCCGATCTACTGCGTGTGGTTCTAGGCTAACGAACACCCCAACAAACCCGATCTCTCACGGGCGCTACGGTGAGCGAAGACTGAAGACCGCAGGCCGCCGCCGCCGTCACTGTCACCGCAGCACCTCTATCCTCGCCCACGGCTCCTCTGCAGCTACCGACCGGCTTCTACATCAACAGATCTACAACTCAAATGGCTTCTTCAAGTTCGGGTATGTCAATTAACGCTTCCGCTATAATGTTTAGACTAGGTGTTCTTCCATGAGCTTAGGGTTAATGTTGCTTAGACTTAGATTAATGCCCACACACGCATGCTGCCTAGTGCGGCGTGGGCTTGGCGGCGCAAGGGCGCAGTGCAAACGAGGTCGGGGTGACTGAGGCGTGGAATGCACGGACCAGATTGCCAGCCGCGCTCCATACGCTCGGAGGCCTGAGCTTCGCCGGGTCACGGTTTGGCACACGCGGCAAGGAAGGATCCTGATTTTCTGTAATACCGCTATGCAAACAGTGTTTTGTAAACACGAAAGCAGTGCTCTGTAGTGGCAGTGTACAAGTACTGTAGCACCAGTAAAAAAATTACCACGAAAAGTTATTGATCTCGACCTTTACTTTTTGATCAAATGGTAAAGATCACTTTCTAATATCATGCATTATATATCATATGCATTGGATATATTTCCAGGAGGGGGGTCGTGCGGAAGAGTTTTCTGTTTTTTTTAGGCGGTGCGCGAGGCTGCTGAAGAGTTTTCTGTTGGGGGAGTGCAAACTGGACAGGTGCACAGCACGCGTGGGTGCTCGGCCTGCGTCCGAGTGCAATCGTGCGGAAGCAGGAAAAGGGCGGTGCTTGCTTTGGGCCAGGCGCGTGCAGTGCGATGGTGGGTGACTGGGTGAGCATGGGCCGCATGGCCGGCCAGGCATGTCGCTGACGTGGACGACCACCACTTCATGGTATCCGGGCCGGGCCCGGCCCGGCCCACTTGATCTTTTTGGGTAAGGTAGCTGAAATGATGAATGCCGACGGCTACGAACAAAGCATTAGCTCCCGCCCGAGTCTAAAAATATATTGAACCACGGGGATTCATGCTAAAACTCGAGTATTTGAGAAGACAATTTTTTTACCAGCTCCCGGAGCGAGTTTCTCTGCAAGAACTCGACAGGAAAACCTCACGGCTCAGAAATGCTACAAGCAAGATTAAGCAGCGTTTTCTGTGTTAAGATGTACGCTCTGTTTGCGACCGGCCCGATATTATCCCCTAGACCCCTAAGATGCAAAAAATCTTGACATCGAGCACTGACTGATTGACTTCAAAGTCCCTGAATATACACAGGCTCCTTCAGAGAGAAGCCACTCCATGACATACCATTTCTAGTCAGTGTCCTGAGCGGCATGGGAGAACATGAAATGCAACCCTCCAGCCATTTGCCACAAAACGATTATCACACTGACAGAATCCTACTGATACAGCAGTCCTACTACATTACATTATTAAGTTCCGAGTGTATGTACACATCTTCCTCTAGGTCGGGACCAAACCTCCCCCACCAGGCAGACGGCATTCACCAGAACCAAGCAAGCGCGCAAACATGCTCAGTAGGCATGGTTGGGCAGCATGGCTCTTCCAGCACGGTGCGGGTGGAGGGCGCAGGCGCAGTGGACGGACGTCAGGCTGAGGCAGCCACTGATGATGAGAGAGTGCCTCTCCGGACAAGTGTGGAGTGCCGGGAAGGTGTCGCAGACTGCCTGGACGGCCGGGGGTGTCAGGGCCGTGCATTGGCTGATGTTGAGGTTTGCGAGCCCATCTTCTTCCTTAGAGCTGCTGGTTCTCACAGTATCCCACCTCCTGCGTTTGCTCTTCACGCAGCTGTTTGCAAGGGAGTACATGGCACGGTCGGTGATGTTCTGGCAGTAGTACAAGCCTAAAGAACGCAGGTGCGGACACCCATTGGCAAGAGCAATAACACTCTCATCTGCAATGAAGGATTGAACAAAGTTAGCGTTTAAGAAGCTCAGGGCAAACAAGAAGATACAAGGAAAGCCCCTACAGGAGTTCGCCTGAAACAAAGACGACAACAAACATCGCTATCTAGTAGTAAACTGTATTCTAGCATACAGCAACCAAGTGCCCCAGAAATTGTTCCATTGTCGTGTCCTAAAATATATCGTTTGGTTATCTAGAAGCTTAGCACTTTATAATACAAACAAACATACCAACAGCTTTGTTTATTTTCATCAATCAATGAAGAGCAATAGGTTATTTAAAAATCTGATCACAAACAAATGCTGTAAATTACCTGTTATAAGAACACAGCCACACAAGTCCAGAGCCCTGAGATCAGGGCAACCTGATGCCAAGCTGGTCACTCCCTTGTCTGTGACATCCTCACACCAACCTAGGTTTAAATATTGCAGCTGCCCGCAGTTACGGGCTATGGCCTGCATCAAAATTTTAGAAACTAAATAGAAGTTCTTGAAAAACATGCTAAGCAAATCATGGGTTAAACAA
This sequence comes from Phyllostachys edulis, assembly GCA_036346405.1. Lineage (NCBI taxonomy): Eukaryota > Viridiplantae > Streptophyta > Magnoliopsida > Poales > Poaceae > Phyllostachys > Phyllostachys edulis. Next base: position 39,164,464 of record CM070553.1, read on the forward strand.
AATACCTGCAAAGCTCTGTCAGTTGCTGCCTTCCCACATCCACACAGATTCAAGCACTTCAGGTTTTTACAGTGGCAGCTAAGGTAGGTTAAGGCAGTGTCACTGAAACTGGAACAACCACTGATGTTCAGTCTTGTAAGCCGAGGACATCCATGGGCCAATGCATACAAGGAGCGGTAACTAAGCCCAAAGCTTCTGCTGAGATCTAACTCACGTAGATCATGACAGTAGTTGGCAACAGCCTCTACTGCACTGTCTTCAAGCTGAGGTTTATTTTGGCGAAGAGAGAGAACCTGAAGCTTTGTAAACTTGTGAGCAAGTGATATCATTAAGTTATTCATGTTCTGCTGGCACCTGCAAATGGTACAATTTTCAGGTCAACCAACAAATCTTTTAAAAGAACATATCACCAAGACACCAACTAGAAGTTCACTGGTAAGGCTTGGCTGTGAGAATGTAGAGAACCATTTGAAGAGATACTTAAAAATGAAAACATACACCAATGGAACCAGTAAGCATGGAAGGGTGAAGCCAACTAACGTATTTCTTTACGGGAAACGTCAAAACATTGCATTAATTAATCTAGGAATAAAAATGAAAAAAGAAGGGTGCACTTATTGGTGCTCCTCAGAAGAAAAAAAAAGTGATATTTGAGAAATTTAGCAACCAATCTTCAATCAGGTAGTCTTGTTTTTTGTTAGTGCTAGTATCTACCATGTCTGCTTTGGACATTACTTCAAATGAAAAAAAGGGTATATTCTTAGGCTTTTCAGGCCATAAGATAATAGGCATGGGAGAAGATGCATGCATATAGCAACACATATGGACAATGTTGACTACAATAACTCAATATAAAATCTAGATACTGTAAGCCTCAATTCCAATGCCATTTTACACTTGATTCCACCCCATTGCGCTGCATCAAACATGTGCCTATAATCCTCTATGTTAATACTGATTAGTGTTCTTACTTCTTTTTAATACCAAATAAAAACTATATGCCTAAATAACTGATGTGATTGTATTTTTTATTCCCCTAAAACAAAAACTAGATTGTCAGACTCAGAAGGCGCTCCTAATTTTTTGCAACAACAATTACTTATTTTCTCTATTTCATGAAATGTTTTATAACTCAGGGTGTGTGACTTTGTGGCTCGATCAGTTGGACGCTACTCAATTCACCATGGCAAACAAAAAGGAAAGTTAATGAAGAGTTTCAGTAGTGTTTGGAAGTTTCTTATGTTGTGACATGCGCACAAACACATCCATGGTAGAAAATGATTTAAGTTCCATAAACATAAAGCAACTTCAAAGGGACCCATTGTTGACTCATACAACATAACTGATAAAATGGACAAGTTACTTTCAAAACTGAAAATAATAAAGGACAAGGTGAGAACTTTGGCTCTTCCACATGGCAGACAAACATACAAGATTACACGGAAAAGAAAAGTAGAAAACAAACGAAATGTCATAGCACTTTCCCCTGAAACATAGAGCTACCTCGCAATAAGCGAAGAGGAAACAAACAAAATAACCTATGCTGGAAACGCAATACCATGTTGAATCAGTACAACACCTTGGGTTGCAGCACCATGTATGACAGGTGCAGATGGAGTCTAAGAACATGGGATTAGTTACTTTTCTATTACAGAACATATGATTGAATAATAGGAAAAATGATCCACAGGATAATGGGTTTAAGACACGTCAGAGGATTAGAGAATACAATCTAGTAAGAATGTCATATTATCATGTCCGAATTTCTCTAGTCCAAGAGCTACTCCACCACCTTTTAATAACCAAAATCAATTGAAATCTTTCCACCAATTTACCTATGAATGTAAATGTAATGTTGTGCAAAATTCAGACATCCTCACACCAACCAGAGACAACACCTGTCGATCTTAAGAACTAGACTGAAGGATACAAACTTGCTTACCATGAGAGGGAAAGATTAGTGACCCCCCATCCCAATGCATCGCGCCAACCAGTGCAAACACCAGATGCCACAATGACCATCCGATCATCTCCAACTACCGATAAAATCCGCAGCAGGAGCTCCATCGGAAGGTCCTTCCAACCTGACAACGTAGGCATTGCCCCACCACTTTCTGCCTGCCCCCTCCCGCTGCCAGTAGACACCATGAGGTTCCTGAACCATGCATCCAATTCCCCATTTACTGGCCTCCTACTAACCATTTTCAATATTACTTCGAGCACCAAGCTAGTCCTGCGATTACCAGCCATGTAATCAATAAAGTGATAAACCAACACAAAATTGCATAATATGGCACCTTTTCGACCACCAGCTTCTTGCAAACTAGGGGTAATCATAGCTGCAGGCCTGCAGCTAGAGACGATATAGCAATGAAGGAGCTACTACAAACATAAGCTGTTTTTATGGGACTAATTTCTTGGAAACGCACATAATCAAACTGGAATCTCATAAACACAACTCCTGAAAAGGTATAATCAGGTTATAGTTATACGACCAAAACAGGTGCACGTGATGGAGCCAAGGTGGAACCTGAAACAGCACTGATCTCTCAAAAGTTGTCTAAGCACACCAAATTCACTTAAACTTAGAAAATGGTACGAGCTGTAATGAACAATCAGATGACCAAGAATAGGCACGGGACTAAGAGACTTATGTACCGCACCTATGTCTCAACGAGAAACAAACAGAACACATCGAAAGAACCTCAATGAGCCTCCAAAACAAAGTTACACTGAGCAAACACACGAAGAATTCGCGAAATACTATGGATCAAGATTGTTTTCATCACAGGGAAGAACGAACAGCGGAGATCACAGGGAGAACCTGAAAAGAATGTCTTAAGTACTTTGGGTAGAACTGCGTCAAGATGGCACCTTTCCAGCTTCGATCTCTTATAAAGATGCCGAAACATCAAACATGCCAAGCTCAAGCAAACTGGATAGGAAGTGGCAAGCACAAGGCGAGTGAAACATGGGTAACTTCCTGGGGATTAAAGCCTCGATTTATTCTTATCTTTTGAACGCCGAAACAATAAAGCAGGCGAGCTCCAATTCCAAAGCCCAGCCAGGTTGTAGACGGCGAGGCCCCGAGGAGCTAATCCGTGAAGAGCCAAATATTTGGGTACAATCGGGAGGACAGACGAAACTTTGGGAATAATCGGGCAAACAAGTTCCCTAAAAACAGCTGAAGAAAAAGACCCGGTGGTAGCAGGGGGAACAAATTCCAAACTTGCTAGGACAACACAAGCTGCTCGCTTCCTAGTTCCTACCCAAAGAGACGAATGATCCTCCAAAAGACTCAATCTCAGCACCTCCAAAGAAAACAATCAATAAATTCGACAAGAAAAAAATCCCCAAAAAAGAACGAAACTGGCAACTCACCCAGTCCAAGCACGCGAGGCGAGGACCTGATCTTCTCCCCGGATCCTCCGGAGTGGGGGTTTCACGGGTCCAACCGAGGCGGAGAGCCGGGAAACACCCGAGACGCAGCAAGCTAGGGCTTTTAAACAGCAACGCTTGTGGTCACCGCCCACGGAGCCGAGGTAGAGGTGGACCGGCCGCTGGTGCGCGCGCGGGCCTGGGGTCAGGGGCTGCGTTTATTAGGCGGGGCGACGGGGTGTGCGACTTGCGGGGACGTACCCGGCCGAGGGGGGCTACGTAACAGTAAAGCACGGCTGGATTTGGCCGCGCGAGGCGGATAATTCACGCTGGTCCGGGGGCGCGGGGCGTGGAGCGGCAGGCGTGTGCGTTCTCGGCGGATGGACACGAGGACGCGCGGAGGGACGGAACGGGCGTTTTTTTATCGTCAAGGCTCGCCTCGTCATCGTGTACTGTCTCGTGGTGCCTCGCAGGAGGGCAGAAGAACCGTCTGGAATAGACTAGTGTTCAGTGGCGGATCGGGTAGGGTGCATGGGTGCAGTTGCTTGAATTTTTTTTTAAATAATCTATTTTTAGTCTAAAATACAGAAATAATACAACTTAATTTTTATTTATAGAAATAATCTCGTGTAAATGCATGCGGTTGAGCGAGTCCATAAAAGTCGCCTAACCGCGGTCGACACATATTTAAGTCGTCGAATGGAATAGCGACTACAGGTAAGTCGCGAAACGGATGTGTGAGTTTTGGACGTTGTGCGTTGGTTGGGCTACTTAGTTAAAGTCGTCCAACCAGTGGGCGATTTTAGCTCCCACACCTGAAATTTCCCCAATCGAATTGGAACAATTGTGTTAAAATATATATTACAATTTGTAGGTATTGTATTTAGCAAATCGTATTATATGATGTTATTTTTTAAAAAGATAACGATGTGGTGACAACGTTGGTTGGTCTGCTTTGTTATTTTAAGTAGAATATGAAGGGTCTGAAATTTGTCGGACTCATAATAACATTTTTGATCGTCAGATATTGTTGTAGTGTGCTAAATTTACAGTAGAATTTTGTGAGGACGATTGAGATAGTAATGAGTGGTAAGTAGAAAGGTAAGTAATATTATGATACGTGAGGAGTCTCTCCTCGATGAAGTTATGAAGATGCAAAGAACGCTTGTTCTTTCGGCATACTGCAATATAGGTTTGCTTTGATGGTTTAGCGGAGACACGAACGAGAAGTACATTAAAGTCCACGATAGAAGCACATTACGTTACAATTAGTTCCACAACATACTTATTCCACAATTGCTTACAAGAACCAAAGTCTTGATGAAGTACATGTTACAACATAGTAGCAGTTGTAATACAAGTTCCTACGTGTCGACATGCGCCTTGCAAGTTCTGACAGTGTGCCCTTCCTGGCGGCAGCGGCTGCAACGTCTACCCACCGATGCAGCTTCCCCTTCGTCCATATCGTTACGAATGCGACGACTCTGGCGACGGCCTTCCCCTTTCAGCGGTCTAGATCCGGAATCCAAGTCCTATTTGCGATCCAACGTGGCGAAGTTACCCACAACCCTAAAGCCTCTTAGCTCGCCGCGCCCACACCGCCGCACCCTTCCCTTCATGAAGTACTCGACTGAAGTTTGATGGGTCCATCTGGATGGTCCCACACGCGGCGAGGATATGAGAGCATGACTTGTGAAGGAGCTTTAGCTTATTGCATGTGCAGATTAGGTTCATTCACATGGTCTCCAAGGCATACCTCATGGGTAACAAGAGACCAAGCGATCCCAAATCCGGCTCTGTCTCGGAGGATCACGTCGAATCGATGCTCCGTGTTGCCCATTACGAAGACCGTGTCGCGATCGAGCCTTCTCGGTCTTGACTCGATGTATCTTTGTAATCTTGAGCATAGAGTATGTTCGTGGGTTGGCTGCATGAAGTGCCGCGATTGCATGTCTTTCCACTGAAATATCCGATTGTACTATGCGTAACGCCGACGTTGGCAACAAGAGGTGAAGCGGAGGCCCCTAATAACCCGGTTGTACTCCTCTTACGCCTCGGCCTCCTCTTACGCCTCCGCAACATTGGTCACCTCGTCCTTTTACGCCTTACGAGCGTCGGCCACCTCGTCCTCTTGTCGTCCACAACATCGGCCACCGCGTTTTCTTCATGAACCACAACCGAAGCTCCCCACCAACCCGACGGGAGGCGTCGGAAGAACTGCAAGGTATCTTGAACATGGTCGCAGTAGTATGCATGCACGTAGCCACAGCGCCTCTGACCTTCGGATATCCCTTCCATGCAACCGTGCATCACTCTGCTCAATTCCCACCGAATGTGTGTGGAGACCTACTCAAACCCCTTGTATGACGACACTCCACACCTCGGGGTCCAAGGAGAAGCTTCGGTGAGCGATGTAGAACATCTCCGATTCGGGCATTCTCCGTGTTGGTGTACCAAATCGACTTCTTTGAAATCACTTAGGTCAACACCTTGCGGACCTTCACGAATCGTACCAACACCGTAATACACTTTCAATCTTGTGAGCTCAGACATGACCGCAAATATTACAAGCGTTGCAACCAAAGGATTTCTCCACATACATTCCCCATATCGTCGTAAACAAACAAGTAGCTATCGTCGCCTACATTCGTGAGAACAAGAACAAACAAGAGTATTACCTTCGTTCGTCTTTCTCTTTCACGTCTCTGACTCCTCTCCTCCCGAACCGCCCTCTCCCGAGCTCTGCTCCTCCTGTGCACCTCTCTCCCAAGCTCCTCTCCTCCCGAACCGCCCTCTCCCGAGCTCTGCTCCTCCTGTGTACCTCTCCCAAGCTCCTCTCCTCCTATTGTCTCCCTCTCTCGAGCTTCTGCTTCTCCTCTCACCTTCTCCCTTTTTTCTCCTCTCTTGAGACAAATGGTGGATCTAGGTTGCTTTCTATATGATCTCAGAATCGCTCAACTGACTTGACTTGGCGAAGTCTTTGGACCAAGGGTTTATTGACACGTGTCCAACTCGCCATACTGGTTAGGCGACTTTGATTGAGCGCTATAAATTCGCTCGTCCAGATGGCGACTTTCTCCAAGTCGCCGTACCATGAAGCGACTTCGCCTCAAGCGTTTAAATAGCTATTCCATTGGGCGACTTGGTATGTGTCGCCTCTAGTGATTAAGCGACTTTCGGACTCGCCCAACCGCATCTGCGACACGAGATTATTTCTAAAAATAAAAATTAAGTGGTATTATTTCTGTATTTTCGAATAAAAAATAGATTATTTTAAAAAATTCGCAGTTGCTTGCATCATAAATTCTTTGGCAAAAAAATCAAGTATATCATATGTATAATATGTTTTCAGCCAAAATCCACTTCAGTCCTACGGCAACCCATGCGAGCACGTGGCTTTTCACAGACTCTGGGTCCATTAGCCCAATTCGCCTAACATTAGGCTCACGGCAGAGGCAGCCGCCACACTTTCTTCTAAAAATCCTAGCCACCACCAAACAAATCCCCCTCTCCTTGCCGCTGCCATCGGCGGCCATCGACGACGACGAGGCTTCTTCTTTTCGGTGATGGTGTCTGATCTGCATCGCGCTCTCGACGTCCGACATCTGTTCGTCGATTTCCAACGCTGTGGACTTTCATCGGGGTTGGATCTAGGGCCCTTCTCTGCCGGCTCGTTGTAACATCCCTATTTTCCTGAGTTTTTGAAAAATTTTTGAAAAACTTTAAAAAGGAACCATTTGGGTTTATTAATTTGCCACAGCTTAAATTGTAATTTAGAATTTCAAAAGTGGTTTAATTTGAATTAATTAAAACTTGAACTAATTAAAGTTGGGTTAGTTGAGTTTTGTTGGATTTTAATTTGGGTTTTCCTTTGGCCTTGTGTTAAAAATAATTAATTGCAAAAACTAAAAGCAATAGTGAAGCTAAAAATTATTTTTACTAAGTCCTAAATAATTCAAGGGATTTCTGTGAATTTTCCTAGAATTTTTGGACAGCTTAAACTATTTTCTAAAATTGCTTTTGCTTTTCTGGTATTTTCAAAAAAGAAAAAGGCTTAAAATCCCCTCCCTCGGTTGGGCCGAATCTCATCGGCCCGTTCTGATTCCCACGTGGCCCGGACCTCCTGGCTCCCTCCTCCTCCGTCCGTCCGATTTCCATCAGACGGCTCTCCTTCGCGTCTTGGCGCTCTCTCTCTCTCCTCTCTCTCGGACAGGCCCCTTTGTCGGCCCGTCTTCCTCCTCCGGACCGCGCCCATGCCCATTTGCCTGTGATTCTGCGATTCGCCGATGCCGCCTCGCCATGCCTAACTATAGCCGCCTCCTCGAATCCATTGCGCCGCCGCCTCCCACCTCCTTGCTGCCGCCCTGAACAGCGCCCGCCTCCTCCCATGCCGCGACGGGTCAAGCCGCCATTAATAGCGGCATGGAGCTCCATGCCATCCTCCTCCTCCGGGACGCCCCTTCCGCCTATAAAAGCGCCACCCGGACCGCCTCCTCCTCTTTTCTTTCCCTCTCTCCTCTCCCTCCCGCTCTCGTTAGGCGCTAGTGAAGCTTTTCCTCGCCATGAGCTTCATTCTCTCCACTTGCCGCCCGTCGAGCTCCTCCGGTCACCACCGCCACCTCCTCGGCATCGCCCTTGAGGCAACACCGGTGCTCACCTCCATTTCCCGAGCCCAGCCAGCCGCCTCGCGCCTCCGCCTCACCGCTTAGGCCAGCTGCTCGCCGCCGCCTCCGTTCTTGCCCGCAACCGAACCGTCTTGGCGCAAAACCGCCTCCGCTCCTCTCGTTTGGTGCGGCCCGCTTCGTCGCCAGTGGCCAGCGTAGCGCGACGGCGACAACGCCTGCGCGCCGTCATCCATCTGCGGACGTGGCCGCCACCGGGAGCCACGTCGGTGCCACGTAGCGCCACCTCGGCCACAGTTGCCCACGTGTGCGCCTCGTCGGCCGCTTGCGTGGTGCCGTTTCCAGAGCCGGGTGGACCTAGTCCACCAACACTCTCTATGACAAGTGGGCCCCGCTTGTCGAATTCTTCTTTTTATTTCGGTAGGAAAACCCTCCGTGACGTCACTATGCAATAATTTGATTTTCCTTTAGGAAAATAATTCAAAATCGAAATTCCTTTTCTTGATTTTATGAGTTTTCTAACTTCTTTTGGCCATAACTTCTTCATTCGAACTCCGATTCGAGTGATTCCAATTCTAAATTCATCTAAAATCCTTGTCTTCCTATTAGTATTTATTTGGTATTTATTTGGATTTTATTTGGAGTTATTTTATTTATTTAGCTTTGTTAAATATGTATAGGTTCGGCGTTTGGAAGATTTAGCGGACTTTAATCTTAAAAGCACCTCTACTCTTCAACGAAGGCAAGTCATAGACCTTTGATCATGTTGAACCCATCCTTATAAAAGTATATTGTTTGATATAAACATGCATGGCTAATTTTATAATAAATGGTTTCGGGTTTAGTTAAATACCTAATTCTTGTATGCCTCCTTGATAAATTGCAATCGACATGTATCCTTGAATGACATAACTCCTTGGACACCTTAGGATGGTTAATTATTAGTTGGACATTATTGTACTACCAACATGGGCACGTTTATTTGCTTAGTCATGCTCTAGTAGACGTTGGTCTCGATATCATGATTCAATAAATGTTGATTTGCCCTAAGCACATGGTTTGTGGCTTGTGTAGTAACGACTGTGTTGCTAATAATGCGAAGTGTGGTCTGTGTGAGACCACGACATTGGTTGTCACTTTACTAAAATTTGTGGTGCCGGACTAGGGTGGTCCTCGGTGGGTTGAACCCAACATGATGAATTTGACTAAAGGCAATTATGGAACAGTGGCGGAGCCACTTTTGATAAAGATGATGTGCCATGACTAGGGTGGTCATTTGGCGGATTGAACGAAAATAATTTATGCTCGGACGAGTGGGTAGTGGAAAAGGTGGGTCTTAAACGCACACTTGGAATGTGGAACCGTCTCGTCTGAGCAACCAACTAAGGACTTCACCTTGAACCATTGATCCGGGCCTCAACCGTACAACCACATGTCTAGATTGGGATAGATCTGGTGACTAATTAGCAATGTCTTGGTTCGGTTCTGTTTTGGTTGGGAGCAGCGCAAGAGGGGGCGAGATAGAGGCGAAACCTTAGCGAACGCAATCGAGTCAAAACAAAACTTTGTAAAGCCTTGTCACGTGCTCTAGGCTGCTTACCTAAGGTAGTGGCGGTGGCATAGATATATGCTTAACAAACTAGAGAAATTCGTGTCTTGTGGGTCAAGTTTGTACAATCTCTGCAGAGTGTAAAACTATTGAATAGCCGTGTCCCCGGTTATGGACATGCACAGTGATTTCAATGCAAGGGTAGAACTTTTGTCGAAAATGTTGGAATGGTTTGGTCGAATCTGGTAGTTGGTTGATGTTTGGGAAGTGAACAGGGTGATCACTAGTTGTTTCAAAGAAAATTGCTTACTTATGTATTAGTCTTTTAAATTATGCTTTGCAATCTACTTATTGTATTCTTGTCAAATAATGCTTTCATAAACTAGCCATAAAGCTATTCTTGTTAAGCCTTGCATGAATATTACTTGCATACGTTTCTCTATGACTTGTCGAGTACATTCAAAGTACTCATGGCCTTGCTACCTCTGTTTAAATCAGCCAGAGGAGGGTGAACCGTGAACTCGAGTTCTATGAAGAAGACTTTTTGAAGACTATGCGAACTAGGTCGCGTCCCTCACTCGATTGCGGTGGGCATATTGGGTGACCTCCACCAGATGTTTTGTTCTCCGCCGCAAGTTTACTCTGTTGTCTTTAGCCTGCGTAACTGTTGTAAGACTTGACCATAAGGTCCCTTTTGCTTAATATTATTAATTTATGCTCGCTTCATCTATAGTTTGGTTGTGTGGTTATGATTACACCAATGTTGTAACTGTGTGAGCTAGCTCTTGATCATGGGACTAGTTCGAATACACGAGGGTCCTAGGGTTGCATACCCGGGTCCCGACACTCGTCTTCGGGCATGGCAATCCGAGGCCCTTCTCCGCCGGCTTCTTTCAGCGGCGCGGCTTCGTCGATGGCATGACGACGGAGGTGGCGCGGTGCAGATCCAAATTTAGCGCAGTTGGTAGAGATCGCAACGGCTCGGTGACGGTGGCTTGTGCGGCGCTTCGACTCTCCCGTGGGCGGCTTTTAACCGTAAGCGCATGGATGCGCGTGGGCGTCATCTTCCTTTGGTGCTGGCGGCGGTTGGCCGTTGGGGATGTTGCAGACGTCGTCTTGGCGATCTAGCCTCCATTGGTTGGATCCAGTGACGAGATCGTGCTATGGTGTAGTCTTAGAGCACTGGTACCTTCGATCCGGAGTGAAAACTCCTAATCTGGCCTTCATTGGTTGGATCTGACAACGACGTCGACCTGAACGACGTTACCTTCTTGAAGGCGTTGCTTTGGAGAACCGAGTACCTGAGATCCGAAGTGAAAACTCCTGATTTCACCTTCGTTGGTTGGATCCGGCGACGACGACATGAATCATATCCCTTCTTGGAGGTGTCGCTACGAAGACTAGCCCATCATCACCTCTTTGTTGTGCAACTGTTGTTCGCGTGTGGACGATCTCCTAGCTGGTCTCAGAGACGAGGCTAGGTGGTCTTTTTTTATGCTAGCCTTTGCATGACAATTTGTTTGTCATTGTTGGCTTTTTGTCGTTTTTTATTTTAAGCTTTTAGCTGGTGGTGGTGTAATGGTTATGTGCATCCCTAGTTGGTGTAGCGACCGGGAGTTGTACTACTATTATCTAAAAAAAATCAGGCAACAAGCAACCAAATCTACTGTTGTGTCTCGCTCTCCCATCGAGCAAGAGGAGGCACCGCCGCAGTCAAGCGGAGCATGGGGCCGTAGAGGGATCAACTCACCATCGGCAGCCGCGCCCGGCGGGCGACGGTGGACACCGAGCAGATGAGCTAAGAGATCAGAGACACTGTGGACAAGACGAGATGGGCGATTTGGGCGGCGGCGTCGAGTATTTGTGATCACCGGGGAGGAGGAGCCAAGCCTAGAGATGCTGGATATCGGGAAGAACTGAATAACTCTTCTTTTGACAAGGACAACTTGCTTAGACTTGCTCAATTTTATCCTAAGGACTTCTCAATCACTTATTTGATTCATCTTCCTTATCAACTTGATTTGTTCATTGTCGATATGCGTAGAGATGAAAGGTTTAGAGAGCTTAAGAATCTTTGCTAAGATTTATGTTATGCTGGTTGAAACAAAGAAGTGTGAGAATTGCAAACTTGTCTATTTGCTTCTCAAGTTGGTGCTAATCCTCCCCGTAGCAACCGCAAGTCTTTTCAGCAATGAATTTTGTGAAGTACAAGGTAAGGAATAGCATGGGTCATCAATATTTGAATGATTGCTAAGTTACATTCATTGAGTACATTCATTGAGCATGAGATTTTTTTTCCCTACAAGTTGGTGATGATGATTTGATCAACCACTTTCAAGGCATGAAGGAACATCGTGTCAGGTTTTTTATCTCACTATATTTGTGATTTCGGCTGTAGTCCAAACAATATAAGTAATTTGTTACATTTTAACAATTAAACTTTCATACTATATACTTTGAACTTTCATGTTCGCACCCGCATTATCGAAATCCTAAATCTGCCACTGATAGCGTTATCAACAGCGCGCCGACCATGCGATGGGGGGTTCTTCTTTTTCCATGTGGAATAGCATCTTTTCTGGCGTCACAAGGGAGGAGAGAGAGATCAGGCCTGGTGCCTCACGTTGCAGCCATGAGTACCAAGAAAAAAAAAATTGGTCCCACTTGCAAGTGTAACAGGAGAGAGAGAGGGGGGGTCATTCCTAATGCATAATGTCTATAGGTTATTTCTACACATACCACATTATATAGAAATAACTCTATATACAACCTTCTTAATGCATGGTATCTAGTAGCAACCCATTCAATTAATTTCTTCCCTCCTATATGTATTCCACCTCTCTCTCTCCTTCCTCTCAATCCCCCATCCTTTAACTTATTTGGTTTTCTCAAATGGAAATGGGTTGTTTCTTGTATGGGATATAGTTTTAACTACTTTCTTTCTTTAACTCTTCTTCCACGTCAGATTTGATCATACATAACACCCTATGAAAATTGTTCACATATGTGCATTGGGAATACCCTAAACACTCGAGAGAAAAAGTAAATTTTAGCACATGTCTGATGTGACATTTCCTAGCGCTTTTACATGTACCCACATCGTGGATGCTGGGATTTTTGGTTGATCTGGAGTTCGTTTCCACCGTGGGCGCGCACTCCGAATGGCATGTTCCCGTGGTACGTGATTTGGGACAATTTCACCATTTCAGTTGTGGGATTGAGGATCTCTCTGAATGGCATGTTTCCGTGGTACGTTATTTGGGACAGTTTCACCATTTCAGTTGTGGGATTGAGGATCTCGCTGAGTCCTGCTGAGTGGGGAAGGTGAGGCATGTGGCTGTGGACTGTGCTTGTGTGGTGTGTTGTCGCCTCAGGACTCGAGAGCGAAGGAACTCGCCACGTCCAGCTTGTACAGTGTAGTCTCATTGTGTGGTATCGCTACCAAGCCAAAAAAGTGTGGTCGTCATCTTGCTAGCACCGGGAGGGGAAGGCCTCGCCAAGGCCGCCGCCGTTGCCCGACATCACCATGCCCGTCGCCATCTCCAGATCTAGCAACATCCGTTCCATGTTTGCCGCATCAACCACGAGCCACCGGATCAAGCTCGAGGAAGCCATGCTCGTCGCCACGAGTCGAGTTTGAGGAAGACATGCCCGCCGACGCCTCCAAATCTGACTGAAGAATCTGACCCGCCATTGTGTGGTAATGGAGTATTTTGGTAATTAATGAAAATCATCATGTCGACTAATATTTCCATGAGTTAGTAAAATAGGTTAAGTCTCATGATGATGAAGGCAATTGATGACTCAATGTGTTGAAGGTCATCAAATCAAGTGAGTGGCGTCATGTGTTGATGCTCCAGTCAAAATCCCGATCTTGGAGAGAAGATGTGGATCATCATCCTAAAGCCCCAAGTGAATGCGCAAGGCAAAGGTACATCTAGTATAGGCTAAGGATTTGTTCTCTTAGTCATTTTACTGGTCTCGGTGTTTGGGGTGGAGACCGGATTGCTAATATAGGTTGCCGTACTATTAAGATGAGTCTTGACTAATAGCTTGAGTATGTCATGTGTTGATGGCTCTTAGTGCTTGCTCTAGCTCTCTTTGCATCTTGCCTATATTTGTGAATGTGTCTTGAAAATAGTTGAGGCTCATGCATAATTCTTGTAGCATGTAACTTTTATTTGCAAATGTGTTTTACAAACGGTTTAAAGTCCATGTACAAAATTTCCTTGTGGCGTGATTCTAAAAGTCGGCAAATGTGTTTTGCACCTTGTTGAGAATCATGCTTTCTTACCTTGTTTGCATCACGTATCAATTTGCAAATATGTTTTGCAAAATTGAGTTGAAACGTTTTACAAAATCAGTTTTTGTTATCCTTGACTGTACTGACCGCAGTGGGTAGACCAGACTGACCGGAACCACAGACCTTTGAAGCGGTCATGTTTTTCCAGAGAGCTCCCTTTCCTCTCGTGTGGCTGGCCGGATTGACCGCAAGGTTTAACCCGGACTAATCGGACCCCTAGTCTGAGTTGGATGGTCAGCTTTTTTCAGAGACTCTCCTTGTTGGCTTCAACCCCTCTATTCTGCTATTCGGACTGACCACGGTTGGAGGGTCGGACTGATCGGACCTCCTGTTCGTTGGCGCGGTCAGCTTTTTCCAGAAAGGGTTGTTTCTACGACTTGCTACTGAATTCTCATTGTTGGACTAACTGCAGTGTTGTAACCGGTCTGACCGGACCCCTGGATTAATTGGCGTGGTCAACTTTTCCTGGTAGCATGTTGTCCCTCGCTTGGAAAACTTTTGAACCCGTTCTGACTGGATCTCGAGTGGGCGACTGACCGGACCTGACATAACGGATAGATTTTGTAGCAATGATTACTGCAGAGTTTATCGTTACTCTATAATCTAGTTAGACTAGCCCTATGCCTACGGTCTGACCGTCCTTCCTGCTTTTGCACTAATTCTCCTCCAATAGCTTGTTTTATGTGTGTGGGTGTTAAATACACCTTGTGGCCGGTTGTGGGATGGATGGATGTGCCATTTTCGTTCCCCTAGAGCAAAGAGCAAACTCTCTCCTCTCTTCTGTGCATGTGTTGCACTTGGTGAGCTTAGAGAGCAAAATCCTAATGCACATGTTGCATTTGGTGTTGGATTGAGTATCCATTGAGCTTAGACACTTGATTCGTTCAAGCGAGCGTCTCCGACTTGTTACTCTTGGTGTTTGCTGACACCTAGACGGCTTAGAGGAGTTGCACCGGTGATCTTCTCAAAGATGGTTGTAAGAAGATTCGGGTGGTTGTGAGTGGCTTGGTGCTCGCCATCTCCGGAGTGGAGGAAGAGTAATTCTAAGTGGATTCGAGGTGTAGTCTTAATTTGTGGAGCCGGTCCAAATCGTTTGGGCTTATGTCAACATGGACTAAGGGAAACCGACAAATTTCCGATCACCACGGGAAAAAGTTTAAGTGTTCTTATGGTTTGCTTTCTTGAGCTTCACCTTCTTGGAATTTACATTTATAGAATTAAATTACCTTGTGTGACGACCCACCCCGTGATGTACCGTAAGAGGTCCGGGAGGACCATTTTTTTTTTGCGCTAAGTCACCATGGAAAGATGTGGTAGCACCGCATGGAGCTTAACCGAGGTTCTGCCAGACCTCCCAGAGGTCTTGTGGACCTCCCGAGGTCTTGGTCTCGCCATCGACCTCCCAGAGGTCTCGAGGACCTCCCGAGGTCGTGCGCCACCCGCTTGCAGTAGCACCTCCTGCACATCACTAAGAGAGGTCCGCAGACCTCCCAAAGAAAGTCCAAGGACCTCTGGTGGTCCCGCCTGCATCCGAGCTAGTCCCAGGACAATGAGCTAGCCCGACAAGAACACAAGCCAATACCACAACCACGAGGTCAAACAAAGATGAAGCAGCATAAATTAAACTTTATATAATAGGACCTTATGGCCAAACTTGTTAACAAGAGGTTCCGCCCTTCGAGGGCTTACACACCAACGAGGACTTACAACCGCAACAAGGAGCTTTAGGGCTCAAACACTGAACACGCAAAAGCCATCCAACAAGCACCACAGTCGTCAGCGGAGGACGCCCTAGGGCAAATTTTAGTCGTCGAAGAACTCCTCCTCGAAGAGGTCTCAGACCGCTCAAGACTTGATCATCCTCATAATCTGCATTGGACATGTGGCTTAAGCCATGAGTACTTGGAATGTACTCAAAGAAGTCACAGAGAGCAAAGATGCAATAATATTCATGCAAGGACTTACCAATGGAGAACTCAGATGGTTAGTTTATGCAGCCGATTTGAACAATAAAAAATAGTAATAGATTGAAAAGCGAAGGTAAAACCATACTACATAATACTTTTGATGTTTAAAAAGGTGGGGTGAGCACCAACTCACAGTACCCACAACCAAGATGAAGGAGTTCCTGGCCACACCGTGACTGTGTCCTACCCAAAACCCACTCCAGAGCACCCACCCAGAGGTCCAAACCAACCCCTCGACCACTACTCCGAGCCAACCTTGACCCTCTCGAGCCGCCAAGGTCTCTTCGAGGCAAAGCTAAGGCATCTCGCGAAGTGTCCAAAGGGCACAAGCTTTTGAAACAAATACCCTTGCACCATTTCACCGAAAGCATGTCCATGACCAAGGACTTGGCTATTCGAATAGATCTTTACACTCGCAGAGGTGTACAACTTACCCACAATCCACGATCTCTAGCGGGATTCGTTCCGGCCACCCTTGCTCACTTCCTAAGGTGAGCGCCTAGAGAGCGCCAAGGCCTTTTACAAAGCTTTGAACTGACTCGGCCGCCCGCCAAGGTTTCTCATGAATCCTCCCCGTGGTCTAGAAGTCCGCAGGTTATGGGGTGCCCTCTGCGCCAACTAATCACACGCCAACCACAACAGCCCCAAGCCAACCCATTGCTAATTATTCAAATTGCACCATTCCCATAAAATGATCTTGTGGTTGCACTATTTGGCCCAACAACAGACACAAAGTGAAGTCCTTAGTTGTGCCAAGGCAAGACTTCCACAACCAAGTGTGCAAAGCACCCACTACTCACTCCCGCCTTCTTGCCTCAAAGAAACAATTTGTATTAACTCCATGCCAAAAGACCACCCATTTTGGCACAACAGCTTTTTAACCAAGTGATCTCACACACATACCAACATGCCTTAGGCGCCCCGCCATAGTCGCCAACAATGGCACCACCACACATTTCATATTTATTAGTCAAGATTATTAGAGATGAAGCATGATACGTCAACCACGATTCTAAGCAAGGCTATAAAGACCTCACGGTCCCCCATGTTGGCAAATAACAAAGAACACCAACTAGATATCCACCCTAAGGCTCACAAGGTGAACATGACAACATGATGGAGACAAGGTATGAAGGAGGCATAACAAATAAGTAGGCAAGTAACTACAGCCCAAACCATTTTCATATAAACATAGCCATGCATGATAAAGTAAAACCGAAATACATTTATGAAACTTGGTTCAAGATGGTCAAAAGGGTCTGTGGCTTGCCTTGGTCAAGCAAAGGAGAGCCTTCGCAAAGAAGAGCCGGGTCCAAGATCTCCTCAACTCGCGGATCTACACGTCGCAAGAAAACCAAATAAGCAAAAACCACACTAAGCCGCAGAACTTCAAAAGAACCAAAAAGGAACTCAAACCAACTCACCAAAAAGGAAACCAAGAGGCTTAACACACCTCAAAGAGCTCCTCGGGAAAGGTCTTGCACAAGGAAGAACCGAAAGTGTAAGAGGCAGGGAAGGAAGAAATGAGCAACAAAGTTACAAA
The DNA here is from genome assembly GCA_036346405.1 of Phyllostachys edulis. NCBI lineage: Eukaryota > Viridiplantae > Streptophyta > Magnoliopsida > Poales > Poaceae > Phyllostachys > Phyllostachys edulis. The sequence goes on from CM070553.1 coordinate 39,181,826, forward strand.
GGTCGCCCGCCTGTGCTTTATATAGCCGGAGTTGGTAGTGTGCACCACAAGGAAAAACTCAATGAGGTGTAGGCACGGACAACTAGGGCAAGGCTTGCCCTAAAAGAATTGAATAAAGTACTCGATGTGATCGCATTTAATGTGACCCGACACCTATTAAATGCGCACAGTAGTTCTGGAGGCAAGAGCACACTATAAGGTGAAGAGGGGCTGCAAGGGCTACCAAAAGTGGTGCACCACAAGTCAAAGAGGTGGCCCCGCCGCAAGGGTCATCCCCGCTAAAGACCACCGTGGAGGTCTCCGGGCAAGAGGTCCAAGACACTCGGGGGAGGTCTCGGACAGAGGTCCAAGGACTCAAGAGGAGGTTCTCGGACAAGAGGTCCGTGAAGCTCACCACGAGGAGGTCTCGACGCCCGCACTGCACAAGGGAGGTCCAAGGGTCAAGATTTCATGGGGAGGACCTCAACGGTCCATCAAAGGTGCAGGGGAGGTCTCGACGAGTAGATCTCCAAAAAGGAGATCTACTCCAAGATCTCAGCGAGGACCTCGACGGTCCAGTCAAAGGCAGGGAGGTCTCCGACCAACAGAATATCCCTCGATAGGGAGGGTGGTCTCTTACAAAAGACCAAGAAGGACCGGGAGGTGGTCTTTGCAAAACAACCAGAGGGGATATTGGAAACAAGGAAAACGCTAAGAAGAAAGCAGAGCCGCTTCGATTGAAATTCCATGCCCAAAAGGATAGGAACGTTCGGACCAAACTAACGTGCCCTTAGGATCGGGCCACCCAAACCACATCGATGGTCCTAAGGTTAAGAAGGCAAGGCCTCGCCGATACAGTACCCACGAGAGTCAAAGATGGGTCCAAGCGCTAAGGAGGTCTTTGACCTAAGGAGGCTCAACCTTTGGATCCAACTAAGGAGGACCTCGACGGCTAAGATCTCCCGAGAGGAGGTCCTAATGGCCGATCCTAACAAGGGAGGTCTCGAGCGCTAGATCTCAACAAGGAGGTCCGAGCGGCTAGATCTCAACAAGGGAGGCTCCAAGCAGCCTAGATCTCAACAAGGGGAGGTCCTGAACGGCTAGATCTCAACAAGTAGGGGTATGAACGGCTAGATCTCAACAAGGGAGGTCTAAAGGACGCCAAGAAGGTCCAAGGACACAGTAAAAGTCCCAGGGACATAGGGGAGGTCTATTTGGACACAAGGAGGTCCAAATAGCCACGAGGAGGTCTAGGAGGGTCCCAAAGGGCGCCTGGAGGTCCAGAGGCCTGAGCGCCCAAGAGAACTCTGGGGGTTCCGAGAGAGCGTGAGAGGTCCACGGAGGTCCAAACGAAACAAAACCAAGCGTGGCTTGAGGGACCAAAGAGGTTTTGAAACACAAACCCCGAGGTGGGTCTTTGACAGAAAACCCCAAGCAAGGAGAGGTTCGAACAGAGGAGATAAGAGAGAGGTCCGGATCTCAAAGAGATTTAGCCCAACAAAGGAAATTAAGAGAGAAGAGACAAACCCAGTGGACACACGAGAGGCTCAAACAAAGAAGGAACACCAACAAAGAACTTAATTAAGGCTTAATTAATTCCAATTGAACTCTCCAGATTTCAAAACGTCAAAGTTGCTTTGGATTCTCAATAAAGCCAAATGGTTACTTTTATTTTGAAAACCAAGCAAGAAACTTTAAGAGAAACGGGACGTTACACCTTGTTTGTCTCCTTAGGATTGCATTCTTTGCCTTAGTCTTAGCTTGTTGGTACACTTAGTCCTGACTAGTTGATTTAGGTTTTAAATGAACAAAACCGAATTGATTTACAATTTCGCATAAAACTCGGTTTTGGCCTAAATAATTTTTAAAACCGCCTATTCATCCCCCCTCTAGTCGACCTCCTTGATCTTACATCGATGCGGGGCCACCACGCCGAGGCTTAGCCCTCGAGGGTTGACGTTACCTGCAGGAGGAGGTAAAGATTGAGCATCATTGTCTATCCTTTCTTGATTAGGCTCGTTGGGCCCATCCTTATTTTGATAGGGCTCGCTGGGAAGCCCTAAGCTAGCGATGAGGATGTGAAGTCGAGGCGCCGTCCCCCATCCTTTTTTGATAGGGCTTGTTGGGGAGCCTAAAGACAGTGAGGGGGAGGCGAAGCCGAGCGTCGTCCCCTATCCTTTTTTGATTGGGCTCGCTAAGGAACCCAAAGCTAGCAGGGGAGGCGAAGCCGAGCGCCGTCTCCCATTATTTTTTTGATAGGCTCGCTGGGGAGCCCGAAGCTAAGCTAGTAAGGGGGAGGCGAAGCCAAGGCGCGTCCCCCATCCTTATTTTGATAAGGCTCACTTTGGGGCCCTAAGCTAGCAAGGGGGAGATGAAGTCGAGGCGTCATCCCCCATCCTTTTTTGATAGGGCTCGCTAGGGAGCCCTAAGCTAGTGAGGGGGAGACGAAGCAAGGCACCATCCCTATTCTTTTTTGATAGGGCTCCCTAGAGATCCCAAAGCTAGCAAGGGGGAAGCGAAGCCGAGCATCATCCCTCATCCTTATTTTGATAGGGCTCACTGGGGAGCTCTAAGCAAGCTAGTGGGAGGCGAAGTCGAGGCACCATCCTCCATCCTTTTTGATAGGGCTCGCTAGGGAGCCCAAAGCTAGCAATATGCGAGGTCTCCCAGCTGAGGTGAGGCCTTTGAGGCGGGAGACTCCCTAGTTACTGAGGCACAGCCTTCGGAGCGATTAGGGATTGTGAGATGGAGCGCGATGTATGAGGTCTCCCCGCTAAGGTGAGGCCTTCGAGGCGGGATCCCTAGTCGCCGAGGCACAACCTTCAACGTGATTAGGGATGGCGCGATGTCCGAGGTCTTCCCGTCAAGGCGGGGGACTCTCTAGTCACAGCCTTCGAAGCAATTAGGGATGGCACGATGGAGCACGATGTGCAAGGTCTTTTCGCTGAGGCAAGGCCTTCGAGGCGAGAGACTCTCTAGCCACCGAGGCACGACCTTCGAAGCGATTAGGATGGCGCGATGGAGCATGACTTGTTGTTTATTACTTCACACCCGTGTGGGTGTGTTAGTGTGCCCCAAGGCGTTTGAGCCATACGCGGTGTCTTGGGTGCCACAATGGTGAGCTTACGTATGCCACCCATGTGGGATTTATATACCGAGGCCAGAGCTTGCGAGGTGTTCGCTGAAACCGCAGTCTACTAGGCATTGTTTTCCTTGGAACACATAGTTGTGCAATGATGTGCTTGTGTTGTTTCTATTGAGAAGGAAATTAAGTTTGAGTGAGGATATTCAAATAATAACATGTATAGGACTAGCTGCTCAGGTTTTCAAGTTTCTTCGTGTAACCAAGATATGAAATGATGCAGATCATGTCACGGAGCTAGAAATAATATCCTTCTATACATGCCTACTGTTCTGAATCAAATACTAGTATGGATAGGTCCTAGTATTGCCGAGGAACTAGAGTGCTCTCAGATTTACATCATTAAGCTTCTATTACTAACTTGCTATGTGTTTAACTGTCAACAAGAAGCTAGAATAATAGGCAGTAACAGGTAGCATACTCAGGTTATATGCTCATCTTTGCTATGTCAAAACTAAGGAATCTTTTCTGATGACAAAACTGAAAGTAACTAGTACATGTATTAACATATATAGCAAAACGCTAGCAAAGCTCAGATTTAATAGATTAATCACTGCAATGCTATTAACACTATGTTATCTAGTTTTATTCACAAAGAAGGTAGTTGTCTTAAGGAAATTTGATGCTTGTGTGCTGTTCTGGGCTTCACTTATGAAATTAGTGAAATCAGCTAGCAATAATAATGTTCTTGCCATTCTTGCCAAAACTTCTTTCTAGCAAATCGAAGCTAAGTATCAATCTAAGAATGACTAGCAGGCTTAGAAGGATAGATCGCTTAGTTTTCAGTGTTGCAACATGGGTCATAATGTTTAGTTCTTGTATGACTAGAATCAGTGGCAGCTCAAATATTGAGTAGAAGTGTAGCTAGACTCATTTCTATTCTTCTCATCATTGCCATGCTGTTGGAATTGAATCATGCATTTTCATGCTAATTTAAACTAGGTCTTACATTCTACTATTAAGGACGAAACCAGTGAATTAATCTAGAAAAAATTGTGTCATGTCTCATTACAAGTTCATCAAATGTATCTTTGTAGTATCATTCATTCGTCCAAGCGCTTACCATTACCGCACTAGCATAACACTTGCACAATAAGCCGAGTAGAGGAAGGAGAAGGGTTTGGGTAGAACAAACATGTAGGAGCTAGGGTTGTGGGGGTGCCACAACACCATCACCATCTCACGACCGGACGGCGGTTAAATGGCGGCGAGCTCGGGTAAGGCTTAGCCAGGCCCAAGGGGGATGCCGCTGGAGGGGAGCGCACCCGAGGGGTGGGTGTCATCGAAGGAGGCCTCACCCGAGGGGCCGCGGGGATGCCGCCAGAGGGGAGCGCTCCCGAGAGAAGGGAAGCCGACGAGGAGGGCGCCCTAGGGGAGATGCCGCAGGAGGGGAGCACACCCAGAGGGGGTGTAACATCCTGTTTTTGGATGTCGTTTAGAATCCTTTCCGTTTGTCCTCTTGGTTTTCAAACCTATTTTAAATTTTTGTATTTGCAAAGTTCTCTAGTATCTACCCCATTTCAAATATTCGGGTTTCGAATTTCAGCTTGAATCTCGGTTTCAATTCCATCCTCTCTTTGGGCTCGACCCATTTCTTTTCCTGAGGTCAGCGCTGGGCCGCCCTAGCACGCTCGTGCCCGCTTTTCCATGCCCCCGTGCACCTTGTCCCCACCGGCGCCCTCAGCGACCACCCTTTCGGTTGCAACCATCCTCTCGTAGTCGACCACCCTCGCCTTGACGCTTTTTTTCTCTCTCTTTTCTGCAGTGACGTGCGCATTAAATGTCGTTGTCTCCGCAGCGATGTGTGCATTAAATGCCAATGTCTCTGCCACACCGTCGCAAATCCCGCCGCTCCATCTTGTCGCCCGGCCCCTCTCCTTCTGAAAGCATCTAGGCCCCTAAAAATGGTTTTGGTAATTAATGATAATATGTGAATATGAGATTAGTGTTTATTGAGTATTTACAAGGTTAAGTCCCATTGGTGAGTTTGATAACTTGAAGATGCATGCTAAAGGACAACATAAAGATCTACATGGCTCAAAGACAAGGTACAAGTAGTCTTGGATCCTTTTGTGTTTTACCGGTCTTAGGAGAAATGGTTGGAAGACCGGGTTATAGGTTAAATACCGTACGATTAAGAGGGATCATGACTAGTAGCTTGATAGCATGTTCTTGTACCATTTGGATCAATTTGGGATCATGCATGCACTTAGAATTCAATTTGAAAAGCCTTCTGTGAAATTGTCAAGGAAAACGGTAGTACCGGAGTTTACAGGGCGGAACTACCGCTTAGCGGTATGACCATGTATCCTTCGGCGGTACTACCGTGTGCCGTTCGGACCGTCAAAAGTCACCTAAATCGTGCGGTTAAAACGGTGGTCCGAACGGCCCATTGAATCTGAGCCGTCCACGTATTAAGTCCGATCGGACCATGTTGCTCTGGACGCTCAGCGGTACAACCGGCTCGTGGTGCGGTGCTACCGCAGCCTGGTCGTTCCGTTTGTTGGTTGGCGGTACGTGAAAACCAGAGAGGCACCTTTTTAGAGCTCTTGTGCTCCCTTGGCAAACGGTAGTACCAGGAGTTTTATGGTGGAACTACCACTTTACGGTATAACCGTGTTTCCTTTGGCGAGAACTATCGTGTGTCGTTCGGACCGTCCGAACATTGCTCGAATCGAACGGTTTGAACCATGGTCCGAACGGCCCAATGCATCTGAGCCATCCACGTGGCAAGGTTGATTGGGTAAGCTGGTCTTTGTCTCCTGCATGATGCGGTAGTTCCGAGATTTAGTGGCGAAACTACCGCTCTATGGTTGTTTCGTTTTCTATATGGTGGTACGTAATTTCCAGAAGCACCCTTTTTGGCTGAGATTGAAAACCCTGCGAACGGTAGTATCACTCCAATGTGCGGTACAACCGGCCTTAGCAATATGACTGCATGATAGTCGGTAGTAGTATCGTGCCGCGTTGAAAACGGCTATGTCAGAGGGGGTTAATGCTCCTGTTGTAGCCATTACAGAGCGGTTAGTGGGATGCGGTAGTACCGTACCTTGGTTGGCGGTAGTACCGCATTTCGCTGAAAAATTGGGATTTCTCTCCTAATGGTTGGATTTTGTTGTGGGGGGTTATAAATACCCCTCCACTTGCTCAAGGACAGCAAGCCACACTTCATTTAACATCCTTAAAGCCTTGTGCATCCTCTCAACACCTAAAGCACACTTGTGCATTCATTGTGAGGTGGTTGAATTCATTCAAGTGCATTCATTCATTCTAGTTGATCCATTTGCACTTGAGTGCCATCAAGCGAAGGTCATTGGTTTATTACTCTTGGAGTTTTGCCAAACTCCTAGACGACTTGGCGGTGATCGCACGGTGATCTCTTCAAGAAGATTGTGAAGAGGCCTGGTGCCAAGATTGTGAGTGGCTTGGAGTTTGCCATCTCCGGAGCGGAGGAAGAACTACCAATGGTGATCGAGGGAAGGCTTAATTCGTGGAGCCGACTTGATTCGTTCAAGCTTCCTCAACGTGGACTAGTGAAGACCGGCAAGTCTTCGATACCACGGGAATAATATTGTTGTCTTCATTATGGTTATTTCTAGTCTTTACTTTTCGCATTTACAATTCTAGCTCATATCTTGTGTTGAATTGCTTAGCTTGAATTGCATCTAGTTTAGACTTAGTTTATAATTGGCTTAAATTGTTATTTTGTCAAAAAATTTAAAAACCTCCTATTCACCCTCCTCTAGTCGGTTATCCTTGATCCTACAAGTGGTATCAGAGCTTGGTCTCTCATTAATTTAGACTTAACCGTCTAAGAGAGAAAAGGATGGGTAGTGAGGGAATTGCTATAGGAAAGGCTCCTTTGTTTGATGGCTCTAATTATGCTTATTGGAAAATTAGAATATCAATTTATTTAAAAGCCATGAGTCCAAGCATTCGAAAAATCGTAAATGAGAGTTACGTCATGCCTCTTAATCCACTAGTTCTCACAGATCAAGAGGTGCGTAATACTCATTTAGATGCCCAAGCTATGAACGCTCTCTCTGGTGCTTTGAATGCGGATGAATTCAATAGAGTGAGCAATTTGGAAAACGCTCACGAAATTTGGACCACCCTCTCCGAAATTCATGAGGGAACATTCACGGTCAAAGAGGCCAAATTGCATAGGCTTCAGATTAAATATGAGACATTCATAATGTTGCCTCATGAAAATATCAATAAGATGTATTCAAGACTCAACAACATTGTGAATGAACTCAAAGGCCTTGGCACTAACCTTCTTGATGTTGACATTGCGTGCAAGATCCTTAGGGCTCTACCGGACAAGTATGAGATGTTGGTGACATTGTTTCTCAACTCTCCCAAGTTGCCAAGAATGATGCCAACGGGACTTTTGGGCAACCTCATAACAAATGAGTTGTTCAGAAAGACAAGGAAGAGCTCTTAGAGTCGTCTTCCTCAAAGAAGCCCCCGAAGGCCCCTCCACGCGGTCTCCTCCGGCCTCGGGGCGTGGCACCCAGAAATCCCTGCAAGCGCCCCTCGGGGCACCTTCGGCGTCATCCCGGAGTCACCCCGAAGCACCCGAAGATCACTCCCAACATGGCGAAGCAATGCTCAGTCCGAAGACCACCCCGATGAAGACTCACCTCGCCTCGAAGGCAGCACCACCCGAAGCACACCACAACTCAGCATTCCACCGGAGCACCTCGCTCACAGCTCCATCACCGACGCCCGAGGCGTCCTCGGGAGCCACCCCCGACCGCTCGACTTGGTCCCCAGCAGGTCCCGACCGAAGGGCCACCTTGCCGCCCCCGCCAGCGAGAGCCCTTCACCATTGGCGTCGTGTGGGGTCTCTCGCCCGAAGCTCCACCCAGAGCCAAGTTCCTTAGGCGTTGCACGGCGTCGCCCGGAGCACTTCACCTAGAGCCCCGTCCGGAGACACCTTCGGCTTCGCCCACCTCCCGATCCGGCACCATCAAACCTTCGCCCGAGCACCATCAAGGCGGCCCGCCCCAGCAGGCTTAGGGGCGTCGCCCTCTCAGGCCGCCGGGGCATTTTGCGCCCCTCTCGAGCCTTCACCTTTGCCACTTTGGCGCCCCCAGCTTCACCCTCCGAACCCCTTCGGGAGCGAGGCGTCCACCGGAGGAACCCCCGGAGCCTCCACCTGCGCGCCCCCTCTGGTCCCGGCCAGCGGAAGCATCCGACCACCTCACCCTCAAGCGCCACACACTGCTTGCCAGCACCGAGGCACCCTCAATGGGCTCGGCTGCGTGCCCGGCCAGGGAGGAGCCCTTCACTCAGGCACCCCCACTGAGAGACCCTACCACATTAGAGCGGCACCCTCGGGCCGCCTCTGCCTCGTCGGATAGCCGGCCACACCAACCTCGGAGCTACTCCGCCTCAACCCCCTTCGTGCCAGAACCCTGGAGCACCCTGAGTCAAGATCGATCTCTAAGGCACTGCTTTTTTGTGTGCTCAAGAAACACAACCGCTGTACTACCCAAATAAGAGGAAAAAACAGATGAGGTGGCAGCACGCAGTACGGCTTGGCATGTTTTCGGCCTTCGGTACCGCAAATATGGCCTTCGGCCCAAAGGGACCTTCAGCCAATTATGGGCCTCGCCAAAAAAATGACGCCGCGACATGGCCCTGAGCCCCGGTGCATGCTAGCTCACTCTCCAGAGTGTGCAGCGAAAGCCCACACGGATGGCAACGTTAATAAGCCCATCACCGTGGCAACAAAGACGCCGTGCCTGGCCCCGAGCCCCGGTGCACGCTAGCTCACTCTCCAGAGTGTGTAGCGAAAGCCCATAGGATGGCAACGTGAATAAGCCCATCACTGTGGCAAAAAAGACGCCGCGCATGGCCCGAGCCCTTGTGCACGCTAGCTCACTCTCCGGAGTGTGCAGCGAAAGCCCACAAGGATGGAAATAGCAATAAGCCCATCACCATGGCAACAAAGACGCCAAAGATGGCCCCGAGCCCCAAGACACGCGACGATGCCCTCTCGAACGCAGCGTGTATAAACAAGACGCTGCAAGATGGCCCCGAAGCCTCGGTGCACTAACTCACCCTTGCGGTGTGCGATGTATAAACAAGACGCCACAGATGGCGCCGAGGCCCGAGCAAGCGCACCGATGCCCTCCTCAGGCATGCGTATATAAACAAGACACCGCGCATGGCCCCAAGCCCCGATGCACACTGACTCACCCTCCGCAGGCACGCAGTGTATAAACAAGATGCCGCGCATGGCCCCGAGCCCTGGCGCACACCGATGCCCTCCACAGGCACGCGTGTATAAACAAGATGCCGCACATGGCCCCGAGCCCCGGTACACACTAACTCACCCTCACGAGTGTGGAGTATATAAACAAGACACCGCGCATGGACCTAAGTCCTGGCGCACACCGATGCCCTCCGCAGGCACGCGTGTATAAACAAGACACCGTGCATGGCCCCGAGCCCCGATGCACACTAACTCACCCTCGCGGGTGTGGAGTGTATAAACAAACGCCGCGCACATTCACGCAAAACCCTAGCCGTTCCGGAGGCTCTGCCTCAGTGACTAGGGAGTCTCTCACCTCGAGTGCCTTGCCTCGGCGGAGAGACTCCTCGCATTGTGCACATTCGCGCAAAGCCCTAGCCGTTCTGGAGGCCCTGCCTCGGCGACTAGGGAGTCTCCGCCTCGAGTGCCTTGCCTTGGTGGAGAGACTTCTCGCATCACACACATTCGCGCAAAGCCCTAGCCGTTTTGGAGGCCTTGCCTCGGTGACTAGGGAGTCTCCCGCCTCGAGTGTCTTGCCTCGACGGAGAGACTTCGCACATCCGCACATTTGCGCAAAACCCTAGCCGTTCCGGAGGCCCTGCCTCGGCGACTAGGAAGTCTCCCGCCTCGAGTACCTCGCCTCCGCAGAGAGACTTCTCGCATCGCACACATTCACACAAAGCCCTAGCCATTCCGAAGGCCCTTCCTCGGCGACTAGGGAGTCTCCCGCCTTGAGGTCCTCTCCTCGGCGGAGACATTTTTCATATCGCGCTCAAACGCGCATGCCTAGTCATCCCGGAGGCCCCGCCTCGGCAACTAGGGAGTCTTCGCCTCGAGGTCCTCTCCTCGGCGGAGACATTTTTCATATCACGCTCAAACGTGCATGCCTAATCGTTCCGGAGGCCCCGCCTCGGTGACTAGGGAGTCTCCCGCCTCGAGGACCTCTCCTCGGCGGAGACATTTTTCATATCGTGCTCAAACGCGCATGCCTAGTCGTTCCGAAGGCCCCGCCTCGGCGACTAGGGAGTCTCCCGCCTCGAGGACCCCTCCTCGGTGAAGACATTTTTCACAGCACGCTCAAACGCGCAACCCTAGTCGTCCCGGCAGCCACGCCTCGGCGACTAGGGAGTCTTTCGCCTCGAGGACCCCTCCTCGGCGGAGACATTTTTCACATCATGCTCAAACACGCATGCCTAGTCGTCCCAGAGGCCCCGCCTCACCGACTAGGGAGTCTTCCGCCTCGATTTCCTCTCCTCGGCGGAGGTATTTTTCATATCGCGCTCAAATGTGCATGCCTAGTCGTTCCGAAGGCCCCGCCTCAGCGACTAGGGAGTCTCCCACCTCGAGGTCCTCTCCTCGACGGAGACATTTTTCATATCGGGCTCAAACGCGCATGCCTAGTCGTTCCGGAGGCCCTGCCTCGGTGACTAGGGAGCCTTCCGCCTCGAGGACCTCTCCTCGGCGGAGACATTTTTTATATCGCGCTCAAACGTGCATGCCTAGTCGTTCCGGAGGCCCCGCCTCGGCGACTAGGGAGTCTCCCGCCTCGAGGACCTCTCCTCGACGGAGACATTCTTCATATCGCGCTCAAATGCGCATGCCTAGTCGTTCCGGAGGCTCCGCCTCGGTGACTAGAGAGTCTCCCGCCTCGAGGACCCCTCCTTAGCGGAGACATTTTTCACATCACGCTCAAACGCGCAACCCTAGTCGTCCTAGAGGCCGCGCATCGGTAACTAGGGAATCTCCCGCCTTGAGGCCCTCACCTCGGCGGAGAGACGTTTCACATCACACTCAGGCATGCGAGGACCCTAGCCACCTCGCATATAAGACCTCGTCTCGACGAGGACACCTCTCGAATAAGGCACCAGCACTCCTAATCCTTCGAGCGTGAAAAACCAAAAAATATATTTACGGGGGACAACATTCTTGTCTTCGCCTCCCCTTCGCTAGCTTTGGGCTCCGCAGGCGATCCCGATCAAAAAAAGTTGGACGGCATTCTCGGTTTCACCTCCCCCGTGCTAGCTTTGGGCTCTACAAGCGATCCCGATTAAAAAAAGTTGGGGGACGGCGTTCTCGGCTTCGCCTCCCCCTCGCTAGCTTCGGGCTCCGCAAGCGAGCCCGATCAAAGAAAGTTGGGGGACGGCGTTCTCGACTTCACCTCCCCCTCGCTAGCATTGATCTCTCAAGCGAGCCCAATCAAAGAAAATTGGGGGACGGCGTTGGTTTCACCTCCCCTCGCTAGCCGGGGCTCATAAGTGAGCTGATCAAAAGAGTTGGGGGCGGCGTTCTCGCCGCCTCCCCTTGCTAGCTTTGGGCTCTGCAAGTGAGCCCGATCAAAAAATGTTGGGGGACAGCGTTCTCGGCTTCGCCACCCCCTCGCTAGCTTCGGGCTCCGCAAGCGAGCCCGATCAAAGAAAGTTGGGGGACGGCGTTCTCGGCTTTGCCTCCCCCTCGCTAGCGTTGAGCTCTCAAGCGAGCCCAATCAAAGAAAGTTGGGGGACAACATCCTCAACTTCGCCTCCCCCTCGCTAGCTTCGGCCTCCGCAAGCGAGCCTGATCAAAGAAAGTTGGGGGATGGCATTCTCGGCTTCGCCTCCCCCTCGCTAGCATTGAACTCTCAAGCGAGCCCAATCAAAGCAAATTGGGGGACGGCGTTCGGTTTCGCCTCCCCCTCGCTAGCATTGAGCTCTTCGCCTCCCCCTCGCTGGCCTTGAGCTCTCAAACGAGCCCAATCAACACAAAAAGAAATAGAACTCCTTCACGCCACTCCAAGTCACGGGCATGCTCGACCAGGAATGGCTGAAAGGGGGGACGGTACCAGGCCCCCAACAGGAGCATCACAAATGGTCACCCTGAAGAAATAATCAAAAAACGAGGGCAGCAACGACCGCCATGACACACAGGCGGCTCCACGCCGACTTCACCCGCACGGGCTCCGCCACTACTCACCGCCCGTCTCGAGGCTATCGCCTTGGCGGGGCAGCCCCGACGCGCTGCCTGTCTCGAGGACCATGCCTCGGCGGGGTAGCTCCACGTCACCTCTCCCCCATGGGCTCCGCTGCTGCTCACCGCCCACCTCGAGGCTATCGCCTTGGCGGGGCGGCCCCGACGCACTGCCCGCCTCGAGGGCCATGCCTCGGCGTGGTGGCTCCGCGCCTACCTCGCCCCCATGGGCTCCGGCGCTGCTCACCGCCTGCCTCGAGGCTATCACCTCGGCGGGGCAGCCCCGACACGCCGCCCGCCTCAAGGGCCATGCCTCAGTGTGGCGGCTCCATGTCTACCTCGCCCCCACGGGCTCCGCCGCTGCTCACCACCTGCCTCGAGGCTATCATCCTCAGGCGGTGTGGTCTGACGCCACCGCCGCCTTGAGGGCCATGACTCGGCGTGGTGGCTCCGCATCTACCTCGCCCCCACGGGCTCCGCCGCTGCTCACCGCCCGCCTCGAGGCTATTGCCTTGGTGGGGTGGCCCCGACATGGTCTTCCTTCGGCACACCCTCGGCGCTCACCATCGCCGCCCGAGCACCTCGGTTCTCGCCGACCTACTCGGCCCCCTTAGCCGGTTCACCTACGTCTCCCGGAGTATCCCGACTCCCGAGGGCCCAAAGGCGACAGGATTGTGTCCGCTCGCCCCTCAGACCGCGCACCTATCCTCACGACCTCGGACCACGCAATCGAGGGAGTTGTCGTAGCAGGGCACTAAGGGGTGCCTCGCACCCTAAGGTTGTCAGGAATACCGGTGTGCCGTCGGAGATACTGTACATATGTAAAGTTAATCTGTATAGCGTATTTAGGAAAATGTACCTAAATACCCTCTCACTCTCTCAACTTTGTGAGGGCAAGAAGGTAAATGTTCCTTCTTGCCCTCCTATAAATAAGGCCCCAAGGGCATGTACAAAGGGGGAGGTTCTCATTTCACACATAAGCAATACATACATGTCTTTGGCTCCTCCTATTGGTCCTTCTCCCAAGACAAAGGGTACGGAGTACCCTCCATACCCACTGTCTAGTCTTTTAGCTATGACACCTCCTATTTTTCTCCCAACTCTCCATCTCTCGCTTTTGGTTGTTGTGGTTGCCTAAAGCCCAGAGCTCCGAGTTCAAGCCGCCGCGCACCTCCTCTCGGTCCTCGCCGCACCAGTGCAGTCCCCTCTTCTACCCGCATCATTTCATGTCCTAGAGCTCCTTGAAGCAATCCCTCACTCTTTTGATTGTGTTTTACAGAGGCCAGATTTCCTATTCTCCTTGATTCGGTGACCCTTTCACCGCCGTCCTCCTTCGCCTTAGACCACGAGCTTTCCCACTGCCGTTCGCCGTCTGCCGACCCCCTTCGGCCTCTCTCTCGGTCTTAGTGAGTTTTCTATGCCCTGTTTTCTATCGTGTTCTTTCGACTGCATCGAGCAGTCGAGTCTTTCTTTCGAGTTCTTTTCTTTCGACTGCGTCGAGCAGTCGAGTCTTTCTTTTGAATCCTTCTTTCGAGTCCTTCTTTTCTTTCGACTGCATCGAGCAGTCGAGTCGTTCTGTCAAATCTTTCTTTTGAGTCCTTGTTCTTTCAACCACGTCAAGCAGTCGAGTCTTTCTTTTGAGTCTTTCTTTCGAGTCCTTCTTTTCTTTCGACCGCGTCGAGCAGTCGAGTCTTTCTTTCGAGTCCTTCTTTTCTTTCGACCGTGTTGAGCAGTTGAGTCTTTCTTTTTTGATCACATCGTAGTCGAGACCCCTTTTCGACCATGTCGAGTAGTCGAAACCTCCTTCCGACCATGTGGTCGAAATCTTCTTTCGACCAAGTAGTCGAATCCTTCTTTTTCTTCGACAACATTGAGTAGTCGAATCCTTCTTTTTCTTCAACCACGTTGAGTAGTCGAATCATTCCTTCGACCACACTGAGTAGTCGAATCCCTCCTTTTGACCATGTCCTGCAATCAAAACCTCCTTTCGACCACGTCCTGTAGTCGAAACCCCTTTCCGACCACTCGTGTAGTCGAACCCCTTCCGACCACGTGAAGTCGATGATCAGTAGTCGAAACCAAAACTTCGAGGACTCTGTTCTCCTACGTTTTAACTCCGAATTCAGTGTCCTTTGTTTCTAAATTTGTCTAAATTCGAGATCTTGCTTTTGGCTCTGGTCTTATTTAATTTGGAGTTTATTTATTATTTCTGGTGTATTTATTTGTTCTCCTTGCTTGTTTGATCTTTTCATGTATGTTCATCCGAGTAGAGTTCGAGGAAGCAGGAGACCTCCATTTCGATCAAGCACAAGACACCCAAGACTCTCTTACCTTTAATCTAGACGAGTCAATACTTTGATCATTTTGAACCTACATTTTAATCCAAATTATATTCCTTTAAATTACCAAGATTGTGTGTTTTAATTCTTTAAGCAAATGTATGTTAACTCCTAAGGTAGTTAAACACCCATTTGTTGGTTGATTAATTATTACCCCATCTTTTGGTAATTGAATCCATTATTCCATGTCACCCTAGTATCTATGTGGTAATTACTAGCTATAGGTTGTACTTAAGCGACATGCTAGTTTTGCTTAAGTACCCGGGGCATTAAAATGTCTCGACCATCATCTCTTAAAAACATGAAAATGATTTGGGGCAGTTGTAGGAGGTACATGACTGCAATATTTGAGATAAATTGGTTTTCCTCCTCAAAACTCCAAACTGCTATACCGCATCTAGGCGGATGGTATGTTGGTGGGTGTGGATGTAGCACGAGAATGGTGGGGATGTGGAATGAACCGCCCAAATAGCATTAAGGACTTAATCTGGTGACGACCTCCCATCGTAAAACATGTGCAACCATAAGTCTGCAAAGTGCGACTTGGCTTAGTAAAGTTATCAAACCCTGAAAGTCATCTCGCTGGAGAGAATCGGGGTAGTGCAAGCGGCAGATGCGTTCCGGCTTGAATGGGACACCATGGTAAGGTGAAGTTGCCAGCTGCGCTAGTCATTGTGGCAGGGGCCAGCTGCGCTAGTCGTTGTGGTGAACATCCCACACAACTTTTGGGTGCAACCCATATGGGTGAGATGACGAAAGGGGCGAGATGATTTGAAAAGTTAATGTGATGGTCTCTCGACCATATGACTAAGGAATCATGTGGGGCTACGAGTTGATTATCTCTTGTGGGTACATTGTACAAATCTCTACAGTGTATAAACTGTTTAAACAGCCGTGCCTACGGTCAAAGGCGGACATGGAAAATTGCTAGACTTAGTTCTATTTCAAAAACCTTTGTGGGTGGGATAAAAACTTGTCGGGTGGATATAACCCTAACTTGGTGTTGTTCCTGGGTGGTCGTACCCAATGTGGTTCCTGGGTGGTGGTACCCAGTGTTGTTCTCGGGTAGTCGTACCCAGTGTTATTAATAGTGGTCGTAGCCACATTTCAAATAAGCATAGGTGGAGGTAACCTCTGCTGTTATAAATATTGCACAATTACTCTCTTTTATAAAATGCAATTTGGTCAAAATGCTAAGTGATAGGAATTTCTAATTACGATATTTAAAAATATCGCTTTAGCAAATAAAAGAACCCGAGCCATCCTTGTTAAGCCTTGCATGTATATCATTGCATCTTATGTGTTGGCTCGTGAGCACGAAAGTTGTGCTCATTCTTGCTCTTCCTTAAACCCTTCAGATCCTGCGGATCATGGAGACTACGACTACTACGAGGACCCCGAAGTCGATGGACAAGGCAACAACGAATAGTGTAGTTTCGAGTAATCTAAGTCTCGCCCCAGTCTAGCTGGCTCATCGATGCTTGCGTACGACCGGTATTGTCCGATGTCTTTGGTCAATACCAGTCGTACACGAGTACCCACAGTCGCTTGCCTATGGAGAGATATGCTCTACCTCCCCTTTTGCTTCCGCTGTAGTTTCCGCTGTTTTTGTGATGTAATCGTTTGGCCGGTTCAGCCCTTATTGTAAACTCGACCCGACGTGGTCTATGTCACTCTGATGTTTGTTATATAATGAATAGTATGGTTTTCATCGTGTGTGAGATGATTCAGTGATGTATATATGAGTGATATCTACTGATCCAGGGAATAGCACAGTGTTTTCACAGAGAAATTGGATTTGTGAAATCTGGGTCCGATAGTGGGGAGCCGATGAAGGGGGGCTGCCACTCACGAGGGGGTGTGGCGTCGCGGAGGGGTCCTCACCCGAGGGGCCAATGGGGGATGCCGCCGGAGGGGAGCACCGCCGAGGGGGAGTCGACGAAGGGGGGCCACCACGCCTGAGGGTTGATGCCGTCGGAGGGGAGCGTGCCTGAGGGGGAATCCAACAAAGGGGGCGCCATGCCCGAGGGGCTCAAGGGGGATGTCGCCGGAGGTGGGCGGGCGCGGGTGGATCAGAAGGGACGTTGTTAGATCCCAAATTTGTCCTTTGAGAATCCTCTGTGTTCACAACACTAGTCCCTAGATCAGTAACTAGTGCCCACAGTTACATCCGTAAATGTCAAACACATATCTCGAAAAGGTAGAGCTATAGCATAATAATAAACAAAGCGTAAAATACCTTATGGTTTTTGTCTTTCAGAATGCCCGGCCAGGCCAAATACCTTTAGAGAACCAGCAACAGAAGCAGAATTAAAATGCAATACGTTGAACCCTCACGATATACCCACCAGCAATCAACTGGGGCCCGCGACCCTTGGGCTTCTTGTCTTCCAGTCTTGACGAACGCACATAAGTGTCCATATAGTCTTCTCCTTTTATTCTTACTGAATAATAATATTGAGCGAGCGTGAGTACACAACCATACTCATGAGCCAATACACATAATGCAATTATATAATTTGCAAGGTTGATCAAACAAATGACTTGTGGTTCTTTTATTTGCATAAAGCCACTTGTTGAAATAGATTAAGCAGTAGAAAATCCAGAGACCTAGCCTTTATAACTAACACAGGTTTTAACAAAGTTGAGTTTTGTTGTAAAATACTAGTGCAAGCTCCAACCTCCTATATCACTGAGTGGCTCCATCCACCCAATGCTAATGTTCTTTCTCGAGTCACATCTTCTACTTCTCATTGGTTGTCAACCAGGCCATCTCAAATCTCTGGACTCTAACCCATCTTTTCATTCCACCCGCAAAATTGTTTTATTAAAATGAAAGCTACTTTAAGCAAGTTCTCAGCACCGCTCGTGACCGTGTGCACGGCTATCTAGATAGTTTTTACACTCTGCAGAGTTGTAACATCCCAATTTTCTGAGCTTTAAAAATCTTTTGAATAGTTAGTAGGAAGAAAATTCACCATTTGGATTTATTTGAGTTTAATTCAAAAGCTTAAACATGGACTTTGGATATTAAAACAATTTAATATAATTAAAATCAACATCAACAATTGTCAAAACTATTTTATTTGGATTCTATGTGCTTGGATGTATTTTCTAGAATTTTCCAAGTTCATTTGCTATTTTCTACTATCATTTTGAATTTCTGCTATTTTATAAAATAGAAAACCAAATCTAAATCTCGAAAATCATTTTGGGCCGAATTCCTTAACCTTTCGGCCCATCTTTCCACTTCCGGCCCATTCCTATTCTCTTTGAAGCCCCGCTTCCTTGGCCGTTCCTTTCCTTTTTTTTTGGGCCCAAGCCAGCCCAGCCGAACACCTCTCCTTTCCTTTTTCTTTGCATTGCTGCGCGTGGGACCGCTGTCGGCCACGTCATGCCTTCTTCTTCCCGGACTCCTCAGTCCATGCTTGAGCCGAATGTGCCAACCGTGCTCCTCTCAAATTCCTCCTCTCCGGTGCTTTATAAGCCAATTCCCTCGCATCAATCTCTTCGCCCGAGTCTCTTCCCTCAAAACCCTAAGGCGTCGCCTCTGATCCCCTCGTCGTTTGGTCGAATTGCATCGAGAAGCCGCCGGCCACCACTCGGGTTCTTCACCGGATTTCTTCACCGACAGTCCACCTCCGGCCTCCTCGAGGTGCTCTCGGTGATCCTCGTTGTCTCGCCAACCCGATGCTCTCCTTCGTTTTCTTTGGGCGCCACCAAAGCTCCAAAGTCATCGCATCCAAGCTCCTCTCTGCCGCCTAACTTGTCGTCGTCGTCACCTCACCACTGCTAGAGCTGAGCCATCACCACCCAAAGCATCGCTATGATCTATGGTTTCCGTTTTGCTACCTTGCCAGAGCTGCCTCGCCATGGTCCGCCGTCGACGTCGCAGGTCTCACCGCCGGCCATGGCTACTTCTCTCGGTTTTCTTTCTTTGCTAATGTGGCAAGCCACTTCACCATCCACGCTCTGCGCCACATCATCCTTTTGGCCCATGTGGCATCCTTGTCAAAATCCTCGTCAGCAGCCATATGGCATATCCAAATCTCCACCGAACCAAGGAGTCCATAAACCTAGTCCACATACACCCTATCAATAACAGTGGGACCCACATCAATTTATTTTCCTTCATTTATTTTTCAGCTGAAATTCTCCTTGCTGACGTCAGCTGACGTCATAATTATATTTTCCTTCGAAAAATAATTCAGTAAATCCTGAAATTATGAATTTCATTATTTCATGTGATTTCAAACTTCCAAAGCCCATATCTTTTGCATCCGAACTCCGATTGAGCCCATTCAAATTTCTAAATTCATCTAAATTCGAGATCTATTTATCTAAGATTTTTATTTAATTTTTGGAGTTTTTTCCTCTGTTATTTATTATTTTTTATTTATTTGTTTCGTTTGCGAGTAGACATCGATACTTCGGGAAGTTTTGAAAAAGAAGGAGTGCATCAAGAGTAAGATCAATACCTAGTCCTATTTCAAGGCAAGTTATACCTTTGATCGTATTGAACCCAGTTTTCAAAAGTTATATTGATTCAAATTACTGCATTTACTTTAAGTATTTATGTAAATGCTTTTGGGTTTAGTTAATAATCCAATTTGTCATGTCCACCTTGTCTATTGTTATGCCATAATATTTTGTCACTCTAGATTGATTCATTGTTTAGTTGGTATTATCATAGCACCAACGTGAGTTGGTTAGATACGATTAGTTTGCTTAGCCATGCTACGAGACATTATCTCATTTGAATTGCAAAATATAAACCTAACTAAGTGAATATGGAACTATGTGATAAAACTGGGTGTACTGTGTGTTATTACTCATTGATGGCATATGTTGCACTTAACCAACTGGGTGGTAAAGGATTTAGACTGAGTCAGGTGGTGGATAGGTTGTGTGAATGGGAATAATAATCTGTGTATCTTAGTTAGAAATTGGAAGTCTTGCCTTGGTCAATTAAGGACTTAACTTTGTGCGCCATGGAACTGAGCCTTGTTGTACGACCACATACTTGGTATGGGACGGGCCTAACTTAGTAAGTTATGGAATCTCGACATTGATTACTTAGGTTGTAGGTTAGGAGCTCAGTGATGGGTGGAGGTGTGCTACCAAGTAGTCGCATCGCGGGACGGTTCGCCGCTTCCCTATCCAACAATGTGTGTTATGCCAAAGCACTGTGTTAGGGTTGGTATAACGGTAAAGCACACTAGGAGTGTCAATGCTTGAGATGAAGTTTCTAAAATGTTTTGTTATGATTAGTGCTTGCAACACTAGTTGTATCGCGTGGGTAAAGTGTACAACCTCTGCAGAGTGTTAAATTAATCTATTCGAATAGCCACGTCCGCGGTTATGGACATGCTCGGGGATTTCACACGAGGGGTAGTTTTCATAAAAACTTTTGGAACGGAGCTATGTGATCTAAGTCATATGGCTATGTGAATAATTTGTTTAGGCGTTGTGTCTTTGTGAAATCAAACTGTTAAATTAATATTGTTTATTTGTTTTACTTCATGTTTTAATCTATTATCCATATTCAATTGCAAATGTTGTATTTCTACAAAAGAACCACAGAAGCCATTCCTTTGGAATAAGCCATCATGTATAATTGCATTATGTGGTATGACTTGCGAGTACGATTGTGTACTCATGCTTGCTATAATCAATCAACAGAAGTGGAGGAGTCATCGCCTGCCTTCGAGGAGGAATTCTACGAAGGTGTCTGATCGTTAGGGTCCTGATCCCAGTTGGTTGCTTGTGGCGAATTGATGGGATTCCACTGAAGTTATCTGTTCCGCTGCTTATTTCTCTATTGCTAGCCCTGCGTGGCTTAATAATTGTAAAATCGACCATAATGTCAAAATGATTATTTGTTAATCAAACTACTCGCTTATGCTATTAATCGTCTTGTGTGGATCGATATTCATCTATGTTGACATTGTGTGCACTAGCGTGATCCTGGACTAGTGCATTATACACAGAGGGTCTAGAATTACATTTTTGGGTCGCGACAGGAGTTCACACACTTTACCCACAAGAGACAATCAACTTATAATGTACATCTTAACACACTTCTATAGGTGTGTGAATAAGATAATTATCGTAAGACCTTTACAATGTCCCACCACAACGCAACCCCACCCGCTAGGTATCACCTCCTTGGGTCACACCCCGGGGAGGTCTTCCACATGCACCATGTAGTTCGTTGGCTCCCTTACCCTTAATCCACACCACACACCCACCAATGGCTAAGCTATGTTGAGGCAAACAAATTAGTCAGCCAGGTCATACCCATTATAGACTTGTGGTTGCACTATTTTTACACAAGTGATCATCACAAGATTCGGGTCCTTAATTGACTTAGATGGTAGTTCCCCATACACACTCTATCGTGCTCTTTACTAGCACCCGCCACGCTTTCCAACCACCCAAGTCGAAATCTATTTTTTGTTTTATTTTGTTTTGAAATACTTTTCTAGTCAATATACCAGCCAGACTCCAACCTCGACTGCTTAAATCCAGTTTCAAGTTTTGATTGATGTTAAGGCAAGTCATTGCCCCGATGTCAATGTATCTAAGCACAGCTAAGCACGACACTTAGATACGAACTTAGTAACTAGTATGTATAACATTAGTTCTTGGGTGACAAATGATAATGTCCAAGTTCAAGGATGACAAGGTTATACTGAATTACCATTAAGGTATTTAACTATGAGCTAGGTCAACATAATTGAATAAATCACAGCAATGCAATTTCATAATTTAAAATAATATAATTGCATTTCAAAAGTAGGCTCAACATGATCAAAGTGTTGCATTGCCTTGCTCAATGTTCTAATAACCTTGGTCTTGTTCCTGTTCTTGCTTGAACTGTTACTCCGCCGTGGCTTCTGATTCTATTTACGCAAAGTACGATTGAACCCGACAACGTTAGAAAACAACCAAATGAAATCCAATAAATCCAAAAACACTTGAAATAAAAGGAAACACTTCAAATGAAAGTCAATAAACCCAAGAGTGTTTGAAGCAGGATATGCTTCAAATGAAACTAAACATATCTAATGGGATCTTGAAAGAAGGGTGTACTCCAGATGAAATCAAACGTACTCATCTGGAGTTAATGAAGGAAATACTTCAAATGAAGTATATGAAAATGTAGTTGATGAAGAAAATACTTTAGATAGAATGACGTACATCCAGGGATACCTGGAATGAAGAAAATACTTCAGACCAAAGTAGATACACCCAAGCCTTATTCGTTTGGCCTAAGGTGGGATCGGGCTCTCGGAAAGTGCCTTGGTAAAGAAAGCTACGAACCCTATGGAATGGAGAGAATATTCCCACGAACATTCCGCATTGGTTACCTGGATAGGAGAGATCACCTAATTAGGTGAAACTCTTTGATCCACTTTCGGGTTACGAATTGCCCTTCTACTAGGAATGAATGATGATGGATGATAGCTGGAGTCCATATGATGTTGATTGGTGGTTGGACTACCAACATTCCCTCAAGAGTACCTTATTGTTACTCTCACGCGGGTCCCAGCTGATCTAATGACTTCCTTTTGTTATTACTTCCTATTTATCGAGGAAGTTCCATGAAAGTCAGGTGAGACCTACGCATATGTTCAAGGGTTTGCATAGGGTAACCAAAAGTCTCACCGACACGTGGAGTCTGGATTATCTAAGTATTTTTCTTATCCACTTATACTTATCAAGAAAGTTCCATGAGTTAGGTGGAACCTCTAGGCACTGGCTAGACACCAGTCTTACACCCTCAGTGGTGTCTACGGTTTTGGGTTTCATCTTTGAGGTGATTTTCACTTATTCTACTTACTTATGTGACTTGGCATATACTAAAGTAAACCTATCATACTAGGTTGATCCTTAACTTTAGCACATGCTAATGACTACTTCTAGTTAAGCAGACAACTACTCGATTCCTAGGTAAGGCCTACGTGTTTTCATCTACCTACTTCTTGTTTAGTGATTACTCTATCGGCTTCGATTCTGATTAACTAGCATGAAGTCGTGACATCGCTGCTAGGGCTGGAAACGAGCCAAGCCGAGCCGGCTCGAGCCAGGCTTGGTCAAGCTCGTTTCAATAGCGGGCTTGGCTTGGCTCATTTTGGGATCGAGCTAGGAGGCAGGCTCGGCTCGAAGTCAAGCTCGAGCCGACTTGCGAGCCCCTCGAGCCAAGAGCCAGAAACAAACTCTCGAGAGCCAGAAGCTCTACGTCCCCATCCCCACCGCCTCTCTCCACCCGCTCCTCTCCTCCATCCCCTCCGGCCCCGCCTTCTCCCTCTTCGC
This sequence comes from Phyllostachys edulis, assembly GCA_036346405.1. Taxonomy (NCBI): domain Eukaryota; kingdom Viridiplantae; phylum Streptophyta; class Magnoliopsida; order Poales; family Poaceae; genus Phyllostachys; species Phyllostachys edulis. The sequence goes on from CM070553.1 coordinate 39,204,813, forward strand.
CGACATCTTCCGCCTCCGCCTCCCACCCCACTAGGACCACGACCACCTTTAAAGTCATGCTCCGCCACCTCTGGATCGCGGGCAAGCCCATCCACGTGCTCAAGCTCCTCCTCCAGATGCCCCGTCCCAACGCCGTCACCTACAACACCATCATTGTCGGGTTTTGCGCCTGCAGCTACATCCAGGCTGCACTGGAGATCATGCGAGAGATGCGGGAGCGCAGCGGCATCGCCCCCAATAAGTACACCTATGCCACGGTGGTGTCCAGGTGGTGCAGGGTGGGCCGGGTTGAGGATGCAGCCAAGGTGTTCTACGAAATGCTAACCAAAGGAGAAGTGGGCGGCCAGGCATCATGAACCAATCGAGCTGCACGAGCAGCTCGAGCTTGGCTCGTTTTTTAACGGGCTGGAGAAGGGGCTCGACTCGGCTTGAAAATTTATGAGCCGGCTCGAGCTCGTTCCGAGCCGAGCCAGCTCGTGAGCCTCGAACCATTTTGCCAGCCCTATGTGGACCCCTTATCAGGTTAACAATAATATATAGTTAGCTACTAAGATCATGGCTAAGTTAGGTATAATCATTATACTAGATAGTCGTGAAGGTTAGCAGTAGCTATGTCACGACCTCATGCTAGTTAATCAGAACCGAAGTTGATAGAGTAATCACTGAACAAGAAGTAGGTAGATGAAAACACGTAGGCCTTACCTAGGGATCGAATAGTTGTCTGCTTAACTAGAAGTAGTCATTAGCATGTGCTGAAGCTAAGGATCAACCTAGTATGATAGGTTTACTTTAGTATATGCCAAGTCACGTAAGTAAGTAGAATAAGAGAAAATCACCTCAAAGTTGAAACCCAAAACCGTAGACACCACTAAGGGGGCTCACGAGCCGGCTCGAGCTTGACTTCGAGCCAAGCCGAGCCTACCTCCTCGCTCGATCCCAAAACGAGCTGAGCCGAGCCCACCATTGAAATGAGCTTGACTGAGCCTGGCTTGAGCCAGCTCGTTTCTAGCCCTAGGTCCACATGTCGTTGACATACTGTCGCTATCATCCTCCATTAACCTTGATATGCTAAATTACTTGTGATGGGTAGCTATACCCTAATTGGCTTAACAATATTTCCAGTTAATCACCTAGCACTATTTAGTCTAACTGGCATCCAATTAAGTGAGGCCCTAGTTATTAGCAACATTAACAACTTTAAGTTGGTTTCCAATTTGTAGTACCACCTTTTGAAATTTACCTTTAAGTGCATACTGATGTTACTTGATTAACATCTAAATGCTTGAATTTGATTGCCTTGATTTAGCTACTAATTAACTTAATTAGAAATGCCTAGGGCTGAGTGAAGCATCTCTACATCTAATTAATCGTATGATTCTTAACTAGCCATTTGATGATCCCATCCTTTGACATTAGGTCATAACTACACATATGCATCCTTCTTAACAGGGTAATAAAACCATATTTGACTAGAATTTTCTAATTACATTTGTATCTTCTCATTAATTGATATTGACACATCAATCAATTTTAACCATTGCAATTACCCTCAGCATTATCTTTAATCTAATCACTGTGGGGGCCACCTGTCATATCTCACAACACACACACACACACACAGCGAGAGAGAGAGAGAGAGAGAGAGAGAGAGTAAGGGGAGGAGAGTAGAGGCAGAACAGAGGAGGGCAGAAGTGGCTTAGAGCAATGCTTGTCGCCGGTGATGGAGATGATGGCGGCGGCCGTGGGTGGCAAAAATGGAACTAGGGAGGGGAGGAGGACCGAAGGGTGGTGGTGGCGTGGCTCGAGGTGGTCGAGCAGCGGCGCATGACAGCCGGTGACGGGGAGGAAGAAGGACAGCAGCGCTAGAGGAGGATATGGAGGAAATAGCGCTCGCATGGGCACGAGGGTGATGAGGTGGACTCACCTGAGCGGCCAATGGAGTCAGGGAGGGACCAAGACGGGCCGACGATGGGAGCTCGAGGCGACGCGGGCAGCTCGACAGTGGTGGCGACCTGGGGTGAAGGGGAGCTCCAATGGATGACGGGTGAAGAAGCAAATCGACTCGAGCTCGTCGAAGGAGGGAAAGTATGGCGATTTTGGGGAAGAAGGCGGCGCAGCGAGGTCCGATGGTGGATTTCTCAAATTGGGTTAGTGGTTTTAGATGGCGTGGCTGGGAACTTGAAGTGATGCAGACCAAACGGTGAGAGCTTCACCGGAGCGGTCGGAATGGTGACGTGATGGCGGCGGGCACCATGGAGGGCGCGACATCACGGGCTTGGGCGCCGAGTTCGGGGATGAAGCAAAGGATGTGGGAGGTAGGGGGATGGAGGGGATGTAGAGGAGGGGCAAACTTGGTGCAGCTCGGGAGTGGCATAAGTAGAGCGAAGCGGGGCGTGATTTCTCACAAGTTTGGTGGCACGCTGGTGCGAGCGGCTCTTGTGCCCAGCTGACGGTGTGGAAGTTCGAAGCATGAGCGCTGACAAGTGATGCGACGCGGGGGAGAGCGGGTCAAGTGTGTGTGTGCTGGGCAAGGACGACGGGACGGGGGTGGGTGACCAACTCGCTGGCGAGGCGGCGCGGTTCCACCTGGGGACGACTTAGGGCAGATGGGGGAAAAGGGGAGGAAGGAGGGGGTGGCGACGCTGGCTGGGCAGCAGTCATGGATGGGAGGCGACGTGAAAGCATCTAGGCCCCTAAAAATTGTTTTGTTAATTAATGATAATATGTGAATATGGGATTAACGTGTTTATTGAGTATTTACAAGGTTAAGTCCCATTGGTAAGTTTGATAACATAAAGATGCATGCTGAAGGACTACATGAAGATCAAGATGACTCAAGGTCAAGGTACAAGTAGTCTAGGATCCCTTTGTATTTTACCGGTCTTAGGAGATTTGGTTGGAAGACCGAATTATAGGTTAAATGTCGTACTATTAAGAGGGATCATGACTAGTAGCTTGATAGTATGTTCTTGTGCCTTATGGATCAATTTAGGATCATGCGTGCATTTGAATTTGTTTTTGAATTTGAATTGGAAGGTTTTATGAAAATTGACAAAGACAAGCGGTAGTAACCGGAGGTTTAATGGTGAAACTACATTGAGCGGTATGACCGATATTAGTTGGCGGTAATACTGTAAAATTTATTCGGACCGCCCTTGATCGTATGGTTAAAATGGTGGTCCGAACATTTCGCCCAATTGATCTGAGTAGTCGCCCACGGTTCAGTTTGATTTTTGCTAAGTTATCCGGTCGCTGGTAAGCTTTATTCGGACGTCACAGTAGTGGTAGTACCGCAAATATTGAGCGGAACTACCATTCCTCGGTTGTTCCGATTGTTTTGTGGCGGTATAAAAACTACAAAGAAGCTCCATTTTGGCTAGATTTGCAAAAACCTGAGAACGGTAGTACCGGCGTTGTTTGCACGGTACTACTGCACTACGGTTACTCCGATTTTAATGGAGTGGTACATGTTTTCCAAAGAAGTGTGTTTTTTAGCTGAGATTGAATTTACTTGGAACGGCAGTACCGCACTTATGAGCGGTACGACCAGCGTGAGCGGTAATACCGCTTGATAGTTGGCGGTAGTACCGCGCCGTGATTTCAACGGCTTTGTCAAAGCGTTTTAATGCCTCTGTTGTAACTCATTACAGAGCTCTGACAAGGGTGCGGTAGTACCGCAATTCGCTGAAATTTGGGGATTTCTGTCACAACGGCTAGTATTTATTGGTGGGGGTATAAATACCCCTCACTTGCTCAAGGACAGCAGGGGAGTGTTCATTTAACATCCTTAGAGCCTTGAGAGCCTTGAGCATTCACTCAACACCAAAATTCCCTTGTGCATTCATTGTGAGGTGGTTCAGTTCATTCAAGTACATTCATTCATCCTAGTTGATCCTATTGCACTTGAGCGCCGTCAAGCGAAGGTCATCGATTTGTTACTCTTGGAGTTTTGCCAAACTCCTAGACGGCCTTGGCGGTGGAGCACGGTGATCTCTTCAAGAAGATTGTGAAGAGGCCCGGTGCAAGCTTGTGAGTGGTTTGGTGTTTGCCATCTCCGGAGCGGAGGAAGAACAACCATAGTGATCAAGTGAAGGCTTAATTCGTGGAGCCGGCTTGAATTGTCAAGTTTCCTCAACGTGGACTAGTGAAGATCGGCAAGTCTTCGATACCACGGGAAAAACATCATTGTCTCATTGTGGTTATTCCTAGTCTTTACTATTTTCGTATTTACATTTCTAACTTATTTCTTGTGATAATTTGCTTAGCTAGAAGTGTAACTTGTTTAGACTAAATTATTAATTGGCTTAAATTGTTAATTTGTCGTAGCATCGAAGATGTGAAAGTGGGTACAAAGTATCTTTTGTCATGAGAGGGCCGAGTGAGAAGAGCTAAATGTATTGGTTGTACTGAAAGAGTAGTAAGTAAATGAGAGGATGAGTCCCCTCTGTCTTACAATGATGGAGAAAGAGGCATTATGGTACATTCCAGTGGATATAACTAGTCTATGTATATATCTATATTCTCTTATAGCACTGTAGGTATTTCTGATGATCTTGGGTGAGGCATGGCTACGACTGTACTAAACACTGTAGAGAAAATTGTAAACTTAGTGTTCGTGTGACTTTGGCAAGTTTTAGCGTAGATGGAATCGCCTATACTGTGGATGCCCTAATGCTCCATGTCTGCATGACAAAATAATAATAATAATGTTGTATGGAGTACTAATTGATTGGATAACCATGATCTCGTACTATCTTGTCCGTCCTATCTTTCGCCCATGGCTACTGTCAGGCTATGTCAGCACTTTCGGCCCTGAAGGCTGAAGCTTGTCCTTCCATGTCAGCCTGCTTGACCATACTCGCTTTCCAGGACGCTGTGAGCTTCTGATCCAATCCAAACTGGCTATGATTCAGGCTTCCCTATTTATATTTCGTATATTTACCAATTATTTATAGTTTTCTTAATAAATAAATTTCAGTACCGCCTAATCCTTACCCTATGTTGCATATGCACGGCTTGAGGCTTGTAGGCTTGAGGGGGAGGGGGGTCTTGTACTCCAATCGGTTGCGTGTTGGGTTTGGCTTACGGCGCAAGTTAGTTGGCATTACAGCGAGTCCGCACGGCGTGGTTCGAGTGCTCTGCTTCTGCTCTCGCGCAGGCGCAGGCGCAGGCGCAGGATACGGTTTGGGTTTGAACGTCGGGTGAGCTGTGTCATGTCATGTGTGTTGCATGCGGTGGGGCCCACGGGAAGAGTCTAGAAACAAGGCAGCCAATAGGAGCGCTCCGCCACGGGACGAGTCTAGAAACTAGGCAGCCAATGGGAGCGTTCCGAGCGGATACTGCTGGGGTCCACTGGCTCCAGCCTGGCGTGCATGCCTGCGGAGGGACGCAACTCCTTTTTGTCTTTGTCGCGGAGCTCGAGGGGAGTATATTGATCCGGTTCCGCAATTGGTGCACCATTGTTCCCGGCCGCTTCGTTTGCTGCCGTCGCTCGCCGGAGAAGAAGATGGTCTCTGCACGGTGTGGTATGCTGTTCGGCTGGCTGTTCCCTGCATATCCTGCTGTCTGTGCTGTGCCGTGGTGGATTTGAAACAATGCATGAACGCTGACATCGCCGCGTGTGCCTGTGCGTACACGTACCGTTTGGCTTATAATCTTGCACCGCATGTTTAATTGGTTAGGGATCATCATTCGTTACAAATTGCATTAGCTTATCCTGTTTGTAATGCTTGCATGCCTCAGAGTCAAGTTATGCTAGGAACTATAAGGGTGTATGTGGATGCGGGCCATTCGCGAACCACTTGACCTGTCTCGCAAAAAGCACTAAGTGGATATGCACAAACAAACATCTAAACTCAAGTGGACTGACCGCTCAAATAACACCTGGCCGCCCATCTAAGCCCTCCCCCTTCCCCTCCTAATCCCCATCAGATGGTAACATGCGTGGCGATCGGATTCCAAGATAAAGGTAAGCATTGGCGGCTGTGATCGGATTTTGGATGATCTAGACCAATAGGACGCACCTGTAGCTACGTTGTGAAGAGAGGAAAGCGCTGGTGGACCAAGCGTACCTACTAGATGGATCAAGACCAAGGAAGTCCGCCGTGAGCCGAAGGCTACACATACGGGGAGAAAAAACCTCTGCAACCCCTATGGATGTAGTACATTTTAGGGGTAGATCTGTAATCTAATGTATCCTGTTGGAAGACTATAAATAGCCTTCTCCTCTATGTAATAAGGTAGATCTCTTTTAAGATAATTAATACATATTTACTTCTCTTGACAATTGGTATACTCCCATCCGAGGATCCCCTGATACCTTTTGTGGTCACCGAGAACCCCTTTTCTCTTAGGCCACGTCGGCTTTTGAATTTACGAAAATTTTCTTGTTTTGGCATCTGTTGAACATCATCTCTACGGTTATATCAGTCCTTGACTTGTCAAAAATTAGCAGATCCGCACCAAATTCTGGCCGCGTCCTGTCGGATTCGACGGATCCATTCGTCCTGCCTCATAGACCGGGGTTCATGTTTTCACAATTACAAGAATCTGATCGGTTTCTGTTTTGGTCAGCTTGCCTGTGAAAACTGCCGGATCCTGATTTGTTCTTTTTGTTCAATACAATTTGATCTATACTATACGGCTTTCGCCCATTTTGGTGAATTAATGTTTGGTTTGAACGGATCAGGATGGTGAAGATCAGTGGCAGATACAGAATTTTTAGGATGAGTATTCGGACTTCGAAGTTAAGTTATCCAGATATGCCGATATCAATACACTGATACCGTAAAATATCATTTCCCTCCAAAAAATATTGATACGACGATACACGTATATATAATAAAATACCAAAAAAATAGAAATTAATAATTCCATATGAGGAAATGGACGATATAAGGCAATCATAATAGCATGAATTAAACAACAAATTATAGATATCAATTACAGTTGAGGAGGTGGAAACTAGGAATAGAGCTATTTTAGCTCCAAGCTTCATATTTTGCTGAGTTATATTGTTTTTGCAGGGTGCGGTCAAGACTTGTGCTTGGTGCTTGGCTATTGTTGTTTTCTCTATTTTTTCTGTTCTGGGTTGTAGCAGTTGGACTGCTAAATCTTATTTTCTTCCTCTAATAGTGATTGGTAGAGTTTCTGTTTTCTTTTTAAAAAAAACTTGTGCTTGGTGCTTGGTCGTTGTTATGTTATCACTTTTTTCTGTTCTGGGTTGTAGCAGCTAAACTGCTAAAACTTATTTTCTTTCTCTAACAGTGATCCGTGGAGCTCCTGCTTTCTTTTTCAAAAAATTTTTTTGACAATTGCATACATTGCTGGCCCTACTCTTTTCCCATTAGCAAGAACCCCATCTAAGAATGTTCCTTTCGTACAACAAAAATTAGCATGTAAACATATATAATAGGCAGCATATCAGGTGCACAAAGCTCATTTGGTGCACATATGGAAAAACTTTTAGTTTAGGTATCAAATTAGCATAAAAAAATTCTGAAAAAATTCTAGATGTAATTTATGGTGTTTTGTTCCACCCTTTAAAATTTGAAGTTCAAACTCAGAGTATGTTAAAAGAAACAAAAAAGAGAAATTTCTGACATATGATAGATCAAATGGTGCTGAAAAAAAAAAAGCAAATGTTACTATTCATAGTAAACTTCTCTTTTTTGTTTCTTCTAACATACTTTGAGTTTGAACTTCAAATTTTAAAGGGTGGAACAAAACACCATAAATTACATCTAGAAATTTTTTCAGAATTTTTTATGCTAATTTGATACCCAAACTAAAAGTTTTTCTATATGTGCACCAAATGGGCTTTGTGCACCTGATATGCAGCCTATATAATAAGGGTCCAACTATTTGTTCATTGTCCAAGACAAATATTGTATTTTTGTACAACATTCATTGGAAAGAATCAAAAAAGCAAAGGAATGGGCTAGACTTGTCGGTGTTTTAGAACCGATCTTACGTAAAGATTGTTTGATTCGGGGGGTCTCCTAGAATAGAATCACGCAGAGAGATTGACACGGGAATTTTTATACAGGTTCAGGCCTTCTCCGGAGAGAATAACAACCCTACTCCTGTGTGTATGGTATTGAGTGTATTCTGAACAATCAGGAGAAAAACTAAGACTATTACAGATGATAGTGCTTGTCTTCCTGATGGCCCTTGATTGGCGTGTGTCTACGCCTTGATCCGATCGTCCCTTTCCTTCTCTGATTGCCGCTTTTATATAGTCCGTGAAGGAGTGGCCGTTTCTCGGGTGAAATGGCGCTCATCACATCCTCAGAACGCGCGATGTTGGCGAATCGGCGGCGATTTACTCCTCCACGCCGCCTGACAGCTATATATCAGAGATAATGGAGCATTACATGCTATTACTTCGCAGAATAACAATGTATGATGACTGCTTGAATTCCTTAATCAATTGGACCCACTCGTCTGTAGGTTTAATTGATCATAAGGTGGTCGTGGCTGACCTGGTCGTAGAAGAACTTACGACCATAAGTTAGTCGTAGCAAGACTTACGACTATGGGGTAGTCGTAGCATGACTTAAGACTATGGGGGTGGTCGTAGAATAACTTACGACCACCTAGTAGGCTCCTCCCTTATAAAATTAAGGGGTATACTCAGGGACCATATGACGTCACATTTACTTATAATAAGAATTATAGATAAAAGATAAAATGAGAATTATTAGATCCTCGTCAAGACTCTAGAAAGAACCGGAGCTAGAGTAGAGCAGAGCCAAGGAGAAGAAGTGGTGTGCACGGAACACACCCAGATCTAGAGAGGACGATGATGGTGAGCTGCATATGCTGCTCCCTTCCCGCCGCCACACTCCCTCCTGGCCACCGCGTTTCTCTTGGTGCCGTCCGCTCTCTTTCTCCCTGTTTGTCGTGCTACCACCCGCTTGCTCGCGTCGCATCTCTGTTCGCCCATGCAGGTGCGCTGCCGCACGCCGCTCCTACATTGCCTCACGCCTACTTACCATCGCGACGTAGCGCCGTGTCCACGGTCCGCCCATGGTGAAGATGTTGAAGGAGCTGATTATATTAACGTGTGGTGGCCTCATCCTGTGGTCCTAATGCCGCGTGCGATTGACGGTGCTGCTCTCAAAGAGCTCGCCGATCGACGCCCCCATTTGCTCCTGCCTTCTCGAGGAGCACTCCGCCACAGCCAGCTTCTCCCAGAGTCGCCCTCTGCTCCCACCTCGCACGCGCGAAGCCGGACGATCCCTTTGTTTAGGGGATTGGTAGATTTGCCACAGCAGTTGACGTGCAATTGCTATTTTTCTATTTCATGTCTCACTGGCATGTGATCCTAAGACTCATATGTCAGTGAGATATAAAATAACAAAATAGCAATTATACATAAACTTAATAGCAAATCATCGATAATCTTTATCCAGCACGGAGCCGAGAAGGCCACAAGGAATATCACTCGGTTTGATCCCAATGTAGAAGCCAGCCTGGAAGCCTCAGTAACTCCTGCAGGTGGGCCACGAGTGCAATCTGCAACAGAGGTAAGGCTGCTCCCAATGGACAGTATCTTAGTGCAATTTCTTTAGTGCATGAGGAGTGTTAGGATACTATCTTTTCAATGCATGATTTCTTATGGTGTAGTATCTTAGGCTGTTTCATTTAATTACATGCATGATCTTTACTAGTATTTGAGCATTATGGCCTATTTGTGGCATGTACTAAAGCAATACATGGCCGCACGGGATCGATCATAATAAATTTTATGTGTTGGATTTCGAGACCAAACAGGTATCCAGATTAGATACTGGAGTACCATCTCTCTTCATTAACTATGATGCAACATCATCATTTTGTCTACATGACAGATTTAAGATACCACCCAGGGTAGAGCACTGGAAGCATCCTAAGAAAACATGGTGTTAAGTAATAAGAATTGCAAAGCCTCGTGTTTTGTGAAACTCTGGTAAGATTAGGTGGTGCAAACTAAAATTACTCTTTCATAATTATGTGTTGGCGTGGTAGAGAAATCATACACCTAAACTTACGCTTCCATCTGACGGTCTATTCGGAACATAGAAATTCACAAAAAGCTCACAGAGACTTCCGCAGGAACTAGCACAATTTCTCTAGAATTTCCCTCCAAAACCCTCATTTTCAGACTCTTCACAGCAGGAACTTGGAGCGCGTCAGTACCATCTGCGCCGTTGCTTGCCGTAATGCGCGCGCCGCCGCCCAGGAGTTAAGGCGAAACAGCGGAGGCTGCAGATCACGGCTTTCAACTGACGTTTCTTTGTTGGAAAAACGAAAGTGACATATAACCCAAAGCGCCCGCAAGATGTAAAAAAAGCTTCGTTAGTGATCGTAGTTTTGGCCAATGGGCTGGGGCAGATAAGCGATGTATCCTTCGCCGAAAGCGTCAATTCGGTCAATTCGGTGCTATCCATGCTATCCGGCAAAGAAAAGGCTGAAAAAAATTGGTAACAACTGGTAGTGCTCTAGGAGATCGAGATGAGAGCGAGGACGATCGAAGACGACAAACGCGTTGCGGATTGGGCTAGGTTCTCGGTAGCTGGGATGCTGATCGTTGAGCCGGGACACGTCATGGACTGATCGACAGGGTAGAAGAAGAGACGGGTACTCCACGGCGTAAAATAATCCTAATAAAATTGACGGAAAGAAAGGGCAAACAACGCTCTCATGCGGCTCACGGTTTGTTCCAGAGAAAATACAATAGTACATGGCTGCTCATGCTGTCATGCATAGCACGCAGCTCATTGTTACCAATCTGAAAGACTGATTACTTAACACGCAAGTGCAGTTTCCATTGTCTTCTTACCTGAAGGAACTGATCGGATCACAGTAATTGCACCGCTTGAGAAGAATGGGATAAGAAGAAAAAGAGATCTCCAGAAGAAGAGTCTTAGTCAATAGATGCAAGCAGAAGTTGTCAAACGACTTCTCTCAGAATCCATGATCAAACTTTCCGTGCACGAATAAATACTTTACGTGCCATGCTTGAATGCCAGAGAAACTAGCTAATCATGCAGTGCTATTATTATTCCCGTACGGTTGCCTTCTTTTCAATCTAGTGCTGTGGCAAACTCAAATTAGCCTAGTTGTAAAAGGACGTTTGCTATGCTAACTACACGACGTTCCTTTGCCTGAAATTTGTACCAAATCTCTCTGACGACTCACTCAAAGACGGACGCACCGATGGTTATTTCTCATCAGATAGTTTGCCGATGAATTGCAAAAAAGGCTTTCATACGCGTCTCACACGAAATATTCAGTAGGCATTTTGTTTACGGAACAATGGGTCATTCGGGCTGAAGACCTGAAGCTGTCAAGCATGACTCCAACGGCCGGCTGCTCTATTTTATAACTCTGATGTAACGATCTCATCCTGCGAGTTTGACATCTTCATTTTACTCTTCGAGGCCTATCCTGTTCAATTGATAATTCTCGTTCTCTTTCACGGTGACAATAGGACCAATATTTATATACTTTTTTTCTTCTGTACCTAAGAAAGCCTTCTTGACCCAGCAAAACTCAATCTTATTCTGTTTGCACACAATCCTTGGCTGAATTGCTTGCTTGCGAGTTAGTGCATAGTTATTGCCCACAGTGTTTCTAGCCATGATGAGTGAAATGTACGCTTACTTCATATGAATCAGAAACTTGAAAGCAACCGGTTGCATAAAGAAGACTTTGACTTGATGCTCCATTGGACGAATAATAGAGATATGTTTTGATAGATTTGGCATATGACTATCTTCTCTGGCAACGAAGTGTCACGAATGGCCTGATAAGACAACAGGCGCGCAGCGGCTCGGTGGTGAAGAATATATCGATCGAGAAGATGACGAGTGTTGGACCGCATTAGTGAGATTTTTTTATATTTAATCCTTTTTAATAATATTTTAAAGTTAACTCATCATTAACTTTATTTTCAATTATAACCTGTTTGGTCACGCCATAACTCGCAACGTGGCTAAGCCATTCTGTCACGCCACTTTCCTCGGCGTGACCAAATCTGCTACGCAAGTCGTCGTGCGTATGTTGTGCCAGTGTGGAGGGCATACGTGATCCAGTCCTTATTGTTGTCACGCTGGCGTACTCATGGCTTGACAAGCCTGCCTTGTCACGCCAACGTGCGTGGCGTGACAAGAGTGGCTTTGGGGGTGCACGTTATTTATTGAATTTGCATATCATATAAGCCGAAAAATTCAGCTCACATGGTTGGAAGGGGTTCTCAGATGAAGAAATCTTACGATTGTTGCAAAAGATGTATGGACCATTTGAGTGGAAAGATGAACTTTTCCTCAGACGCATGACTACCAATTGTAAACATAGCATGATAATCACTTCACAAGTTCATTGTTTTCTGTGCCCATTTATATCGTATTTAGCATTTGATTTTATATAGACAATTGGTCAAAAATTGTAAACATGATTTGAACTAGCAAGAAATGAACGGTGTTAACTGAATATCCAACCCTAGGCAGTAGATATTTTCTCAAAACAGTGTTGTTCCTAGTTTGAATCAAAAGATAGATGAATAGCCAGCCACATCCCATTACAATGATTTGTGGTGCTCGTCATCACTTAGGGGTCGAAGACCATTTAGCACCTTTTTTTTTCTAGAACACACCTTTTGGACCTTTATTTTTATGTTTGTGCCCTGCCTTTTGTTTAACGCTGTTGAGCATGCCTTGCCACACCGAGAATTGAATGCAAAAAGAGAACGGAATTTGAAATATACGTTATAATGTAGTTGTGAATTATATGGCGTGCAGGGTTTGGTTATATGCATAAGGAACGACATCATGCATGATTCAACAAACCGAAATACACCTACGATACATGTGCGCCTTTTCATAAACGAAAAAAGGTCGATTGAAACGAAGTTAATTAGTTTTGGCGGCTCATCGCTCCCTTCCCCTTGTCAACTGACTGCCCACAGCAATGGCGGCCAATCTCGAAGCCAACCACATTCTACGGGACGGGCTGGACGATTGAATGATGTTAGGACAACAAAACGCAGGGCCAAATTAATAATTAGGATGCAAATTGAACATAACTTACCTCTTCGATCCGGACCACGTCTGGGCAATAAGGAGCACTACTACGGCGACTGGTCTCACTAGCAGGAGCCTTCTCTTTGTCCGCCACGCGATTGGCTCGGTCGTACCCAGCCTCCTGTTCAGGTGTCCTCCACCACCACCCTGCTTTCTTGGGCTTCTCTGGTGTCTTTTCAATTGGGTCAGGTACGTAAGGTGTCCAGCGTTTGAAGGTCTCGGCTCGCATCGCATAGTTCAACATGTACTTCTGCTCGATGAACATCCTATTGTACATGTCTGGGGCATCGATCCATTAGAAGAAGTTGCATCACATCTCTAGCTGTTATTATGCACAGATGTAGTTAGGGATTTGTGGAATAGAACGTAAGATGTGAAAAATATATGTGTGTGCAAGATTCGCTTACGAGGACGTTCCCGCACGTGTTGTACGCCCAGACGGCGGTCGCCGGGTGTGTGGACTAGATGATCTTAGCCGGTTCTTCACGTACACACTGCATGTGTGGGAACTCCGATGGTACTAGCGTATCCTTCATAGAACAATCTAGGTAAGGTTTAGTCCTCTCAGCAAGCCACTTGCGTTTCCGCGATATCTTCACGTAAAAGTTCGTTAACGAGTCCGACATCTCCTTCCTCTTTGTTGTGTGAACCAAGCTTTGGTGAAGTGTTGGGTGTGGTGGTGTAGTGTTCTACTCTAGCTCTCTTCCACCTCTTTCTATAAGCGGATAGGGTGTAATGCTAATAGTGGAGGGAGAATAGACAAGACACCAGTCTAAAAAGGTTGTGTGACAGAGTGTGTTTATTTCTGTCTGAGTTGGTAGCGTTGTAGTGTGTCGTTACTTCGGTCTAAAAAGGTGGTATGGGATAGTGTGGTCATTTATGTCTGATAAGCTAGCGTCAAAGTGTGTTGTCTTTTCTATCTGAAAAGCTAGCGAGGCAGAGTGTGGTCATTTCGATCTGAAAAGCTGGTGAGGCAGGGTGTGGTCATTTTGATCTGAAAAGCTGGCGAGCAGTGTGTGGTCTATTCGGCCTGCAAATGTGGGAGTGTGTGGCGTGACAGGGTGATATCTTTTTGGTCTGAATTGGTGGCGTGAAAGACCGTGTTCATTTTTATCTGAGTCCTACCACGCCGCCACCCTTGGCATGACACTACTCATCTGTCACGCCATGGTCACTGGTGTGGCGTAACCGTGCCGCGGCGCCAGTGCTTGGACAATTACAAAGGCGTTGCAAGCTCTGCCCTTCGTTCTGGGGCTAAGTCCTACCACGCCACCACCCGTGGCGTGACAGTACTAAGCTGTCATGCCATAGTCACTGACATGGTGTAACCGTGCTGCCACGCAAGTGTTTGGACAATTCCAAAGGCGTTGCAAGCCCTGCCCTAAGTTCTGGGGCTAAGTCCTGCCACGCCGCCACCCGTGGTGTGACAGTACTAAGGTGTCACGCCATGGTCACTGGTAGGGATGACAATTGTGCCTGATTAACCGTGTGCCCGCGGGCAAATACCCTAATAGAGGCAGATATGAGCGTCTTTCTTTACCCACGGGCATAAAAACGGGCACAATTCCTTGCGCATCGGGTAAACGGGCGTGGGCATGGGTAAGCTCTACCTGTGCCTGCTTTGCCCGATTACCCACCATCTACACTGACAAGTGGGACTGTAGGACATCCTCGCTGAGTCAATATGTAAAACCCTAGCACGCTCGATCAAGTTCCTAGCCCCCAACCCAGCCGCCAGAAGTTCCTCCTCTCCTCCCAAATCGGCGCGTACCGATGCAGTCGCCATCGCAGCCGCGCCCGCTCACCTTCCCGACCATCAACTCCCTCGCGGCTTTCCTCCTCCCTCGCCTGTCGGCCTCCACGCTCGCCTCCTGGGACACCGTGCCAAGCACCAAGACCCTCCTCAACCTCTTTCTTGAGCTCTCCTACGGCGATCAGGCGCCTCCCGGCCGCCGACCATGGGGCAAGACACTCGCCGCCGTCAAGGCTGTCCATGTCGCCACTGTCAGATCCAAGAATCAGCCGGGCGCGCACTCGCCGAGACCGAGCAACTGCTCTCCGACGCAAGACGCCCGCCGCCAAGGCCAAGGCCACTTCTCCGAGAAGATGTGCCTCGGGAGTCTCGAGGCCGCCAGCGGCCAGCCTGGCCCGCGAGGAGTTTGGCGAGTGCTTCCGCGAGATCCCGGGCGGCGGGAGGGAGGAGGCGAGCCGCATGTGGAGGAGCGGAGTCCGTGATCTCACCCCGCCTCCCCCAGTTCGTGGCTGCGCGGTGGACGCCGAGGTGGTCGAGGGCGTGCAGGAGGACGATGAGTTCGAGACGGAGGAGACCGGCGAGGACGAGGGGGAGGGTGGCGGTGGGGCCATCACCATGAAGAGACATTACTGGAAGTGGCTCGACGACGATGAGGACCACATGGCCGCCGCCGCCGGCAGCGAGGGCAGTAGGATACTAGCATTATCTAGGAAGTTCGTGGGTAAACGGGCATGCCTGCGGGCGACGGGCATGGGCGAGGTTCTTCGCCCGTTGTCCTTCGCGGGCATGCCTGTGGGCGGAAATTGGGGTCGCGGGTATGGGTATGGGCGAGCACTACCCGTACCCGCCGCGTCCGATTGCCATCCCTAGTCACTGGTGTGGCGTAACCGTGCCGCCACATCAGTGCTTGGACAATTCCATAGGCGTTGCAAGCCCTACCCCTGGTTTTGGGGCTAAGTCCTGCCACGCCACCACCCGTGGTGTGACAGTACTAAGCTGTCACGCCATGGTCACTAGCGTGGCTAACCCATTTTTTTCAATCATTCACTCATACACTCAATCATCCAATCATATATTCATTCATTCACTCGTACATTCAATCATTCATTCACTCATACATTCAATCATTCATCCATTCATCCAGTTATTTATCCATTCATTGATCCGTCCATCCGTTCGAATAGTTCATTCATTCATGCATTCATTCATCCATACTAAATTACATCACTTGCGCTTGCAGATCAGACCAGCGCCCGGTATGAACCTAGCATCCGAATGCTTGCAAGACCTCGTCCAACCACTTATTCCCTCGTTGGTTGGTTAGTCCCCTTAACTCCGTCAGCTTGCCCTTAAAGTCCCTCTTCTCCAAACATCCGTACAACAACTTGAATTTTTTTTTGTGAGATCTTCCGTACTTCATTGCTTTAAAAAAATTGCCGCTATGTGACACATGCACCACCTATATAGCACATCCGTGTGTCCATCAAGTTTGCTCTTCACAGCGTTCATAATGCCACGGTGCCTATCTGAGACGATGCAAACCTTTCGTCCAAGCCCAACAAGGTATAGACAAACTATATCCATGAACCATTGTGAGCTTGCATTGTTCTCACCCTCAGTGAGTGCGAATGCTAGTGGAATCAGCTGGTCCTCCACATCAATACCCACGGTGACCATCAAGGCACCGTAGTACTTATCGGTTAGGAATGTGACGTCAACTGATAAGACAGGGCTGCAATGCTTGAAGGTCTCTTGTATTGCCCAAAAGACAAATACACCCGCCCGAGAACATGTTTCATAACTCTTTCATCGGGTTCCGTTCAGTTCCCATGCTAAGGATAAAACTCCATGCCCGGGTTCATGGCCTGCATAGCGCTTAGGAATTAGGATTCGAGGAAGCAACCCATAAGCCTCCTTCTGATCACCCCACAGTAACTCCATCGCCCTCTGCTTTGCTCTTCATGCTTTCTCGTACTTCACGCGGTACTTAATGAACCCAAATATAGCCTCAATAAGGGTGGCAACGGTGACATCAAGGTCGACATCCACAACCCCAGCTATGCACCTTGTAATGAAATTAGCAGTCGCCTGAAGATGCCCCCCCCCGGACACTCGTGCAGTCCTACAAGATTGAGGCTGCTTCATATTCGTTATTTTCATTGCTTGACCCTAGTTTTCAACCCCTAGACCTTCCATCCGCACCTCCTTTCGCACCTCATGGTATACCTCTTGTTCACATCGGAGTGTTGTACTACAAACAGACGATGGTGCCTCACAGAGTATTTTTGCAGCCAAACTTTCATATCCTCTATGCTTGAAAACAACATGTCCTTGCATATGATGTCATTCTCCGGGTCCGCAATGTCATTCCTACTCTTCAACCCATTTGCACAGACAGCGTTACCAACCTGATGCGGGGTGCCCGATCTTCTCGACGTAGAACCTCTTGATAACTTGTGTATCCTAACGAACCGCTAGCTGATCCCCCGCACCAATGTATGGACTTGCAGCTCTTTGCAGATTCGTCCAAACACACACTTGATTGGATCCTCGCTGACCACGAAGCGAAGATCGTCGAACCCTCAATTCCCAGTGGAAAAGCAAGAATGACCCCTTGTTCTAAACGCCCAATTTCCCTATGTTTGGCTATGAGCACAACAGGAGAAACAAGCAATTTCTTTGAAAATATATTAAACGTGGTCTCCCTTTACAATGGGCAAAGCCCTGACCTTATATTAGCACCTAAGGGTGCGACCGACTCACACACGGCTTAATGCTGATTCTATCCCTAACTCATGTATTGTACAAAGATTTTTTTTTTCTAATACAGTTATGGAAATATTACAACCGACTCTATCTAAAAGATATATACTATAACTTATCTACGACCAGTACTATTCATGTTGAGTATCGAGTGTCGTAGGACTGGTCCTGAGGAGGTCCTGGGGAGGTCCTGGAGGGTGGTCCTGAGGAGGTCCTGGGGAGGTCCCGAGGGAGGTCCTGGGGAGGTTCCGAGGAGGTCCTGGAGGGAGGTCCTGAAGACCTCCTGGGTGGTCCTGGAAGACCTCCGGGTGGTCCTGGCATACCTCCTAGGTGGTCCTGGAATACCTCTTAGGTGGTCCTAAAAGACCTCCGGGGTGGTCCTAAAAGACCTCCTCGGGGACTACCTAGCTTGATCAGTTTGTCCCCCATGTACTCGAGCAGAACTGGTCGTAAGAATGCCCACATCATCCTCATATCCTTCATCTCCGTTCATTATTGAATCTTCAAATCTGAACACAAGCAAAACACTATTTTTAGGTAGTATGAAATTCTCATCGATAACATTATGTGATTCAGCTAGAAACAAATTCACCTGTTGATTAAGAAACTTCGCTCTTGCTATAGTCATTAGACCTTTTGGTGCTTCACGAGCAATCTCATGCACACTTGGAGAATTGGAAGATGCAGTAGTAGTAAGATATCATCATCATCCTCCCTCTCTTCAAGAAAAGCCGTCCTCGGCTTTTGATAGCCTGAAAATGTGCTAGACAAATAAAACAACGTATATGCATGGTATATGTATTTATCATCTGTTTTATCAGCCCTTTTGCTTTGCAAATCATGAATAGTACAACAATAACCATTCGATTGATGTGATGTATTCATCTCAATACGCTTGTCATTCACATGATAATTTCTAGAAAAAAGTACTAGACAAAGAGAAAAATGCATGTACGTGATATATGTATGAATCAATTGTTGTGAAATTCTCGTTGTTTTGCACAAAATAAGTACCATAACAACAGCCATAGGATGTAGTTGATATATACATTGCGATACTTTCATTCACATCATTCTCCCTCCCATGAGAAAAAGTCGTCCTTGACTTTTCTAAGCACATGGACAAGATATAAAAGGGGCAAACCAAGTCAATTTGTTCAAATATGGGGGAGAAAATTCTTAGCGCCTTCCATGCTTCAATTCTGCTACTCTGATTACTTGTACATGATTGTTTAGCAAAGGATAAACAAGTAGGCATAATGAATCTTTTTAAAATAGCAAGCACGATTATTGAAACTCATCTCATTGGGTTCATAACATTGCACGAAAGATTGTTTACGCAAAACATGTAATTTCAATTCAGCAAGCTTATCACATGTAATGCATATTCGATAAACATAAAATATGTCATCTACACCATATTCTCCAATCAAATTGAACTTATATGTGTAGGCATAAGTATTAACTAGTGATTTTAAACATGAAATTTTAGCAACATTCTCAATCACACTAGATAGCTCTCTAGGATCATCAAACATGATATAGTACAAAGAATCACTAGGAGATACTCTACTAAGAATGTCCTTATGAGTAATCAATTCCACATTACGTAAATTAAGCATAGAAATTTCAGAACATGGAATATTCAAAGGAACACTAGAGTTCTCACTCTTACTTACTTCTGCTTGATGATCATTCAATTCAACACCATTATTGTTACCTTTAACGTCCTCCTCGGTATTTGTAGGTGATGTAGATAGTGTTTCTTCATATGTAACCACGGGGTAGCGAGCACTCCATCCACTCCATCCCCAACCGTGGTTATCTCATCGTCTTTTACTTCCAACGGTGTCGGTAGTTGAACATGCAACTCCTCTTTTTTAATATCAACCTGCACAATGTGATAAACAACACTAGAAGTAGAGAGTAAATCGTTAATTTCAACAATAACCTTACTTTTTCTATCATCTACTTCACTCATTTCTTTTGGTGTATCCCTCACACTCTCAAATGGGATGCTCTCAACTTCACATATGGTGGAATCACACAGCTCACGATTTTTAACACTCTCACTCAATTTGGCTATGTAGCTCTCATCCTCACATGGGTTTTGAAGCATCTTAGCTTCCATTAATCGTGGGCCAGCAATGGTGCAATTTCCATCAACCACGATCACCTTATGTATTGCAGGTTGTGTCGGGGTAGCACTACTCGTCTCCTTGGTTAAAGAAGAATTCTCGTGCTTGACAATCATCGCAGGTGACACACTAGTGTAGGAATATGAACTGAAGTGTGGACTCTTGTTGAACCAGGGTGTATGCCTCTCCATAATTCTCTCCTCCTCCTCTATAGCATAATTCACAAGGTCTCGTATATTATCATCATATGTGGCACAAACAGTGGCAGCGATATCAGAATTCAATCCTTCTTTGAACAATCCCTTCGCCACTACACCTGCATCCAAGCTGACATTGGCCCTAAATAGAGCACGCTTTAGCTCAAACCAATAATCTTGGACCGATCTCGATCCCTGCTTAATATACTTTAATTGGTTAAATAACTGCCAGTCATAAGACAATGGTACAACTCTTTTCTCATGATTCACTTCAAACCGTGCCAAGAGTACACAAATTGCATTTCAGGGTGATCTCTCCACCAATCGTAAGCATATTCTTCAAACTCCATGGTAGCACATTCACTTCATTAGCTTTGAGAAGCTTCTGAAATGTAAGTTCCACCTCCATGCATGCTACCCATTTAAGGTACTCCTCTAGATCGGTACTTCCATAAAAAGGAAGATACAGAGATTCTGATCCTGGCATGGTTAGTTGTAGAAACAAACTATGCTACTATGAGTATGTGTGGAATCATGTGGAAATCACTCAACTCACAATTCTAAACAAAGTGAAGTTTCTTTACCGTTCCGAAAGGAATTAAGATCAATAATACTTACATTTCACGGCAACAGGAAAAATAAGGTGATGTGTGAGCAAATTTCAAGAGCGAAGCTATGCATGACACATGAGTTAATTGGAGCTTGGTAGGGTAAGTTTATACCTACTCAATTCTGCAATTCTAGGATGTTAAGCTAAGTAATAATCCAAGCTAGAATACTTTGCCTAGGTGTTGATCCAGAAAATTTAAGCGAAGTGTATGAACGCACACGCAAAGATAAATATGACTTAATGCAAACAAAGGGATGAGCTAGTGAGAAATAATCGGAAATTGCGATGCAACAAGCTCGTTTTGCACCAAGTACTAGGAGAGGCGCTAGCCAATTGCAATGATTATGAATAGAAGGGCACAAGATTGCTCAAAGATATTAAAGACATAATCTGAAATTATAGCCTAGGGTTACTCTTCCCAAATTCGGTCAGCTCCTTTTGTCTTTTGTCTTTTCTTTCTCAAAACCGCAAGAACAAACTCTTCCTCCTTCGACTATTAAGGCAACCAAAAGGAAAAGTTGGTACTGGTATTTGCGTGTTTGTCTTCCTTTTATTTTCTTTCTTTTTTTATACCTTTTCAAGCCATGGCTTTTTCTTCAAGTCGGCTGCCTTTTTCTCTCTTCTTGCAATGGCGGAATGAAGGTTTTGATTCACCCTTTGATTTGTATGTCTCAAAATTTTTAGAAGTGTAAACTAATGCCAAGAGCAGCCCTTAATGTAATTATCAAAAGCTAGTCTCAAAGGATAAAAATATAGAAGTGACACTACTACAAAAAGGCTAATACTGGACGTCTCATCACAGACGGTTGACCAAAACCGTCGGTATTACATTCAATCACGCACGGTTTTGGTTTAGAGACCGCCTGCGCATCGGGTCAAGCTAAAAACCGCTCGTGAAGAGGCAATATCACGCACGGTTCATGTTGAAAACCGTCGTGAAGTATCACGCATTTCGCTCAACAAGAACCGCTGTGATATTATCAAGATCACGCACGGTTTTAAAACATAACCGTCAGGAAGTATCACAAATGGTTCAACAAGAACCGCTCGTGATATTAATTAGTATCATAGACGGTTCTTAACAATTACCGCTCAGTGATAATATCGCCCAAATAGTGAGTTTCTTCATCGCCGGCGCGCTCGTTCGCCGCCATCCGCCGGCCCCGATGCGTCTCTTCATCGCATCGATCCGCTTCGGCCTCGATGCGCCTCTTCGCCTCACGCCCGAATTTATTCCTTGTTTTATAAAAAGGATCATCCGCCATCCAAGATGATCATCCCCACATACTTATAAAAAACAAAATGGTCGCCTTCTTCCTTGTCGCCGCACCGATGGCCTTCCCGCCAGACTGCACGAGCACCTCTCTCGTGTAAGTTGAACTGTCTTTGCGGAAGAACACCGCTTGATCAACAAGTGTCTTCACCTTCTGCCTGCAGAATTTGCCGGAGCAAGTGACGGCCACCTTCCGCCGCCTTGACATCCTCCTCCGCCGTGTCTTCCGGGTGATCTCCCACTTTCGGCGAAGTTTATCACGTCATCGACGTAGTCCTCCAAAACGACGCTGCACGCCTCCGTGAGGCTTGCCATCACTTGACCGGTAATCGAGGCGGCAGACGATCGAAGTCGACTGTGCCGAGACCCTCAAGCAAGGGAAGAGAGCCTATGGGCTCAATTCTTCTTGGTTCAACACCGAGGGTCTTCGGAGATACTGAACGAGCGCCAATCGGTGGACGATTTCAAAGCTTCGTTCATCGATGATCGTGAACCGTCCGATGCCGACACCGCTGTTTGCGAAGTATTGCGATAGAGATAGCACCTACCTTCGCCACTAGAAAAACCTTGTTTAATTATAGGTTTCGCTTTTTAATATAAACATGTAATTTCTTCATGTCATGTAAGTGTATATACTTGAGAAAATTATTTCACGCATAGCCCATTATGGAACCGTCGTGATATGATATATCACGACGGTTCCATAATGGAACCGCTCAGTGATATGTACCATATCACGGACGGTTCTATTACGAACCGCTCGTGATATGTTCATATCACGCATTTGGTTCTATTATGGAACCGCTCGTGATATTATCACCGACGGTTCCATAATAGAACCGTCTCGATAAGTCTCTTTATAAGTAGGAGCTAGCCCACTTTGCCGCTAGGATTTGCGCCTAACTCATCACTCCCAAATGGTCTTACTCTCGTCTCTCCCCCGCCGCCGCCGACGCCGCCATTCTTCCTGTTGCCGACGGTTGTGAGCGCACGGTGACACCGCAAAAGACACTCGTACAATAAGAGTGTCTTTTTCACACCATCACAGCACAACCACGGTGACGCCTAAACTCGTCACTCCTCACTCGCCGCTAGGGTTTGCGCCCGCCTCTAACTCCATTCCTCCCCACCTCGACGCCGCCGACCTGCCGCCGCCGCCGCCGACCCCTTTGCGCCCGCTAGGGCTCCGGCCGGCTTTGCTTTCCCATCCTCCTCTATTCTCCTCTAGATCTGTTAGCTTAATGTCTTTTGTTGAGTTTGATTTTTATGCATGAGCCTTAAGTTGTGTCCTCGATGTTTGTGTGATTTATGCAAGGTAAAGGAAATAGATGAGGGTTGTGTTTGGTGGTGGGTCGCCACCGTGGTTGCGCTGCATTAAGGTCCCTCTCTGTCTCTACCCTCCTTGCTCGTGATGAAAATGGCTAGCTAGTGCTCTGCGATGGATGCCGAGGGCTACTACCGGTGTGGTGGGTTTGGACACCCTTGGTCTTGTTCTCTTGCCGATGAACCGCTCAATGATGTTAATAGTCTTATGCTGAAATTGAATTGATAATTAGTTCATATTAATAGTCCCTTGCTCGTGATGTAATGATGTAAATAGTCTTATGCTGAAATTGAATTGATAATTAGTTCATATTAATAGTCGCCTTGTCAGGTGATGTAATGATGTCAATAGTCTTATGTGAAATTGAATTGATAATTAGTTCATTTTAATAGTCCCTTGCTCGTGATGTAATGATGTAAATAGTCTTATGCTGAAATTGAATTGATAATTAGTTCATATTAATAGTCCTCTTGTCAGTGTGATGTAATGATGTCAATAGTCTTATGCTGAAATTGAATTGATAATTAGTTCATATTAATAGTCCCTTGCTCGTGATGTAATGGTGTCAATAGTCTTATGCTGAAATTGAATTGATAATTAGTTCATATTAATAGTACCCTTGTTCATGCCTGGTCAAGTTCTCCTACCTCTTGGGTACTGTGCACGCCCCACCATTCCATTCATATCTCTTCTCTATAAAGTCTCTCATTAGCAGCATTATATTTATATCATATTTAAACCCAACAAGAACACCAAGCAACAAGTTGAGAATTCTTTTGAAATATGAGAATGGTTGCTTGGTGTTCTTGTTGGGTTTAAAGACTATTACATGCTCAAGAATGGTTGGTTGTTAATACATGATGCCACTTCCTAGTCGGAGTACGCAAGATCAACGACACTTTCTAAACATAGCGACGCCCAATCCAGTAATTGAATGTCCTAACGCTTCTTTTGCATCCATACTTTTTGAACTTGCAGGGCTCAATGAGGTTGCTCGTGGCTACCGCCTCATCCTTCTCATGTCAAGTGGACGATCCCCCAAAGTGGCCGAGAGATCTACGTAACAATATATATATAATATATATATGATGCCGATTTAATGGTACAAGCACCACCGCTGGGCCTTTATAGAGAAATCATCACAGACGGTTTCACCACAAACCGCTCTGTGATATGTATTTATCACGCACGGTTTGTGGTCAAAACCGCCTATGATATGTGCTTATCACGCACGGTTTGTGGATGAAACCGTCTCGTGATATTATTATTGCGCACGGTTTGAACCACAAACCGCTCAGGAAAGTATACATCACGAGCGGTTCAAACCCGCTCGTGATGACCTCATGTCATCATCGACCCATAAACTCGGGACGGCTTATTTAAACCGCTCGTGATGACGCTTGAACCGCTCAGGAAAGCCTTTTCTGTAGTAGTGTGAAGATACAAATTACTCTTTTTTTGTGCTAATTGAAGGAAGCAACCAGCAATTTTCTTGAGTTTAAGTGGACACAAAAGATGAAGCTACGCAAAGGAAACACAAGGATCAACACATAAACAAAATTTCTAATGGACCAAGACCTAACTAACTCACACAAAATAACAGATTGAACTATGGTTAACCTTCTTTTTTTGTTTGCGGCTTTAGCTAAAAAGGACAGAAAATAAGAACAACTAATCAAAAGGGTAATGGTTCTACCGAGTGCACCTGACGCTCTGATACCACTTGATGCGGGGTGCCCGATCTTCTCGATGTAGAACCTCTTGATAACTTGTGTATCCTAACGAACCGCTAGCTGATCCCCTGCGCCAATGCACGGACTTGCAGCTCTTTGCAAATTCGCCCAAACACCACTTGATTGGATCCTCGATGACCATGAAGTGAAGATCGTTGAACCCTCAATTCCCAGCGGAAAAGCAAGAATGACCCCTTGTTCTAAACGCCCAATTTCCCTCTATTTGGCTATGAGCACAACAGGAGAAACAAGCATATGCTTTGAAAATATATTAAACGTGGTCTCCCTTTACAATGAGCAAAGCCTTGACCTTATATTGGCACCTAAGAGTGTGGCCGACTCACACACGGCTTAATGCCGATTCTATCTCTAACTCGCGTATTGTACAAAGATTCTTTCCTAATACAGTTATGGAAATATTACAACCGACTCCATCTGAAAGATATATACTATAACTTATCTACGACCAGTACTATTCATGTTGAGTATCGAGTGTCGTAGGACTGGTCGAAGACCTGGTCGTAGGACTGGTCCTGGAGGGAGGTCCTGAGGAGGTCCTAGGGAGGCCTCGAGGGAGGTCCTGGGGAGGTTCCGAGAAGGTCCTGGAGAGGTCCTAAAGACCTCCTCGGGACTACCTGGCTTGATCAGTTTGTCCCCATGTACTCGAGCAGAACTAGTTGTAGGAATGCCCGCATCATCCTCATATCCTTCATCTCCGTTCATTATCGAATCTTCAAATCTGAACACAAGCAAAACGCTATTTTTAGGTAGTATGAAATTCTCATTGATAACATTATGTGATTCAGCTAGAAACAAATTCACCTGTTGATTAAGAAACTTCGCTCTTGTTATAGTCATTGGACCTTTTGGTGCTTCACGAGCAATCTCATGCACACTTGGAGAATTGGAAGATGCAATTGTAGTAAGGATATCCTCATCACAACCATTTTGACATCCTCGAATGCATGCACCAACGTGATCTCACCCATTACACTATGAAGAACCCGACCTTCCTTAGAAGAGAAAAGCGGAGCGGGTACTTCATTTTCGGTCGAGCTTCAACCTTCGTCGGACTCAACGTCATGGACTGTTCCATCTCGGAACACCTCCTCATCAAGCTCATTGTTCAGTACAGTGCCATTGAAATCAGTCACGGGGTCACTATCATGGTGCAATGAAGAAACAGACACATATGACAAATCCACTAAGGGGGGGCATCGTTGTTAAAACCGATGCCAATGACCTCTTGGGTCAGTTGCTCCTCCATTGGGGGGCTTTGCGAAAGTTCCATAACGGATTTAAGTTCCTCGAAGGTGCCATTCACCACATCCACATTCTTCCATATATCCTCACCAACAATTGTCCTCTCCACCACAACCTCCAACGACCATACCTGAGATGCGAGCACAACCTCCTTGTACGTGTCCTAATCATCGTCACACGAGATTGGCATCAACAAGGTGTGCACCTTTGAACCCAGCCCAGCATCATACCGACCCTCCATTCTGACAACGATCCCAAGCTCATCCCATCCAATGGTCGAGTTAATCGTTGTCACAAGAGTTCGAAAGGCTGGTGATTCTCGAAACACAAGTACAGTCACTTCCACGCCAACAAAGTCGACATCACTACCTGTTTGTCTAACCGGCCCACTAGTAAAAACACGTACAACTTTATCTATCTACATCCAACAATGCGAACAAAACATTGCAATGTCAGTATTGCATGTCATAGGTGCCAGCTACCACACATACTACTGATGAATAACTATGCTCCAAAGCAGTACTAACCATTCCATATATGACTAATGTTAACCGGTATACAACAAACACAAAATTCGTCGATTACTATGCCAAAAGGTCCGACAAGCTGGGAATTGAATTTTTGAACTAAACAGGCCTTTCTAGAATAAAGGTTTTATTACTAACTCCCTGCCAACTATATTTTCCAATTTGACCATTTTCGTCACACCGCCACCCAGGGCGTGACAACCAAATTCCGCTCAAACATGCAATTTGGCCAAAACCCTAAAATAAAACTACAATGACATATCCAAATTCCTCACAATAATAACAAAACTACGATTTAATAGCCACATTTCTATCACAATTACATGAAACTACAATGACATATACTATTTCATCCACAAATCCTACCCACAACATCCAATTTCATCCACAAATCGCTAAAAATTGCATGAACACAACAAAAGATGCACACATTCAAGTATCATTGTGTACTAATGCTATCCAATTCACTCCTAAGTGTAATGATTCAAACCAATTCTGCTCAAACATGTAATTCAGGCAAAACCCTAAATCCACAAATCTAACCGATTTTATCCAAAATAAATGGAGGGAGTTGGTGAGATTACCTTGGAGGATGATCTCCACGGGTTTACGGACTCTGAATCGGCTCCAAATTGACAGATTTGGGGAGGTTGGGGTGGGGAGGAGAGAGGGCTCACGGGAGAAAGGGAGGAGGATTGGGGGAAAATGAAGAACTTGGTGGGCCAGCGGCACCTAAGTCACCTTTGTCACGCCACACGCGCTGGTGTGACAAGGCAGGCTTATCACGCTATGAGTACTGGCGTGACAACGATAAGGACTAAGCCACGTATGCCCTCCACACTGTCACGACATGCGCACGATGGCAGATTTGGTCACGCCAAGGAAAGTTGTGTGTCACAATGGTTTGGCCACGCCGCGAGTTATGACATGACCATAGGAGTCAAAATTAAAAATAAAGTTAGCAAGGGGTTAACTTTAAAATATTATTAAAAATGATTAAATAAAAAAAATCTATTAGTGACCACATGGGTGAATATGAGCCTAATTTTTCTTTTAAGGTATTCTAGTTCTTTTTTTACTCCAATAGCTATGTGAAACTACAAAGATTAAAATATAATACTCACGGCAGAAGAAATGAACCGAAAATAAAAGGAACAACCAAAATCCCCCTCGGGCGGCCTGACCTTTGGCTTGGGCGGTCTGCCCTCTCCTCGGCCTAACAGAAAGTAGCACAATTTCATATTCACAAATAAACCTTACTTTTGATCTACAACTCCAAATCACTTGAAATTTTATACACAACTCAAGGCCATGAACCTATTCCAATCTAAGATCTAGACAATCATAGCCAAATATCCAAGAATTTCTTGTTTGTGTGCAAGAGGGTTTAAAACTAGGTTAAACCAAAACTTGATCTAAGGGAAAAATTAGGCTTCTTAAGGTATTCTACTTCTTTTTCACTCGAATAACTATGTGAAGCTATAAAGATCAAAGTCTAATACTCACAGCGGAAGAAATAAACAAAAAACAAGAGTAACAACCAAAATCGCCCTCAGACGGTATGACCGTCATGCAATGGGTGATCTGACCACTAGGGCGGTCTGACCTCTGGCTTTGGCGGTCTGACCTATCCTCAGCCTGATAGAAAAATATCATGATTATTTCTGATTCACAAATTGACTTAACTTTTGATCTACAACTCCAAGTCACTTGAAATTTTAGACACAACTCAACACGAAGGTCAGGAACCTATTCCAAACTAAGATCTAGATAATCATAGCCAAAGATCCAAAAAATTCTTGTTTGTGTGCAAGAGGGTTCAAAACTGGGTTAAAACCAAAACTTGATTCAAAGACTTGCTCGTGGATTAGAGATAATCAAGATGACCTTAGATCAACTTCCATATGTCCTAGCAAGTTAGATCATAGCAGGAAACCAAAGCAAACCCCCTGTAACATAAGAACCCAAGATTTCAAAAAATAGAGTAAGAACAAGAGAGAACTCATTTTTGCATGATATTGATTGGATGGATAATGAAGCATTGAGGGTTTACAAGCACTCCAATATGGAGGACACAAGCTCATGAATTTTCTCTCAATCCCATGAATTTTCTCTCAATCCATCTCTCAAGCCCTAGCCTCCTCTTCTTTTCACTTTCCCCAAAATTTCCAAATTAGGGTTTCAAGTCTTGGTGGTTGCAACCATGCACCACCCCTTATATGGTGGAGTCTAGGGTCTAAGAGAGAAACCCTAACGGGCACCTGTTAAGCCCACACACAAACGAGTCTCTCACTCACACACACTTTTCAAAGCATATGACGATCCGATGCTCCCGTATCCATCTCTTCATGATCTTATTCTCCTCCATGACCTAAACCGTTTCTCCCCGCGGTTTCTCTAAGGTCACTTACCCGGTATTTCAGGTGGAGTTACCAAAGTATCCCTTCTCAATGCTTCCATCCTTGACCGATTCGAATCTTATGAAGCAATCTCATGCTTAGCCACGTGTAGGTTCACCAATGGTTTCCCTCATGCTGGCAAGTCTCTCCTATCTGACTCCAATCGGACCGCCTCAACACTTGCACTGGCTCAAGCCACTTGATGCGATCCATTGCACCAAACTTCCTGATGTGGCACGTAACAAGGTCATGCAAGCTACAACGTGTGTGCATGCGCATGTGTCGTGCCTGAAGGCCAAACATTTGGAAGTGCATGCGTGTGTGAAGGAAGGCACATATACAAGTCAGAAGTGCATGCACGTGTTCAAGCTGGGCGATGTATACATACGAGTGCATGTGTGCGTGGACCAGGTGCACCAGAGCCAGGAAAAGCTAGGAAATCAATTGGACTTTGGTTGGTTTGGATTGCATGCGACAAAATCAGCCCAAGGTGCGGTTAGATTCGACATTGTTAACACTAATGATGTACAGGTCGGGCACAAGGATTCCTACCCATGTTTTATGCATCCAAGTCCAAGCCAAAGCAGGAGGGGATCAAACCAAGTCCAATTCTTTTCTATCTGTGTGTGGCCACCAAAGGAAACCAACAAGGCTTCCTATTTCTACGTGCAAACATATCAGATGAGATCAGGATTGTACGCACTACTCCATCTTCTTAGAGATAAAAGGGAACAAATCGGTTTTAAGGCAGGAAATTAGGGAGGCCAAAGAAAGGAATTTATTGATCATGTGTGTAGGTAAAAGGCCAACGAGTGGAGGGTTTGGCAGGTGTTTATTCCTTTCATTATGAGCAATGGGATGGGGACCACCTGCAGTCCAAGTTCTACAAATAATCAGAGATGTTGTAGGTTAAAATATTTTAAGTCGGTTAGCTTGAGTCGGTTTAATCGAGTTCCTTCGTAAAAGCGGAAGTTTTTTTATATATATAAAACTGACCTGGTTCTTTATTTATGTATGTTCAAGCAGTCGTGTACTAGTGTTTGCTATGTTTGTGTCAAGCTAGAATTAAATCCACGTCAGTTTAGAGAGTTTGAGTCCGAGTTAGCTAAGAATTTAATTTGATCCGTCCAAGTCTAGCCAGGCATTAATTAAGCAGTGAGTCATGTAAGGCCATAAAAAACCAGGTACTGCACCATGCATTAGAGTGAAAAATTATGAATTGAGTTTATAGCTGAGATGGCTTTAGGGATACTCCCTGTATCGTGTCGAGTTTTTATGATATCTTTCTAGGACTTCAACTGTGCGGCGTGGGAATTGATTGTGCTGTCAATTCTTGCCTGCTGGTCGTTTTATCTCTTCTTTTGTTTGTGTACTGTAGTGTGTACAGGTGTGAGATTTATTATCCAATTGTGAGTTGTATCATGTAATTCGTACTCCATATATCTGATCATGAATTACCGCCATGAAAGATTGGGCAATCTACGGATTTAATCTCATCTAGAGATTTGATCTGCAGTATCATGTAATTCGTACTCCATATATCTGATCATGAATTACCACCATAAAAGATCGGGCAATCTACGGATTTAATCTCATCTAGAGATTTGATCTGCAACACTTCCCATTCTAGTCCATCTTGCTCCTTACTTGAGACCAACTACTTGACTTGTCATCCTTGATCGTTCTGGACCTTGATTTCACTAAACCAAATCTCGATCATCCTCGTCATTGACCGTAGTTGACTCTATGCTTTCCTACACAACAATAGACTAAGAAATCGATTTCGAGCACATATTCTTCGCAATTTGATCTATGTTAACCAAAACATGCATCGTGCAACACAACTCAACCCAACATAAGTTCCCACATCTAGTCTCAACTCGAATAAAACCAAAATGCCTCAATTCCCTGTACTCAACCACTTGAAAACATCCTGTTGGTCTGACCGCCATTAGTTGGTCGGTCATTTCGCTCCCAACCGATCCGACCGCCAGCCCATGCCGGTCGACCGCCAGACCAGCTCAAACCACAACCGGTTCACTCACCCTTTCCAAACCACAACCGGTCTAACCACCCTTTCCAAAACAAGCCCGCGTAAGTGTTCGATGAATCTCTATCTAGTTTAAGGTCCAGTTTCTATTTTCAATGACACCTAGTGCAAACACATACCAAAACAAGCCCGCATAAGTGTTTGGTGAAACTCTGTCTAGTTTAAGGTCCAATTTCTATTTTCAATGCACCTAGTGCAAATGCATACCAAAACAAGCTCATATAAGTGTTTAGTGTCTATTCTTCAAAAAATCCATAGGGGCGGTCTGACCGCTTGCCATATAGGGGTCGAGACCACCTTTAGAATTTCAGCCCCAAGCCTCAAGGGCCGGTCAGACCGGCCCTGTAGAGTGGTCAGATTGGTTCCGGGCAAACAACACTCCACAATTGCAGTTTTCCGACATCAAACTCATTGACCATACATGTAAAACACAGTCAATTACTCATCACAAAACATAGGTTGACCTCCGCATGGTCTCACAACAGATCCTCCGAGCACTCCAGAGTCGAGAAGCTAAGCTATTCCATGAGCGCTCGAGAAGTAAGCTACTCCACAGCATTCCTTGCAACTTTGCAAAAAGAAAAGAGAAGAGAAGAGGAGTTAGTGCTGACACTAGTGCTAGTGACTAATAGTATATGTTGAGCCCCTTTTGCTCTTGAGATATTGATTCCTCGTCCAAAAAACTGTATAAAAAGTGGTAAAACCACCTTCTGTTCAGGACAATATCTAGGATAAGAGTATCAAACACCGCAAACACCACCATTGTTGCACTACAAAATTGCCTACCGGCACTAAGCATTCAGCCCAAAAGGCACTAGATTATATTCCCTCCAAGCTAGACCCGTAAGCATTTAGCAAAAGCATGCCTTCTAATTATGGCCTGCTGGAGATCACACTTATCCTCGGAAAAGGATCTACCGATTGGGACACGGCTCGCCACTCTCCTAGGGCATGTACAATACAAATGCTTATATACGAGTGTTTAAAGAAAGATAATATAATCACATCATGAAGCATATATGTAAAAGTTGTTTCCTCCAATGCAAGCATCTCTTTTATAGATGATTAGATGATTGTATTATCTATTAATTATATACAATTATATATATAAGCATTTCTTAAGCACCAGTATCTAATCAAGCATCGATGCTACAAAATAAGCACCTTGTCTGTTCTATATGGCAAAAAAAACAGTTTTTCTTTGCTAAACACCTCTCTAAACACCTACGTTGTATATGCTCTAATGGTGCTCCTCCCTGCCGTATGGCAACTATTTATTGGTGTAATAAATACTAATTAAGCAGTGACTCACATATTTTACGTCCAAAATAAAAGGCGAGATTATTTATTACGCAAAATCCGGGAACTCTCGCATCCTTGCGCCTTCAAGCCGAGAGCATTATCTTCCGTCAAAACTCAAAACGAAATAACACATGGGCAGCATGCTGGAAAACGAGGTTGGAAAAGAGTAGAATGTTTAAGGATGCAAAGATATTTTGCAGCAGCGAAGGCCGCTAGCAAGAATGGAAGGCTGGCATTCGATCGACAGTCGACACACGGCGAGTCGACGAGATCGTTACAAAGAGATCTCAAGAGCTCGCCCGCCATGGGGGGTAACAACTGCAGCCGCGTTACAAAGAACGGGAGAGGAGCTCGATCGTGATCACCAGGAGCTCCTGTTAATTAATTTTCTTCTCAGTGATGCATCCAATGGAGAAGTTGAATTGACATTGTCTTCTTGAGATCTCCAATGGAAGCTGTGTTTGTATTATTATCTGCAGTAATTTATTCCAATGTATTTGGATTTTTCAGCATTCGCTTGCTACATGAGTGCCAATTTTAAGCTTCTATCTGACGAAGCTATAGTCTGTATTGAAAAATTGATTCTTTTCTTGTTTGAAATATACTACCAATGATTAATTCCATCGATTGGTATTTCTGCCGTGCATCGGTTCCTGAGTCCTGACGATCGACAAAACCGAACGGCGAACGAGCTAGATCGTTGGTCCCGACTGTTGGCAGCAAAGTCGCAAACTTGGGCGGGCCGTGACCTCTCTTACCACAACGTCTAGCCATCGCCGAGCATGCGCGGAGGTGCAAGACAGTTAATAGATTGAACTGAGTTCGAGGTTGGGACGTGGGATGCAGAGGAAAAGGGAGAAGAGACGTGGGACCAGTGTATATGATGACCGTCGAGGGGGACCGATTGACGGCTCCATGGCCAACGTGTGAGCACCGGCAGAAAAGGGTGGCAGATTTCAGCCCACCGGTCTGACACGGCACGGATGGATGCGTGATTGGGTGCTGTAGCACTCAATCTATCTAGATCGTTCATGCTGAATCGTAAATTAGAATTAATGCCCTA
The DNA here is from genome assembly GCA_036346405.1 of Phyllostachys edulis. Taxonomy (NCBI): domain Eukaryota; kingdom Viridiplantae; phylum Streptophyta; class Magnoliopsida; order Poales; family Poaceae; genus Phyllostachys; species Phyllostachys edulis. Next base: position 39,238,275 of record CM070553.1, read on the forward strand.
ATACATGTGACTGCGCTCCTCTGCATTATCGGTTTCCACCTTTGCGTGCCGCCGGGCTAGCCTGCACAGCAGTGCACTATTAAGCAAAAAAGCTTAAGCAGCATCCCCACATCATCAGAAAGAGGCCATTTGCTCGTGCTAGCGAGATGCGGCAAGAGGGGCGTGTCTGTCCTGCCCGTCCGTCGTCACGTCCAATAATTTGCTTTGCTCTCTGCACTAGCTGCACGTCGGTGTATCTATCGTAGAAACAAGCACCGCGTACTTACGTCCTGTGTGTAGTACGCTAGTGCGTGACATGCCACTCGGCCGTGCCTGCGCGTACGTAGTACCCGAAAACGCCTAAAGCAATGCGCCTGCAGTTCGGCGCTCCGCGCAACCATGCTTCGCCTCCTCCGTATCGCTGTCGGCGTCGCGAGGGCATGCAGAATCCCCTGGCACTATTTAAAGTGAGATTAGCAAGAATAGCAATTATAAAAATAATATTCTCGTCCGTCTAACCACGAAACAAACAAGCTGTCGCGTCTCGTTCGTCCAATCATAGACCGAACAAACCACGGTGTGACACATAACGTCTCGTCGTCCTATGTCCGTGCAAACGAGACACCATATGTCGCGCCTTGGCTTGTCCATCTTACGACCGGGTGGACGAGGTATGACGTGTTGTGCTATGGTTTATCTGTCCCGACAAACAAGAACATTATTTTTATAATTACGACTACAAGTGCATCAATTTCACTGATCCCACTTCAAATAGCTATTTAGGCGGGCGGGCATGCACGAGCTGACGACTAGCTCACTCAACACGCTCTCTGGGCAGCAGTGACACTGTTGAGTGATGAATCGGCCTAAGATTATGGCGTACGTGTTGGGGATCGCGAGGGACAGTGGTAGTACAATCAATGGAAAGGCCCCGCCTGTTACCGGTGTCCAATCCGTCAATGCCTGCTTTGACCTGTCCGTCCCTGTCCTTGGGATCTCGCCTCGCCACAGGCTTCAGCAGCTTTGGAAATTGGTGCCCGATGAACGCGCAGCAGTTTAATTAGCTAGCTGCGTGGAGATTAGTACGTGCTTTTCCGTCTTTGGAAGGAGTAAACAAGGTTGCTCCGACCTCCGAGGAGGGGTTGGTGGTGACAGAAAGTCCTCGCTTTCGACTCAAGCTCACATGCCCTCGTTGCTTTCTAAGCAGCAACAGTACTGCTCCATTCTGCATCGGTCTCGGGCTCCTTAATCTATCCTAAACCCAGTAACTTTGTGCCGTGACAGCACTGTTACTAGTACTAAACCACGCACCTTTTTAACTGTCTGCTGCTCTCTTTGCGATACGAGGCTTCTTGTCGTCGTCGTTCTTCAGATCTGAGTCGCACGCAATGCAAACCGCTTCTGCACGCAGATGCAGCTCTTTGCTTCGATCGCGATGGCCCGGCGTGATCGATTTGGAAACGCTATCTCCGGCCTCTCGGCCATGTGTTAGCTCACTGCCTTTTGGGAGGAGCACTGGAGCAGGGTCGCGAGCCATGAGTGATTAGCGTGACGCGCATGTGCCTTCTGCAAAAGCATTGGGCAACTACAGAGTCCGGGGAGGGAGCATTTGCCTACGAGAGCTAGCAGCAGGCCACGGCCATTTGTGTACGTCTGTCTCGTCAGAATCTAGAACAGTGGCCTTGGATTTACTGCAGGCTCTGTCGCATGCTCGCAGCTCGGATGGATGGATGCGTGGATGGATGGTGCCCTCGGTGCGCTCTGCTCGCCCATGTGATCCGATTAATCAAATTGGAATTCGAGGTGCGTGAGTGAGGATGCGTGAGTGAGGTGCACGATCTTTGACCATCGGCGCTACGGCCTTGCAGGATGAAAGACTTTTAAATGTTAACCCTGCAGATTAGATGAGCGGTAAGATGGATCACATCCGTCGCAGGTTTATTACAGATGGCTCTTTGATCAGCTCATTGGTGCTTTGAAAATTGCAGTCAGTGTAGCATTTTATCTGGAACAGCATGAAAGCACAGTGGGCACCCCAAATGTAGTAAATCTTTTTGACTGTTGTTGCTCAAATATGATAGTAGCAGGATGACTAAAATGAGCATTCAGATTTCAGAGTAGATAAATGAGTGAGTTTATGTGAAACAACTCAAAATTTTGGGTTTTCAAAATTTTTGAATCTATTGGCTCGTTTTCGTTTCTTTTCCCAATTCGAAAAGTTCCTCCCATGCATTCATGTTTTCCTTTTCCGGCCTCTCCACTTTCCCCAACCCGGAGGTCTTCCAGAAATCTACACGGGAGGTCCAAGAGAACGTCCTGGAGGTCTACGAGAAATCTCCACGGGAGGTCTAAGAAATATTCTCACAGGTCTTATGGACCACTTGACCAAAGTGTTCCAACCACACTGATCTTATGGACCACTTGATTGAGAGAGAGAAATGCACAGTCAGCAAAAGAGACTAAACCATGCATGCTTTGGAATTTCATAAATGAACGGGCCTTTACAAATAAGGGCCCGATTCTAACAATCCCCCACCAATTTCAAGGCAAACAACAAAGAGTAAGATAAAGAATTTTGTGCTAAAGAGTTGATAATATACCAGTCTTTCAGTGTAAGTCCCGTACGGGTTGAACTTGCACCTAGAATAACAAGATTCATCTTCTCATAACTAATGAATGGACTATGCCTTGAATTCACAGTCTTTCGTGATTAGATTTCACTTGAAATTTCAACTGATACTAGGCTGTCAAAGAATCAAGCCTAACCGGAGCTTTATATGGTCATGCTCCCTTATCTGCTCATGAGCTTTCTAGAGAATGCCCTTATTTTCATAAACTGCGACCTCAGTTTAGCTCAAGTAGATGTATTCATTCTAGGTATCCTGTAGGCTAATACCTTTTTCCCTCATTGGACACTAGAATACATTAAGGCTTTAAGCGATCCTCTTCCATACAGTTGAGAGTACTTTGTCTATCAGGACACGGGTACATATTTTATTAAAATGTGCTCTTGTTCAAACATCAACTTGTTTTTCCCATTGCCTAAGTCACGGGATCTCCGATCAAAAAGGTATGGGTTACTGTTGTGTTGTAACTCCAATGGGCCTCATTTCTATGTCCATAGATGCAACGGAAATCGCCTTCGTCTTTGGCCCTTTTGTGAAGGGTCTGCCAGATTTTTCTCGATTAAGTATATAATTCACGATAATCACTCCTAATTCCTCGGTTTTACAGTGATTTAAGCCTCGCTTCACATGTCTAGTGGACTTCATGTTATCCTTAGTACTTGTAACCTTAATCAACACTTGTTTGATTATCACAAGACATTAGGATTGCTTGGTATTGGTTTCTCAACTTTGTGGTAAGTCCAACGAAGCTCTCTAAGCTATTCAAACCTCAACAAAGATGGCGTGTCTAGTGCTACAAGGTGCGCTTCCATGGTTGACCTTGTCAATATGGTCTATTTACGACCTCCATGAAACTACAAAGACCAAAGAAGGGTAAACATATACCCACTTGTAGCTTTGATCTCATCTCGCATCAAAATCGGTTTGAATCACTATATCCTTCTAATACGAGATGGATACCCAAGATAGTGAATTCCATATGAGGTTGTGCCTCTCAAGTAGCGCAACACTCTCTCAAGTGCCTCCCAGTGATCATCTCCTGGGTTAGAAGTAAACCGACTTAATTTGCTCACAGCAAATGATATGTCAGGTCTTGTGGCACCAGATAGATACATAAGGGACCCAAGTATTTGTAAATATCTCAATTGATCTCTACCTAATCCCTTATTCTTTCGAAGCTTAACACTAGCATCATAAGGATTTGGGGAAATCTTGTAGTTCTCAGCATAATGGAATTGGTTTAAAGTGATCCCATCCTCATTTCTGATCAATTTAATATTCAAAATAACATCTGCTTCTCCTAGGTCTTTCATATCAAAGCATCTAGATAAGAAAGATTTGACATCGTCAATAATAGCAGTGTTTGTCCCAAATATAAGTATTGTTGGGTCACGGGTAGGCTACGATAGCAACAAATCAAAATTTTCTACCACGTAAACCAGAAAGCCAAGCAAGTAGATGACCACAGATCGTTACCACCATACGCGCAAAGCAGCGGAAGAAGGGTTAGAGCAGCCTAGTCCAACGTAAAGCGCGTCGATGTAGTGGTCGTAGTCGATCGTCCAGCGTCGAGCACGTCGGTGCGGTGGTCGTGGTCGATCGTCTCCTCCAACAACATCTGCAGTTCCTTGTGAAGATCGCAGATCGTTCTCAAGTACAACAGCAATCGTAGTAACGCCTTTACGGTATCCACACGTCCAGAAAAGGAACAACCATACGCCGGTGTGCTAACACCAAGTCGCATGATAGAGCTCTCAAGAAGATGACGGCTAGGGTTTTGGTGGAACAACTCAACTCACGGCTTTCGTGTGTCTCGTCTGTTACGTTCCTCTCCCCAACAGCTTCAAGCATCTCCTTATATAGTGCTCGTGACGGATCCTATCCGAACACGTTTGACGAATCGTATCTGTACTGGTTTGTTCCAACCCGTTAAGTGTGTGACCCTGTAGGTTCATGCGTAATCGGTTGTGACTCAGAAACCCTTTCCGATCACGAGTCGTTAGCGGTTCCTAGCAGGACATAACGATTCCCGAATACACACAAATTATATCTGATGAACCTTAGTGCAATGTGATCTACGACCAGGTCCCCATCACTAACGACTGTGTCCTATCTCTATCTGACGATTCGTAACTCCTTACGACTGTGTTTCGACCACTCTGTGATTTCGTTCGACCAATCTCGACCAGCTTGTATCTCCATACGACCGGTCGATGAATCGCTCGAACTAAGCGACCTACTCGTGTATTCTCCCTTTGCCTCACAATGTCTGGTTGAACTCCAGGTGAGATGTTGTGTCATCCATGGACTGTTCAATACTTTCTCGATCGAGTGTCGGATAACTTCACGTGGTGAACACTTGACCACCGTGGCATGGCCATGCACTTTCTTTGTCTGACCACAACGAGGGGCCTAAAGACATCTCTCATGTTATGTTAGGAGGGGCAAATCCCATATCCGACCAGTCACATTCCTCCGCATGTTTCATAGCATACCCGAAAGCTACCTCTATAACTACCCGATTCAGTAGTAGCGATTGGCAACCCCTAAGAGTGTTATTACACATGTAGGAAACCATGCTGATCTCAGGTCTAAAGATTATACATCATCATTGCTTGAGACCAACTAATGACACATAGAATCATAACAATCTCAATAGTGTCTCAAGGTGGGGTCAATCCAACCCTATGTTCTCTAACATGTGTTCACATTATTGACTCAATATCTCTATACCCATGACCAGTGAAACATGGTCATCAATCAATACAATATGCTGGTCGATAGAGTCAATAGTGTTCCGACAAGGGCTTCATTTAGAACGACATCATATAAGTTAAGAGTTTCACCAACAAGTCACATACTTGTTAATCTTCATAACCAATAATTTATTCAAGGAATAGGATAACTCACGTAGTCGACATGTACGCACATCGGCTGAGGTGGCGTGTGACTTCGGCGTCCGCGTCGGCGGAACGACAACGGCGGCGGGCGGGCTGATCGACCCAATGGTCGCCGTGAACAGCGGCTTGTCGTCGAGAATGGGTGGTACAGCGTGTAGCTAAGGTTATTGCGAACCCGATGAGGTAGCTCCGGGTGGTCGGGGGTGACGGTGGTGGCCGGCGGCGAGGTTCAAGCGGCGAGAGCTGGTTTTGTCGGTAGGCGCTCCCGTGAGATATTGGCGTTGGGGAAGGGTCCGGGAGGTAGAGGAGGCGACAGCGGACTCGGGGTGCACTCGACGATGACGCTGGCGGTGACGACAAGCGACGCAATTCGACGGCAGCGGCGACACGGTCAAAACCTTAGATGGGAAATGCGCGGCGCAAGGGCTCGGAGGGGCAATTGGTTTGGGGGTTTTGTAAAGGGGTCATATGATCCTCGAGGACCTACTTATAGGCGTAAGGCGGCCGACCTCGAGGTGATATTATCCAATATTATGAACATAATTAAATACAATCATCTCTATGATTGCCTCTAGGCATATTTCCAATAGTCTCCTAGTTGTACTAGAGTCAATCATTTAGATATCTAATACTAATATCTCTTATGTGCGCCTCATGCTTGGGCTGTGTGAGAGGCTTTACCAATGGATCAGCAACATTTAAATCCGTATGAACTTTGCATATCTTAACATCTCCTCTATTCACTAACTCACGAATAAGATGATAATGCATGAGTATATGTTTGGACTTCTGATGGGATCTAAGCTCCTTAGCCTGAGCAATTGCTCCATTGTTGTCACAATAGAGATCCATTGGACTCGAGGCACTCGGAACCACACCCAATTCAGCAAGAAACTTTCTTGTCCAAACACCTTCTTTCGCAGCTTCAGAAGCTGCAATGTACTCGGCCTCCATCGTAGAATCAGCAACCGTCTCTTGCTTGGAACTTTTCCAGCTCACTGCTCCTCCATTCAAAATGAATACAAAACCAGATTGCGAACGATAATCATCTTTATTGGTTTGGAAGCTTGCATAGGTGTAACCATTTACAACGAGCTATTCACCACCGCCATAAACTAGGAACGCATCCTTAGTCCTTCTCAAGTACTTAAGGATATACAACTGTCTAGTGACCTTCACCGGGATCAACTTGGTATCTGCTCGTAACACTTAGAGCATATGATACATCTGGTCGTGTACATAGTATGACATACATGATAGATCCAACATCTGAAGCATATGGAATTCTACTCATTTCGTCTCGCTCATCAGTGGTCGTAAGACACTGATTCTTGCTAAGATTAATGCCATGTGCCATGGGCAAGAATCCTCTCTTGGAATCTTGCATGTTGAACTGTTTCAACACTTTGTCTATGTACATATCCTGGCTTAATCCAATTAGCCTCTTAGATCTATCTCTATAGATCCTTATACCAAGAATATATACTGCATCTCCTAAATCTTTCATTGAGAAACTATTTCTTAATGAAGTTTTAACAGATTCAAGCATTGGAATATCATTTTCGACCAGTAGTATGTCATCTACATACATGATCAGAAATACAAGCTTGCTCCCACTAACCTTTTTGTAAACACAAGGTTCTTCTTCGTTCTCGATGAAGTCAAACCCTTTGACCACTTCATCAAAACGAATGTTCCAACTCCGAGATGCTTGCTTCAATCCATATATGGACTTATTAAGCTTGCACAGCTTTCTAGCTTCCTTTGGGTCGACAAAACCCTCAGGTTGTGTCATGAACACATCCTCACTTAGGTTTCCATTAAGGAAAGTCGTTTTGACATCCATCTGCCATATCTCATAGTCGAAATATGCAGCAATAGCTAGAATAATCCGAATAGACTTAAACATCGCGACAAGAGAGAAGGTTTCATCATAATCAACCCCTTGAATTTGTCTGAAACCCTTCGCAACCAGTCGTGCCTTATGAATGTGAACATTTTCATCCATATCTATCTTTTTCTTAAAGATCCACTTGCACTCAATGGTCTTAATACCATCAGGTGCATCAACCAAGTTCCAAACTTGATTATCATGCATGGACTTTATTCGGATCTCATGGCCTCATGCCATGATTCAGAGTCTGGGTCTATCATCGCTTCCACATAAGTTTTAGGCTCAATCATTATTCACCAATAATACGTCATGCCCATATCTTATAGGCAATAGACGTGGCCTTTTTGATCTACGTGAGGCTATGCCTCATCTATAGATTCAACAACACTTTGTTCATCCTGTAGAGGTTCATTAGGAGTTGAAACATTTTCAGATGGTTCCCGAATTTCTTCGAAGTTGCACCTTGCTCCCACTGACTCCTTTGGAAAGAAACTATTTCTCCAAGAAGACACCATTACGGGCAACAAACACTTTGTTATCAACCCGATTATAAAAATAATATCCTTTAGTTTCCTTAAGATACCCCACAGAAGCACTTATCAGACTTGGGTGTGAGTTTGTCAGACGTCAAACATTTAACATAGACACCACATCCCCAAATATTTAGAAAAGACAAATTAGGACTCTTCCCAGTCTATATCTCATATGATGTCTTATCTGCTGATTTAGATGGTACCCTATTTAAAGTGAAAGCAGCAGTTTCTAGAGCGTAACCCTAAAAGTACAACGAAAGATCTGATTGGCTCATCATTGATCGAATCATGTCCAACAAGGTCCTATTACGCCACTTGGACACCCTATTCCATTGTGGAGTGCCTGATGGTGTAAGCTGTGGAACAATTCCACATTGTTTCAAATGATCACCAAACTCATAGCTCAAAAATTCACCTCCACGATCAGATCGTAGAGATTTGATTGTCTTGCCAAGTTGATTATGTACCTCATTCTGGAACTCCTTGAACTTTTCAAAGGATTCCGACTTGTGCCTCATTAAGTAGATATATCCATATCTACTGTAGTCATCGGTAAAAGTAATGAAGTACTGAAAATCACGTCTAGCTGTCGTACTCATTGGTCCACACACATCAGTATGTATGAGTGCCAACAGGTCGGACGCCCTCTCACTCCGACCAGTGAAAGGTGTCTTGATCATCTTTCCGAACAGGCAAGACTCGCATGTTTCAAATGAGTTTAGCATTCCATCACCATGGAGTTTCTTCATGTGTTTCTCACTTATGTGACCCAAACGACAATGCCATATGAAAGTGGAATTCAAATTATTAGGCCAAAACCTCTTTGCATTAATATTATAGACGGGTGCAACATCAAGATTTAAAATATACAACCCGTTCAAAACAGGAGCATAGCCATAAAATATTTCATTCAAAAATATAGAACAACCATTGTTCTCTATTATGAATTTATAACCATCTACCATCAAACATGATGCAGAGATGATGTTTCTACTTATGGCTGGAACATAATAACAATTATTTAGTTCCATAATAAATCCCGAAGGCAAAAGTAATGGCAAAGTCCCGACGGCTAATGCAGCAACTCTTGTTTTATTCCCGACGCGAAAATCCATCTCACCCCTTGTAATTCTCCTACTCTTTGTTAGACTCGCATCGAATTGCAAATATGAGCAACCGATCCGTTATCAAATACACATGAGTTAACGTAAGAGTCAATAAGAAAAACATCTATAACATTAATACGAAGTGGAGGGTTTAGTTCCACAATTCTTTTTGGATCGACCATGTATTTCTTCTTTGTTCCTTTTCCAATGGCCCAGTTCTTTGCAAGAAAAGCATTCATTCTCTTGAGTCGGGTCGGACTTACTCTTGGGCTTAGGCTTGTTAGTTTGGATCTCATCCGAAACTTTCTTGCCTTTACCTTTGACCCTAATCTTAGCCTTCTTCTTGAAGTTAGTACTCTTTTGCACTATCATCACATAACAGTTGCTTTTCTTGTGCTGTCCTCTGCAGTCTTAAGCATCATATGTAATTCGGTGAGATTCTTGTCTAAGCCATTCATATGGAAGTTCAGAATGAATTGCCCATAGCTTGAAGGTAGCAAAGCAAGAATCAAATCTGTAGCCAACTCTTAACTAAGTGGAAAACCAAGTTTTTCCAAGCTCTATATGTAACCAACCATTTTGATCACATGAGGGCTCACCAGACTTCCCTCAGCTAGCTTACTCCCGAACAATTTCTTTGAGATCTCATATCTCTCAGTTCTTGCTTGAGTCTCAAACATGCCTTTGAGCGCCACGATCATATCGTAGGCCTCGATGTTCTCAAACTACTTCTGAAGGTCTGAGTTCATCGCAGCAAGCATAAGACAGCTAACATCAAGGAATTCATCACATGCCTTTTTATAGGCAGTTTTAAGAGCAGCAGTAGTATTTTCAGCAGGCACATCTAGAATTGGTTCCTCTAGAACATGTTCCTTTTTTATCTTGCCTAAGAACAATTCTTAGGTTGCGGGACCAATCCGTAAAGTTTGTTCCATTCAGTTTTTCCTTATCAAGTATCGAACGTAATGCAAAACTGGATGTAGGTACAGCAGCTGGTGCCATGATCTACAACAAAGAATATGCAAAGCTAAGACATATGTTCAAGTAACTTCTATTAAACAATTTAATAAAGATACTCCCACTAAACACCATATCCCTCTTATGACATTTAGTGATTCAAGATCCATAATCATTTTAATCTACTAGTGAGCTTTGGCATCACTGCTAGAAGATTAGTGAATTTGGTACGCAACCCTTTGCAAATCATATCTCTATATGACTCTTGTTGTTGGGCAGCATCTCTATGCTTGGCACCTAACCCTATGCCCCAAGGTCCATAACCATTATGATGACCTTGTCAAGTTAAACCAATGGCACTCTGCGTGTAAGTGTCCGACACAAACCCATCTAGTCAAGTAATATTAATGGCACTCTGTTTTAGTAAGACCTACCATTAAAATACATGACTTTGGATGGTGCAGCCAATTGGGAGGGCATCATTTAACTTAATATTACGTGAAGGAATTTTACTTCTACCATGTTAAAAGCACTTAAAGCAATTATATAACATGCATAGAAATAAATGAACAGGAATATAAGGGTATTCATAGACAATCAAATTGCATTGTGATATAGTATGACCCTTCCACATGATGATCTCCATCGCCATGCATGCTGTTCGCCATGTCTCCAAGTGGCCAACTCCTCCAAGTACTCCCACTAAGCCATTACTCCTAATAGCACTAGTAATGAATCACAAGGAGTAAAGAAGCATCACAAGTCGACACGCAGGCCGTTATACAAATATAGAGGCCATGAAAATTATACACATACATCACGGGTCATACAATTCACATCAATCCCTACAAAAACAAGTTATGCATAGAATCCAATTTTATTGGGCGACATGAACATATACAACCTATAGCACGCGGTATGAATACCCAACACGGCGGTCCCTCTAGCCGGTTAGCGGGCGGTGTTCGAAGGGGCAGCGCCCCTTGCTGGTCGAGGGCGGCGCTCTTGGAAACCTTTTCTGAGACATGAATATTATTCACGTAACCGAGCCTTGGAAATCATCGGATTAATCATATTAACCCTATTCTGAACCAATCCGATCAATGCCTTGATACAACCACACACTGCGGCGCACACTCCGATGGCGGAATTCTGACCGGTACGAGTGATATGCAGAGTGGTTGTGAACAAGCGTAAAAAACCATCTAGTCCTTTTAGCTCATACCTCCTCGTAAACCCATCTACTACCACCGAAAAACCGATCGATCTTATCAACCAGGGCCTAGATCGTTCCATCTCTATGAATCAATCTAGGTTACCAGACCCGACCAGCAATAGATCCAATCTACTACAACCACATATCAAGTATATGCGACCGATCTAGATCAAATACCACGCATGATGGCTCTGATACACTGTTGGGTCACGGGTAGGCTACGATAGCAACAAATCAAAATTTTCTACCACGTAAACCAGGAAGCCAAGCAAGTAGATGACCACAGAACATTACCACCAGACGCGCAAAGCAGCGGAAGAAGGGTTGGAGCAGCCTAGTCCAACGTAGAGCGCGTCGATGTAGTGGTCGTAGTCGATCGTCCAGCGTCGAGCACGTCGGTGCGGTGGTCGTGGTCGATCGTCTCCTCCAGCAAGCTCTGCAGTTCATTGTGAAGATCGCAGATCGTTCTCAAGCACAACAGCAACCGCAGTAGCATCTCTACGGTATCCACACGTCTAGGGAAGGAACAACCATACGCCAGTGTGCTAGCACCAAGTCGCACGGTAGAGCTCTCAAGAAGATGGCGGCGAGGGTTTCGGTGGAACAACTCAACTCACGACTTTCGTGTGTCTCGTCTATTACGTTCCTCTCCCCAACAGCCTCAAGCATCTCCTTATATAGTGCTCGTGACGGATCCTATCTCAACACGTTTGATGAATCGTATCCGTACTGGTTTGTTCCAACCCGTTAAGTGTGTGACCCTGTAGGTTCATGCATAATCGGTTGTGACTCGGAAACCCTTTCTGATCACGAGTTGTAAGCGGTTCCTAGCAGGACATAACGATTCCCAAATACACACAAATTATATCTGACGAACCTTAGTGCAATGTGATCTACGACCAGGTCCCCATCACTTACGACCAGTTCCTATCTCTATACGACCAGTTCGTAACTCCTTACGACCAGGTTTCGACCACTCTGTGATTTCATTCGACCAATCTACGACCAGCTCGTTTCTCCATATGACTAGTCTATAACTGTTCGAACTAAGTGACCTACTCGTGTATTCTCCTTTGCCTCACGATGTCTAGTTGAACTCCAGGTGAGATGTTGTGTCATCCATGGACTGTTCAATACTTTCTCGATCGAGTGTCGGATAACTTCACGTGGTCGAACACTTCGACCACTGGTGGCATGGCCATGCACTTTCTTTGTCTGGCCACAACGAGGGGCCTAAAGACATCTCTCCTGTTATGTTAGGAGGAGCAAATCCCATATCCGAACAGTCACATTCCTCCGCATGTTTCATAGCATACCCGAAAGCTACCTTTATAACTACCCAGTTACGAGTAGCAATTGGCAACCTCTAAGAGTGTTATTACACACGTAGGAAACCATGCTGATCTCAGGTCTAAAGATTATACATCATCATTGCTTGAGACCAACTAATGACACATAGAATCATAACAATCTCTATAGTGTCTCAAGGTGGGTCAATCCAACCCTATGTTCTCTAACATGTGTTCACATTATTGACTCAATATCTCTATACCCATGACCAGTGAAACATAGTCATCAATCAATACAATGTGCTAGTCGATAGAGTCAATAGTGTTCCGACCATTGACATACGACCAGGAATTCATTTGGAACGACATCATATAAGTTAAGAGTTTCACCAACAAGTCACATACTTGTTAATCTTCATAACCAATGATTCATTCAAGGAACAGGATAACATATTATCCAATATTATGAATATAATTAAATACAATCATCTCTATGATTGCCTCTAGGGCATATTTCCAACAAGTATGCCATCGACATACAAACACAAAATCACTCCTTGACCCCCACCATAACGATAATACACACACTTATCTACCTCATTTACAGAAAAACCAGCAAATGTTAAAGTTTTATAAAATTTCTCGTGCCATTGTTTAGGTGCTTGCTTTAGACCATACAAGTATTTGATTAATTTGCATACCTTACTTTCCTGTCCAGAAATCACAAAACCATCCGGTTGCTCCATATAGATTTCTTCCTCTAACTCTCCATTAAGAAAAGCTGTCTTCACATCCATTTGATGAATGTATAGACTATGGAAAGAAACTAATGCAATAAGCACACGAATGGTGGTCAATCTGGCAACAGGAGAGTAAGTATCAAAATAATCATCACCTTCTTTCTGGGTATAACCCTTAGCCACAAGCCTTGCCTTGTACTTATCAATAGTACCATCAGGCCTCATTTTCTTTTTAAAGATCCACTTGCATCCAACAAGTTTACACCTGATAGGATGTTCAATGATCTCCCAAGTCCCATTAGCCATGATGGAATCAATCTCGCTATGGACTACCTCTTTCCAATACTCAGCATCAGGTAATGCATAAGCCTCTGAAAGAGTGTTTGGCACATCATCCATGAGATATACAATAAAGTCATCACCAAAGGTTTTCTCAATCCTTTGTCGCTTGCTCCTGCGAGGAGCCTCTTGGACTAAATTGTTATCTTCTTTAGGATTATCACTCATTAGTTTGGAGATGGTGGTAGGTTCAAGACTATTATTCATAGTTTGATTATCCTCTGTTCGAGAATCTTGCTGCGCTTCTCATAGGATAAATATCCTCAAAAAATGAAGCATCTCTGGACTCCATTATTGTATTAACAATAATCTCAGGAGTTTCTGATTTTACTACTAAAAATCTATAGGTTGTGCTGTTATGAGCATATCCTAGCAAGACACAATCGACTGTTTTATGTCCAAGTTTTCTCTTTTTCTGCAATGGGATATTGACTTTTGCCAAACACTCCCAAGTTCGTAGAAAATTAACATTGGGTTTTCTCCCCTTCCATCCCTCATACGGAGTAATATCACAACTTTTAGTAATTACTTTGTTTAGGATGAAAGTTGTTGTCAAAATAGCTTCCCCACCATAACTTAGGCATACCGGCACTCTCCAACATGGCATTCACCAAGTCTGTTAGTGTCCGGTTTTTCCTCTCAGCCACTCCATTTGATTGAGGTGAATATGGTGGTGTAACTTCATGGACTATTCCATATTCAGCACAGAATTGAGAGAATTCATGAGAGATATACTCTCCTCCACGATCAGACCTTAGTCTTTTAATTTTCTTTTCTAGTTGGTTCTCAACCTCGGCCTTATAAATTTTAAAGTAATTTAAAGCTTCATCTTTTGTTTTCAGTAGATACACATAGCAATATCGTGATGCATCATCAATTAGAGTTAGAAAATATCTTTTGCCTCCTTTGGCCAACAATCCATTCATCTCACACAAGTCAGAATGGACTAGATCTAAAGGTGCCAAGTTCTTTTCCTCCGTAACCCCTTAAAGGGTTTTCGAGGTTGTTTTGCTTGCACACAAGTTTGGCACTTTGATCCTTTGACAATTTCACATTTTGGACTTAAATCTAATTTGGACATTCTAGCAATACTATCAAAACCAATATGACAAAAACGAGAATGCCATATATTGGCCTCACATTTATTCAAACCAGTTGCAACATTTAGATTATATTCTAAAGTACTCATGCGGAACAAGCATCCGCTCTCATAGCCTTTACCAACAAAGTTACCAAACTTAGACAATACAATTTTATTTGGCTCAAATACTAGCTTATACCCATCCCTGCATAGGAGGGAACCACTAATAAGATTCTTGTTTATGGTTGGCGCATGCGACTGTAGACAATCTTCCAGTAAGCCTCGGATCCACCATGCCAACATCAAGAAAGCCGTTCCCCATTAGGGCGAGGAAGCCCATTGCTGATAAGAAAACAACAAAATATATCGTAACATACGTGAACATTAGCTCCAGTATCAACCCACCAATCAGTGGATTGACATGTTAAAAATACAACATGTGGATTATCATACCATCCTGTTGAGGCCTCTCCTATGATCACGTTGACATCCTTTTTCTTTGGCTGTACACCATCCTTGCTCTTGCGGAAATGACATTCTTTTGCCATATGACTGTTTTTCCCACACACATAGTAGGTGATGTTCTTCATATTTTTCTTCTCAGTTTTCTTCTTAAAGCTAGTTATCCTTTTTGGTTTAAAGCCTTTGTTATTTTTGCCATATCTCTTCTCTATGACATTTGTATTGATCTGATTGTTTTGACTGGAAGTGCTTGGTGCATCTTTTGCTATTGCCTTTTCTTCCACATCAAGGTTAGCAATGAGATCCTCAATAGATATCTCTTCCCTCTTGTGCTTTAAGCCAGTGGCAAAACCCCGCTATGAAGTAGGAAGTTTGGCAACAATGCCCACAGCCACAAACTTAGGAGGCAAAACACAACCCAGATGTGCAATCTCTCCGACCAGTAACTGTAGCTCATGAGCCTGTGCAATTGTTGACTTAGCATCGTCCATGCTGTAGTCGAAGAATTGCTCGCACATGTAGAGCCACCGACCAGCTTTAGCTTCGGCATATTTGTGCTCGAGTGCATCTCACAACTCTGTGGCAGACTTGAAGTCCATGTACACATCATAGAGCTAGTCAGATAGTATGGTCAGTATGCATCCAAGGGATGTGTTGTTATATGTGTTAAAATGCCTGGTTTGTTCATTCGTAATTGGATACTGTGTATGGATCACCCACCACAGCCCTAAAGACATAAGCTAAAACTTGACCCTTGTCTGCCATCTACGAAAGTTCTGACCAGAAAACCTCTCAGGTTTCATAGCATCAGAAGTACCAGCCATTGCTAGATCACAAAAATATCCACAATGAGGTTTCTGGATTGTTGGAAATGTGGATAACATTTTAATTTCAGATTTTTTTATGAGGCAAAGATTACAAATAACTAATGATGCATAAAACGATGTTAACAGCAGGCTACTCATCGCACTTCTAAATATACTCAATAAAAGATTTATAACAGAAAAATCTGGTCGTAAGACCAACTTACAGCTGTGCTTGATGAAGAATAGGAAGCGGTCTGGACTTGATGCAATCACGGATCGTAGACGTCATAATGCAAGAAGCGGTCGCTTGATGATCTGTTGCCGAAAACCTTATTGCCGCCCCGTACGGGTTAACTCTGCGACAATGGTTCGAGATCTTGCTCACCCTCCTTCCCGTGCACGCGGAAGAGAGGAGACGATTAGTTCAAAACAAAGACAACCCTCGGTACAAGAGGACAGAGAGGAAGAAGCAGGATAATTGGAATGGAAAAGATCTCTTTTGGTCTGGACTTCTCGAAAAACCTTTTAAGGGTCAAGTCAATTACTCTCTAGTAACTCCTCAATAAAGCACACATTAGAATATTGGTAATTGCTAATTAAAAAGCCAAATAATGGTAATTAAGCATAATTTACCATATCCTGATTACACGTTGGTCTTCAGTTTTGACTACTGGTCTACAGCTTTGACCATGTTCTCCAAGGGATGTCCAAGAGGATCTCCCGAAGAGGTCCAAGAGAAACCTCCAAAGAAGGAGGTCTTCCACGACCACCCAGGACCATGAGGTCTTCTAGGACCACCCGAAAGTCTTCCACGACCACCCAGGAGGTCTTCCAGGACCACCCCGGAAGTCTTCCACGACCACCCAGGAGGTCTTCCGGACCACCCCAGAAGACCACCCAGGAGGTCTTCTAGGACCACTCGGAGGTCTTCCACGACCACCCAAGAGGTCTTCTAGGACCACCTGGAGGTCTTCTAGAAATCTCCACGGGAGGTCCAAGAGGACGTCCTGAAGGTCTACGAGAAATCTCCACGGGAGGTCCTAGAGGACGTCCTGGAGGTCTAAGGAATATTCTCACTGGTCTTATGAACCACTTGACCAAAGTGTTCCGACCACACTGGTCTTATGGACCACTTAATTGAGAGAGAGGAATGCACGTCAGCAAAAGAGACTAAACCATGCATGCTTTGGAATTTCATGAATAAATGAGCCTTTACAAATAAGGGCCCGATTCTAACATTGCCTCCCCTTCCCTTCCCACTACGGCGGTAGCTCCCTCTCGCTACCCCGCTTCTTTCCTCTCAACTCCCCCACCCCAATTCCCATCGGAGCCTCACCGGCACCACCCCTCCCCACCACGTCGCTCACGGGCCACCATGGCCAGAGCGCCTAAGAGCCTCCCCCATCTCGCCACCACCACTCCCGGACTCCCCACCCTCCACTGAATCTTGAGCCCCGGCCAATTTGGCCGGCGTGGCCGGAGCACCACCACGCCATAGCCCCTGCTTTGCCATGCACCATTGCCGCTGCCCACCTTCTCCCAAGCCACCTTGGCTCAAACCCAATCCCAAAATGGAATCCCCATGTTGCCCTGGTACTCATCGCACCATTCCCCGCCACCGCCGTTGGTCTCCTCCTCCCCGGCTCAGGTGTGCATAGCGCGCACTAGCTTTAAGCCATCTTGTGGCTCATTGTATTCTTTGGGCCAAAAAGGCGTGGCCCAATGGCTTGGGCCACCACAGTGATGGGCTAGGCCCATCACTGTTCACCCAATTCGGCCATTTACTATTCATTCCTTCCTCGTACTATTCATCACCTGAAAAATCCAACCACTGTTCATAATAGTCACTGTTCACAACCCAAAAAAGCTGATCACTATTCATTTCCAGAAAACAATAAACACATTACTGTTCAATATCCAACCCATTAGTCCAAACAATGGTTATAAACTATTTTCGTACATAAACAGTAAAAATAGCACTATTCCTCGTCCGACACTTTTCATTCCCGAAACCCTAATTCGACATTATATATCTATTTCTACCGTTTCGAGCCCGTGAATCCATTTCTCAATTCCGTTCAGTCCAATTAAGTACCGAATAAATTCATACCGACTCCACACCACCTTTTCTTTGTGTTTCTTTTCCGTATTTATTTACTTGCATGTTGTTCCTAGCTTGTTCCTTGGCGAGTCGGACCTTTTTATTCAATTTATTTTTATTTTGTTTCGTGTTAGGTCACGACATCGATGACCAGACTCTAGAAAATGCAGGGCAAGACCAGTATCTAGAGGAATTTGTCCAAGAAGGCAAGCCGCATTCCTTGATCATTTTGAGCCTATAATTCATATATTTATTATTACTTTCATTATTGTATATGTGCCAATTACTTTAAATATTTAAATAATACTTTTGAATGCCATGATAAATAAATCCCATTACCCCACATACAAACCCACCTTAGCACTTGTAGGCCATATTCACCTTGACAAGTTCACATAAAATGTTAGCTATATAATTAGCTTTGTCACATGTGTTTATAAAATCATCAAAAGAGTGTTGGTTGTTCGCCAATAATTTTGGAGGAGAGTTGAGGGTTGTGTCCAGGAAGTTGGACAACCCAATATACTTGTGTTAAAAGTGAGTCGAAGGTGGGGCTAAGAATGTGGAAAGCCACGAATTGGTTGTCAGTCTATTTTTCCAACTAGAGACAAGTAAGGACAAGAACCTTGTGCCAAAGTAGCAGATACAGAAAAACCGCTCAACCACAGGTGTGGTCATTCCTCCCTGACTTAGTACACTACTCTTTCGATTGAATATCTATAGAAACTAGAGTGGGCCTAAAGGGACACTAACTGGTCTACACAACGGTAGATGCCGTCAACATTGGGCCAATAGATCCACTGTGGCCGGTGGAGTCTCCCAAGGGTTGTATGGTCCATCACCTACCGGATAGAGGCTAAAAAGGATGAGCAGTGAAAAGGCTTCGTTATCTCAACTCATTCGCGTTATTGTGTTGCATGTATAATTGATTTGACAGTATGAGTTTGAGGTATCTTGTGGGTAAAGCTGAACAAGTCTGCAGAGTGTATAATTAAAGGTATTCGAATACGTCGTACTTCTGATTAATGAAGTTGTGTTAATGGGTGATTCCAATACAGTGGCATAAGTAGAGATTTTGATATGTTAAGTTGGTAATTGAGTTTGTTTAAAACCCCCTGATGTTATATCTATTATTGTCTTAATGTTTTAAAGATAAACTACTTCAAATATAAAATGCATCCATATATGTCTGTTATGGTAAAACTGCATCATTCCTTGGATAATCCTAGCATGTAATTAATTAGGATCTCCATGTGGCTTGCTGAATACGGTAGTAGTACTCATTCTTGTGATATCTGCAAAACATCTACAGAGAAAACTTGGGATGATGCAGAGGATCCCTATGAGCAAGATGTTGGTAGACCCCCAGACAACAATGACTACTGTTATTAGATCTCGACCGCACTCAAGCGTGCATGTGGTTTTAAGTTCTTTTGTCTTGTATTAATTTAATTTTGGGCTTGGATGCCTATCTCAGGTTAAAACTGGTTGTTAAGTCTTAATCTTATGTAATAAAAGACTGGTTTTTATTATAATCAAAAGTTTGCTTGAAATACTACTTATTTCATAACTGCATGTCTTGAACAATTGTAAAGGGTTTAACGGTCCAAAAACGGAGCCGTTACATTACGACCATTCAGAGCTGATTATTACACCGATTTGCCTCGTAACCCAAATTTAACGCATATACTCCGCTGCATTATGACCATTCAGAGCTGATTATTACACCGATTTGCCTCAGAACCCAAATTTAACGCATATACCCCACTGCATTTTTCAAGGTGATATAGTGTTCATCTGTCACCGCACACAAAAGATGGGTAAAATGCAATGATTTACTTGTACTGAAGTACTGAACTGATCTTAGCTGGTCTCCTCTCGCTACCATAACAGAAGGTCCACCAATTACTCCACCAATTTACCAGAGCAGTAGTAACAAATTACCAATCCATGGTCTCTCTCTCCTCCCAAGTCCCAGCACACGACTGATCAGTCCATGCAAATCCATGGCCCCTCCTCTCCTGCGTCTCTGAGACATCTTTCAGGGTGATGTCAGCGAAGAGCACTTTTGCTCATGCTGCTGCACTGAATGAGTGAAACGAGCAGTACATTGCATTCGCTTTAACTCCAGCCAGTGCCAGTGCCTGCTCAATAATAAACGCTCCTCTCTCGCAGCCCTTCCACGTGCCCGTGTCACGCTCGCGTCGCGTCGATCGCACACGATTTTACCACGCGACCTTTTGCTTCCTCCTGTCCCGTGCTCCCGCCCTTTTTTTTGTCGCTCTTCTTGTCGGCGAACAAACCTTGCTTGGCGGCGTCGGGGTGGGCAATGCCGTCGCCGGCGAGAGCGTAGGGTGCTGCCGGGGAGGGAGGGGGAGGGCGGGGATGGGGTGCAGGAGCTCGCGGCTGGATGCGGCGGACGTGTCCCCCGCGGCCGCGCTCTGCCGGGAGCGTCGCGACCTGCTGCGCGCGGCGGCCGACCGCCGCGCCGCGCTGGCCGCCGCGCACGCCGCCTACTTCAGCGCGCTCCCGCGCGTGGCCGACGCGCTCGCGCGGTTCGCGCACCAGCACCACGCCGCCTCGCCGCCGGTGTCGCTTGTGCTCACGCTGCCCCCGTCCGACCCGGACGAGCCTAAGAAGCGGAGCGCCTCCACCTCCACCCTGCACACCGACTCCGGCCACTCCCACCTCCACTTCCACTCCGACTCCGATC
Organism: Phyllostachys edulis; assembly: GCA_036346405.1. Taxonomy (NCBI): domain Eukaryota; kingdom Viridiplantae; phylum Streptophyta; class Magnoliopsida; order Poales; family Poaceae; genus Phyllostachys; species Phyllostachys edulis. The sequence goes on from CM070553.1 coordinate 39,259,018, forward strand.
CCGACTCCGCCGACGCCTGCGCCTGCGACGCCGTCGAACACGGCGTCGGCGTCGCCGGCGAGATCTCGCCGCCGGCCGGAGAGCCCCAAGAACGCAAAATCCAAGAACCCGGAGCGGCCATGCCGGAAATGCCGTGGGAGTACGCTTCCTACAACCCCTACCCTTCGCTCCCAAATGTCACATTCCCCAATTACTACTACATGAAGGCCAGTTCGACCCCGGCGAACACGGTGTACCAAGAACCGCACGGTTACGGCAACTTCGCCACCAATGTGTCCTACATGGGATACGAGTACGGGTACAGCAACCCAATGTACGGCGTCCCGGTGCCTCCGGGGGAGGATCGGCCGGTGAAGGATCGTGGCCGGGAGACGGCGGCTCCGGCGCCGCCGCCGCCGATGCCGATGCCAGAAGTGTCGCCGTGGGATTTCTTTAATCCGTTCGACTCCTATGATCAAGAGGTTCCGCAGTACAATGGGAAAGGGTATGATTCCAATGGGTCGCTCACGAGTAGCTCCAACTCGAGCGAGGTGAGGAAAAGGGAGGGGATCCCGGAGCTCGAGGAGGAGACGGAACAGGAGTCGATGAGGGAATCGGTGAAGGCGAGGAAGGCGGTGGAGAGCACTGCGTCGAAACGGTTTGACAGTGTAGATGTCAGTGCCAAGGTGAAGGCGTCGGTGGAGCATAAGGAGTGCGAGATTGAGAGCGTGGATAGTGCTTCGGTTCTCGGGTCAGGGGAAGAGAGTGTGTGTAGCTGTGAATGTGGCAATGCCAATGCGGGAATAGGAGGGGCGGCGTCGGGTGGTGATGATCCAGGGAAGGTAAAGAGGGTGAGCTCAGAGGAGCACTCATCCATTGTAGTCGGTGAGAATGTGCCGCCGAAGAGCTTTGGGACAAGAGATGTTGCAGACGTTGTGGAGGAGATAAAGGAGCAGTTCAACTCGGTGGCCGCCTGTGGAGAGGATGTTGCTAGGATCCTTGAGGTTGGGAGTATGCGGTATAGGTCACGGAATAGAATCTTAAGAAGTGAGTATGCTTCTCTTTTCACTTGATTGTTACGTCCATGTTCGATTGCTGTTCCATTGCAAGAATACTGTGAATTCCTAACAGCATCAGACTCCAATGCAAGCTGAAGTCCACTTAGTTAATAAGTTAGCACTAACAAATCATTTCTAAGATTGATATTGGAGAGATAATATGTATGTGGTTTCTTCTGATCATGTTGATCTGTGGACAGAAATTCTCCCCACCTTCCTTGCTCTTTTTCCACAGAGATAATTTCTTACTCGGTTAAATAATTTGGTCCTTACCCTTGATGCAGTGATGCTTTCACGGATGACAGGGACCTTCGCCTTGTTGTTTTCTTCCATATCTGAGCCGCCAGCGAAGAACTTGGAACAATCGGCAATAAATGCATCCAAAAGGAATCAGAATTCGAGTAAAAGAATCGATAGCGCCAGTGATGTTGAGCTCAATACCCTTTCTTCAGTAATGGATAGGTTGTACGTGTGGGAGAAAAGACTTCATAAGGAAATTATGGTATGCTACTTTATGATAAGTGTCTGCCTTAACTCCTGTTGCAATCTGAATTTTTATATTGGTACACTCTCAAAACATCCAGAAACACAACCATGATAATCCTGTCAAACTTGACGTAATGTTTTCCATCTGTCAAAATTGTATGCTCCAAAATGCATTGGTCGACTCAGTATGGTTAAAAGGGGTCTCATTGTGGTGTTTATTAATTTCTGCTGAACTACAGAGTGACATTTTACCTTTGGTATGCCCCTTTTTTCTTGAACATTTCATTAACATTTTCCTTAAATTATGTTAGGAGGAAGAAAGATTGAGGATTACATATGACAAAGAATGGAAGCGCCTGAAAGAGTTGGATGATAGTGGCGCAGAGCCATACAAAATTGATTCCACACGGGCATCAATTAGGACATTGCTCACCAGAATCAACATTGCCATTAGATCAGCTAGTGTTATTTCTAGGAGGATCGACATACTACGAAATGACGAGCTACATCCACACCTCGTTAAGCTTATTCAAGGGTATGAGATGTGTAGTCCTACTGTCCTACACTTTTATCAAACTTAGTGGATCTTGGAGAATTAAACCTTCAAACGATCACTATGCCTCTCAAGTTCATAGCACCCGTTTTCCTTTTTTTAACCTTTTAAAAAATTCCAGAGAGTTTTGATTTGCTCTGTGGAGTACTTATGGGTTTCTTGTTGGCCAAAGCAGCGTGTTCTTATGTAGAACATGTTTCATATATTTCTTTCGAAATTACTGATGAGAGAATTAGCTAATTTAAGGTTGTTTCATTAAGAAAATGCTGCTATTCAATTGAAATATTACATTAACTGTAAAAAAATGAATAGAAAACGATGGAATGCTTTGACAAATAATTACTAAAAATATGCATTAGTATGCATGTTTTATATTGCAATATCACTATTGAATGATTCAATAGTTTGGAAAAATAGCGCCATTTGAGCCATTGCAACATTTCTTAAGATTAGCTAGTTTTTGTATAGTGTTTACAATCGCATTTCTTATTTTGAATAAAATTGCTATCGCACTACTAAAATTAGCAAATGTTAGGACATCCTAAATTTAGGAGGTCCAGCATTCTTTTGGAAAGGGCATTGGCATGCAAACAAATATGGCCTCTCATGTGCCCTTCTTTGTTGTTGCTTGCTTAAATAAGGTGTTTGTTTTAATGGCAGATAGCTATTGCTTTGGCAGTAGGCAATTATTTTTTCATTTATTTGTCGTGAAGGATCCCTGCTTCTTCTAGTGCTTTATTGCAAAACTGATTTCTCAGTGGACAGAACTGTAAATTGTTGTCATTCTAGTGCAGGCTTGTTAGAATGTGGAAATTCATTCTTGAGTGCCATCAAAAGCAATTCCATACCATACTCGAAACTAAATCTCATATTCTCATCCCTAAGAATGGACCTGAAAGAAACTCCTCCAAGGTTACATTGGAACTAGAAATGGAACTTTTGAACTGGTGTTCCTGTTTCAGAAATTGGATCCTGTCCCAAAAGGCTTATATTGAAACTCTCAATGGCTGGTTAGTCAAATGGCTGCCTCAGGAAAAGGAGGAAACGCCAGATGGCTTCGCACCATTCTCTCCTGGTAGACTTGGAGCTCCTGATGTGTTCATCACAGCTAATGATTGGTGTCAAACCATGAAAAGGACACCAGAAGGTACTGTCATAGATGCAATGGAGGTTTTCGCTGTTAATGTGCACATGTTATGGAAGCGGCAAGACGAAGAGCAGCAGCACAAACTGAAAGCAGACTATTTATCTAGAGATTTCGCAAAGAGGCTCAAATCTCTCCAAAAGGAACATGGCTTGCCTGGACATTCTGAAGCTGATAAGACAGCATTGCCGATCGCCGACACTAACAGGGCAGTTGATAATCGCATGGTAGCTTTGGATGCATTGCATAAGAGATTGGATGAACAAAGAGCTAGGCACGAGGAAACCGTGAAACAAATCCATGAGTCATGTGCAACTGATCTGAAAGCAGGTCTGGCTCCAATATTTGAAGCACTGGAATCTTTTACTCAAGAGACACTGAAAGGTTATGAAAATGTAAGGATTCCAATTTCCAGTGGTGGAGCTTGATCTAAAAAGTCTTCTCCTTTCGCTTCTGATGGATTGTACATTGAGAAGAACATATGATCTCTGGAGTCGATGGTAATAATCAGAAATATCGCCTTCAAGATACCAATCATAATACCATTGCATTTCCGGGGTAATGTTCACTTAACTTAATCTACAAGAATGGAAGGTGCACAGATTCTTGCACGATTGTGGCGTGAAGCAAAAATTACCAATGCTTCGAGATGATTCTGAGCTAGTGCTCAGGTAGAGCCTCCTTGCTAGCTACAGCTGCTTATAACAAATGATCTGCCAGGAGTCTAGGACTGAGCCCCTCAAAGGAGGGCTGGCAATTTTGTAGCAACTTTCAGCTTGTGTACATATTTGTTAAGTTAGTGGTTTTGCAGATTAGCTTCTTATTTATGCAGAATTTGATCTGTACATTGTAAAAGTTGTATTTATACCCTGTTGTCCATTAAAAAAATGTGTACTGAATGCAGATGTTCTGGCCTACTATGATATTATTATTGTCTGCTGAAGAGCACACAACTGACACAAGTAGTAGTGCCAGGGGCGAATCCACCGGGGCTTAGGTGGGCTCGAGCACACCCTCCGCTTGCGCCGTAAACCCGCCTCCCTCAGTCGTCAGCAGCAGGCACTCGGCAGCCATGGGAGGCAGATGGAATAAGGCAGAGCCAGCTGGGATTTTTCTCCACGCCAAATGGCCCACAAGGCCCAAGGCCTAAATGCCCAGTTGCTGTAGACGAGGAAGGAAGGAACGCCCACCACCAACAAGCAAGAACCGGACGCCAAATTGCCAATCGCACCAGAGAAGAGGAGAGAGCTGTGGTTGCACGAGAGAAGCAAGTCAGGAACCTAGGCGAGGTGCGGAGGCGGCGGTGCGACGAGCTGACGACCGTGGCGGGCTGACGGCGGGCGAGGACGCGACCAGCAGGGACAGGGGGCCGACGCTGGGCGGCCGGGCTATTGGGTAGGGGAGGCGAGGGGTGGGGAGCAGCTGCAGTGGTGCACCGGTGCGCCTGGTGAGGAGCGGCAGGTAAGTAAATCGTTTTATTTTGCAAATGGCCGTATCCATAGTGCCACGTTGCCTGTGTTTGGTAATTGATGTTCGATGATTATTTTTCAGGGCAAGAATTCAATGGAGCTGAAGATAGATCTAAAGTTATACTTGTAGTTACTAACAGCTCTTGTGGTGGAATAATTAGCAAAGGAGAAGCAACAACCAAGTATGCCTCATGAATAAACTTGTTCTAATTTCAGATGCTATCAGTAGTCTTATCCCCAATTTCCCATTATGGTAGTTAATTTTCTAAGTTGACGTACTCCAAGCAGGGAAAACTATATCAGTGAGGAAATTTGATCGGACCTACCAATAGAACCGGTTATCGCCGGTTACCGGAAATTTCTGCGAAATTTTGGACAAAAATTTGAATTGAATTTTGAATTTTTTAGATGTAAAGACGGAATTTTTCTAACTTTTGAATTGAAATTTGAATTTGGATAAAAATTAAATAAATCTATTTTCCCCTGATATAAAAATTTATCGGACCCCGCCGATAACACTGGTTACCGGCGATTACCAGTGAAATTTTGGCGATAGATTTTTCCATGACTAAGGATACAATGAAGCATATTTGAACCAACCGATCATAGTAGAAAATATTTGGTCATTTTCCTAATATATTTGATATTAAATAAGTTATCTGAGCATGTTCGTTACCTCTCTAATTTGAGTTCTCCATTTCCATATGCTGGTAAATTCTAGCAATTTTCACTACTTGATGTTACTACTTGATGTTACCACATGGTATTTTGCTTCGTTTTCTAGCAATTTTCACTACTTGATGTTACTACTTGATGTTACCACATGGTATTTTGCTTCGTTTATCTTCTATTTATCTACGAATTTGGATTGCACAAGATAATTCCAAGTGTTTTTGGTATGTTTGTCTCATGTTAGTTGCGCCTCACCTCTATTTTCATCTTAACTTGCCGAGTAGTGCTAAGTAAAATTTCACTGTAGCTTCTTATTTTGTCAGTTTCTCATCTAACTCTTCTTCCAAAGTCGATTAATTGACTCTTTTCCCCTTCAAATTTGTTCCAATTAAGTCTCTTACTTGTCATCAACAATCAAATTACGTCCTCTCCATAATTTCAAATCCCCGCAAACGTACAAAAATAATTGCGATCTGTAAATGTAATTGTATCCAATGAAACATGCAAATCATCTTTGCAAAGCAATAAAATTTGATTTTAGTTGATGTTAGATGTATATCATTGCATATGTACTTTCTCCGTTGTATAAGGGGTTATCTGTATATATACCATACCTGTACTTGTATATATATTGTCTCATTGACCATATGATGAATACAAGCGCTATTCATAACATAATATCAGAGCAAACTTAGAGTTTGTTTTCGTCGAGCCGCCATTGGTATTTCCTTCCCGTCGCCGCTTGACTTTGCCACTTCGCTTGTCGTCCGGATTCGTCGTGCCTTGTGTTGGCATTGCCTCCACACGGTACCATCTTGATTCGCCGGCGTCCTCTGCCCCTGATCTGGAATCGATAGGGGCCGCCGGCGTCCTCCGCCCTCGATTCGAAGTTGCTCGGTGTCGTCTTCCTCGGCGTCGCCTCGTCTTCTCAATTCTTCCTTGCCCGACGTGTCACCTTGTCTTCATTGTTGGAGGCGTCGCCTCATCTTTTCCGTTGGTTCTTCTTCCTGATCCAGAGCATCGCCTCGTCTTTGCCGGTCTTCCTCGCCCGTCGTCAAGCCGCTGGAGATCTGCTCGTCGCCGGAGTCGCCCGTCGTCGGCGCGCTGCCATCGCAAGTCCCGCCACCGCCTCTCGAGAAGTACCAGGGGGAACCCTAGTTCCCTATGCTCTTTTGGGCAGAGCGAAGGCTTCACCGATTTAAGTCAGTGGCCCGATAAGAAGAAGAGAGAAAAAAGAGAAAAAGAGAGAGAGAAAAAAGAAAGAAAAAATAGTACATTGTTCTAACCGCCTGTTAGACTTCGTTGTCTTGGTCATCGCCGTCCAGTGCCACCTATCAATGGGACTGTTTCCATTCCTCGCTGCCGAACGATCTTCAATGGTCTCAATTATCGGGACATGCGTCTCCACATGCGTGGTTAGCGTCTTCGGGAGTTTCTTACTGGCGAGTTGCCTTGTCTGTCTCGCCTGCTCCACCTGCTGAGCATGTGCTCCCGAAGGCCACTTCCGAAGACGCTCGTAAGGAGGTATCTAATGCTTTTGAGGATGCTATGGAGACTTTTCAGACTCAGTATGCTGCCTACAAGATATGGATTGATGAGGATGCTTGTGTCTTTCCTATTCTGGTTGCTAGCATGGAGGTGCAATTCACTAGAGATGTGGTTGGTTTGGCTTCAGCACAGTTGATGTGGATGCATCTGCAACCGCCACTGAAATAGCCTAGTGATTCCATGTATCTTTACACAGCATCGGGGCACTTTCATTTAAGTGGGGATACCACTGTGGATAAGTTCTATGCCCAATTATCTGCGGTATGGTGCCAGATTGACTTTTGGGACTAGATATTTGCCATACGTATTCATGCTGTCAGCGTCAGCAGTCTCACTTGGAGCTTCGTCATATCTACGATTTTTTGACCCGTCTCTGGGCTAAGTATGAGCATACTCGTGCTCAATTGTTGGCATACCACCCTTGTGTGACTCTGTTGGAGGCCCTTGCATCTGTTCGTGCTAAGGAAATTTGATTTCGTGCTACGGGTCTGCTGTCGTCACCGTCGTTTCTTCGATTCTGGCAGCTTCTACACCCACTACGTCTCCAGCTACTCCTTCACCAGTGGTGCTTTCACCAGTGACAGTTGATGTTGGTAGAGGACTACACTGCACTTACTAGCAACAAGGATGGACATGTACAACAGACCTGCTACAAGAAGAAGAAAGATTTACGTCGTGGTGACCGTCCTCCACAGGGAGCTGGTGATTCCTCCTCTCAGAGGAGCTCTGATGCTTCTGATTCTCTGGAGTCTCTCACACTGCTAAGTCACATGGCTACTCTTGCACCGTCTGGTTCTGTTGGTTCTACTGCATAGTCTTCTAGTGAGAGATCACCTTCTACCTCTTCCTTGGGTATTGACGAGTATCTAATAATCCTCATCTTATCTTTTATCTATAATTCTTATTATAAGTAAATGTGACGTCATATGGTCCCTGAGTATACCCCTTAATTTTATAAGGGAGGAGCCTACTAGGTGGTCGTAAGTTATTCTACGACTACCCCCATAGTCGTAAGTCATGCTACGACTACCACATAGTCGTAAGTCTTGCTACGACTACCTTATGGTCGTAAGTTCTTCTACGACCAGGTTAGCCACGACCACCTTATGATCAATTAAATCTACAGACGAGTGGGTCCAATTGATTAAGGAATTCAAACAGTCATCATACTCTGTTATTCTGCGAAGTAATAGCACGTAATGCTCCATTATCTCGATATATAGCCATCAGGGCGTGGAGGAGTTATCGCGGTGATTACTGCCAACATGCGCCGTTCACAGATGTGATGAGGCGCCACTTCACCGGAGAAACAGCCACTCCTTCACGGACTATATAAAGGCGACAATCGAGAGAAGGAAGGACGACCGAATCGGCTATCGTGAAGACAAGCACTATCATACGTAATAGTCTTTTTTTCTCTCGATTGTTCATAATACACTCAATACCATACACACACAGGAGTAGGGTTGTTATTCTCTCCGGAGAAGGCCTAAACACAGTATAAAATTCCCGTGTCAATCTCTGCGTGATTCCATTCTAGGAGACCCCGAATCAAACAATCTTTACGCAAGATCGGTTCTAAAACACCGCGGCTTGGCGCCGTCAGTAGGGATCTTCTGTAATCTCTTGTCAACATACTCTCTTTTTCCCAAATCTCATGCACTCATGGCGGGAGAATGGAACGAGGAGAACCGGTTCGACTTGGCGGTCTGTGAGCGTCGACATGGATGCTGGTTTTCGATTCTGAGCCAAGTATTGACTCATCCGATGAATGCTGCGCCTCCGGGATCTTCCCGCAGATCCGAGGAGACAATGCGTGATGGAGTTGAGGAGGATCTCTATCCCCCACAACATGACGTCCAAGGGAGGAATCTACCTCTCAAAGGACAAGGGTCAATCGACCCGGGACTACACCTGTGTACTCACGGCCTGACGAGAGTTTTTCCTCGAAGTGTCCAGAGTCCCCTAAAGGCGGTCCGACTTGGTGAGGCAAGTTCGAAGCCACAATTCGAGGACTCCACGAAATCTGGTGATCCTCTCTCTTGAATGACTTGAGAGAGCGGGATCAAGCATGCTTTTCTGCAATTCGACCATCTCTCCGCAGTCACACTGCCGACGGAGACGCGATTATAACCCGAGTTCCCCTACCGGAGGGGATTGCTCCAAGTCGCCAGATGGTGTCTCTCGACTACTCCTCAGCGGGAGGCCTCGGCGCAAGTGAGAATCATCAGCAGCAGTCTTAGTCCTTCCCTCAGATCAATGTCACTCTCCTAGAGACCGAGCTGGGGATGCTCCCCGAAGATCACGCACTGCGCCCCCTCGTGGCAGTGGCAAGGGCACCACCGATGGCGGACACGACCAACACCTTCATGAATGCAAGGGAAATCCTCGACATTCTCGCACTCCATTGAGGCGATCTCAAGAGTCCGGCATGGAAGATCTTGAGGCTATTGACGAAAGAAGATTGAAGCCGAAGAATTTGCACAGGGCGCATCCAATATCAATCGGAGAAGCTCAAGAACTCCGGTACATCAATGACTTGCTCGAGAATCCAACTCGAGCTCGCCTCGAAGCGCGGATCGATCTCTTCGTCGAGGAGATCGCACAAAACCGGTCCACGATGGCAAGATTGGAAGCACCTCGCCAACATCATTCAGAAGTCGAGTAATCGACTTCTTATTCTGATCGATCGAACATATCACCACGAAGAATCGGCGCTTGATAGAAGTCGCGTCGATCTCCTACTCGAAATGTCTTTGAGCGGTGATGATCAACAAACCCTCGGAGGTGATCGCTCACCATTCCGACATGGAATCTGCGGAAGAGATGAACTACGAGTATTTCCTCGTGGGACGAGATCTATCATAGGTTGGGTCAACATTCTTGGGTATCGCCGGTATACGACCACGATGATATCAACCCTTCTTTCCTACAAAGGAGGCGTCAAGAAGTTATTCTTGGATGTCGGGCATTCTGCTTTGATCTCCTCATTGCCACCTCGTTTTCGACCGATGAACATGGAAAAGTTCGATGGCTCCCAAAATCCCATCAATTCCTTCAAATCTACTAGCAATTTGTCCGAGCGGCGAGAGGAGAACATGTGATGGCAAATTACCTTCCAAGCGTGCTCGAAGGATCTCGCTCAATCGTGGTTATTAGACCAACCACTCGAGTCGATCTATTCTTGGCAACACCTCTGCGACCTTCTCTTGGCGAATTTCCAAGGCACTTACAATCGCCCTAGGAAGGAGGGCGACTTGCCGGATGAGACGAGCGACAACGAGACCTTGCGCCAATTCATCAAGAACTTTAGTCGGGTTAAGTAATTCAATTCGAATTTTTGATTCATCTCATCATCGGGCTTTCAAGCAAGGAGTCCGTAGTAGAAGGATAACAGAAGATATTGCTTTAAATCCGCCTACCACTCTGAACTCTTTGCGATGGCTGATCGATATGCGACTGCCTCTGAGGCGATCGAGTGGAACAACACAATCGATCGAGAAGGCAATACCTCTCGAGAGCCAGGCGACATTGGTAAAAAGAAAGGTAAGAAAGCAAAAAAGTCCAAGAACAAAGCGAAGGGTCAAAAACTCCAAGCTAGTGGTTCCAAGGAGGTTTTGGCTGTGAATGATAAAGAGCCACGCACCTTCAAGCCGCACTCCGACCGAGGCAAAGGTAAGCGTCCCGATCGAAAAAATGATAAGCCTAGGTGGTGTCTTTTCCATAAAAAGGAAGGACATGACCTTCATAATCTATAGGTCTTTCAGCAGCTTGAAGACTACTACAGCGGCAAGGATCACTTCCCACTCTCGGCGAGTAGGACAAGCGGTGGTCATAAATCCTCGGATGACGAGGAGGAGATGCTGTTCGGGATCCGCAACACTGCCGTCGAGCACATCTACGGAGGATCATCGGCATATGAATCAAAGCGGCGACTTAAGGCTCTCGAGCGTGAGGTAAACTCCATAGATCCTCCTCTTGTCAATAAATTACGAAGTGGTCGAAGTCACCATCTCCTTTGAGAAGGGTGTTGCCCGATTCTTCGACTCGACGGTCGGTATCCGATCGTGGTCGAACCCACCATCAACAATTGTCGAGTCAATCGAGTTTTGGTTGATGGTGGCGGCTCGTTAAATATTTTATTCTGAGAGTGCTCTGGGGCAGATGCAAGTACCGGGACCAAGGTAAGGCCGATGCGATACTCTTTCCATGGGATCGTCACGGGATCTTCTACCAAACCAATTGGCCAAGTTTCTCTTCCTTTAACATTTGGTTCACCAAGTAATTTGGAGACGAGAAAATCTCCTTTGATGTGGTTAATTTCGATCGGCATATAACGCCATACTCGGACGACCAACTTTGGCAAAATTCTAATGGCCACTCATTATGGATATCAATGTATTAAGATGCGAGTCCCAAAGGAGTAATCACAATTCATTGTGACAAGAAGATGGCGCATACCTATGGTAATCGATCCTCGAGATGGTTGGACAAATACCAACTCGAGAAGAAAGTCGACCGACTAGCAAGTGAAGCCTAAAAACTGCACCAAAGCGAGCGACAAGGTCAAAGAGGTTCCTCACGGGCCAGGAGGAGCCCTCGAAGGCTGATTGCATCGAGGATACTTCCAACCCCAAGTAGGAAGATGCCCTCATCACCTTCCTCCGAGCTAATGCAGATGTCTTTGCATGGCAAGCATCCGACATGCCCGGAGTCCCTAGGGAGGTGATCGAGCCGCGAGCTAGCTTTACGGCACGACAAAGTGCCAGTAAAACAAAAATTACAGATTTGCCCCGATCGGCGAGATGCTATCAAATCGAGTTGGATAAGCTACTTAAAGCGGGCTTTATAAGAGGTCAATCATCCGAATAGTTGGCTAATCTGTAATGGTTAGAAAGTTAAGCGGCAAATGGGCGTATGTCGTGAACTTTCTTGATCTTAATAAAGCTTGTCCAAAAGCGACTTTCCTTTACCTCGCATCGATCGGTTGGTTGATTCTCTGCGGGTTGTGAAATGTTAAGTTTTTAGATGCATATTCGGATACCACGGATCAATATGTGTCTAGCGATGAAGAAAAGACCGCATTTATTACATCATTTGGTATATTTTGCTATGTCAAAATGCCATTTGGTCTAAAAATACCGGCGCTTCTTTTCAGCGCTTGATGCAAGCAACTTTTTCATCTCAATTAGGTAAAATCTAGAGGCCTATGTTGATGATCTAGTCGTTAAAAGCATCAAGAGACTTAACCATATTCTTGACCTACAAGAAACATTCGACAACCTCGGAAAACATCGCTTAAAACTCAATCACGAGAAGTGTGTGTTGGAATCTCTTGAGAAAATTACTTGGATTCCTAGTATCTATCGAGGAATCGAAGCAAATCGAAAAGATAAAGGCCATTCTCCAAATGTGCCCTCAACCACAAGGAAAGAAGTCCGAGAAACTCACGGGGTGCATGGCGGCTTTAAGTCGTTTCATCGCGACTAGGAGAAAGGGACTACCTTTCTTTAAACTTCTAAGGAAACACGAAGGTTTTGAGTGGTCGAAAGAGGCAAAGCGCTGCCTTTGAGGATGTCAAGAGGTACCTTCTGAGTGCTCTATTACGGTCTCTCAAGACCAAAAGCGCTCTTAATTTAGCTAGTTGCCACGCCACAGGCGATAGCCTTGATTAGTCGTAGAACGTGAAAACGATACAACGGCCGGTTTACTACGTAAGTGAAGTTTTACGGGCCTAGGAGGCGTTACCCTCGAGTCCAAAAGCTTCTATATGCCCTCCTCATGTCTTCGAGAAGCTGCGGCATTATTTTGAGCGCACAAAATAAATTGTCTTGCGTCTCGAGTTTCCCTTAGGGCGATCCTCGAGAATAGGAAGCAGCGGGGCGCATAGCAAAATGGTCGATCGAACTTGGGGAGTTTGACATCCATTTCGTGTCTCGAGCGGCCGTTAAATCCGAGATCTTGGCGAGACTTTGTCGCCAAATGGATAAATCTGAACTGTTGGGGATCCCGATCTGATTCCCACGACCGGTGGATGATGTACTTTGACGGGTCGCTTACTTTAAGTGGCTCGAAATTTGGGGTGGTCTGGTATCTCCTCTGGGAGAGACCTTAAAGTATGCCATACAATTAAACTTTCGGGCCACTAACAGCGTGGCGAATACAAAGGTTTGCTAGGCGGCATACAAGCGTGGCGCTCTCGATTCATCGACTACTCGTGAGAGGAGACTCTCAACTAGTCGTGAATCAAGTCGGGAAAAATACCGGTGCTCTAACTTGACAATGTCTCGATATTTATTGAAAGTGCATAAGCTAGAAAAGCATTTTTTAGGTTTGAGGCACAATTCATCCCCGAAAGGATAGTTTCCTCATGAGACCGACTTGCTCGAATAGTTTCTTCCTGATCTGTAGTACCAAAAGGAGTCTTCTTGGAACAACTCCAGAAGCCGTCACTGGTCGACGAACCAGAGACACCTCCTATTGAGACGGCCTCTCTAGAATACGAGGATACATGGATGGCGTCCATCTATGAGTATCTTAAGAAGGGTTCTGTACCCGAAGAATATCTCGAGGCAGATCGCTTATCCCGAAAAGCCAAAATGTATACTTTGGTTGAAGGTCCTCTATAAGCAAGGTACTTAAGGGGTGCTCATGCGATGCATTCCACAGAGCGAAGGATTAACACTCCTTCACGACATACATGGTGGCATCTGTGGAAATCATGCTTCCTCTGAGAACTTTGATCGGTAAGGCCTTTCGACAAGGTTTTCTTGTATGACCCTTTACGATGCTAAAGAGTTGGTTAAAAAGTGTGTCAATGCCAATTTCATAGCGAGCAAATACACCAACCACTCGGGCATTACAAAGCGATACCTCTATCTGGCCTTTTGCAACTTTGGGGTCTCGATATCCTAGGACCATTTCCCAAAGCTCCGGGAGGTTTGAGTTCCTTTTGTGGCTATTGATCGTTCACAAAATGGATTGAAGCCAAATCTGTGATTGGGATAACAGCAGAAGCGGCAAAAGCGGTTTATGATGAGATGCGTAATTACTCGATTTGGATCTTGAGTCGAATAATTACGAGATAATGGTAAGCAATTTTTGGCATAAAATTTGAGAATTTTGCGACGAGTTGAGTACCAAGTTGTGTTATATGTGGCCCATCCCCAAAGTAATGGGGCGATCGAGCGTGCAAGCGGCCAAATAATGAGGGAATTAAGACGAGTCTTGACCAGCTCATCAAGCGCTCGGGGCTTGGGTACAAGAGTTACCCTCGATATTATGGGCGATTAAATGCGACTACGGTCGACTCTGAGTGAAACACCATTTTTCTAGTCTTGAATGAAGCCATGCTTCCTCCGGAGCTGAAGATCTGATCAACATGAGTCGAAACTTTCAAAGACTCAACCAGGAACAACTTTGGCGGATGATATTAATCTACTCGAAGAAAGCGAGAAACCAGGCCTTAATTCATTCGGTCTACCAACAAGCCTGCGCGAATACTACGATCGTAAGGTCAACCTCATGACCTTCTTGTAGATGACTTAGTATTGAGGCTCTGCCAATCCAAGTCTAATCGGAATAAACTTTCTCCCAAGTGGGAAGGTCCTTACGATGGTCGAGATTACTCGGCGAGTGCATCACGATTAGCAATGGAAGGCGGCGATTCTCTCGAATTCTTGGAACATCGACCCGATTCACATAAGTTTTATGTGTAACTAACCGTTCGAGACAATAAAAGCTCGAGTTCTTTCTACCTCTATTGTCTTAATTTTGAGTAGTGCTTTCATAATCTTTCGACTACATTCCAAACACCGAGTTGCCTTTACCTTTCGAAAGGAAGGTAACATCATCTAGTCGAAGTCTCTCCTCTCTGCGTGGTCTTGCCCACTAGAAGGAGCTTCCTAGTGTTGACTCGTTACTCACTTTTGCCATCAATACTGAAGAGCTCGGGTTCTTTTCTAGTGAAATATTTTTTGAAAGCCACTCTCCTTTCATCTTAGTTTATTTCTTGATTGTTTTGAAAAATATTCTAAGAGTGTACTTTTAGATTTATTCAAGCGCCTTTGGTGTATTCGATTAGTCTCAAGCGGTGGGAGGAAGAGGCCCATCTAGTCGAAGTCTTTCCTCTCCGCATGTGGTCACCTTGCTAGAAGGAACTTCCTAGCATTATTGATCTCCTACTTTTGCTACGGGGCAGGACTTATCGAGTCCACCAAGGAAGAAATGACAATTTTAAAGTCCTCTAGATGTTTGTTTAACTCAAGTTCTTTGTTCTCGATTCAATTAATCTAGTCGGAGATGGTAACATCACCTAGTCGAAGACTTTCCTCTCTGCGTGGTCTTGCCCACTAGAAGGAACTTCCTAGTGTCGATTAGTTCCCACTTTTTACGACGATGCATGACAATCGTGACCAAAAATACAAGTTAACAAAACCTCTCTGTTTTGAAACCCTTTTTAACACTATTTACTTAGTTTGTCTAAACAAACTAAGCAAATAATCGAGGAGCTAGGATAAACTTATTAATTTGACTTCAATTCTTAGTCTTTCATTAGTTAATTATCTTTTGAGTTACTAACTACTCGACAAGATGATTTGCGAGGAAGCAAGATGGATTATATAATACATCAGCAGCTTGTTTTTCACGAGGTTTGTTACAAACTACTCTGAAGAGGAGAGCCAGTCGCATCTCCTCCGAAACCTTCAAATGGCAGATTGCATTTCTTCCATCAGACGATTTGCTACGCCTCGAAGCGATCGAAATCGAACCGATGGGTTGCACATTAAGGCTGGGGTCATGAGCTTTAAGTTTTGCTAATGCATAACTTCTGCGGTCGACCGCCTTCTTTATCGACTTCGGCTTAGTTGCCCTTGAGTGGTCACCGAGTTCTTGCAAAGTCGAGCTTGTTCCCCAATAGTACTTATGTGAGCATTATCGTATCATCTTGAGGAGCTTTTCCTCGATCGTAGCTCACCAAGTACATTGTTGATGACCACTTGCTCTGAAAAGAATAAAATTGGTCAAGCAAAGTAAACTCCTAGAGGAAGAAAACAAAAACAATCACAGGTAAAAGAATTTCTTACCCACTAGTCGAGAATCCAACTTCTTGATTTCTTCATCATGGGAAGCAATGGTTTCAGCATACCTCTTCTACCATGATTTGATGTCCTCTGCATTTGCCTTAGCAATGCGGACAATCTCGCTATAGATCAAGGTTTTATCCCTGACTTCAGTTTCGAGCCTTCCCAGTTCAAGGTCCATTTCTAAAAAAAATGGGAGTAAGAAAAGGAAAAAACTTGTAAAGGACTGCGGAGTAAAATTGCTTACGATAGTCGGGATTTTAACCTCGCAATTTCTTGATCTTTATCTTTGGAGATATGAGAAATCTCGTGAATAACCACAGTTTTATCTTTGACTTCATTTTGGAGTTTTCTCATATCATCTTCTTTTTCTAAAAGAAGCAACAATCGGTAAAGATCAACAACATAATGATCTTAAGTTCGGCACTTCACCGTTTAACCTTTCTGCACTTTTTCGATTCGCGAGTTGGCTTCTTTAAGCTTCCTCAGAGAATTCTACTTTTTCCATAGCTTTCTCGACTCCTCTTTTTCATAATCGGCGAGTCGGCGAGATCTTTAAATAAGCTATTTAACTTTTGTAAAGGTTAAAAGTGGACATGAACATTATTAAATTGGTGCGTGAGGTTCTTCTACAACCATTGATCGATCGTAAGTTCTTCTCGACCATGGATCTAGTCGTAAGTTCTCCTACGACAAAGCATCGTTAAGTAAGCCTTTTTACGATTAGTACCTAGTCGTGAGTTTTTCCCGACAAACCCGTAAGCCTTTGTATAAGTAGTCAAGTCAAAAACAACTACGAAAAATAGTGACTTACCATCTCTCTGCTGTTTGCGAGAGTTCCTCTTTCTGTCGTAGCTCTAGAAGTTGTCGGTGATATTCACCAACAAGCGGCAATTTGTTCTAGAGCTTTACGCAAAAAAGGCGATAAGAAATAAGGGAAGACCACATGTATAAGTATCATTAAATACTTACACTCATGGTTGATCGAGCAAATATCGAGTAAACCGACTCTGGATTCTTCGACTTGTCCACCTCTCGACTGATCCACCAAACCTTCTCAAGGCGCTCGTTGTCAAAGTATCCTCTCTATTGGGAATGTCTTTGGGATGAGGGACTCGATGGCGAGATCTAAAGCGAAGACCCCACTATGGAGCGAGGGCCAAAGAAATCGAGCGAAGTTGAAGTATTTCTTATCTTGATTGAAATTGCATTTCTCTTTGGATGCCGGGAAGGAAGTGCATAGCGATTTCCTTTCCCGCCGCGGTGGTCGGTACATCACCACCTTGGCGAGAGCTTCTGCGATTGCCTCTCTTGGTTCCACGACCATTTGATGGTAATCGTCATTTGTAACCTCGATGGTAGTGGTTTGCTACCTCGATGGTTGTAGCCACTACCTCGATGGTAGTAGCTACGATCTCATCGGTTGTAGTAACCACTTGAGAACTCGACTTCTTCCACAACGTTGTGGGCGATCCTTCAACCGCCTGCGACACCTCTCCAATTCTTTGGAGGCGGCAATGGGCTTCTCGATGGAAGCCTCCTCGGTTGAAAAGTGGGCTAAAACCAACAAAAGGAAAGCAAGTTAAATTGTGAAAAGCAAAAGGTAAATCTTGTTCTTACGCTTTAGCTTCGTTTCACATACCTCGCATCTGGACTTGATCGGAAATTTAGGAGCTATCTTCCGATGGAAGATTTCTTGACTTCTTTCTCGACCCGCGTCGGTGCGTAGCTCAGGATGGAGAATAGGCTCGGCCACGACCCGTCGGTCGTGGACCTTGAAACGAGGACCATCTCTCTGGTCTCGACTTTCCGGAGGGAGATCGATCTCGACCACTCCAGCAATGACACTACCCTCAGCGGTAGGCTCAATTTGGATCGGCGTTGTCCTTCACAAAGGCATAAACTCCTTCCAGTTCTCCTTTTCTAGTTGCTTGACAAAACTAGGAGTGGCGGCCTGTGAAAGTTATCTTGTCATAATAAAAAGGTACCTTGGCCTTGTCGCTTCGCCTAAGAGGTCTTGACCTCCTCGGCCTCCTCGGTGCGGTGCTCGGCCTCGGCCTGCTGTAGCCGTTTCCTTGACCTTGCGGCCTTGCGCTAAGAGTTCTTCATCCTCCTCGGCCCGATTATTTCAACCCGACCATAGCCGCCGCCGCGTGTCGCGAGACTTTGCGAAGGACACAGTGAAATGAAGAACTTGAGCTTGGTCCTCCCTTGTCGGCGACTTTTGTAAGTCGGCGCTTCTTGAATTGGAGGTGAGCCCTTGTCCTTTGCCATCCCTCACGGCAGAT
This sequence comes from Phyllostachys edulis, assembly GCA_036346405.1. NCBI lineage: Eukaryota > Viridiplantae > Streptophyta > Magnoliopsida > Poales > Poaceae > Phyllostachys > Phyllostachys edulis. The sequence continues at coordinate 39,277,298 of CM070553.1, forward strand.
GGTTATCGGTTCGACCTCTTAAATGCGTCTGACGGTTTTCCATACCTACATACGTAAAGAAAAAGCGAGAAGAAGAAGAATCCTTGACGATCGTAAGATTTTCTCGACCGGTATCCGATCGTAAGCTTTTCTCGACATCTCCTTGATTGTAAGATTTTCTCGATCACTACCTAGTCGTAAGTTTTTTCTCGACTATGAAGTCCTAAGGAAAAAAATCAACTTTTCGATTACCTTTAGGCGCTCCATCTTTTCCTCTGCGGATAAAACCGCAAGAATTTGAGAACCAACTCCAAGTGGCGGAGACCTCTCACAAATGAGTTTGACTCGAGCGTCAATCTCTGCTGCGAAAAGATCTAGGTAAACAAATAAAGATATTCATTAGACAATTTTGAAGATGACCAAGCGAGAGTTAAGTCGTAAAACTACTTACCCTCCTCATAGTCCTTGGTGGGTCCCTTGGCCCGTGTACCTCCACATAGGAGGTACTCGTTTCTTCAAAGGCTAATTCGACGATGTGATGAAATCCTTCACCACATGCCATCCGATTAACCCCCTCTTTAAATCCTTGATGGCTTGAATGTATGGGCAATTCGGATGATATCACAGGGAGTCGAATCCCACGAAGGCTTCTTTTCGGTGGCTTCCCCTCGAAAGTAAAGTAATTTTTCTTACGAGGTGACTTTCGATAAAACCACCTCTTTCTCCATCCGGCCCACGAAGACCGAGTAAACATCTGAATATATTCCTTTGACTTCTGTCATGGAGCTTGGACCACAACTTCCGGCAATCCCGTTTGTCGAGCCATTCCATAGAAGTATTGAAAGAGCTCAAGGTCATTTGGAATTCCCGGTATGCCCACACAAATACACGAATACACTTAGCATTGTGATGGAATTGGGACCAAGATTCACCAATTCCACCCCAAAAGCACTCAGTATAAGTGTGAGAAAGGGTGAAGCGAGCAATCGAAGGCCACACTCTGTCGCTTGGAAGGCGGGTTTGCTCATCCTCCCCGACGGCCAATCTTTGCTTATATGCGCGAACCACTTCACGAGGATCTTCTCTGGAATCTTCCGGCGTCAACGGGGCTTGAATCTTCACGCATCCATCTCAGACTCGGCCCGCTCGGAGACTCTCGGCCATTTCTCTCGAAAAGGAGATTTTTGTTTGAGTTGGTGGCGGAGAAGACAAGAACTCGACGAGCGAGTGGAGCGATTTTGGGAAAAGTATAAATCTAAGTCTTACCCGGTAAGTATTTATAACTCACGTACCTTGGTAGGGGCGTGGCATTCCAAAGGTTGCCGCGCCTCGAGGCGCTCCAACGAACAGACTAACGGGAGTCGTTTGAAATGCCCTAACTTGTTCGTTCAAGAAAATCAGGTTTGCTTTTACACCTCAAGCAAAATTACTTCCTTGGTTAGATCTTTTGACCAAAGGAAATGTTAATCGGAAGGTTTTTCTTCCGATCACCATACTCTGATCACCTCGTGATCGTAGGAGTGTTCTACAACTATTTGATAGTCGTAAGCAATCTTCTTGACCAAGCATATTTCTGGTCAAAGTAGTACACAAATATCGAAGAGTTTTTCCTTCGACTATCTTTCTACGACCCTCTCGTGGCCGTAAGACCATCTATAACTCCTTTACTAAGTAAGTTGCTTTCACTTGAAGCTGGGGGGCTAGATGACGAGGATCTAATGATCCTCATCTTATCTTTATCTATAATTCTTATTATAAGTAAATGTGGCGTCATATGGTCCCCTGAGTATACCCTTAATTTTATAAGGGAGGAGCCTACTAGGTGGTCGTAAGTTATTCTCGACCACCCCCATAGTCGTAAGTCATGCTCGACTACCACATAGTCGTAAGTCTTGCTACGACTACCTTATGGTCGTAAGTTCTTCTACGACCGAGTCAATACGACCACCTTATGATCAATTAAACCTCTGAGGCAGTGGGTCCAATTGATTAAGAATTCAAACGATCATCATCTGTTGTTATTAAGTAATAGCACGTAATGCTCCATTATCTACGATATATAGTACATCAAAGTGGAGGAGTTATCTGTTGGTGATTCTTGCCAACATCGCCAATTCTGAGGATGTGATGGCGCCACTTCACCCGGAGAAACGCCACTCCTTTACGGACTATATAAAGGCGACAATCGAGAAGGAAGGGCGATCGAATCGGGCTATCAAGAAGACAAGCACTATCATCTATAATAGTCTTAGTTTTCTCCTAATTGTTCAGAATACACTCAATACCATACACACACAGGAGTAGGGTTGTTATTCTCTCCGGAGAAGGCCTGAACCTGTATAAAAATTCCCGTGTCAATCTCTCTGCGTGATTCCATTCTAGGAGACCCTCCGAATCAAACAATCTTTACGTAAGATCGGTTCTAAAACACCAACAGGTATATCACCTTGGATTCTTAACTCTAGTGCTTTCTTTCATATGACATCTGATTCCACCAGTCTCACTTCCATTCGTCCTTTAACTGCTCCTATCACTGTTCAGACAACAAATGGTATCTCTCTTTCTGTCGCAGGACGATGCACTCTTTCGTATTCCTCTTTTCATATTTCTGTTGTTTCTCATGTTCCCAAACTAATCATACAACTCATATCTGTCAGTCAGCTCACTGATCATGGTTGTTGTGTTATTCTTGATTCTGATTCTTGTTGTGTTCAGGATCGATGCATGGGGACTCTGGTTGGTAGTGGCCCTCACCGTTGTGAACCACAGTGTCTCTGGGAGCTTGACTGGCTTTATCTTCCTTCCGCTGCCCTGCCAGTCTTATCACCTCCACCGTCGCCTCCGTTTCTGTTGCATCCTCAACTGCGTATTTTGCTCAGTAGCATCATCATTGGGACATCTTTGTGGGTCACGTCTATCTTCTTTACTTCGTCGCTGTCTTTTAGGGTCTGTGTATAGTGTTGTTTATCTAAATTGTCAGGGTTGTAAGTTTGGTAAACAGCTTTGTCGGTGTTTTAGGACCGAACTTACGTAAAGATTGTTTGATTTGGGGGTTCCTCTAGGCTCGAAATCACATAGAGATGGAGACACGGGGATTTTCATACAGGTTCGGGCTTTCTCCTGAGCGAATAACAACCCTACTCCTGTGTGTATGTATTGAGTATGCTGGATTACAAAAATGGAGCCAAAGACTAGAGTATTGTGCTTCTAATGATCTTCGGATCGCCCCCATTGTCCTGATGATTTTGCCTTTTATATAGTCCTCAAGGTGTACCGTTGCGCTTCCAGTGTAAAGACTACCTTAATGTCCTAGATTATTGAGCCATTATTAGAGGTTATTATGGGAGTAGTAACGCGTTCCCACTTGCCGAGGCGCTTATCACCATAATAAAGGAGTTAAAATCGTGCCATTATTTCAGAGAATAACCGCGTAATTTATTGCCCATATCTTGAATATGGTACGGAAGATTCCCTGATCGACTAGGCCCACATGTCAGTAAGCCCTGTTAAAATCATAGGATAGTCGTAGAAGGACTTATGATTATGTGGTAGTCGTAAGAGGACTTACGACTACTAGGTGGTCGTAGAAGAACTTACAACTTCCAGCTTCTCCCTTATGGCTATTAAGGGGTATACTCAAGAGTTATATGACGTCATTATTATCCATAATATGAATTATAGATATATAATAAAATGAGGATTGTTATATCCTCGTCAAGCTTCAACTTCCATATCCTTCCAGTGAGTTAGTGTCAAAGCGTCCTTTTGATCTTGTTCATTCTGATGTATGGGGTTCGGCTCTTTTCGTTTCGAAAGAAGGTCATCAATATCATATAATTTTTATCGATGACTTTTCTCGACACACATGGATATACTTTATGTCATCTCGTAGTGAGGTTTTATCTATCTACAAGACTTTTGCTACCATGATCCGTACTCAGTTTGACTCTCCTATTCGTGTTTTTCACACTGATTCTGCTAAAGAATACTTGTCAGGAGTCCTTCGTGGTTTTCTTGCTGAGCAAGGCACTCTCTCTCGGTTTTCTTGTTCTGGTGCTCATGCCCAGAACGGTGTGGCTGAACGGAAGCATCGTCATCTTCTTAAGACAGCTCGTGCTCTTATGCTTGCTTCTGCTGTCCCGCGCACACTTCTGGACTGAGGTTGTTTCTGCTGCCACTTTCTTGATTAATATTCAGCCTTCTTCTGCTCTTCAAGGTGGGATCCCCGTTGAGCGTCTCTATGGCAAGACTCCTGATTATTCTAGTCTACGTCTTTTTTGGTGTGTGTGCTATGTTCTTCTTACACCTCGTGAGCGCACCAAACCGACTGCTTAGTTCGTGGAGTGTGTTTTTCTGGCTTATAGCGCTGAGTATAAAGGATGTTGTTGTTGGGATCCTGTTGACCAATGGATACAGGTTTCTTAGGACATCACTTTTGATAAGTCTCGTTTTTCTATCCTCGTCCTTCTCCTTCCACCACTCCGGCATCTCTTGTCGAGCCATTTGCTTTCCTGACTTTTCCTACCACCCCCATCGTTACCACACCTCCATCACAACCTTTTGCCTCTTCAGTGCCTCCTTTACCGTCTCCTTTGCCACCGCCACCCTCACCAGAGGCTCCTCCTAGCCTTGGTCCTTCTTATCCTCCCTACTACACTCGTTGGCCGCGAGTTGAGGATTTTTCTGATGCGCTATCTTCTTCTGATGGTTCATCTTCTTCGGCCTCTCCTCAATATGCTCTTCGTAATCGCTAGTCTATCCGCCCCCTGCGCTTTTGTTTAGCGGCTCTTGCCAAACCGACTTCTTATCGTGATGTTGTTGTTCATCAGGAGTGGCAGCATGCGATGGCAGAGGAGATTGCTGCCCTTGAACATATTGGTACGTGAGATCTGGTCCCTCTTCCTGCGCGTGTTACTCCTATCACGTGCAAGTGGGTCTACAAGGTTAAGACTCGCTCTGATGGTTCTCTTGAGCGCTACAAGGCTCGTCTCGTGGCACGTAGTTTTCAGCATGAGCATGGTCGTGATTATGATGAGAAATTTGCTCTTGTGGCTCACATGACCACCGTCCGCACTCTTCTTGATGTGGCGTCTGTTCGGGCATGGTCTATCTCCCAGCTTAATGTTAAGAATGTATTTCTCAATGGTGAGCTGCGTGGAGAGGTTTATATGCAGCCACCACCGGGGTATTATGTTCCTGAGGGTATGGTTTGTCGCCTTCGCCGATCTCTTTACGGCCTCAAGCAAGCTCCTCGTGCCTGATTTGATCATTTCTCTTCTGTTGTCACTGCAGCTGGTTTCTCTGCTAGTGCTCATGATTCTGCTCTCTTTATTCACACTTCGCCTCGTGGTCGGACGCTTCTCCTTTTATATATTGATGATATGATCATTACTGGAGATGATTCTCGGTACATCACTTTTATGAAGGAGCGTCTTAATGAGCAATTTCTCATGTTTGATCTGGGTCCTCTTCGCTACTTTCTTGGGGTTGAGGTTATTTCTACACCTGAAGGTTTCTATCTGTCCCAAGAAAAGTATATTCAGGATCTTCTTGATCGTGCTTCTCTTACTGATCAACACACTACTGAGACTCCAATAGAGCTTAATGTTCATCCTCGGCCCAATGATGGTGAGCCTCTTACTAATTCTACTCGCTATCGTCAACTTGTTGAGAGTCTTGTTTATCTAGGTGTCACTCGTCCTGACATTTCATACCATGTGCATATCTTGAGTCAGTTTATTTTTGCTCCTACTCAGCTCCACTATAGTCATCTTCTTCGTGTTCTATGATATCTTCGTTGAACCGTCACTCGTCGTCTGTTTTTCACTCGCTCCAGCTTTTTACAGCTCCAAGCATATTCTGATGCCACCTGGGCTAGTGATCACTCTGATCGCTGGTCTCTATCTTGCTTATTGTGTTTTTCTTGGTGGTTCTCTCATTGCTTTGAAGACTAAGAAGCGGATATCAGTTTCTCGTTCGAGTGCTGAGGCTGAGTTGCAAGCTATGGCTTTGTCGACTGCGGATGTTACTTGGCTACGGTGGTTACTTGAGAATTTTGGTGTTTCTGTTTCAGCACCCACTCCTCTTTTGTCTGACAGTACAAGGGCTATTAGTATTGCTACAAATTCGGTGAAGCATGAGCTTACTATGCATATTGGTGTTGATACTTTCTACATACGGACACAGATGCAGGACCAGGTTGTTGTTCTTCAGTATATGCCTTCATAACTTCAGTTGGCAGACTTCTTCACAAAGACGCAGACCAGAACCCAGCACAGTTTCTACCTCTCAAAACTTCATGTTGTTGATCCACAATAAGTTTGAGGAGAAGTGTTAGATGTATATCATTGCATGTGTACTTTTTCCGTTGTTTAAGGGATTACCTACATATATATTACACATGTACTTATATATATATATTGGTCTATTGATCTTATGATGAATACAAACGCTATTCGTAACAATGCACACGGTACTTAGCTTTTATCGTTTGCTCCTCTCGTGATCTGTTCTGTATACAGTATCAGTTCGCGCCAGATTGAATCTGAAATCCCAAAATAAACCATGTACTGAAATCCCAAAAAGAAACCATGTACGTTTGGTCTCAAGAAGATGGCATCCAACCCAGTGTGTTCGTAAATAGCACGTGAAATATATCAAGAATAGAAAATGGCACGGTATCAAAGGCGAGCGATCCCATTGCTCGTCGGAGTTTGGATTCGGTAGGACGTCAAAAGATGCACCTGGCACCAAGCAGACACGCGAATCTCGAAGCAATGCAAGCTAATTTATTCACGTGCTTCCGATCACACGTCATGTGGCTGGCCACCCCGTGCAACGGTGCAAGTGAGACAGAAGAAAAAGGGCTTCCAAATCAACAATTTATTCGGGGCAGCATGAATCCGCATTGTAGTTTCACCTTTACACTCTTTTCATTCGGACCTTCGTTATCGATACCAAGTTTTATTTTAGTTCCGATTAGGCCCCTTCTTCTAACTTTCTTACAATGTTCATGGCACAGCATACGAGCCGCAAATCAAAATCAATGATATGATGTTCGTCTGTCACATTAGTATGCCAGATTTCATAATCAACTAGTAGGCCGTATGTGAATGATTAGGGTTTAAAGGCTGTACGGATATAAAAAGAATTAGGAGTTTGGCTGTGCAAAGCAAGCCGAACAGAATATATATCACGAGAGGCTCCTGTAGGCTTCGTGGGGTTGTTGGTTTCGGGCGTGGTCTTGGCGTGCTTGGAAAGAAATTATGAAATTGGCGGTGTGACTTCGAAGCGAGCACACGGCAAGCATAGCGAGCATGTGCGTGGCGAGGCTTTTTGGGGCGTATTGCTAGCGGCGGGGTGATTCGGTGCTCTCGGTGGAGGCAATAGATAGTTTTCTATTGGTGTCATCATGAGGATGTACGATAGACAAAGTCTTGCATTGAGTTAAAGAAAACTAGAAACCCTCGTGCGCCTTGGCGTGCGGTGCTAAACAAAAGCGATTATGGTCATGAGAGAAAAAGAGCTGCATAAAAAGAATTGTTCTCTGTATCATACAGTAGGCACGCATATTGCAAGGAGTAAAATAATTGAGCTGGAATCAATAATAGGTATAACAATTTCTAAAAAAAAAAAGAAAAAACCAGTTACCAAGTCAAGATTAATGTTATCGTCAACTTTGACATAGAACTCTGCATCCCAAGCTGTAATTGCCGTGCTAAAGAAAAAAACTTAACTTTGCTAGGTAATTCCTCCGCAGCTCGTGGTGGCCACGTCGCCCATATTCTTCTTGTCCGCCCAGAAGTGTAGTGTACAGAAATATAAGTACCAAGAGCTGCAGTGGGACAAAACTTAATAAAGATGTAAGGGACAAAACTTAATAATGATGTAAGAAGAAGGGAAACAACAATACGTAACAATATAGAACCCTAGATGAGTACGCACTTACATCACTTGGGTGAGTTTCCCACAGCGGCCGCCCAATGCCAGCAAAAAAAAAAGTGTGGGCTCACCAGAATCAGATGCTAATAGTAGTCATGCTGTTTGTGATGGTGTTTTAGGAGAATTATAAAGAAATTTGTAGACAGGCTATGATGCTTGCAGCGTAAGGAATAAATGGCAAAACATCTATTTTATGTATTAAAATGATATTTAGCATTAAAAGCTAAGAAAACTACATCAGGTGGTGCATACTTACATTTGCATGTTGAGGTCCAGTGTTGGATCAGCTGGGGAAGTTGCAAATGCAGCTTTCAAGCTCTGCTTCTCCAAGTATCTGAAAAGATTCAATGAATAAATGAAAGGGCAGGTGCTGCTGAAGGTGAAAAGCGGAAAAATTGCAACACCAGACAACAAATGGTGAAGTGTCGTATGAGAAAGTAGAACCAACTGTGATATAAAAGGATGAGTTGAAAACATAACTTGCATTATTGAAGCCATATAGCAACTGTAAAGTAGGAAAAGATATGTATCAATGTTACTTAAGAGAAATTATTAGAAGGGAAAATAATCTCATGTAGTCAATCCATGCTACCATGATATATACACAAAGACGGACAAAACAAGTTGACAAAAATGGAGCAATGGGGGAAGGAAAGACACTAACATCAACCTCGTAGCTAACACAAATTATAGGTAATTCAAATAAACATAAAATGTCTGTCAAGAATAATTCAGAAAAGATTTTTACCTTACTCTCACCATTCAAGCGACTCTTCAGTTTTGTAAATGCTTCAGAAACTGCTTCTTTACTTGCTATCGTTAACTTAGTAAAAGCTGATTGCAAATGAGATCTTACTCAATGCCTCTATCATGTTGTTTGACAGTCATAAGCTTCACAGCTTCTTCTTTGCCAACTAACTCCCGAACCTCAGGTACAGTCCTCAAAACATCCTTAAGCTCCTTGGTCACAGTACAAATAAGTTAGTTCATAATTCTATGAACAGTCAATACTTACAGTTCCAAAAACCTCGGAGCTAATATATACACATTGTCGACAATTGATTGTCTGGAACACTTCGCATTCCTTTTTGGAAGGAACGAAAAGATTCAAATGACAGAAGTTTTTTAACCTCTTCTTCTAACATTTTTGTATAAAAACAAAAATTGCAGGGAGGAATAAAATCGATACTTCGGCAAACGATGAGGACAATCGTTGGGCTGTCAGTGAGCAAATGCTTTTTTATATAGTTAACGAATCCCTTTAATTATTACCGAATTCATCAGCAGCCAGATCCCCACCCCACTTGACGTTTAGACATTAGTCGACTCTCCCCACCAACCCATCAGGAATCATCCATGGAATCTGCTTGCCACGTCCAACAAACAACTCGACTAACTCATCAGACCCCCCTAACAAACTGATTCACGGGTGCCATCAGCTGATGCCATCCATAATCAATCCCAAGTCAACCAACCCATCCATCAGCGCCATGGCAAAAAAATCCAATAATCGTTCAATCAACAATATGCAATAGCACGATGTGCACACGCGCGCAACGTAGGAGCACACACCTGGATGTCGGTGAAGCCGCAGAGGGCACGGAACTCGGTGACGGTGACGGCCATCTCAGGCTTGTGGTTGCCGTCCGGGTACGTGGCGGGGCGTAGCGCGTGGAGCGCCCTAGCCAGCTCCCTGTCCGGGTGCACCCGGATGGAGAGCACCTTCGCCACGGACAACACCTTGAAGAGGAACGGGAGGTCGCCGCCCCAGCCGACCGCAACGACGCGGTGAGGCCGTGGGCTAGCCACTCCCTGAGCGAGACGTCGTCGTTGGAGGCCAGCGATGACGGGGCGGACGGGTGCGTGCCCATCCACAGCTCCGCATACGGCCGATTAGGGTCAACCCTACCTTCCTCTCCTCCTCCTCCGGCGTGGCACACGACGAGAAAGGCGCCCCCGCGCCGGCCCCGCTCGTAGTGCTGCACAGCTCCCCGCAGCCGCAGGACGCCCCGCGACGGCTCTGGAGCCGACTCTAGCGCGGGATCGGTGGGGACGAGGAGGCTGAGGCCCATCGCCCCTAGCCCTAGCCCAAGCCTGAGCCCCATTTGGGAGGGGGCAGAGGAGGCGGTTGAGGAGGCTACTTCGGCGGCAAGAAGGGAGAGGAGGGGTGGAGGTGGCCCGTCGTCGTTGGGATGGGGGTGAGTGGGTTGGGCGGTTGGGTTTTATGGAGGGAAACGGAATGGTTCGTACTATCGCCCCTGCGGCTGGGCTCGGGACCCTGCCGCGACTGTCGCCCGCCCAGTGGTGCCCTTCCGCGGGAGTCCCAACTCCTCTAGAGCTCTCCGCTCGTCAAGGAGCCGACACAAGCGAGGAAGCGAGGAAGGAGAGAAAAAGGCAGGAAGTGAGGCGGAGAGGCAAACGTGAGCGACCTAAAGCGAGCGGGAGAGGAAGCGTCTGGAGCACACCAGACAGCAGTGACGACGCGAGGCCGTAGACGAGTGCTTTGGAAGAAATCGAATCGGACGAACGCGACGCGAACGGCGCGGAAATTGGACGGACCACAAAAACGAGCCGACGTGGACACCCTGACTGAGCTTCGAGTCCGTCAGCTTTTATATAGAAAGATTTAGTTGTCTTTGGACTGCGACAAGTTTTTCAGATTTGTGTGAGAATTAAAATTCCTACATTTCACATAGGTCCTTAGTGTGACCATGTCATCATCTATATGGTGTAGAATCGGAGTTGCACTATTGAAAAAAAAGTTATACTTCTCAAAATCGATAAAAAAAAACAATTGAACTATTGAAGTCTTCATCTAACAATATGTAGTAATTTTTTTAGTGAGAGATGTAGTGAGCGGGAATCGAGTTTTTGGCGTATTTAACACGCGATTTTGAACTGAAATAGTAAAAATAGCCCCCCTACGCCTACGAACGAATTAACAAAATAGCACCCCTACCGTGCTCAAAATGCACGGCAAGAGGGCTACCGAGCGGTAGGCCACATGATGGCCTCGTATTGGGCAGCAACCGGCCTGCCGTGTACCCATCGAGCGGTAGATGGTGTGGACAAGGGTGTTATTTTTGTTATTTCATTAGAGAAAAAGTTATTTTTGTTATTTTACTTGAAAAAAAGACTAAATGAGCTAAAAACTCGTGGTAATCCAAATAGGGCCGGATCGGTCCTAAACTTTAGTAGACCATACAAATAGCCAGGGCTACACAAAACAGACACACCTAGCTACTGTTGGGTCTTTCTTCACACTGGAGAAGACTCGTCAAATCAAAGGCTCCCCAAAAGTAGTATCTATACCAAAGTACCAAACTATCTGTACCATCGTGGTGCACTTATATGCTAACTCATGGTCTTACCAAAGAAAGCAAGTTTGTTCGCAAAAGTAAAGCACGCCACGCTTGCACTAGATGGTTTGTCAAATCAAGCTCGCATTTACTTACACCTATCCAAATAGGGCCGGGTCGGCCCTAAACTTTAGTAGACCCGGGGCAAAGTACATACACGAGGCTCTTATCTAAATACCTATACCTGCGACCCTCTGAAAAAAATATAAATACATATGAAAAAAATATACCTTTAATCTCTTGGAAAAAAAACTTTACCATTAACTGTTATTTTATTAAACAAGATTAAAAGGAGCTTCTGCGTTCATTTTGAAAGACTAAAAATTCGCACATTAATAAAAAAAAGATAAATACAAATTACAGTTGGGGCACCCCGTGTCATTACCCCAGAGGGTAATCACACTTAAGTATATGGATTACTATTTATCTGCCCAGTAGAACACTGCTCCGACAAATAGTAAGTCTTACTAGAGTTAACGTAGTAGAACAATAAGATAAAAATTGTTCTTTACTACAACAGTTAGCCACGCAAGACTATGGTCTTATAAGTAGTAATTTACAACTGCAAAATGGGACTAAGTCCCATCGCTTGTCAGCCCTGCTCCACCAGTTGTCTACTCGTCCCATTCGCCGAATAGGGTGCCCACCTCACCCTGCTCCTTGTAGCCAGCGCCCTCGCCTCCTGCGGCCTCCTCGGTACCTATGTGTCCTTCATCTCACGTGGGATAATTCCCGGCAGGACTAGGATCTAACAAAGGAGAATAATAGCAGGGTTGAATACTAGTATATTCAGCAAGCATTAATAGCAAAAAAATGCACCAGATGACTCATCTCTGTTCGTTATCACAATTTCAAGTCATCTCTTTTCCGTAAAATAATTAATCAAAACTTAGTGGCAAATTTTAATACTGAAAAGGCTATTTGTCACTCGGAGAGAGGATAGACCCCTGGCGGTTCCTGTAGACTCCAGTCCAAGAGACAGACATGAATTTATGGTTTGAGATATAGCACTGCGCAGGCTTTATACTACTTTACCCACAGCTACCATGAGCTCTCTCTGAGCCAGGTCCCCTGCATTTCCTTTAATGCAGGTTCGAGTTCAGAATACAGAACGTTTTTCAGGTTACGTGATTAAGTTTCCACTCAGTACTTTTCGTCGATGTTGACCCCGTCATCTATTGAGTTCCTGTAATATTGGTTGGGGCGGCTCTCTTCCTGCACCCAACACTCCACCTTGCGCTATAGCGCTTTGGATCCCCCTCTTTTGGGTTCCTCCATCATACTCACACATATTACTTACACGATGTGGAGAGTATAGCCACATAACAAGGTAGCAGTTTCTGCCCGTCGAAACAAGAAAATGGTTGACACTTAAATACGACCTTTGATCCGGGTGAGAGTTTTGTTGGTCCTTATATATTACCCATATGTAAAGGGGTCTTGCCTCTTGCCACATCTCTTCTCTCTTCTCTTTTTCTGCCCAGGGCCCCCTTTTATCCGATTTGATTTTGAGACATAGTTTTGATGCATGTACATATATGATACGGCAATATACAACTTACATTTAATATAACTATGTTGATGCTCAAAAAATAGTATTGCCTTCAGAATTGTAGAAAAGTTCAGCGTTGACAGATAATGGATCTGATACTTCTGCTTGCGTCAGTTCGTTTTCTGCAATTTATATGGCAGACACGAATAATACGTAAATAAATACTTAGTTGCTCTTGGTGCTAATACGCGTACATAAATCAGTTGATTTCCTTTGTTAGCATATTTTACTTTATTAACATTTTTCGGGTCCCCAATTAGGTTAGCACTCCCCAACTACGGTTGTTCTACAGTCTATTAGCTCTAGGATCGAGGTCGCCTATACTCGCGTTTTATCGCGTGAAAACAAAATACTACACGTGCCCGCATGCAACTATGTTTATTTAATTTTACGCATGCAAATAAATGCCTAATCGATTATACGCGGTGCTGTTTTAATTATTTTATCTTGATTAAATCATTTCTAACGCATCAGATTATTTATCTAATTTTTGTGAGTGCTACCGGTGATTATTTTAGTTATAAAAGGTCTCATATTAGTATTTCAATGTTTCCCCGCTTTTATTTTTCTACCAGACAATCTACTGAAATTTATTCGTTCGCAGCTTATACATTTATTTGATTTAATATTTACACAATGCCGACACGTAATATTTGCCGGTGATTATTTCTACTGCTACATCTTCTACCATTATTAATATTCACTAGAAATTACCCTTTTTACTTAATTTCTAATTCGTTCCCTAATTCTTTTTCTTTTTCCTAATCTCCTTAACCCTGTCCTTTTTCCCATAATCCTTTTTTCCTTTCCCTCCTATTCTCTCCTTTTCCTATCCATTCGGCTGAACACACCCAGGCCACCATCTTCTTCTTCATTTCCTCTCCATTCTTTTCTTTCTTCATTCTTCTCCTGGTGGAAGCTTCGGCCGAAATGTGCCCATGGTGCCTCCTCCTCTGGCCTCTCTCTCTCTCTCTCTCTCTCTCTCTCTCTCTCTCTCTCTCTCTCCCCCCTGGGCGTTGCCTTCCCCATGGTGCCACCGGGTTCGGCCCCGCGCCTCTGTTCCCCTACTGCTTTTCTCCCCGAGGCTTGGCCTGTGCACTCGGTCCATCTCTCGGCTCCCTCGGCCCGCCATGGCGCCTCTCGGCTGTAGCTCCCTCCTACTGCCGGTGCTGCCCCAGCTCCCTGGCTTGCCCTCGGTTCGACCGCTCTCCCATGCCCACTCGGTTTGGTCCCCCTACCTGTTCGCCTCCCCCGTGCGGCTGTGCGCCGGCCCGGCTGTGGTTTGAGGCCTGGTGGTGTTGGGGCTTCTTCATCCCTGGACTCAATCCCCCCTTTTGTTGCTTCTTTTCTATTGCTTTGATTTTAAGGTTTGCACTTAACTTGCTTACTAATGTGGGTTAAGGTTTGCTAATGCAAGAGGAAGGTGATGGGACGTGGTGGTGGCTTGTGTTCATGCCTGGCGGATTGCATTGGAAGTGGGTTAAGGCTTGCTCATGCATGAGGAACGTGATGGTGGGGGCTGCCGTGGTTGCCGTGTCGCACTGAGGTATACTCTCCTCTATTCCTTCCCCCCTTGCTTTTGTGGTGGATTGATGGATGATAATATTGTGGGCTATTGTGGCATGATCACTCTCTGAGCATGGTTCAGCTTGGGCAAAAAGAATGAATGTGGGCATGGATGGGGTTACCTTGTTTAGGTTGGGTTGCAGATGGGATAGCAATGTCGGTTTGGTGATGCTGGCTGTGTGGTGGTCGCATTGCTTTCTTTGCTCCTGCTGGTTCCCTCTTGTTCTCATTGTCGGCTTGGTGTTGTCCTAGTGGTCTTTGCCGGTTTGAAGTCGTCGTTGACGCCGTTCCCGCTCCCTTTGTCTTCCCCGACTACTTTGCTCCTCTCCTCCTTCTACTACTTGTCGATGGGTGTTTGCAAGTGATGAAGATTGTATAAGGCTTGGTTGCTTCTGGTGGTGGCAGTGGTGTGGGTGCTTGTGAGTGCTTGCTCTTGTGATGCCTTTGGTTGTGAAGTGAGGCACTGAGGTTGGCTTGTGGTGCTTTGTTTTGTGCTAGCTGTGAAGGCTTCAACTAGGGGAGAGGGGCTTAAGGCAGAGGCCTTTCGGCTGTGCTCTCTCCTGCCTTGTGCATGACACTTATGCCCTCCCCTTATCCAATTCGCTCTCACATATCACTATTCGGCTTTGGTCCATTGGTTAAAAGAACATTGTGCTTTGGATTTTCTACGCTTGAGGTAAGTCGGTATAACGCGGATGTCGGATTCTAATAAATGCTAGGTGATGAAACCTACTGGTGGTGAAACGGTGCCGACTAACCTAGGTTGGTCTTGGAACCTCGGTGATCCTCCTAAATTCTGACAGCAATCTTAATCCTTCTTTATTCTAACTCTAATTTATCGCTTTCGGTTTGCTAATCGCTTCCAGAGTTTTTGGCAAACAATGAAAAGGTGGGTCGAGGAAGGGTTCGACTAGCTGGCGAAATATGGACACAGCTACAAGGAAGGCTTCGGCGACATGCAATGCTAGATTTTATTCTATTCTTTTTGTAATTTATTCAATGTTGTAATTTATATTGTGATCTGATGTAATGCATTCTTTTAATTGATTCAGGGATTGTTTTATTTCGGCTTGCAACGAAATCTTGTAATTAATCGTGAGTTTGTATTGATATTTCACTTATGCTTGTAATGGATTTTTGTGTGTCAAACCGATGTAAATAATTATTGCAACTAAATTCTGAGTTTGTTTTTAATGTTTTACCTGTGATTGCAAAGGGTTCTTGAAATTGACTCGGTGTTATATGATGATGATGTATTATTGATGTAATAATTCATATGGTACATTCTGTTGATGAACTTTTTATAATATTACTTTATATGAAATTGTTTGGTGATAAGTTCGTTATCAATTGAGCTTATGATTTGTACTTGTTTAAAAGAATTTTATTTTACTGTCAATTACCGCATATCGATGTTTAGATTAGTTTAATTTCTCAGGTTTTCACAGCAGTTGTAGAGAAATACCAATATATTTTCGAACACAAACATATGTATTTTAGTATCTAGCCGCGCAATTGCGCGGGGCAATTCGGCTAGTTTATATTATAATATTGTTATAGTCCTTCCAACTATGATTTACTGATTCTCGCAAAAAAACCCCCAATATTTTTAACTTATAGTAATTAGATATAATGTGATTGTTAGTTTACATTATGATATATTTGTATGAATTGCGAAAGTATCCGAGAATATCTTAGTGTACTATTTTACATGACCACGTCATCATATATGTTTTTCTCTAGAGAAAAGATCATCATATATATTTTGAAGCAAAAAGTAAATGAAAAATATAACATCTATGGAGTGAATGGCGAACAAAACTGAATGCAAACCCATGTAATGAAAGAAAGTAATGGAAAATTAGCAAGCAATTAATTAATCTGGGCTCTTTAATGGCAATGACGGGTCCTACCCCCTTTAGGAAGCAACGAAGCAGTCGAATAGAGTAAGCAACTTGCCTTTTTCATTTTTGTCTGAAACGAAAAGACGATAATACACAACCCTATACATATCTACATACTACAAATATACACGAGATGAGGGCCCCGTCTTCACCCTCGTGCCCTTGCTCAGGAACGATCTTGAATAGGTCGTGCTTGCCGGCCTGGCCCGACGAACAACACTGTTGGTGGTCTAGGCAAGACTTGACCTGGGCCAACACCTAAACGGTCCGGACCAGCATGGCCCGAAGCATCGTGCCATGCTTGGGTCGTGACATCGACTTGGCTTAGAACGCATAGTATTGTGTCTAGCATGACACAAACCATTTAGCATCTATCGCCCTGTTAGGCACGATGAGGCTTTAGCAACGGTTGGCTTGTTAGGCATGATTATGCACGACACTACCTATTAAGCACGATTAAACACGTTAGACATGATTTTTTTTGAAAGTTTTTCAAAATTTTCAAGCTGAGATTAGCTAAACGGGTCAATCCTAGCTCGTCAGTCTAATTGTGCCTGGGTCGTCACAACACCACCCGTGAGTTCAGTGTGTTATGCCTGGGTTAGTGGCTAAGCCCACAGATTGACATGACACGACCCATTTAACTAGCCGGGCTAGCCAGACCGTGTCTAAATGGATCTGTGCCGGGCCGTGTCGTGTGGCCATTTGGACGAGTCTATTTACACTCACCACGCACCTACGTACACAAATCACACCAGACAACTGTAAAAAAAACTACCGACCCATCGGCCGGACGGACCGGCAGACCGCGCGGCCGGGCAAAAGTCGCGAAATCCACCGCGTTTCGGTTAGTGGGTGGCATTGGGCTGTGCCGTGCTAGCACAGCACGGGCCCACCATGCTTCGTGCCACATCGTGTCGTCTTTGGCTTGGCCCGACCACCCGTCGTCTTGCGTCTTGCGTTTAAACCCGCCTCATTCGGGCTAGGCCCAAGCACGGCCCAAAGCCCATCATGCATGGGCTGTGCCGTGCCGGCCCAAGCCTAGCCCTAAGTAACTATATACATCCAGGAAGACAACAACCACCGCCGTCCAGGAAGACAAAAACAATTGTGCGCCATCCACAAACGCTTCCCCGCGCCATAGCCTCCTCTTCCTCCTGGATGTCGATGAAGAACTCCACCCACCTCGGTCGCGCCGCACGCTTGCGAAGGGGGTGAGAAGGATATCGACGAGGAGGTGCCAGGCCGGGTGGCAGAGGGGGGTTATTGGTTGGGCTAGACCGGGGTGGGGGAGTGATTGGGCCAGGCCGAGAGAGGGAGGAATTGGGCTAGAATGAGAATGTTGGGCCTATTTAGTCTTGGCCTACCTAAGCACGACCTAACCGATCAGTCTTGCGTCTTGCGCCTAACCAAGACAGATTCTCGAGCCCGGCCCGGCCCGCCATTTGTGCCATGCCGACGGAGCTTCGGGTTGGCCCAAAAAAGCACGGCCTAAGTCCTAGCTAGAGCTGGCCAAATGGGCTTCAAGACAAGGCACAACATCAGAGGTCTGACCCAAGCACTCCAAACACGGCCAAGACTGCTCATGGTCGTCTTGGCCGGCTCGAGACCCTGGGCCATGCTTGGGCCACCACCTCGGCTGCAGTGGGCATGCTGGACCAACATGGAGAGCAGTCTTGGGCACTGCAGTGCTGCTGGCCCGGCCGGCACTGGGCTATGGTCAGGAGGAGGCGGAGGGCCTGGAGGTGGTGGCGCCGAGCAGAGGAGGCGAGCGCCGCAGTCTTTGCACGGCCCACCGGAGCGGAGGAGGAGGAGGAGGGCATCGCCACACACAGATGTTCTTGCAATCACGGAGCAGAGCGGAGGGAGGAGGAGGCGTCGTCGTCGCCGGAGCTATCTTGGTATGTGAGGAGAGGAGGCAAGGAGCGGGCGGCGGCAACACGACGATAGAGCCATCGAGGAGGCATCGACGAGGCGGCGGGGTCGACGAGGCGGCAGCTGGGTCGCCGAGGCGGCGGCGGGTCGCATGTGAGGATCGAGGAGGCGGCGGGTCATGGGAGCGTGAGGCGACGAGGCTCATGAGGGGGCTGACCAAGCAGGCTAGGGCTTGGGGGGAGAAGAAGAAGGGCGCAACATAGGGGCGACTGGGCCTTGTCGTGCCCGGCACGGCATGGCCTGAAAAATTCGGCCGTTGGAAGGATGTTTTGACCGTTGGGAACTTAAAAAATAGGGAAAAAATCTAAAAAATCTAATTTTTTTTTCTATAAATAGCCACCATACCCCCCGTCATTCAACACCCCTTCATTCTCCATTCTATTTTTGAAATTGTGTTGTGCAAATTCAAATCCGTGTTGAGCTAATTTGGCAAAATTCAAAACATTTGTGCCAAAATTTGGAAATTTCAATTTTCGTCAACAAGTCGGCGAAAGAGGTACAATACTATTTTTTAATACTTTTATTGTTAGTTATTGTTATGCTAAGATTAAAGTAGTAATAGTGTTAGTCTCGATTTTGAAGTTTTCATTATGGACAGTCCTTACGACAGCTCTGATCTTAGTGAGTACGGACTTTCACCGGATGAAATTGTGTCTATGGAGGCGGTTGCGGTTGCGGTTGCCTCAAACCAATCGGAGGTTTCACCGGAGGAGAAAGGTGGAGTTCCGTCATTCGGCTCCATGTCAGCATCAGGCTCAACGGCATCCGAAGCAAAGAGGTCGAGGTCGTCTACATCGGGAGTGTGGGAGAATTTTGATAGGACAACCAGGCAAGACATAGTGGGAAATGAGGTACCATATGCCATTTGTAAAATTTGTCACCATGAATTGTCCGCAAAGTCTACAGGTGGAACGGGGCACTTGATTAGACATGCTACAAGGTGTCGAACCAAGTAAGGATTGACGAAGAGGCAGACGCAGCTGCAATACAACCTTGACGGTACGGTATCTAGCTGGGACTACGATCCTCAGGTAGCCCGCCAATCTCTCTATCGTTTAATTGCTTTTGAGGATTTACCGTTAGGCTTTGACGAGTCTGTTTCTTTCCAAAATTACATTAGGATTACGCATAATCTTAGATTTACTTTCGTTTCTAAATAGACAACAACTAGGGATCTAGTGAAATACTATAATGAACGTCGTAATAAAATAAAGGAACTATTTAGTACGTGCACATTTTTGGTGGCCCTGACCTCGGACATATGGAGTGGTCGGGCTAGGGAGGATTACCTTAGTGTAGTTGCGCATTATATTAATGACGACTGGGTAACAGAGAAAAGGATTATAGCTTTGCAATTAATTGATGTAGCACACACGGGGGAGAATATTGCGAACTGTATTATCAAAGTCGTGGAAGACTTTGGTCTTACAGACAAAATATTTGCAATTACTTTAGACAACGTCGCTTCAAACTCTAAGGCTATGGACATTCTTACTCCAGTGTTGAGTACATATGTTGATTCCTTCCTGCTACATTAACGATGCGCTTGTCATATTATCAACCTTATAGTCAAATGTGGTTTGAAGAGATTGAGTCCGTATATTAAAGCTTTTCGCGATGCGGTTTCTTTCTTGAATAATTCTAACGTAAGAATAACACAATATAATAACTTTTGCAGGGCGATGGGTGTACGTCCAAGAAAGTTCGGTTTGGATATGGAGGTAAGGTGGAACTCTACTTACCTCATGCTTAAGAATATTTTACCATACAAGAGTATTTTTTCTGTATTTATTCAAACGCACTATCCTAGCACTGACGGTACTATGCTATTAACTGAGCAACATTGGTTCGTTGCTGAAAAGATACTGTTGTTTTTAGAAATTTTTTATGAGGCAACTGTTGCTTTGTCCGCTGTCTACTATCCAACATTTCCTATCATTGTGTATACTATTTTACGGATTGCTACTCAATTGAAAATGTTTGAAAATGACATAGTTTTGCACGATGCTGTTGTTTCCATGAAATCTAAATACCTTAAATATTGGAGAGAAATCCCTTACCTATATGCATTTGCATTTCTTTTAGATCCTAGGGTTAAAATTGATGCATTTGGTATTGTACTTGATCTTCTTAGTGATGCTACGGGGCTAGACTATACCGACTATTTTGCAGAAGTTTGTTCTCGGTTATACGAGGTTTACCAAAGGTATGAAAATAGGTTAGAATTCCGCTTTGCAACGACCTCTAGTAGCCCCCACCTTGTGGGAAGACAAATATGTGGGGTGCAATCTTGATGCCTCTTCCTTCGTGTCTAGGTCCGTGGCTTCTTCTTCTTCTTCACCAACGCCTGCTCAGTCAAGACCCATAAGGAGCGGATAACTATCCACCTATTTGGACAGCGATATAGTAGATTTCAACTCAGAAGGGTTCGACATCTTGCAATGGTAGCAAGCCTATAAGTTAACATATCCCATGCTATCTATACTTGCACGTGATGTGTTAACTGTTAATGTCTCTACGGTTTCCTCTGAGTCTGCTTTCAGTCTTTCTGGAAGGATATTGGAGAAGCGAAGAACAAGTCTCATAAGTGAGATGGTGGAGATCCTTCTAACTGTGAAGGATTGGAAATAAACTGATTCACGAACACAACACTCTGTGAAAAATCCAGAGTTATCGGAGGTGTTTGAAAATCTGTACTTAGACAATAACACCGACACATAGAACAAAGATGTATCATGTATGTAGAATTGTAAAGCTATAGACTGTACTCTTTTTTCTTTGCCAATGTTTTCTCATTTTGAGTTTTTACTTTGCAAAGATTTTAACGAGGCAGCCAGTTGGACATTAATAAAACTATTTATTACATTTTCAATATGATTATCTCATTTTTTTTTAAATTTTCATGTCTACTTCTGAATTCTACACATTTTTCTAATTTTTCTGGCTTTTTTTTATTTTTTTTAAGATTTGTTTGTTCTGATGGGCCAAACAGGCTCGGACCGGCCCGACACGAATGCTCGACGGACCGTGTTTGGACCGCCACCCCGGTCTATGGGCTAGCCCGACTCAGCCCGAATAGTATATGGGTTAGAACGGCCGTGCCTAGCCGGGCCGAGCGGCCCGTTTGACCAGGCCTGGTCCCAGCTCTAGTACTTTCGGTCTCCGAAGCACCGTGCGGCGCAGCGATCTGCCGTGGCAACCGGCAGCGGCGCACGCGACGCGACCAACCACGCCACCCCACCGCAGCGGACAAAAACGCGTAGCCCGCCCGCCCGCTCGCACGGCACGAGCCAGCCGTGGCGTGTGCCAAAAACGCCCACGCCCACGGCACGCACGCTTCCTCGTCCTGGACTGACCCGGCCTCCTCCGCTTCCTTCTTGACGACGTCGTCGCCGTCGTCTTTTAGCTTTTGCCTCTGCTCCATTCGATAGCTTCTCCCCCACAGCCCAGAAAGAGTAGCAGCTGTACAGGGCGAAAAGCCAAGCCAGTGGCCACCAATAGAGCAAACTAACAGGGAGACCGCCTAACCGAACAGCCTCCAGATCTCGCCGCATGCGCAGCCGCCGCAGGGGGTGCGGAGGAAGAGGAACTAGGGCGCCGGCGGCGGTGGCGAGTTCCCGACATGGGCGGAACGGGCGGGGCGCGTCTGGGAAACTGGGTGGTGTCGTACACGGGGATGTCGGCGGACAACATCAAGGGCCTGCTGCTGGCGCTCTCCTCCAGCCTCTTCATCGGCGCCAGCTTCATCGTCAAGAAGAAGGGGCTCAAGAAGGCCGGCGCCTCCGGCGTCCGCGCAGGTGGGTCTCTGGCAGCAGCTCCGCCTCTGGTCTGCTCACCCCCGTCTCATCTCGCTACCCAGCGAACAAGTAGATGCCTTCTTGTGCCGCCGCCGCCGCCTAGCCGGCGTGCTGCGTCTGTAGCTTAGATCTGAGCCGCGCGAGATTTGGATCTTGGATGCGGTGTCGGTGGGCCTAGATAGGTAGCGGAGTTGGGACTTTGGAGCAGTAAGCACATTGGAGATCAGGCTGGTCGCTAAGCATGGATTGGGAATTTGGGGTGTTCCTGGAGCTGGTCTGATGAAACTCATTCTTGCAGGATCACTAGTTCACTCGGTGTTGTTCCAGGAAGATCACTATTAGCATAATTGATGGCGCAGTGGTGATGGACCGATGCACCTTTTTGACCCTCTCCTCTTGTTTAGAATGCCGCTGCGTTGCAATTCTTTAGTTCTTGCTTCTGTGTTTTCTATGTCGCACTGAGCAATTTGAACAAGCTTACGCAAATATAGAAGGCTGTGAAATATGACAATCAGTGACTGTAGAAGGGAGAAAAATGCTCACTTACAGAATTTATTGCAACCTGAAAAGATATGCAATGAATTCCTTTTGTTGGCTTGTTGCCCTTTAAACTTTTAACCTACGTTGATGATTGTGCGATTGGCCTCGCATCATCTGTTGGTAAATCGTGCAACTGTTGCATAGAGAATTTTGCTTATCTCTTGCCAGATTGGTTTCAATTTTTTTCAATAATTAATTAATTATGCTTACTTTGTTGATTTGCTACAGGTGTTGGTGGCTACTCTTACTTGCTTGAGCCACTGTGGTGGGCAGGAATGATAGCAAGTAGGTGTTTCCTTGATATAATGGATAGACGTTTTGACATAGCTATTTTCTTCCGTTACTGTATAACGTGGCACTAATGATGTACTATGCTTTCTTTCAGTGATTGTTGGGGAAATCGCTAACTTTGCAGCTTACGCTTTTGCTCCTGCTATCTTGGTCACTCCACTTGGTGCGCTTAGCATAATTATTAGGTAAGAACTATAATTAATATGATCTCCAACTGAAATCTTGTACTGCTTATATTTCAGTAAATCTGATAGTTTTAGCATGTTTCTCTTACAGTGCTGTTCTTGCACGTATTATTTTGCGGGAGAAGCTACACATATTTGGTATACTTGGGTGTATTCTTTGTGTTGTGGGTTCGACAACTATTGTGCTTCATGCCCCTCCGGAGCGTGAAATTGAGTCTGTGGCAGAAGTATGGGATCTTGCTACTGAACCAGGTGTTGTGCTTTCTTTATGCATTCCCTACGCTGGGCATAGTAATGTAAATCACTAGTGAGTTCATGTTAACATACTTTTTTTTGTCAACTATTAAGGTTTAAACTTTTATGTTGCAGCATTTCTACTTTATACAGCCGTTGTGCTTGCAGCAGCTTTTGTGCTCATATTCCGTTTTGTCCCACAGTATGGTCAGACACATATCATGGTGTATATTGGTGTCTGTTCTCTTGTCGGGTCTTTATCGGTATGCATTTCACTCATGAATGGTCCTTTTGATGTGTATTCACATAACCCTTCTTAGTTATGAACTTACGATATACATGTTTTCCTTCTGTAATCTGCTTGGCTTGGCAGGTCATGAGTGTCAAAGCTCTTGGAATAGCCTTGAAACTGACATTTTCAGGGATGAACCAGCTAGTCTATCCACAAACATGGGTGTTCACACTTGTTGTAATTGCGTGCATAGTAACACAGATGAACTATCTGAACAAGGTGTGATCCATGTTTATGTTCACGGATAATTTTGGGCACTATAAGAGAATGATTTTCACATGTAGCATAGACTGAATAAAAATGGTTGCTATGTGGATGTCATATACATCTGTGATTTGTCTGCTGTTCTACATTACTTTCAACTTGACAGTTTACTTTTGCAGGCCCTTGACACGTTCAATACTGCAGTTGTTTCTCCCATATATTATACGATGTTTACATCCTTGACCATTTTGGCTAGTGTAATAATGTTCAAGGTAACAGCTTTTGAGCAAATTATTTGTTAACATGATTGTACATCAAACATTGCTTAGTCTTCAGTCTTAGCCAGCAAAGTTATTCTGAGAATATGCAAGAAGTATACTAGATATCAATCTTTACTTTGAATGTGTCAGCCACTGGAATCCATAGCAGTCAATCTTTTTTTGCATAGTGCATTGATGGGTACAGTTCGGCGTACTAAATTCACCTCGACTTATCCTTTGTATTTGTAAAAAATGTTCTACATATAACTTAGCAATCTTTGTGTGACAGAAAACATTCAAATTTTGTTCTTGCTCCATTAAACTTTGCAGCCATCTTTCCAATGATCACTCAAATATGCACTCTCCTTTGCCTTGCTGCATCTGGCAGTGCTGTTGATTGTGGTTTTTGTCTTGCTGAATGCTGATTGATATCCAAATTCTACTATAGTAAGGGTTGAGGGGCCTATTCCTTTGGACCAAATTTCTGAAATTAGTAAAGCTTCTGCTGTCAGGAGTCAGGACTATACTTATATTCCCTCCATTTCGCTATATTTGTCCATGGCCTCGGGAGTATCCGTTTCAATATATTTGTCCATTGAGGAAATCTAGAGTGTAGTTATTGCAATTTCCCCTCTCTATACGCTACTTAAATGCTTTGAAAAATGTTAAGTGGTTGTGGTATATCATTTAATAGGGGTATGTATGGTCATTTCTCATTAAGTATGTTTTAGATTTAGTGCTTCATTGATTTGTGCGCATGGTGGGGTAAGGATAAATATAGCGAAACGGAAGGAGTAGCGCTTTATGGAATCTTGCTTCTCCAGTGTGAGGACTATTAAAATATGATTCTTTTGTATTTCCTTATCTGTATATGACAACCCCCATTGTACTCCCTATATATATTGCTCATTGGGCCCTCTTCAATATACACACAATATTCGTAACATGGTATCAGAGCTAGGGCAATAACCTAGCTCTTTCATTCTCCACATCCGACGCCGCACGCCGCCGTAAATGCGTTCTTAGTAACTTGCCATGCCGCCGCCGTGTTCTCCTTCTCGACACCCGAGGCCGTGCTTTCGTGATTGCTTCTTATTAACCGGTCTCACTTAGCTAAAGTCATTGTCGCTGTCGCGACCATCCCGCCAAGCCCCACTGCGCCCGTTCAGCTTGACGGCCGCCAAGCATGGTCGCCATTCAATGGCCGTAGCTCGGGTCTCATAGCTAAACGCCGCTTAGTTAGCCGTCGCGCCGTTAGCCTCCCTCTTACCCTTCTTTTCGGGCGGCATTGCTAGAAAAGGGTAAACCTGTTTCACCCTCAAGTGTGAGTGGTTTTAAGCAGTCTTACCAACCAAAAAAAAAGAAAAAAACGAAGAAAAACAAGACGTCGATCTAATCGTCCAGCGTCGCCTGTTAGACTTTGTTGTCTTGGTCGTCGCGCCGTCCAGCGTCGTCTACTAATGACTTCTGTTCCATCAGCTGGGATCCCATTCTCGGGAACAAATTAATGGGACGAATTACAGGTTGTAGTCTTCACTTATGGAGATCACGCTCGATGGTCTCTGCCTCTGGGGACATTACTGGTGCCCGACCTTGTCCGCCGTCGCCAGTTCAGCCTTCTCCCAAACAGCCTACTTCTGCACCTCCTGCAGAAGATGAGGCCGCCAAGAAGGAGACAGAGGCTGCTATTGCTGCTGATGCTGCTGATGAGACCTTTCAGTATGCCATAGACGCTTTTGAGTGCTGGTGTGTTGATGAGGCCCGTGTTCGAGCCATCCTGGTGGTCAGTGTTGACGACTCCATCCAGCCAGACGTTGTTGGTCTGCGTGCCACTCGTTAGATCTGGGAGTACTTGCGCAAGCGATACCAGCAGAGCAGCGATGCTCAGTTCTTTTCGCTTCAGCGTGAGTTGGAGACGCTTCGCCAGGAGGACTCCCCGTCGATGACTTCTTCTGAGCTCTGGCCAGTCTTTGGCGCCAGTTGGACGAGCTGGCTTCTCCGCTCTATCCGGAGTGTTATAAAGGGCAGAAGACGGATCATGATCGCCTTCGCCTTTATGACTTTGTTGTCTTTGCTCAGAGTTTGAGCTCGTCGAGCTCAAGCGCTAAGCCGCCACCACGAGCGATCCACCGAGGTTCTTTCGACACTTCGTCCGAGGAAGCCGCCCGCGGTTAGCGGCCTGACAGTTTGTTTGGTACCGCTTGCTATCCATTCTTCTTCGATTGCATCGACATTTTCTGCTTCGACTACAGTCCCTCCTCAGGTGTCTGTTTCTGCTCCTGTTTTTGCACCAACTGGGGTTCAGTGCAATTATTGCAAGAACTTCAAGCACGACTACCGTTATGCGGTCGAAAAAGAACAAAGCGCGTGGAGTGAGGCGAGAGGCCTTTCTCGACAGAGGATGCAACCAAAGACGTCAGACCTTCTCAGCGAGATGACTCTGTTCAGCAGTTCTGCAAGGCTCTACTTTAGCAGCTCTCTCACAGCTCAGCAGGTTTTGCTAGTCTAGCTCAGACGTCTCCTTCAGGTACTTCTTGGGTTCTGGATTCTGGTGCCTCTTTTCATGACACCGGACTTCACATCTCTCACTTCAGTAGGACCTCCTGTTTTTTCTATCTCTGCTCGAGACGGACGCGGTACTTCTTTGTCTGTCACCGTCAATGCACTCTTTGTCTCATCGACTTTTCTCGCTTCCAAATTGCTTCCCATGTTCCCCAGCTTACCATGTAGCTTTTCTCGGTGGGATAGCTCACCGATCTTGGCTGTAGGGTTGGTTTTGACTCTCACACCTGTTTCATCCAGAATTGATAGACAGGGACGGTACTTAGGACTGGCCGACGCCGTAGGATCGTCAGGGTCTCTACATTCTTGATCGCCTCCACCTCTCGCTTGACTTCAGCTGTTCTCGCCACTTCTATGTCTACTTACACCGCTATCTTGCCGCCACCTCTGGCATTTTTTAAGCAGCAGCATCACCGTTTAGGCCACTTGTGTGGGTCCCGTCTTTCTTCCTTAGTTCGTTAGGGTGTTCTTGGACGTGTTACTGTTGACACATCCATGTTTTGTCAGGGTTGTAAGCTGGGCAAGCAGTTACATCTTCCTTATCATTTTAGTGAGTCCTTGTCTTCTCGTCCTTTTGACTTAGTTTATTCAGATGTATGGGGACCTGCGCCTATTATCTCTAAAGGCGGGCATAAACTTTGTGTGATCTTCATTGATGATTATTCCTGTTTTACATGGATTTTTCCTATGTCTAATCGTGGTCAATTTCTTGCTATCTATTGTAGCTTTGCAACGATGGTTCGTACTCAGTTTGATTCTCCCATCCATACTTTTCGCTTTGATTCTGCTGGCGAAATCTTGTTACGCGCTTTTAGATAGTTTCTTTACGAAAGGGCATTCTTTACCAGTCTTCTTGTCCTGGTGCCCATGCTCAGAATGGGGTTGCTGAGCGCAAACATCGTCATCTGATTGAGACTACTTGCACTCTTCTCCTTGCTTCTCACGTTCTACCACAGTTCTGGGCTGAGGCTATTTCTACGGCTGCATATCTCATCAATATGCAGCCTTCCACTGCTCTTAAGGGTATCAGTCTTATAGAGCGTCTCTACTCTCAAGCCCCCCAGTACACTCACCTTCGTGTTTTTGGCTATACTTGTTTTGTTCTGCTGCAGCCTCGTGAACGCACTAAACTATCGGCCCAGTCAGTTGAGTGCGTGTTTCTTGGTTATAGTTCTAAGCATAAGTGTTATGGTTGCTGGGATCCTTCTGCTCAACGGATCAGGATTTCATGAGATGTTGTCTTTGACGAATCTCGACCTTTCTTCTATCGAGATTCGGCTCCTTCGGTTTCCACCGTTGAGTCTGTTAAGAGTATTGTATATTCTACATTTTTCTCTCTCTCTATCTTGGCCCATGTGGCCCTTGTAGCCCATGAGGCCCATGTATCTTGTCTATATATATCTCCTTCATTAATGAATAAGATGCATAGTTGTGAATAGCAAACCCTACCATTAATCTTCTATCATGGTATCAGAGCCTAACCCTAGGCTCAGTTTACCGCCGCCGCTGCCTGATTCTACTAGTAGACTTCGCTTGGTCGGGGTCGAGCAATATCTGCTTCCTCCGCGGCCTTGGTCGCTCTCTTTGCTCGGAGAACGACGACGTCGCTTATCGCCGCCTCGTCTTCACCGCCGGAGGCTATCGCTGGTCGTGTCGCCGCCTTGGCGGTTGATTGGCCGCCTCGGTCTAGATCCACGCCACCTTGCCTCCATCACGGATCGTCTTGCCTCGGCCGGACCGCGCCTTTGGCGGATCCTTCGCTCCATCGCATTGCCTCGCCGGATCTGCAAGCTCGCCTCCTCCGCTTTCTGGCGGACTTCTCGAGCCTTCTCTTTTTTTTCGGTGGCTATTGCTTGGTCTTTGTTGTTCGTGGGTATCTCTCTGCTTTTGAGTTTTGATATTGCTATTGTTGTGCGGTGTTGCATCGCCGCTAGGAGATAGTGCTATTGTCTTGCTACCGTTGACTGCTCTTTGTTGCTCTGTTGCTACCGTGATTAGTATCTTCTTTGGTGATGCGGCTAGATCCGACTCAATGTTTGGGGGTAGTCTTGTGTTCACAGACATCAAGCTCGATGGGTTGAACTACCGAGCATGGGCATTCTCACTCAAGACTACTCTCAGGGGTTATGGTTTGGCCTCTCACTTGACCGATGATCCTCCCGATTCAAGACTCGTTGATGTTGAGGTATTAAAGACTTGGCGAAAGAGGATGATCGTGTTATGACCCAGACAGTCGAAGTGTTGATGTTTCTCATGGATGAGTCTTGAGTATCATACTTCATAGCGGATATGGACATACTTTGAGAAGAGATATGTTCATTCCAGTGGTGCTCTTCGCTTCACATTGCTCAAGAACATTCATAGTCTTCAGCAGCAGCCGGATCAGTCAGTGGAGGAGTATTACAGTGCTTTCACTCATATTACCGGTCCTCTAGAATCTATGACAATCAAGGTCGCTATTGCTCGTCGATCTTGTCTTTGCCAAAGATGAGTATGCTCGTGACGCTTATGTATCGGTTTGTGATGGGGCTTGATCGGAGTTTGAGCCTGTTTCAGACTCGGTTGCTCAACTATCCCACTCCATCCGACTTTGATGCGGTGCTCTCTAGTTTGATTGCAGAGGAGACGCGCGTCTTCATTCCCTTATGCTGCCTCGGATCCTCACCACATCTTTGCTCGAGTCTCTCACAACGATGCGATCTACCAGAGCGACACCCACAGAGTGTTGGTTTGTTCCCATTGCAAGAGGATCGGTTATCATGTTGACAAATGTTTCAAGTTACATCCAGATCGACTTATTGCCTATCGTGCTAGATGACCATTTGACCGTCGTCGTGGAGCACCCATCGGGTCTTCGAGCACTCATCGGGCGATCCATCACGACACATCCACATCTATCGTGACTTCGGATCGATGTCCGCTATGACATCGCTTGCACCTTCGCTTCTTCTTGCGCCGCCATCCTTGGGTTCGGATTCGTGTGCTTCGCTTCATGTCACATCTAACACTCTCGCCTTGTTGCTCATAGGCCCGTGATCGATGCTACCTATGTTCACACCGCCGATGGTACACCTTGCTCTATTACCCATCGGGGCATTCTCTCTACATCTTGCTTCTCTCGTTCTCGATGTGTCTTTTGTTCCTCGGCTATCTATGAATCTTCTTTCTGTTTGGTCAACTAACCGATATGAACTGCTTTCATTGATTTGATGATTCTTCTTGTTTCATTCAGATCGTCGAGCGTAAGAGTGATTGGTTCTCGCCATCGCCGTAGAGGCTCTCCCGCCTCTATGTCTTGGACACCTTACATCTTCCTTCCACCAAGACGTCAAGGCCTTGGTGTCTTCTCGCTATGTCTTCATCTCCGTCTCCTGTTGGGTCTTCCTTCAGCAAGTGGTATCATCGACTTGGTCATCTTTGTGGATCTCGCCTCACCTCTTTAGTTCACCAGGGTTCCTTAGGTCATGTCACTGTTGAGTCTAGTTTTCATTGTCTCGGTTGTAAGTTGGGAAAACAACTACAACTTCCATATCCCAAAGAGTACCTCTCGGTCTTGATCCTTTTGATTTGGTGCATTCAGATGTATGGGGTCCATCTCCTTTTTTTTGAAGGGTGGTCATAGTTATTATGTCATATTTGTTGATGATCACTCTCGATATACTTGGATCTATTTTATGAAACATCGCCTCGCTTGATTTCTATTTATCGCCTTTTGCTAAGATGGTTCATACACGCTTTCTTCTTCCATTCGTGTTTTCTTACTCGACTCTGGAGAGTATCTTTCCTCGCCTTTCGTCGCTTTCTTTCTTACGAGGGTACTCTTCCTCGGCTCTCGTGTCCCTGCTCATGCTCGAATGGTGTTCTTGAGCGCAAGCACCATCACATCATCGAGATCGCCAAGACTCTTCTCATTTCCTCCTTTGTCCCTCTCACTGGGGAAGCGGTCTCTACAGATCTATCTTATTAACCGTCACCTCTTCTAAGCTTGAGGCAAGTGTCCCGTGAGGTCTTGTCAGAGCACCCTTTCACTATGCTCATCTTCGCTTTTTGGTTGTGTCTGCTATGTTCTTCTAGCACCTCGTGAGCGCACTGCCGAGCCCTCACCGATTGAGTGTGTTTTTCGGGTTATAGTCCCGAGCATAAGGGTTATCGTTGCTATGATCCTCAAAGACGTCGCATTCGCATCTCTCGTGATGTGACTTTTGATGAGGGCGCCCTTTCTTTCATCATCCTTCTCCACATCCCACTTCTTCTTCCACAGATTCCACTTCTTTTTGTGTCTACCTCCCATTCATTCTCCGATACACCTTCTCCACCGATTTCACCTTCTCGCTTACCTTCTCCACCACCTCCACCAGCTTTAACACTTTCACTCTTCCCTTCCACTATAGTCGCCGACAGAGAGTTCCTTCGATCCTCGGTCCTCCTCTCCTCCACTTGATTCTCGTCCTCCTCTCCTCCGCTTGATCCTCCTACCAAGACCATCGACTCGACGATCGTTTCTACTACATCACGATATGCCCCACGTGATCGTTCTTCTATTCAGCACCGAGAGATGGGGTTTTTCTCGCAGTGCGAGGGTGAGCCGAGTACCTATCAGAGGTCACAGCACCGAGTGGCGATTGGCTATGACAGAGGAGCTCACAAAGATTAGAGTGCACAGCACTTGGGATCTTGTTCCGCTTCCGTCTGAGTCGCTCCTATCACTTGCAAGGGTGTACAAAGTAAAGAACAAATCGATGGGTCAAGAGAGCGATACAAGGCTCGTCTTGTTGCAAGAGGTTTTCAAAGAGCTTATGGTCAAGATTATGATGAGACTTTTGCTCCGTTGCTCATATGACCACAAATCGCGACTCTTATTGCGATTGCAAAGAATACGCACATGGATTATATCTCAGATGGATGTTAAGAATGCTTTTCTTCATGGTGATCTACATGAGGAGGTCTATATGCAGCCACCCCCAGGTGTTGAGGCTCCTACAGTCTATGTTTGTCGCCTTAGGCGTGCTCTATATGGTCTCAAGTAGGCTCCTCGTGCTTGATTCTAGCGTTTCATTACGTGATTCGAGTCCGGTTTTACTGAGCGAGCATGGCCTGCCTTTGTTTGTTCACACTTCTCAACGAGGTCGATTTTGCTTCTTCTTTATGTAGATGATATGTCGATTACGGAGATGACATGGACCACGTGGCTTTTGTCAAGAAGAAATTGAGTGAACAATTTATGATGTCCGATTTGGGACCATTGAACTATTTTCTAGGAATCGAGGTTCATTCGATGGTGATGGCTACTATCTCTCAAAGATCGCTATGTTCAGATCTCGCTTGCTCGCTCTGGGATGATCGATACTGTCATCGCCGCCACACCTATGGAGCTTCACTTGCGGCTTCGACCTACTGACGGTGTACCCGACAGATTCTTCTCGCTATCGCCACCGGTTGGTTGGGAGCCTTGTCTATCTCACAAGAACTGTGCCGACATTGCTCATGCCGCTCATGTGCTCACCAGTTTGTCGGTGCTCCCACCCCGCTTCACTATAGTCATGTTCTTCGTGTAATCGAGATACTTGAGAGGAACTGCGTCCGTGACGCTCTGTTTCTATGTTATTCGAGTCAGCTCCAGCTCCACGCTTACTCTGACTCTACTTGGGCGAGTGATCCTGCTGATCGCCGATTTGTCACTGGCTATTGTATCTCTCTTGGTACTTAGCTTATTGCCTGGAAGTCCAAGAAGCAGACTGCGGTGTCACGCTCTAGTGCCGAGGCAGAGCTTCGAGCACTTGCCGCTACAACATCAGAGATCGTTTGGCTTCGATGGCTCTTGACTGATCTTGGTGTCCCTTGTGACAATCCTACCCCTCTCTTTTGTGACAATACAAGTGCCATTCAAATTGCCAATGATCCGGTCAAGCATGAGCTGACAAAACATATTGGTGTTGATGCATCCTTCACGCGATCTCATTGTCAGCAGTTGACCATCACCCTCAAGTATATTCCCTCAGAGCTCCAAGTTGCAGATTTCTTCACTAAAGCTCAGACTAGAGAACATCATCGACATCATCTACTCAAACTCAGTGCATCAGATCCTCCTGATCCACCTTGAGTTTGAAGGGGGGTGTTAAGAGTATTGTATATTCTACATTTTTCTCTCTCTCTCTTGGCCCATGTGGCCCTTGTAGCCCATGAGGCCCATGTATCTTGTCTATATATATCTCCTTCATTAATGAATAAGATGCATAGTTGTGAATAGCAAACCTTACCATTAATCTTCTATCAGAGTCGATTTCATGGTTGTCTCTTCCTGACTCTTCACCCATTTCTCCACTATCAGAGTCTTCCCCTGGTCTGTCTCTAGTGGTTCCTTCTGTACCTCTGCCTCCGGTGCTGCCTCCTGCAGCATCGCTTCTTGTTCCTGTAGCACCACCATCTCGTTTCTCTGGTATTCACTACTCCAGGAGTCCTCATCCTTCACTAGTCTCCTCTCCTGGTATATTGCTTATCGTCTTGGATTTGCTCCGATAGCTCATGCTCTCTCTGTCACTGAGCCTAGTTCTTATCGTGAGGCTGCTCTTCATTTTGAGTGGCAGCTCGCTACGGCAGAGGAGCTTGATGCTCTTCGATGTACGGAGATTTGGGATATTGTACTGACACCTGTGCATGCTCGTCCGATCACGTGCAAGTGGATGTACAAGATTAACACCGGTCTGATGGTACTATCGAGCGCTACAAGGTTCGTCTTGTGGCTCGTGGCTTTCAGCAGGAGTACGGTCGTGACTACGATGAGACTTTTGCCCCTGTTGTCCATATGACCACTGTTCGCACTCTTGTTGCGGTTGCTTCTGTTCGCCAGTGCTCTATCTCTCAGTTGGATGTTAAGAATGCCTTTCTTAATGGTGTTTTGTATGAGGAGGTCTACATGCAGCCACTACCTGGGTATTCTGTTCGTGATGGGCACGTCTGTTGTCTTCGTCGTGCTCTTTATGGCCTCAAATAGGCTCCTCATGCCTGGTTTGCTCGTTTTACCTCGTTGATTACCGTAAATCGGTTTCACCGCCGCCTCATGACCCTGCTCTTTTTGCTCATGTCTCATCTCGGGGTAGGACACTGCTTCTTTTGTATGTTGATGATATGCTCATCACTGGTGGTGATTCCTCATTCATCACGTATGTGAAGAAGCATCTCAGTGAGCAGTTTTTGATGACTGATCTTGGTTCTCGTACGTATTTCCTTGGGATTGAGGTCTCTTCCATACCTGAGGGTTACTACCTCTCCTAGCAGAAGTATGTCCAGGATCTTCTTCTTGATCGGTCTGGTCTGACTGACACTCGCACCGCTGAGACTCATATGGAGCTATCCCTACAGCTTGTTGCCACTGATGGTGATATTCTTGAGGATCCTACTCGACATCGCCATCTTGTTGGGAGTTTGGTGTACCTTGTGAGTACTCGTCCTGATATTGTTTGTGCTGTTCATATCTTGAGTCAGTTCATGGCTCGTCTTACCCATCTTCACTACAGTCACCTTTTTCGTGTTCTTTGCTACTTGCGTGGGACTATCTCTCGTCGTTTGTTTTTCCCTAGCTCTACCTCACTACAGCTTCAGACGTACTCCGATGCGACTTGGGCTAGTGATCCTTTTGATCGTTGTTCTCTTTCTGCTTACTGTGTTTTTCTTGGCTCCTCTCTAATTGTCTGGAAGACTAAGAAACAGACTGCAGTTTCCCGTTCGAGTGCAGAGGCTGAGTTGAGAGCTATGGCAGCAGTGACAGCAGAGGTTACTTGGTTGAGGTGGCTACTTGCAGATCTTAGAGTGCCTGTGATGGGACCTACGACTCTTTTATCTGACAGTACAGGTGCTATCAGTATTGTCCGGGACCCAGTGAAGCATGAGCTCACTAAGCACATTGGTGTTGATGTTTCATACACTCGCTCACAGGTGTAGGAGGGAGTACTTGCTTTACAGTTTGTGCCATCAGAGTTACAGGTTGCTGACTTCTTCACGAAGCCACAGACTAGGGCACAATATTTGTAGTTTGTGCCATCAGAGTTACAGGTTGCTGACTTCTTCACGAAGCCACAGACTAGGGTACAATATTTGTATTTTTTTTCTCCAAACTCATGTGTGTGATCCACCATGAGTTTGAAGGGGGGTGTTAGAATATGACTCTTTTGTATTTCCTTATCTGTATATGGTAACCCTCTTTGTACTCCCTATATATATTGCCCATTGGGCTCGTTTGAATATACACACAATATTTATGACTAGGACCAGTCAGCTCTGTCAACAGGACTAAATAGGACATGTGTGGGTCTGTGTGAATGGCTATGAACACAATATTGGAATAGCTGTCAGACGATAATAAATTTGTGAATCATAATAACGCCACACATTCTCTATTAGCTAAGCTGCATTGTCAAATGGTGCATCAGTCAATCCCCAATTTTGTTCCATTGACAATGCTTTGGAACTATTTACTAACGTCAACTATAACTGCATGCAGGATTGGGATCGTCAAAATCCGACGCAAATTGTCACAGAGATGTGTGGTTTTATTACTATCCTTTCTGGGACATTTCTTCTTCACAAGACGAAGGATATGGTGGATGGTATGATTACATTTCCTCCCCTTCTGACTTGGAATGACAACTATTGGCAAATTCTTATTCCTTGTCATCACAGGTCTCCCACCGAATTTACCTATCCGACTTCCTAAACATGCGGATGACGATGGATACGCGGCTGAAGGAATTCCTCTCAGGTCTGCTGCTGATGGCATTCCACTCAGGTCACCGAGGGCCACAGAATCATTTCGCTCAACATGATAGTGCTTGAAACTGTGCTCAAATCACGATGTTTACCCGCCACCATTGTTCCTGAACTTGGGAAGGGAAGAATCTCCATTCTTTCATTGGATACACCCCGTAGGTTTTGACTGTAGGGTTTAAAGGTAACGGCTCGACTCCCCTTGTAATTTTTGAGACATTGGTACAGAATTTTGGGGGTTACATCAGTTATACGTCTCTGAGTAAGATAACCAGAATGGCCAAGAATCCAAGTTTAGAATTGTAAATCGCAGTGAGCCATAGAGCTAGAGGTCATTATCTGGAACTGTTGTATTCTTTCAAATCACAATACAGGAAGAATTGAAAAGGCACATTGTGTCATTAATCATTGTCTAATTTTCTCCAAGCATTTTATAATATGAACAATGAAACAATTCTAACACACTGGATAAATTCCCGCGTTCCAACCAGGTATGCGTTGCAAACTGAGGTGCATCAAGGCGTTTGATGGGGTACAGGTAGCAAGTTTGATAAGAGTTGGTGTTGATGTCCTCGTTAAAATAGTCGGCTATATAACATCAGAGATGACGCACCTCGACGTTGAGCAGTTACTGACTTCGACATTTTTTTGTTTTGTTGTGCGCTGGTATTTTTGCACACAAGTAACACAACTGATGAGAGTCAATAGCCGTGACCTCCGGCTCCGGATGATGCCAATCTACAAGTCTATTCTTTTTGTGCGAAAGCTCCAAAGGAAGGCACATATAATTCAGAGCAAATCTGTGGAAACGAAGGAGATGCCTTACGTGCCTGCCGCCGATAACATTCGAGCCGAGTTCAGAATTGCTTTAACACAGAACAGGTGAAATCATAGACAGGATCAAGTGAATATATATGTATAAAATTGCTTAGGATTTCATTTTTCTTCAATAATAGGTTAGCTCAGTGGTTGAAATTTTTTTTAAATAATATTAATTTAAAAGACAATTACAAAAAAATAGTCGATTTTTTTTTTTTACAAAAATAGGTGTTTGTTGCCATTTGGAACGGCGACAGGCTCCTGTCGCCATTTCAACCGGCGACAGGAAGTGCAAATCGCCAGTTGAAATGACACCAGTCAATAGGAATTGGCTATATAAACCCCAAAAATTCGGTGGAAAAGTCATTTTAATTCCAGAAAAAGAGAAGAGACGTAGTGAAGCCCTGTCGGTTTCTAGTGGAGGAGAGAGAGACGGAGCAGTAGATTTGGTTGCCCATTTTGCTTGTAAATGTTCTTGCAACTTTGAACCTAAACTCCAAACCTTTTAGGTTAGTAAATAAAAATAGCGACATAGAATTCAATGGATTAGATAATTTTAGCTGTATTACTGTTTGATGTAGTACATCATTTTAGCTTTGTGTAGTTTAGTTCGTCATATAAATATTATTTACGTTGCAGTACTCGAACAATTTAGAACAAATCCGTAAAATACTAAGAAAACTTTGTAGGTTTTCATTTTTAGACGGTAAATATTTTGTTAATGTTGAAAATATTTTTAAAACTAGAAAAATAGGAAGACACCCCTAAAAATAACAAGATACATATTAAAAATATGTGAAAATAACAGAGTAGCTAAATATGGTACGTAGAGCTTAATCAAAATAACCCCAACTTAATTTTGGTTTCTATTTGTGCACGGTAAATATTCTGTTAATGTGGAAAATACTTTTTAAACTAGGAAAATTGCAAGACACCTCTAAAATTTCTCTAAGAAATTCAGAGTAGGTACATAGGGTATGTAGAGCTGAATTCAAATATTGTGAACTTACTTTTTTTTCTCATTTGTACACGGTAAATATTTTGTAAATATTGGAGACGCTTTCCAAACAAGAAAAGTAGGAATATACATATAAAAAATCTATAAAAATTACAGAGTAGCTATATAGGGTATGTATTCGGACTTATTTTTGGTTTCCATTCGCGCACGCTAAATAATTTGCAAACAACGAGAATAGCAAGGTACATATAAAAATTCTAGGAAAATTCCAGAGTAGCTAAATAGGGAATGCAGACGTTAATTAAAAACATTGTGAACTTGATTCTACTTTCCATCTATACACAGCAAGATACCTCCAAAAAAGGAGGGAGGAGAGAACTGGAGGAGAACACTACACCACCACACAAAATACTTCACCAAAGCTGGGTTCACAGAACTGTGAGGAAGGAGATGCCGTGCTTGTCGGCGAACTTCTACGCTTAGATGCTGTGGAAGCGCAA
This sequence comes from Phyllostachys edulis, assembly GCA_036346405.1. Lineage (NCBI taxonomy): Eukaryota > Viridiplantae > Streptophyta > Magnoliopsida > Poales > Poaceae > Phyllostachys > Phyllostachys edulis. The sequence goes on from CM070553.1 coordinate 39,314,936, forward strand.
GTGGTTTACCGAGAGGGCTAAACCCTACCCGGATTGTTCTATGAAGGATGCACTGGTACCACAAGAGTTCTTACGCCCGCAATGTGTGTGCGAAGAACCAGCTAAGATAATCCAATCCACACACCCGGTGATAGCCGCCCGGGCGTACTACACGTGCGAGAACGTCCTCTAAGCGAATCTTGCACACACACATAGATTTTTCACATCTTACGTTCCATTCCACAAATTGCTAACTACATCCGTGCATAATGACAGCCGGAGATGCGATGCAACTTCTTCCAATGGATCGACGGTCCGGACATATACGATAGAGCGTTCATCAAGCAGAATTACATGTTGAACTATGCAATGCGAGCTGAGATATTCAAACGCTAGAAACCTTACGTACCAGATCCTACTAAAAAGGCACCGGAGGAGCCCAGGAGAGCAGGGTCGTGGTGGGCCCCCTAACAGGAAGCTGAGTACGGCCGAGCGTGCGACGCACAAGGGCAAGGCTCCTGCTAGTGAGACCGGCGCCCGTCCTAGTGCTCCCCGTCGCTCGGGCGTGGTTCGGATCAAAGAGGTAAGTTATGTTCAGTTTTGCATCCTGATTATTAATTTGGCCCTATGTTGTGCTATCATAATATCATTCAATCGTTTGGCCCATCTAGCAGAACATGGTTGACTTTGAGACTGGTCACCGCCGCGGGCAATCTAGAGACAGGTGGAAGGGACCGATGGGCCGTCAGGACTGATCGATTTTGTTTCAATCAATATTTTTTCGGATTCCAAAAAGGCACACATGTATCATAAGTGTATATCGGTTTGTTGATTCGTGCATGTTGCAGTTTCTAATGTACGTAACTAAACCCAGTGTGCCATGTATTTTGTAATTAAATTATGAAGTCTTTCAAACTTAAATATATTTTTCCCAAATATTTTTTTATTAAATATTATGTAATCTTTCCCCTAAAGAATCGGTTTCACAAACAATACAATCGGGATAATAACACGCATGACAACCCTAAACCGAGCTGTCACCAATTGGAATGGCGACAGGAGACCGTCGCCGTTCCAAATGGCGACCGACAAATATTTTTTTTAAAAATCAACTTTTTTTTTTGCAATTATCTTTTAATTTTTTTTCCCTCAGTGGTATATCACGATCGAGCTAGTGCATGCACAGAACTGAAGAGTCAAGGACTGAAAATAGTCAACACCATCCAATCATTCATGGCACTAGCCATGGAGCTCTCTTCCCTGCTGCTTCTCCTCCCCTTCCTCCTCGTCAGCTTCTTCTACCTCGGGAAGGTCCACCGCGACGGCGGGAACGCGCGGCGTCTACCTCCATCTCCCCGGGGCCTGCCGCTCATCGGCAACCTGCTCCAGGTGGGCGCCCTTCCTCACCGCGCCCTGCGCGCGCTCGCCGCGGCCCACGGCGCGCCCCACCTCCTGCGGCTCCACCTCGGCCAGGTCCCCGCGCTGGTCGCCTCCTCCCCGGCCGCCGCCGCGGCGCTCATGCGCGAGCACGACCACGCCTTCGCCACGCGCCCCTACTTCCGCACGGCCGAGATCCTCACGTACGGCTTCCGGGACCTCGTCTTCGCGCCCCACGGCGAGCACTGGCGGCACGTCCGCCGCCTCTGCTCCGCGCACGTCCTCAGCCCCGCCCGCTCCCACCGCTACAACGCCATGAGGGAGCAAGAGGTCGCCGTCCTGGTCCAAACCATCAAGAACAGTTACGCTTCCTCCGCCGTGGTGGACGTGAGCGGGGCGCTGTACCGGTTCGCGAACGACGTGATCTGCCGGGTTGTGTCCGGGAGGCTGTTCCGTGAGGAGGGGAGGAGCGAGCTGTTCAGGGAGCTGATCGAGGAGAACACGGCGCTGCTAGGTGGGTTCTGCGTGGGGGACTACTTCCCGGCGCTGGCGTGGGCGGACGCGGTGCTGTCCGGCGGCGGCGCGAGGGCGTGGAGGAACTCTAGGCGGTGGGACGAGCTGCTCGAGAAAGTGGTCCAGGAGCACGAGGGGAGGAGAAGGAGCGGGCGGCGCGGGGGAGACGACGACGACGGCAAGGAGGAGGGGGAGGACTTCGTGGACGTGCTGCTGGCGCTGCGGGAGGAGAGGCAGGACGGGTTCGAGCTGACCAGGGACATCATCAAGTCGCTCTTGGCGGTATGTTCTTACTTGCATTTCTGGCTCTTTTTTCCCTCTTATTTCCCCCTACGGTTGACTTATTCTTCGGGCAAATTTGGGATTTTTGAAGTAGAAAATTTGGATTTTGATCTTTGCATACCAAGTTGCATATTCTCTCTCTCTCTCTCTCGTCATTTTGCATTGTGTAGCTTGTGTTGTGTTGGGACAAAATGGGACAATACTCAAGGATATTACACGAGTTCATTCTTGTCTTGGGATAATACTCAAAGTTCACGCTAGTCTTTGTCATAGCTCTATCTCTACGATGTGGGACGGTGGGAGCTTGAATAGAAAGTTATAAAGGGAGCAGGTGGGGGACTGGGGTCCAATTGTTAATTTGGGCTAACGATATAGCAGCAATATTATGTTAGGCAAGAATTTCGACCCAATATTAATCAGGCCCCAGCCTACGGTGAATTTATACGGGCCGATTTCAGACGAAATCGGTACTCGAGCATCAGACATCAGTAGCGGCTAACCAGTCGTGTCGCATGCTTCTCAAAATTTCATTCCACAGGACATGTTCGCGGCGGGAACCGAGACGTCCTACATCGCGCTGGAGTGGGCCATGTCGGAGCTGATCAAGAACCCCGCGGCGATGCGGGAGCTGCAGCGCGAGGTGCGGCGGGCCGCGCCGGCCGGCGGCATAGCGGGGGCCGACGCGCTCGGCGGCGCGACCACGACGCCCTACCTGAAGGCCGTCGTGAAGGAGACGCTCCGGCTCCACCCGCCGGTGCCGCTCCTCCTGCCCCGCGAGTGCATGCAGGACGCCACCGTGCTAGGCTACCACGTCGCCAGGGGCACGCGGGTGTTCGTCAACGCGTGGGCCATCAACCGTGACCCGGCCTCCTGGCACGCGCCCGACGACTTTCTCCCCGAAAGGTACTAAATTAAACTCGGCACGTCGTAACCTGCGTATCTTGATTTGTCGCAGGCCAAGCAATAGCCGAATCTTATCGATATGGGTCTAGTTTTTGCACGTTAGCATTGCTCCATGTTTCATTTGATTGGGTCAGGTTCTTGGAGAGCGAGGTGGACTTCAGGGGAGGTCACTTCCAGTTCATACCGTTCGGCGCGGGGCGGAGGATCTGCCCCGGGATGCAGTTCGGGCTCGCCACCGTCGAGCTCGCGCTGGCCAACCTGGTGCGCATGTTCGACTGGGAGCTGCCGGACGGCGTGGCGCCGGGGGAGCTCGACATGTCGGACGCGCCGGGCCTGACCACGCGGAGGCGGGTGGGGCTCCGGCTCGTCGTGAAGCCGTTCGGGTGGGATAAACAGGAGTAGCTAGCCCGCGGGCGCGCGCGGGTTTTGTCCGTATGTTTTCAGTTTAGTATGAGCCACCGGATATGTAATGACTAAGTTTAATTTTTAGTCGTCACTAGGTTGGAAGGCTCTAAGCCACTTTTACCAATTTTAGTTACTTTGGTGTTTTAACTTTTTAATAAAATAGACTGTGTGTATTCTTGATACAGAATCAGAAGAGTTTTTTTCTTCTATTATCTGAAAAAATGGCTGTACAAGGCTGCTACTTCAGCACGAGCTGAAAAAATGGCTGCACAAGGCTGCTACAGTGCTACTAGCTAGAGTTTGTGTAGTCTGTGGCATCATGGATCGCGTGCTGGCTGTCGGCCGGGTTAGCACTTGTGAATGACCAGTGGAATTGGAGACAAACTGGTCTCGGCTTAACTGGCCCAAACCTGCGTGGCCGCGTGTGCCAATATTTGGAGCAGGGAGTTTTGGTGGGCTGTTAGGCCGGGCCATCTAGGAGCCAGAAAGGTGGTTCCTTCGTTTTACTTTTGTTTTTCATGACAAGTACGTACTTTTTTTTCTGAGACTCGACAATAGAGCTGGCCATTTTGCACGGGCATGATACGGTCTGGTCCATCTTGGTACGGTCTATCATAGCTTGGCTAATAAGTGGTTTAGGCATGGTCGTCGGCCCGAGCCCAGTTAGCTCAACAGGCTATTTCGCTTACTTAGCCCGTTAGGTCCAAAAAAATTAGAAAAATAATTGAAAAAATGTGTAGAATTCAGAAATAGATATGAAAATTATATATATAAAAAAAGATAAGCATATTGAGCATGTAATAAAAGGTTTATTAATGTTCAAATGACTGCCTCGTTAAAACATTTGCCAAGTAAAAACTCAACATGAGAAAACCTTAGTAGAGGAAAAAGAGTACAACCTATAGCTCTACATACATCCTTGTTCAACGTGTCATTGGCTAGATACAGATTTTCGAACACCTCCGACAACTCTGGATTTTCCACGTAGTATTGTGTTCGTGAATCAGCTTGTTCCCAGTCCTTGATAGCTAGAAGTATTTCCATCATCTCACTAGTAAGACTTGTTCTTCCCTCCTCTAATATTCTTCTGGAAAGTCTAAATGCATACTCGGAGGAAACCGTCGAGACAAGAACAATTAACACATCACGTGCAAGTATGGATAGCACGGGATATGTTAACTTATGGGCTTGCTGTAGGATCAAGGATAACCGACTAGAGGGGGGTAAATAGGAGGTTTTTAAATTTTTAACAATTTTAGCCAATTAATAACTTAGTCTAAACAAGTATACTTCTAACTAAGCAATTCAATCACAATAAACAAGTTAGAAATATAAATGCGGAAAGTAAAGACTAGAAATAACCACAATGACACGACGATGTTTTTCCGTGGTATCAAGACTTGCCTGCCTTCACTAGTCCACGCTGAGGAAGCTTGACACCTCAAGCCGCTCCACTAATTAAGCCTTCCTCGATTCACTATGGTTGTTCTTCCTCCGCCTCGAGATGGTGAACACCGAACCACTCACAAGCTTGCACCGCCTCTTCACAATCTTCTTTGAAGAGATCACCGTGTTCGCCATTAAACCGCCTAGGAGCGCGGCAACACTCCAAGAGTAATAGACCAACGGTCTTCACTTGACGGCACTCAAGTGCAAATGGATCAACTAGGAGTATGAATGCACTTGAATGAATCTCAACAAGCTCACAATGAATGCACAAGAGTGTCTTTGAGTGTTGAGTGAATGCACAAAGCTCTCAAGGCTCTATAGATGTTAAATAGACACTAGCAGCCTGTACAAGAGCAGTTGGGGGGTATTTATAACCCCTATCAACAATTATGACCGTTGGGGACCGAACCCCAACTTTCCAAATAAAATCGAACGATCATAGCTCAATGGCTATGACGATCAAGACTTCAGATCGAAAGCACGATCAATCGGCTAGAACAGCTTACTAAAAATAAACAAAGTAGCCGTTGAGGTCCCAATCGAACGATCGCAGTAAATGAGCTGACGTCCGAAGCCCCTGTCGTTCAAGATTTACTGAGCAGACGATGAAAATAGGGTTTCACAAATTGCTGAAGATTACAAGCGTTCTGGAATTTTCATACCGTCATGTAAAAATCGGAATGACCGCAGAGCGGTACGACTGATCCTAAGCGCGGAACGTCCGATTTCCAAAATGAGTTTCTGAGCAGATTTACACTTGTTCTGTTTTTATTGAACCACCTCACAAATTTCGGTACAACCGCACATCGGTACGACCGATTGTCACGAGCGGTACAACCGATTTCCACGAGTGATTCTGAGGCAAAATGCATCGCTTCTGGTTTTCTTGAACCGCCAACTAAAATTCGAATGACCGTAATGCAGACAACCGCCAAGCGGCGGCCGCTCGCATGTGAGCTTAGTTGGTTGTTCCTTCAAAATACTGGTATTATCGCTAGTAAGTCCGGTCATACTCAGCACTGCGGACGACCGTAATTATAACTGTGGTACTACCGATTTTGGACAAAAGCACTTAATGTTTTTCAAGTTCAAATTCAAGTTTAAATTCAAATGCATGCATGATCCTAAATTGATCCATTTGGCACAAGAACATGCTATCAAGCTACTAGCCATGATCCCTCTTAATAGTACGACATTTATCCTATAATTCGGTCTTCCAACCAAAACTCCTGAGACCGGTAAAATAGAAAAAGGATCCTAGACTACTTGTACCTTTTCTTTGAGCCAAAAGATCTTCATGAAGTCCATTAGCATGCAACTTTGCGTTAATATATTCACCAATGGGATTTAACCTTGTAAGTACTCAATAAACACGTTAATCCCATATTCACATATTATCATTAATTACCAAAATAATTTTTAGGGGCCTAGATGCTTTCACTTGCCACAATTGCAAAATTTCAAAGTCTTTTGAGTTGAAATCCACCGTATCGCTGTCCAGATAGGTAGATAGTTCTCTACTTCTTGGGGTTCTTGGTCGAAAGCAAAGACAGAGAAGAAGAAGACCTGAATCTAGAGAAGAGCCACCGAAGATCTTGCCCCCGACATATTTGTCTTGCTACTTGAGACGGGGGCTACTGGAGGTCGTTGCAAGCGGGCTCCCCGGAACTTATTTTCATACTTTTGGTAAACCTCGTGTAACCGAGAACAAACTTTTTCAAAATAGTTAGTATAGTCTAGCCCTGCATCATCACTAAGAAGATTAAGTACACTACCAAATGCTTCAATTTTAGCTCTAGGATCTAAAACAAATGCAAATGTATATAGGTAAGGGATTTCTCTCCAATATTTAAGATATTTACTTTTCATAGCAACAATAGCCTCACGTAAAACTAAGTCATTTTCATACATTTTCAATTGACTAGCAATCTGTAAAAATACTATGCACAATGATAGGGGATGTTGGATAGTAGACAGTGGACAAAGCAACAGTGGCGTCATAAAAAAATTCTAAAAATTGTAGTATCTTCTCAGCAACAAACCAATGTTGCCTAGTCAATAGTATACAACCGCCAGTGCTCTGATAATGCGTTTGAATAAAAATAGAAAAATGCTCTTATATGGTAAAAGACTCTTAAGCATCAGGTAAGTACAGTTCCATCTTACTAGCATGTCCAAACCAAACTTTCTTGGACGTACACTTATCGCCCTATAGAAGTTCTTATATTCTGCTATTTTTACGTTATAATTATTTAAGAAAGAAACCGCATCACTAAAAGCTTTAATATACGGACTCAACCTCTCCAAACCACATTTGACTATAAGGTTAATAATATGACAAGCACATTGCTGATATAGCAAGAAGGAATCAGCGTATATACTCAACACTGAGTAAGAATATCCATGGTCCTATAGTTCGAAGCGGCATTGTCTAAAGTAATTGAGAATATTTTGTCTGTAAGACCAAAGTCTTTCACAACTTTGATAATACAATCCGCAATATTCTCACCCGTGTGTGCTACATCAATTAATTTCAAATATATAATTCTTTTCTCTATTACCCAGTTGTCATAAACATAATGGGCAACTACACTAAGATAATCCTCCCTAGCCCGACTACTCCATATGTCCGAGGTCAGGGCCACTGAAAATGTGCACGTACTAAATAGTTCCTTTATTTTTGTTGGACCGAAAATACGACTAGATGGGGGGGTTGAATAGGAGCATGATCTTTTTTTCTCCTTAATTGAATTCAATACTAATTTCACTCCAACGGCTATGAAAGCTATGAAGATCAATTTACAAGCGCAGCGGAAGACTTGTATTGTATCCAATCAAAACCCCGAAGCAAATAGACCAAAATCACAAAAACTTAAACCCAAATTAGTTGGGCGGTCAGACCTCCTTGTAGTTGGCGGTCTGACCTCTTCATGGGGCGGTCTGACCTCCAAGCCAATGAACAGTAAAATAAGTAAGAACTCAAAATCACAAATTGGTCTAACTTTTGATCTACAACTCCAAACTTCACGAAACTTGAAACATACATTCTTTAGAATGTCAAGAACCTATTCCAATTAACGATCGTTAAGATCCTTACCAAAGTTCTGACCTTTTTCCGTTTGAGTGAAGGTTGCTTCAAAACCGAGTCAAAACCAAAACGTGATCTAAAAACTTGCTCGTGGGTAATAGATGATCAAGATGATCCTAGATGTGTTCCCACATGTCACAGCAAGCAAGATCTAGGCCAGAAACCAAAGGAAAACCAACGGATCAAAGAAAGTCCCAAAATCACTAAATGGAGAGCAAGAACAAGAATAGACTCATCTTTAGAAATCATGCTTGGATTGAATTGAGATTGGTGTTGATTTACAGCCACTCTATCCTAGAGGACAAAGGCTCAACACAAAAGCACACAATCAATCCAACTCTCTAGAACTCTAACCTCTCCACTATTCTCTCATAACCCTAAAACACAACTAGGGTTTTAGATATGAGGGTTGGGAGGTGCTTAACCAGCACCCTCCTCTATTTATAGTGGAAGCTAGCTTCTAGAAGGATATTCCTAATGGGCATCCGTTAAGCCCACACATAAACGGGTTTCACTTATGCACGTATTTCAAAACACCGTCTTCATCTTCTCTTGACCTAAACCACTTCTCCTTGCATCGTCTTGCGCCGTGGTTTAGCCAAAAGGTCATCAAGGCGGTATTTAGGTGAAGTTACCAAAATACCCCTTCTCGATCCTTCTCCGAAGACCGAGTCTAACCTTCATGAAGCAATCCCATGCTCCGCCACGTGTAGGTTGATCAAATATTCTCTTCGTGTCGGCAAGTCTCTCCCATCCGGCTCCCACCGAAACCACCATGGCACTTGCACCGACTCCCACACCGCTTGATGCAACCCGTCGCACCAAACTTTTCGTTCGGTCATTTTTGTCCATTTTGCGCCATGCTTGAGTCTTCTGACTTCACCCAGCATCCTCGATCGTTCTGAACCTCATCTCTCTAAGCCTAGTCCCGATCATCCTCGCCATTGACCGTCATTGAGCCCCAAGCTTTTGCACAACAATAGACAAAGAATCGATTCTGAGAACAAGTTTTTCGTAACTTGACCCACGTTAGTCAAAACATGCATCATGCAACACATATGCACTGAAACCCATGAACTTAACCTAACCAAACAATCATCGCTGCCAAGATGGCCGACGAACAAGTCAAAATCGGTCAGACCGGCGACCGCCACCCATGGCCGGTCTGACCGCCACCTGGCTGGTCTGACTGTCCAGTAAGGGACTTAGCCAAAATTTCCTCCCTGGAAAAACGAAACTCACTAGAAATTTCAAACGAATAGATCTTTTAACTTGAAGCTCCAAAAATTATGAGACCAATTATAGAAGAATCCCCTCTTTTGCCTACACCCACTATTTTTGGCTCAGCTCTAAACTCAAAATTTCTTTATGGCCGGTCAGACCGCTGCCCATTGGCCGGTTTGACCGCCAGCCACTCGACTTGAGGCTTGGCCGGTCTGACCGCCAGTGGTGGCCGGTCGACCACCGCACAGGCTGGTCTGATCGCCACTTTGGCCGGTCTGACCGCCTATTGCCTGACAGCATGTGAATTTCACCGAAAACGAGTGTTTCGACAAAGCTTCAACGCCGTTGCCAATTGTATCATCATCCTAAGATCGTGAGCATATCCCCATGATATCCATAATCTCCCCCTTGATGAACACATTGGCAATTTCTCAAAAATGTAAGTTTGAAGTTTGAAAATAAAAATACTCAATGTTTTTGAGCAAAGGCACAACTTGGTCCAAAAGTAAGAGAAAGCAATGGAGATGACCAAGTTGGCTTCAGATTAGCATAGGCAAGTGAGATTGAGTAAAAGAAAGCAATAAAGTTTTAATTTCCAGAGAAGAGTAAAAAATCTCACTTAAGGTCTATATGAAAGAACAATTGTTCAATTTGACCTTTGATCATTGTGAGGTTCCAAGAATTGCAATTCAAGTTTAGAAATGGCAATAAGACCATAAGAATGCAAATTAAATGCTCCCCCTCACTATGATCATAATTTTTTAGAAAATTCTATTTTCTCTCTTTTTCTCCAAATAGCTCCACCTTTTTAACATTTTTGTTACATCCACCTTTTAAACATTTTTGTTACATCTTCTCCCCCTTTGACAATGGAGTCATCAAGGAATCACGCCTTCCTCACATCCAGAGATGACAAATGCAGAAATGAGGAAAAATCATAAGAAGGAGCATGCATGAAATGTAATGGAGTGGCTTCATTTTTTAATTTTTAATTTTTAGTACAAGAAGCTTTGAAGATTACCCAAAAGAGCAAGCTAGCATTTCTACTATTACTCAATACATATCAAGCCTGAAAGTGCTAGCAAGATCATATTAAGACATATATATTAAAGCTAAGCTAGAAGGCTCAAGATAAAGCGATGAATTGAAACGATTTAGGGCCTGTTTGGTACAGCTCCAACTCCTAGCTTCGTAGTTGGAGCTGTGCCAAACGGGGTTGCTCCACAAATTCTTTGGAGTTGGAACAACCAGGAGCAGAGCAGCTTGTAGTACAAATTTTGGGGGCGGGTAGAATCTTGCTCCAAATGAGGAGCTGCGGACCAACAAAACAAAATACCCATTGAAGTTAGGGGTATTTACCCGCAAATTGCCACTGATATACCCCAACTCGTAGCCCCCAAGTCCCCAACCCCTTCGCCTCCCTCTCCCGTTAGCCGCCCCCAGCCCCTTTGCCGTCCCCAGCCCTTTGCCTCCATCTCTCGTTCGCCGGCCCCCAGCCCTTTGCCGCCCCCAACCCCTTCGCCTCCCTCTCCCCTTCGCCGCCCCGAGCCCCTTCACTGCCTCGAGCCCCTTCGCTACCCCCAACCCCTTCACCTCCTTGCCCCTTCACACCCCTAACCCCTTCGCCTCGCCTCCCCACCTAACCCTTCGCCTCACCTGCTCATAGTCTGTGCTCATCCCTCACTGTTCACAGCCGGCGAGCGGTGGCGACTCGTCCCCGACGGCGGCTCTTCCTCCGAGGCCCGGTCCTCCGGGATCTCCCCGATAGCGGTTCTTCCTCCCCCGAATCCTCGGCGGCTCTTCCCCCGGACCTCAGCGCCTCTTCCCCCAGCCCTCGGTGGCTCTTCCACCCCCAGCCCTTGGCAGCTCTTCCTCCCTCGACGGGTCTTCCTCCCCCAGCCCTCGGCATCTTCCTCCCCCCGGCCCTCCACATCTTCCTCCGCAACGGCGGTCCACCCTCGGCATCTTCAAGGTAAGCCACCGAGCTGTTGGGATTGATTTGTTTTGAATTTTGGAATGTGAACCGAGGTGTTCTCCAGATTAATGGAAATAAGATTTGGAGACATTCAGATTAATGTGATGTTCAGTATTAAAGTTTGATTGTTGTGATGTCTTGTGATGTTCAGTAATAATCACAAATATTACCAGCACTGATCATTGTGTTTGAGAATTCTGATTGTGTTGGAGCTGATCATTGTATTTCATCAATCCTCAGTGAAGGTTTGCTCGCCGCCTGCTTCTCCCCCTTTCCCTCCCAAGTCTCAACTCCTTCATAGGTCTCCCTCCTCACCTGTGGCCACCCCTCCCCCTGTAGCCGCCCCATTTTTGCATGAATTTGACATCTGAGTGGGAGGAAGGCTAATGCGGAGCAAGATTGGCCCCATTCCTTGGTTCCTAGATGATAATGCTTGCGTGTACATTAGTGTGTTTTAGATGATGCCTAGGAAATGCATGGCAAAAATCATGTGAAACGAGCTGTTTGCTTGTACATTAGTGCTTGCTTGGTCCTGATGCTTTCCAAAAATCATGTCTTTTGATATTTGGTCCTGATGCTTTCCAAAACTAATTTTTGCTTGTAAATTAGTGTGGTTTTGATGCAACTGTGTTGTAGATTTGTATCATTTCATAAGACTGATAATTGGAAAAGAAAATTGCTTGGTTATGAAGTCACTGTGTTATGTCTGTATGATTTTAGAAGACTGATAATTGGAAAACAAAATTCCTTAGAATGTGAACTTGCTTGCCTGTATGATTTTTATCATTTCAGAAGCCTAATATTTGGAATGTGAACTTGATTGGTTATATGATACTTGTTGTGGTGTCACTGTGTTCATATGTTGTATGGTACTACATGTGGTGGGTTGGGTTGGCTTGGTGGCCGAATTGCATGTCCTTCTTCCAAACAAATTATTTCAAGAAGCTTTCAGACATCTGTAATTTTTCTTTTCATTAAAATTGTTCCATTGGTGTGTATGATCAACAAAATATCACAAGAGCAAGATTTATGCTGAGACTGGTAGCTTTGGATAACAATTGGATGATAATTTTGTACAGTGAAGGATTTGCATTGACTTGTCCTCTGAGTGTGATGGTAAATTGATGCAATTATGAATGTTACAACATGCAGATGGCAAGTTCTGCTGAGTGGAATGATGAACACCTTAAGGTAGTGTGCGAGTTGTTTGCGGAACAAGTTAGGATTGAGAACCGGCCAAACACTCACTTGAGCACTGTAGGATATACCGAGGTAGCTAAGGGGTTTAAGGATATAGGGGCTCAAGTACACTAAGACACAATTCAAGAATAAATGGGATAAGTTGAAGTCCGAGTACACCATTTGGAAAAAAACTCACCACAAGGGAGACCGGTACTGGCTAGGACAGTGAGAAAGGCACAATTTCTCAACCCCTTCCATGGTGGAAGAAGGTAAACATAGTAAGTGCAGTTTCATTCTTTTCACTTTGGGCAGTACATATTTTTTATTTGTCCTAATCGGTGTCCTATTTTTCCACAGGAAATTCCAGGGGCAATAAAGTTTCACAAAAAAGGACTTCAAAATGAAGGCCTTCTAAGGCAAATGTTTGAAGATATCACCAATGATGGTGCTGATCATTGGTCTCCGGCAATGGGTATATTGCCTCAAACACAAGCTGAGAATACTGAAACTGTCAACCTTGAAGCTGAGAATGACATCGAGGAGATGGATGAGACCGAGCTTGAGGAGGAGCCCCCGTCCAATGGGAAAGGCAAGAGAGTAGCTAATGCACCTATTGGGATGGGCAAAAAGCCTAAGTCAAGCTCAGCTGAAGTTATGCAAGACCAAATCATAAAGATAGCAAACATGGCTGAGAAATCTCAGTCAACATTGGAGTCATTTGCAATGAAAGATGACCCTTGCTCCATAGATGTTGTGATGAACTGGGTGGAAGAATGTGGTGCCTCTCTAGGTAGTGATGAGCACTTCATTGCCACTGAGTTGTTTTTGAAGAGGGAGCAAAGGCAGATGTTCAAAACCTTGGGCACCCCACAAGCTCGTTTTGAGTGGCAGAGGAAGTACAAGAAGGAGTATGGGAATTGATTATGACATGTTGCGATATTGTATGATCTTTATGTTTGTTTGCTATTTATGTTAGCTCATTCGTGAACCATATTTTATCTATGTAAGACTGAGAACCCTATGTTGGGATATTGTATGAACTTTATGTTAGCTTGCTTCTTATGTTACCTTCCTTCTTATGTTGTCGTATTAGCTTTCTTTTCTTTTTTTTTAATCTTTTTATGTTATTGTACATATATTATTTGTTGTCCATATATGGTAACTTTATGCTTGCTTGCTTCTCACGATTGTAATGAAATATACAGATGTCGTCTTATGAAAGTGATAGTGATGAAGAGACCAAAATTAGAGAGAAGATCATGCGAGCAAAGCATGCCATGGATGTCATTTCTCTAGCCAGGGCATCCATTGTCGCGGAGTATTATTCAACCTACATGGACAAGGCCGAAACGCGGACTTCACACCTCAGTGGGATGGGTTGATTGAAGGAGACATTGGCTACTCTGGGAGATACTCATAGGATGCTTCGTATGAACCAAACAATCTTTTTTGACCTACATGACTTGTTGGTGAGTAGGTATAAACTAAAACCTACCAGGAATATGAGTACACTAGAGGCACTTGCAATCTTCTTATTGGTATGCGGTGGAGGTGAATCGAATAGGAAAACACAAAACCGGTTCAAGCACTCAGGTGAGACCATTAGTAGGAAGTTTCAAGAAGTGCTACAATGTGTGGTTGCAATGTCTATAGATTATGTGAAACTAAAGGATTCAAACTTCTCCACCATCCATAGTAGGATTAGAGATGATCGAAGGGCTTGGCCACATCTTAAGGATTGCATAGGTGCTCTTGATGGGACTCATATACATGCAACTCTTCCACCAGAAAAAAGTGAGATACATTGGAAGGTCCGGAAATCCCTCTCAAAATGTGATGGCAGTTGTGGACTTTGATATGCGTTTCACTTATGCATCCATTGGTCAACCAGGGGCTATGCATGACACTAGTGTGCTATATCATGCATTAAGAGTAGACCGAGGTGTCTTCTCACATCGTCCATTGGGTAACTCTCTTTGCTCTTGGATAAATTATTTCTTCCTAAACCATGTATTGTCATTAAATTTATATTACTTTTGATTCAGGAAAGTATTACCTTGTTGATTGTAACATCCCAAATGTATAATTAGGGTTAATCAAGTATAATTATATGTGTAGAAATTAAAACTTTTTCTCACATCTTGAAAAACCCTAAAATCTTATGTAATTCTTGTCCAAGAGTTGTGTAATCCAAAAACACAAAGCTCTTGTTGACCAAAAATCAAATTCCTTTTTCCAATTATCTTAAATCTTGTGTCAAACATTTGGAATATATTTTCCTTGGTCCCAAAACTGATATGGGACCCTCTGAAAAATATCATGAGTTATAACACTTGTTGATAATTTTGGAGGCAAAATAATCCTTTAAACAACCTTCATGAATTTCCTGAGAAAAATGCATTGTATAATAACCTCTAGAAATTTTATGCAAGGTTGATCTCATTATCAGCAAGCTCCAGTTAAAATTTCATTAAATTTGGAGTTCATTTGCTATCTCAAATAATTCTGCTAACTTTCAGCTGTTAAAAACTAAATTTAAAAGCCTACACTGCTCCTTGGGCTAGCTATGTTCAAAGTTGGTCCAGCCCAACCATGTCTGCACCTCACAGACCTCATCTCCACCTTGATCAAATCGCAGCTGCTGGATTTACATCCAACACCACGACCTCCCCATGTTAACACCGCAAGGACCTCCCCACCTCATGAGGTCATTGCCGTTGGATCCGTGATCCACGGTCATGACCTCCCTTGTGTGTTAAACCTCAAAGACCTCCTCGAGCTGTTAAACCATCGCAGCGAGGTCATCCCACCTTGTTGAGGTCGAGTCGTTGGATCAAATCCAACACCACGACCTCCTCCTCAACATACTCGGTCAGTCCTCCCATTTCACGTGAGGTCATAGCCCTTGGATCCAAGATCCATGGCCCTGACCTCCTCCTCTCAACCTAAACTAAACAAACCTCCCACCTAACCAAGGTCGTAGCCATTGGATCAAATCCAACAGCTCACGACCTCCCTGCGTTATCAAGCACTCACAACCTCCCCCATCTTTTGTTGTGCACCGTTAGATTAAAATCTACGGTCACGACCTCCTTTTTGTCTCATGCGCACCAGACCTCCCCAGCGCACGTGAGATCGTAGCCCTTAGATCTAAATCTAAAGGCCTGACCTCCCTTGTGCTATGCAAGCTCAGACCTCCACCTCTTTTGATCGAACCCTTAGATCTAAATCTAACGGTCCCGACCTCCCTTGCTCGCTTGCGCATCATATCGAGACCTCCCCGTCAGTCGGTGCCCTTGGATTTAAATCCAAAGGCCATGACCTCCTCATGTCTTTTGATCACGTGCGGTTAAGTCCTCACCGGAGGTCCGCGCTGGATGGAGATCCAACGCTTTGGACCTCTGTCCCTTTTCCTCACGTGCGTTTTCGCGATTACATGAAATCGGAGGGCCACGACCTCCCATCCTTGATCGTGTGGCTGGGACCTCCTCCCACCACTTAAAACATAACGGTTCAAAAATTGATCCGATGGTTAGGACCTCTCCTGTGTCTTATCCAACGGTCACCAAGACCTCCTGTTCTTCTCCTTCCTCTGGCGCGCATGCGTGCTGCTCGAGCGGTGGAGCACGCGCGCCAGCCTCTGCACCTTACTGCTCTTGCTTGACCAAGATTTAATCTTGGTCACTTTCATCTTTCAGTCAAGACACCGCCCCTTGTCAACTTTATGTCATGTCCACCCCATGGACCAACCCGTGGGCTAAGCTCACCATGGAGCTTAGCCCCACTCATAACCTTCACCTCAGCTATAAGTGTCCACTGAGCTCCCGCTGGCTTCCTTTACACACTTGGAGCCCGGCATACCGATGTTTGGTGAGCTCCTAACTCACTCACCTCCTCTCTAGTGGCCGCCATTGTTGAAGTCCTTGAACTCCTCGGTGACTCAAGGGTTCCAGTGGCTCCTTCTTCAACCCTTGCTCACTTTGTGCTCCCAAACCTCCTAGAATAACCCTAACTTATTTTGTTTGGGCATTTTTCATAGGTGGACAAAGTGAGCTTGGAGTTGGTGCCGTGAGTCAAGCTTCATTGTCTTCCCCAACTCCGGCCATCACCTCCACGACCTCCCCAGCACCTTAGGACCTCCAGGTACCTCCTGTTAGTCCTTTAGTTGCTGGCACCCACTTGAATACATGTTGCGGAGCTTAAGTTTTGGCACACGCTTGAATGTCGCGCGGAGCTCCCTTTTTGCATTTTGTCGTTTGGCAGATTCGCCTTCGTTGTCCTCTCGGCTCGCCGGCGTTCAAGGCCGCCGCCGTTGAGAGGAGGTCCTTTGGGTGCGCATGGTTATTATGACCCAACGGTACCATTAGATCTCGCCGGCGGTCTACATCGCCGCGATGACCACATCTTCTGCGCCGTTTTGTCGGACACAACGGCAGCGTCATTGTCGTTTTAGGACAGAAATCCTCCATGTTTAATGCGCTAATCATTTGCTCCCATCATTGTAATCAATGGGCGTCTTAACCGCCTTTAAATCCACCCTTTAATGCGTGCATTTAAGACCTCCACAAGCCGCTGACCTCCTTGATGTCCAGCGCATTTATTCATGTCCAAGCGCTGCGCGCGAAGTTAAAGCGCTGGTCAGGGCGCCCGGACCTCCTCCGAGGAGATCTGGAGCGCCCAAGACCTCCCTTGCGCAATCGTGGCCGTCTGCACCTCCTCGGAGGTGCAGGACGTTAGGGCCTCCGCTGAGGACCTCCCTTTAAATCTGGTCCGCTCCGGACCTCCTTTCCATGTTGTGGTCCGTTGGATTTCGCATCTCGGCCCCCTCCTCCCTCACCTCGCGCATGTGCGTTGCTAGGAGGTCCAGGACCTCTGGACCTCCCGAGCGCTGTGCGTTGTTCACTGGGAGGTCTGAGCCGTTAGATCTGTGATCTGTGGCTCATGACCTCCCCCATCCTTATGAGTTTTAGAAATTCCAAGTGAGGTCTTAGTTAAACCTGAAATAAGGTATAGACTTTAGAATTTCATATCTTCTTCATTTTAAATCCTTTTGAGGTCTTTCAAATTGTGTTAGCTCTGTATTGAACTTGACTTTAATCCAAAAATGATTGTAAGTTGAGTTCAGCTTCAGAGCACAGCTTGCCATTAGATTTTAAAACCATCTTTAGAATATACACTCAAATTGATGCTTAACTTGTAAAATACATAACTAATGCTCTATAGTTTATTTTTGGGTGAGACCAACTTTGTTGGTTTCTCTCTTAGTGAACTCACTGTGAAAATTGTTTTGAGCATGTTGCTGCTAGGAAAATGAGGACTTGTGCATTATAATTTTGTTCAAGTTCTTGTTTTTGAAAATTTGTAGAAAGTGCAATATAGCTCCAAATGAGGTGAACTCAATTGTGTTATTCATCTCATGAGGTGCTGGTTTTACAGTAAAATTTCAGCTTCACTTCTATTCTAGAAAATTTTGCGATGAACAGTAACATATTTCTAATTAATAGGCTGAGCAGAATTGATTTCATCATATCTTTTGCATTAAGAATCCAAATCAATTGGTTCTTGTTGCTAAATTCATGATAAATCATTGTCTTGCTGCTGTAAAATTTTCATAGCTTTGGAGAAGTTTCTCTGTTGCGTCTTTTGGTTCTTCGTCGTTCTTATCGGTTCTTTCTCGCTTTTCGTTAGGTTTCGACATTTGTGTTGATCCCGAGAGTGACCCTCTGCCACAACTTGGCCAGCAACAACAAGGCAAGCAGTTTGATCATTTCCATCATTGTCCCATTACTTTAAAGCTTAATATATCATTTTACTTCTATGTATGCATGCTACTTTGTGTTAAATGTCGCTAGCAAGCCTATAGTTGCATAATCTGAGGAATTGTTCATCCTCTACTACCATGAGCCTAGGTTATTTGCTGTGGTGGGAGCTCGTTGGATGAGCTCTTATCACTTAGTAGTTTCGATTTAATTGCTTAGACATGCTTAGTTATCGGTAGAATGGGCGATCATCGACTTAGTCGATGGTCTTGATCACTCAAAACTGATTATTACTCTTATATGTCCAGCACTTGTGCTTTGATTAATTTGTAAAATCAAAACTAAAAATAAAAGATTGATTTAGACTTGGGCATATTGGATGGATGGCGTGGTTTTGGATGTGGTGGTATGCCCGGTCCCTAAGGACCGAGTACTTGGGTCACTAAGCCAGCGATTTCACAGACTAACCACACGAGGGGCATATGGAACCCTCTTGACTAAGTACTTTGGGCGGTGTTAATTGGGGTCGCTCGGTTGGTGTGTTTTTAAAGATAAAATGTGTGTGTGATGTGGGAGGGAGCATTAGCTTCCTAGAAGGTTGTGTGATGTCTCTTTCTCCCGTGGGTTGTGCGACTCGAATTAGCATTGTCCATTGAACTGTCTCAGAGGACTTAGCCGTGCTTGGCATACCTATGGTAGTGTGCCTAAAGGAAAGGCGGTCTGACGTGTGGGTACAGTGGTACACCCTGCAGGGATAAAACTATTCGAATAGCCTCGTCCTAGGTTATGGACATGCTTGGTAAGGTCGTTCAAGACTAGACTACAACCTTTAATTAAAACTTGACATGGTTGGTATGAACGGGGAGTTCATGCTATTGTTGTGGTGACTATTGGGTTAGTCACTTCGTGTTGATCTTGTTGTTGTTACTATGTTATTATCTCGTTGTTACTTCAACATTTAAAAATGCTTTGCCAAATTGCCTTCAATCTATTATGTTATTGCAAATAAATGTTGCTTTATGCTAAAATGAGTCCAAAGCCTCATCCACTTAAATAAAGCTTGCATGTAGCTATTTATAGTTCTGTTATCTCACACGTAAGTCTTATGGAGTACTTTATGTACTCACCGCCCGTGGTTGTGGCATTTTTGTGGCTTTTGTTGCAGAGGAAGAAGGAGAGCTCCAAGAGCCTCTCTTTTGTGCTACGTGTTGCGCTTTCTTCGACGACTAGCTTGGCGGTCCCACGGATGCCTAGGGGTTAAGGCACACCGATTGGCTTTTGTGTTATAGCCATCTTTATGGCACTTTTTGCTTCATTGTTATCTTTGTAGAATTGTTGCTATTTGGTCTAAGGGCCCTCTTTTGTAATAGCTTTTCCTTATTAATGTTAACTTCTGGTTTGTTGCTTATGTTCTATGTGTTGTATGGAATTGATACATTCTTTTGGTGTGAGGTATGTATACTGCATCCTGGGGAGTATACATCTCTCGAGACCGGGTTTATTTGGTTGATAATACTAGGGTCATTTGGATGACTAAGTATTATGAGCCTAATAAACGCTCGAGTCTCACAAAAGTTGGTATCGAGTCATTATGACCGTAGTAACGCAAGCTTGGTCGTCCTTAGGATATTTTGAAAACCTATTTTCAAAGCATCAAATGAGTTTTGAAAGCTTAGGAAATTCTCGGATTTTATTCCTTACCTATCTTAGCTTTCTCTTCTCATCTCACTCTAATTTGAGTTTTAAAAGTTGTTTTCCTCTCTTCCCTTCTACAAAATAGTTGTTATCGATTAACACTGGGTTTTTGGGAGAACCAATGAGATTGGCAAATTGAAGTGTGAGCTGCCCACTACAAGGTTTTGAAGTTCGAGTCGGTGATTCGACAAGGAGCTTGGATGCTAAACCCGACAGCAAGCATCAAATTTCCTGACAGCAGTCTCAAAGATGTCTAATTAGGATAGATAATGAGAGGTTAATCAACTAAAACTTGTGGGAATAAAAGGGTAAGATGTGATACTAGTTAGCTAAGTATCTAACACTTATTTCGCTGCATTAACCTTGCTCTCTAATAGTTTTAGATCTCATCTTACAATCTGATTTTTGATCTTCTCGACCAATTACTCGCTCATTCAATACGGGTTAGTTGAGTTGAGAAGTTGAGCCTTATGCTTGGTGTTTCTTGGCTGTTTTAGAGTCTTTTAGAAGCTTTTTAAAGTTTAAATAACCGCTGATTTTGGCTTTCGGTTGGGGTGATATTCCATTCCCTAGTCGATCGCTTTGCTTTCCTTAAGGCTTTGTTTTTGGGTCTAGTTGCTAACCAAATTTCCTTGTAACAGATGGCGGGACGACTCGTAGCGGCTAAGGCGATCCACCGGTCCGGACGAGGAGCTTCCTCCTCCTCCGACCATGGCCGAGGTTCTTCTTCAGATCGGCGCAACCGCGCGGATGACCGGAGAGTTCTATCGACGCCATCGCGCAACACCACCGCACTTACGGAGCTTCGGATCCGGGCGAGGAATGCCCATCACCGCGTGGAGGACTCACGGAGTTTCTTCGTACTCAGCCCCTACCTTTTCCCGGTCCGAGGACCTTTGGATGCGACGATTGGCTTCGTCTTGTGGAGCGAAGCTTCAGATCGCGCAGCGCTGTGAGCACGAGAAGGCGCTGCTCGCATCGCACCACCTAGAGGGTGCAACGTTGTCATGGTGGGAGAGCTTTCTCGCCATGCACCCGCAGACCACACCGTTTCTTGGGAGGAGTTTCAGATCGCCTTCCGTCGGGCTCACATCCTGCCGGCTTGATGGAGATCAAGAAGGTGGAGTTTCTTCGCGCTCAAGCAAGGGCGTGGCTCACCATGGAGTATGTCTACGAAGTTCAACCATCTAGCTCGTTATGCTCCCGAGGACGTGGCCACCGATATGGCTAAGGTGCCAAGTTCAGCGTGGCTTGTCCGAGGAGTCAAGGACAAGCTATCCATTGTCGACTTTCTCGATTTCCGGACCTTGGTCGACAAGGCCATCGTCGTGAAAGCATGCGGCTCGAGAGCTTATGGACTCCATAAAGCGCAAGTGGGAGGCCCATAAGTCATCCAGGCAGTTCCTCCGTCCCCGCTTCGCGCCTCGGGGTACCACTCTCACTCTTGGCGCCCCGAGGTCACCGCCTGTTCCTCGTCCTTCGCAGCCGTGTCTCGATCCACGCACTGCGAGTCGTGACAGAGCGCCCCGCAACCCGGCAATGGGGTCACATGCTTCTCATGCAACGAAGGGGCATTATGCGAACCAATGCCCTAAGAAGACAGAGCACTCGCCCTAATGGAGGACGCGGGCCAGAGGTGGTGTAGCTCAGACCGTAAGATCGCCCCGCTACCCAAGGCGTGGGTAGTGGTCGCGTCAACGCCATCACCACGAGGGAGGCTCAGAGGCACCCGACGCCGTGCTAGGTACACTTTCGTTAACTCTCATCCCGCCATCGTTTTGTTTGATTCAGAGCATCTCATTCCTTTGTTTCGAAGTCTTTTCTTGCTATCGGAGAGCTTCTTTTCTCTCCATTGTCGGTCCCGCTTACTCATTCGCTCTCTGGTTCGGAGTTGAGAGCCGAATCTGAGTGTAGGGATGTCCTTATCGAGATCGAAGGCGAGGTTTCTTAGCAAACCTTATCCTTCTCCATTCAGCGAGTCTTGATGTGATTCTTGGCATGGATTGGTTGTCCCAAAGACATGGGGCAAATCGATTGCGCCAGAAGCTCATCTCTATCTAGTCCTCCCATGGCGGGTTAAGCTTCGCCGAAAGTCGCTAGATCCGCATCTCTTCGCTTGAAGCGAAGCCCGCTCTAGATATTAGCGAAGTCCCAACAGTTTGTGACTTCGTTGATGTCTTTCCCGCAGATCTTCCGGGATGCCACCCGCTCGAGATCTCGAGTTTGTCATTGAGTTGGCTCTGGCACCGCCCTATCTCAAAGAGGCCTTATCGGATGCCACCGAACGAGTTGGTAGAATTGAAGAAGCGCTTAAGTGAGCTGCAAGAGAAGGGTTTCATTCGCCTCTAGCTCATCTCCGTGGGGTTGTCCAAAGAATCTTCGTAAAGAAGAAGGATTGGTTTTATGATGTAAGTTGATTACCGCCCACTTAATGAAGTGACTGAGAAGAACAAGTATCCATTGCCCGCATTGACGATCTCTTCGATCAATTAACCGGAGCTCGAAGTTTTCTCCAAGATTGATTTGAGAGTGGATATCATCGTTCAGATTCGCCCGAGGATATTCCAAAGACGGCGTTTCTACTCGCTACGGCTTGTATGAGTACACCGTCATGTCATTCGCTTAACCAATGCTCTGCCTTTGTTCATGAACCTCATGAATTCGGTATTCATGGAGTATTTGGATAAGTTTGTCGTGGTCTTCATCGATGATATCCTTATCTATTCCAAGAGCGATGAGGAACATGCCGAGCATCCGAAGCTTGTGTTAGGCAAGCTACGTGAGCACCACCAGACGCTGTGTTCAACAAGTCGCGATTCGTTGAAGGAAGTGGCCTTCTTAGGCCATATTCTTTCAACGGAGGCGAGCTGCTGATCCTAGCAAGGTCAGCGATGTTCTTTCTTGGAGTCAACTCGCTTCGGTCACCGATGTGCGGAGTTTTCTCGGTTTAGCGGGATATTATCGCCGCTTATCGAGAACTTCTAAGATCGCGGGCCGATGACGGAGTTGCTCAAGAAGGACAAGAAGTTCGTGTGGTCCATCGAGTGTGAGGAAAGTTTCCAAATACTCAAAAAGCGCTTTGACCACCGCCTCCGTTCTTGTTCTTCCCGATATCCATCGGCTTCGATATCTTTTGCGATGCTTCTCGTCGAGGCCTCGGTTGTGTCCTTATGCAAGAAGGCAAGGTAGTGGCCTATGCATCAAGGCAATTGAGACCTCATGAACTTAACTACCCTACTCATGACTTGGAGTTGGCTTCGTGATTCATGCACTTAAGATTTGGCGACATTACCTAATCGGAATCGCTAGAAGTGTATTCGGATCACAAGAGCCTTAAGTATTTGTTCACCCAAACTGACCAACCTCGTGCAAAGGAGATGGTTGGAGTTGATCAAGGATTATGACATGGGTATACACTACCATCCGGGCAAGGCTAATGTCGTTCGATGCGCTTAGTCGCAGCGCATTGCCATGCTTTGTTGTCCAGGAGCTTCACCCGCTCTTACGAAGAGTTTCAGCGTCTCAACTTGGGTTTAGTTGAGCATGGATCTCTCGCGCCTGGTTGTGCAACCAACCTTGGTGGATCGGATCAAGTCCGCCAGCAATCGGATGTTGGAGTGAGCCACATTAAGGCAAATGTCAAGAACGGAACGACCAAGTGCTTCTCGAGGATGAGCATGGCGTCGTGAGGTTCGGGCAACTTTGTGGTTCCAAAGGACATGGAGTTGCGGAATTTAATCCTCCGCGAAGCCCATGATTCGCCTTTATCCATTCATCCCGGCCACAAAGATGTATCAAGATCTCCGCCAGAGATTTTGGTGGACCCAATGAAGAGGGAGATTGCGGTTCGTTGCCGAGTCGCGACGCGTCGTCGTGTCAAGGCCGAGCATCGGCGTCTCTTGGATCTTCACCTTTGCCAATTCTCGAGTGGAAGTGGATTCGATCGAATGGATTTCATCACCGGTCTACCCACGCCCCTCAAGAAGAATGATGCCATTTGGGTCATCATCGATCGATTGACTAAGGTGGCACATTTCCTTCCGCCAAGACCAACTTCGGTAGGTCTTTTGGCGGAGCTCTACATCGCCTCGCATCGTGAGTTTGCACGGTGTCAAGACGATCGTGTCGGATCGTGGATCCTTTTCACGCCTCGCTTTTGGCATAGCTTGCAAGAGGCTCTGGGCACTCGTTTGCTTTCAAAGACGGCATTTCACCCCAAACCGATGGTCGACCGAGAGGGTCAACCAGTTTTGGAGGACATGCTTCGTGCTTGTGTCCTTTCCTATGGGAAGCATTGGGAGAAATGCTTGCCATTCGCCGAAGTTTTCTTATAACAACAACTTTTCAGCCGCCTCGGATGGCACCTTTTGAGGCCTTGTACGGAGAAAGTGTAGGACCCGTTGAACTCGTCGAGAGACCGTGAGAGACCTCTCTTTGGCCCGGACTCAATCAATGAGGCCGAGCGCCAAGTCCAAATTTATTCGTGAGCTGCTATGCACACTCAATCCAGCAAAAGAGCTATGCGGACCGCCGTCGACGTGAGTTACGTTTTGAGCCTAATGACTTTGTTTATCTCAAAGTCTCTCCTTTGAAGGGCCATCAACGCTTTGGCCAAGGGCAAGTTAGCTCCTCGATATGTCGGTCCCTACCGCGTTATCGAGAAGAAGGAGCTGCTGCCTATAAGTTGGAGTTGCCACTGCACTTGAGGGGGTACATGATGTTTTCCATGTGTCCCAGCTTAAGAAGTGCCTCCGTGTTCCAACCGAGGAAGCTCCGTTGGAAACTCTCGATGTCCAACCCGATTTGACCTATCGCGAGCACCTGCTCACAGACTCGATGAGTCTCGAACGAAGGACAAGGAATAAGACCATCAAGTTCCTTAAAGTTCAAGTGGTCAAACCATTCCGAGGATGAGGCTACTTGGGAAAGAGAAGATCGCCTGCGTGCGGACTATCCATCTTTCTTTCTCGAGTGAGCCAAATCTCGGACGAGATTTGTAAGGGGAGAGATTTTGTAACATTCCAAATGTATAATTAGGGTTAATCAAGTATAATTATATGTGTAGAAATTAAAACTTTTTCTCACATCTTGAAAAACCCTAAAATCTTATGTAATTCTTGTCCAAGAGTTGTGTAATCCAAAACACAAAGCTCTTGTTGACCAAAAATCAAATTCCTTTTTCCAATTATCTTAAATCTTGTTTCAAACATTTGGAATATATTTTCCTTGGTCCCAAAACTGATATGGGACCCCTCTGAAAAATATCATGAGTTATAACACTTGTTGATAATTTTTGGAGGCAAAACAATCCTTTAAACAACCTTCATGAATTTCCTGAGAAAAATGCATTGCATAATAACCTCTGGAAATTTTATGCAAGGTTGATCTCATTATCAGCAAGCTCCAGTTAAAATTTCATTAAATTTGGAGTTCATTTGCTATCTCAAATAATTCTGCTAAGTTTCAATTTGTTAAAACTAAATTCAAAAGCCTACACTGCTCCTTGGGCTAGCTATGTTCAAAGTTGGTCCAGCCCAACCATGTCTGCACCTCGCCAGACCTCATCTCCACCTTGATCAAATGCACTGCTTGGATTTACATCCAACAGCCACGACCTCCTCCGCGGTTAACACCGCAAGGACCTCCCCACCTCATGAGGTCATTGCCGTTGGATCCGTGATCCACGGTCATGACCTCCCTGTGTGTTAAACCTCAAAGACCTCCTCGAGCTGTTAAACCATTGCAGCGAGGTCATCCCACCTTGTTGAGGTCGTAGTCGTTGGATCAAATCCAACAGCCCACGACCTCCTCCTCAACATACTCGGTCAGTCCTCCCATTTCACGTGAGGTCATAGCCCTTGGATCCAAGATCCATGGCCCCGACCTCCTCCTCTCAACCTAAACTAAACAAACCTCCCACCTAACCAAGGTCGAGCCATTGGATCAAATCCAACACTCACGACCTCCCGTGTTATCAAGCACTCACAACCTCCCCATCTTTTGTTGTGCACCGTTAGATTAAAATCTACTGGTCCACGACCTCCTTTTTGTCTCATGCGCACTGACCTCCCAAACAAGACGTGAGATCGTAGCCCTTAGATCTAAATCTAAAGGCCCCGACCTCCCTTGTGCGCTATGCAAGCTCAGACCTCCACCTCTTTTGATCGAACCCTTAGATCTAAATCTAACGGTCCCGACCTCCCTTGCTCGCTATGCATCATATCGACCTCCCCATCGTCAAGGTTCTTGATTTAAATCCAAAGGCCATGACCTCCCTCATGTCTTTTGATCGCGTGCGGTTAAGTCCTCACCGAGGTCCGCACTGCTGGATGGAGATCCAACGCTTTGGACCTCTGTCCCTTTTCCTCACGTGCGTGCTGCGATTAAGAAATCGGAGGGCCACGACCTCCCATCTTGATCGTGTGGCCGGACCTCCTCCCACCACTTAAAACATAACGGTTCAAAATTGATCCGATGGTTAGGACCTCTCCTGTGTCTTATCCAACGGTCACCAAGACCTCCCCGTTCTTCTCCTTCCTCCGGCGCATGCATCGTGCTCTCGAGCGGTGGAGCACGCGCCAGCCTCTGCACCTTATGACTCTTTTGTGACCAAGATTTAATGGTCGACTTCCGCTTCAGTCAAGACACCGCCTCTTGTCAACTTTATGTCATGTCCACCCCATGGACCAACCTGTGGGCTAAGCTCACCATGGAGCTTAGCCCCACTCATAACCTTCACCTCAAAGCTATAAGTGTCCACTGAGCTCCCCTGTTGGCTTCCTTTACACACTTGGAGCCTCACATACCAATGTTTGGTGAGCTCCTAACCGACTCACCTCCTCTCTAGTGGTCGCCATTGTTGAAGTCCTTGAACTCCTCGGTGACTCAAGGGTTCCAAGTGGCTCCTTCTTCAACCCTTGCTCACTTTGTGCTCCCCAAACCTCCTAGAATAACCCTAACTTATTTTGTTTGGGCATTTTTCGAGGTGGACAAAGCCGAGCTTGAGCCGGTGCCGTGAGTCGCGAAGCTTCATTGTCTTCCCCAACTCCGGCCATCACCTCCACGACCTCCCAGACCTTAGGACCTCCTGTACCTCCCGTTAGTCCTTTAGTTGCTTGGCACCCGCTGAATGCATGTTGCGGAGCTTAAGTTTTGGCACACGCTGAATGTCGCTATGAGCTCCTTTTTGCATTTTGTCGTTTGGTCAGATTCGCCTTCGTTGTCCTCTCGGCTCGCCGGCGTTCAAGGCCGCCGCCATTGAGAGGAGGTCCTTTGGTGCGCATGGTTATTGCGGACCCAACGGTACCATTAGATCTCGCCATGCGAGGTCTACATCGCCGGCGATGACCACATCTTTTGCGCTGGTTTTGTCGGACACAACGGCAGCGTCGTTGTCGTTTTTAGGACAGAAATCCTCCATGTTTAATGCGCTAATCATTTGCTCCCATCATTGTAATCAATGGGGCGTCTTAACTGCCTTAAATCCACCCTTTAATGCGTGCATTTAAGACCTCCCGCGCGCGCGGACCTCCTTGATGTCCAGCGCGCATTTATTCATGTCCAAGCGCGTGCGCGAGTTAAGGCGCTGGGTCTGGGACGTCCAGACCTCCTCCGAGGAGATCTGGAGCGTCCAAGACCTCCCTTGCGCATCAGGCCGTCCCAGACCTCCACGAGGTCTGCGGACGCTAGGCCTCCGTTGAGGACCTCCCTTTAAATCTGGTCCGCTCCGGACCTCCTTTCCATGTTGTGGTCCGTTGGATTTCGCATCTCGGCCCCGACCTCCCCTCACCTCGCGCAGATGCGTTGCTAGGAGGTCCAGACCTCTGGACCTCCCGAGCTGCAGGCAAGTTGTTCACTGGGAGGTCTCGAGCCGTTAGATCTGTGATCCGTGGCTCATGACCTCCCCCTGCCCTTATGAGTTTTAGAAATTCCAATGAGGTCTTAGTTAAACCTGAAATAAGGTATAGACTTTAGAATTTCATATCTTCTTCGCTTTTGAATCCTTTTGAGGTCTTTCAAATTGTGTTAGCTCTGTATTGAACTTGACTTTAATCCAAAAATGATTGTAAGTTGAGTTCAGCTTCAGAGCACAGCTTGCCATTAGATTTTAAAACCATCTTTAGAATATACACTCAAATTGATGCTTAACTTGTAAAATACATAACTAATGCTCTATAGTTTATTTTTGGGTGAGACCAACTTTGTTGGTTTCTCTCTTAGTGAACTCACTGTGAAAATTGGTTTTGAGCATGTTGCTGCTAGGAAAATGAGGACTTGTGCATTATAATTTTGTTCAAGTTCTTGTTTTTGAAAATTTGTAGAAAGTGCAATATAGCTCCAAATGAGGTGAACTCAATTGTGTTATTCATCTCATGAGGTGCTGGTTTTACAGTAAAAATTTCAGCTTCACTTCTATTCTAGAAAATTTTGCGATGAACAGTAACATATTTCTAATTAATAGGCTGAGCAGAATTGATTTCATCATATCTTTTGCATTAAGAATCCAAATCAATTGGTTCTTGTTGCTAAATTCATGATAAATCATTGTCTTGCTGCTGTAAAATTTTCATAGCTTTCGGAGAAGTTTCTCTGTTGCGTCTTTTGGTTCTTCGTCGTTCTTATCGGTTCTTTCTCGCTTTTCCGTTAGGTTTCGACATTTGTGTTGATCCCGAGAGTGACCCTCTGCCACAACTTGGCCAGCAACAACAAGGCAAGCAGTTTGATCATTTCCATCATTGTCCCATTACTTTAAAGTTTAATATATCGTTTTACTTCTATGTATGCATGCTACTTTGTGTTAAATGTCGCTAGCAAGCCTATAGTTGCATAATCTGTAGGAATTGTTCATCCTCTACTACCATGAGCCTATGTTATTTGCTGTGGTGGGAGCTCGTTGGATGAGCTCTTATCACTTAGTAGTTTCGATTTAATTGCTTAGACATGCTTAGTTATCGGTAGAAATGGGCGATCATCGACTTAGTCGATGGTCTTGATCACTCAAAACTGATTATTACTCTTATATGTCCAGCACTTGTGCTTTGATTAATTTGTAAAATCAAAACTGAAAATAAAAGATTGATTTAGACTTGGGCATATTGGATGGATGGCGTGGTTTTTGGATGTGGTGGTATGCCCGGTCCCTAAGGACCGAGTACTTGGGTCACTAAGTTGCGATTTCACAGACTAACCACACGAGGGGCATATGGAACCCTCTTGACTAAGTACTTTGGGCGGTGTTAATTGGGGTCGCTCGGTTGGTGTGTTTTTAAAGATAAAATGTGTGTGTGATGTGGGAGGAGCATTAGCTTCCGGAAGGTTGTGTGATGTCTCTTTCTCCCGTGGGTTGTGCGACTCGTAATTAGCATTGTCCATTGGAACTGTCTCAGAGGACTTAGCCGTGTTGAAGATACCTATGGTAGTGTGCCTAAAGGAAAGGCGGTCTCGGCGTGTGGTATGCAGTGGTACACCCCGCAGGATAAAACTATTCAATAGCCTCGCCCTAGGTTATGGACATGCTTGGTAAGGTCGTTCAAGACTAGACTACAACCTTTAATTAAAGCTTGACATGGTTGGTATGAACGGGGAGTTCATGCTATTGTTGTGGTGACTATTGGGTTAGTCACTTCCAGGTTGATCTTGTTGTAGTTACTATGTTATTATCTCGTTGTTACTTCAACATTTAAAAATGCTTTGCCAAATTGCCTTCAATCTATTATGTTATTGCAAATAAATGTTGCTTTATGCTAAAATGAGTCCAAAGCCTCATCCACTTAAATAAAGCTTGCATGTAGCTATTTATAGTTCTGTTATCTCACACGTAAGTCTTATGGAGTACTTTATGTACTCACCGCCGTGGTTGTGGCATTTTGTGGCTTTTGTTGCAGAGGAAGAAGGAGAGCTCCAAGAGCCTCTCTTTTGTGCTACGTGTTGCGCTTTCTTGACGACTAGCTTGGCGGTCGGTCGATGCCTAGGGGTTAAGGCACACCGATTGGCTTTGTGTTATAGCCATCTTTATGACACTTTTGCTTCATTGTTATCTTTGTAGAATTGTTGCTATTTGGCCTAAGGGCCCCTCTTTTGTAATAGCTTTTCCTTATTAATGTTAACTTCTGGTTTGTTGCTTATGTTCTATGTGTTGTATGGAATTGATACATTCTTTTGGTGTGAGGTATGTATACTACATCCTGGGGAGTATACATCTCTCGAGACCGGGTTTATTTGGTTGATAATACTAGGGTCATTTGGATGACTAAGTATTATGAGCCTAATAAACGTCGGGGTCTCACATTGATGCCAGATATCCTAATCGACCGAGGTACCTAGCCCCATACAAGGGCGAAAAGGTATCATGTTCCTAAGTTCCACAGAGGTGTTGAGCCAACTACTGCCAAGGAAAAGTTCAACAAGGTACACTCCTCTGTGCGTAACATAGTTGAGCAAATATTTGGTGTATGGAAGATGAAGTGGCCAATTCTACTCAAGATGCCAAGCTATCCAATGACCAAGCAAAAGATGATTGTTGCGGCTACTATGGCGCTCCACAACTTCATACGTGAGCATGGTAGCGGGGATTGGCATTTCCGTAGGTGCAACCGAGATTCTAACTATGTGCCTACCATTCCTTCTAGATACTGAAAATATGCAATTTCTCAAGATGCTTTGGATGGGTCAACATCACAATCGAATGATCGGTCTATGGATACATTTCGGGATGAGCTTGCTACTGGCATAGCTACTTCTTGGTGAATTGGTATGGTACGAAAGTGAGTTAGCAAAGATAATGTGACCTCTCATTTATTTTCTATCGAAGACATATGTTAGTCTTTGTTATGGACTTTTGTTATGATATTCATCGAATTAGAACTTTTGTTATAAACTTCATATGTTTGAGTTTATGGATTTTTCTCTATGATACTCGTTTATATTTATGCAAAATTAATGATATTTTATCAATCTATAATGATGCTATCATTGTATTTGAAGAGCTACTAGTATTTGAGAGAGAAAGGAGAGCTCATTGTTTTAGCTCCAAGAGAATTGGTGGTCAATTATGACTCTCCTTCTCATGTATAATTCTTTTTTTTTGTTTTACCTTTATCTGTTCTAGACATTTTCTTTCTTCTTGGTCTTAACTTTTTGTAATATGAGACCGATTTGGGTTGACCGATATAGTTGTCACTAAAAGCATGCAAGAACTAAGCGGCAAATGGGTTAGAAATGGACAACAAATGGGATTATAAAGTGAAAACAACAACATACTCACTTTGGTTTTCTCATATCAATCTATAACATGTACGTGAACTATGCAACAGCCAATACAAAATCATATTAAAAAATAAAAAGGAGGGCTTTGATCAGAGAAGAGTCAGATAATACATTGGCAGCCATTTTTTATTTCTTGCTGGAAGGAAACATACATGGGCATAACGCGCGCGCGTACCATACACGACACGATGATAGTATCAACAAGCAGTGGAGCAGATCGAATGCTACAGTAAAAAACCACGTTAATAGTAATCATTCTGAAAAAATAATCCAAGGGAACTCTCATCTTTTTACATAGATCATTCTCATTCATGGAGTGGAAGTTACCTTTCTAACCAAACACCTCCTCAGACTACTCCAACTTCTCAGGGGAGTAGATTCAAGAGTGAAGCTGGAGTTGGAGTTGTAAAAACTGGGAGTGGAGCTATACCAAACAGACCTTAAGCAAAGTTTCAAAATTAACAAGTTCATCAACAGGGATCCTAAAGTGATAATGGCTACGTCAGAATGTCAATGTGAGATCAAGAAGCTAACAACGACCATCTAAGAGACAGAAAGTCCTGAATTGAATCATTTTGCTTAAAATACGTAGGTTGATCAACGATTCTCTTCATTTCGGCAAGTCTCTCCCATCCGACTCCCACCAAAACCACCATGGCACTTGCACTGACCCCAGCGCCGCTTGATGCAACCCGTCGTACCGAACTTCCTGTTAGGTCATCCTTGTCCATTTTGCGCCATACTTGAGTTTTCTGACTTCACCTGGTATCATCGATCGTTCTGAACCTCAGCTCTCCAAGCCTAGTCCCGATCATCCTCGCCGTTGACCGTCGTTGACCTCCAAGCTTCCTGCACAACAATAGACAAAGAAATCGATTTCAGGAACAAGTTCTTCGCAACTTGACCCACGTTAGTCAAAACATGCATCATGCAACACATATGCAATGAAACCCCATGAACTTGACCTAACTAAACAATCATCACTGCCAAGATGGTCGACGAACAAGTTAAAACCGGTTAGACCACCACCCATGGTTGGTCTGACCGCCCCCTGGCCGGTCTGACTGCCATCTGTTGGCCGGTTTGACCGCCCTCTGGCCGGTCTGACCGCCCAGTAAGGGACTTAGCCAAAATTTCATCCTTAGAAAACCGAAACTCTCTGAAAATTTTAAACGAATAGATCTTTTGACTCGAAACTCCAAAAATTATGAGACCAAGTGTAGATGAATCTCCTCTCTTGCCTACACCCTCTATTTTTGGCTCAGCTCCAAACTCAAATTTTCTTTATGGCCGGTCAAACCGCTGCCCATTCGCCGGTCTGATTGCCAGCCACTCGACCTGAGGCATGGCCGGTCTGACCGCCAGTGGTGGTCGGTCTCATCACAAGACAGCCGGTCTCGATCGCCACCTTGGCCGGTCTCGACCGCCATTGCTGACAAAGATGTGAACTTCATTTGAAAATGAGTGTTTCGACAAAGCTTCAATGCCATTGCCAATTGTATCATTATCCTAAGATCGTGAGCATATTCCCATGATATCCACAATTTTATTACGGCGTTCATTGTAATATTTTATTAGATCACTAGTTGTTGTCTGTTTAGAAACGGCAGAAAATATAGGATTATGCGTAGTCCTAATGTAATTTTGGAAAGCGGAAAACTCTCCAAAGTCTAACGGTAAATCCTAAGAAGAAATTAAACGGCAAAGAGATTGATGGGCTACCTCAAGATCGTAGTCTCAGCTACGTACCGTACCTTCGGGGTTATACTGCAGCTGCGTTTGCCTCATCACCAATCCTTGCTTGGCCTTTGATCTTGTAGCATGTTTAAGCAAGTGCCCCGTTCCACTTGTAGACCTTACAGACAATTCATTGCGATAAATTTTACAAATAACATATGGTACCTGATTTACCTGTGCGTCTTGCTTGGTTGTCCTATCAAAATACTCCCACACTCCTGATGTAGACAACCTCGACCTCTTTGCTCCGGTGGTCGCCGACGTAGATGCTACTGTGGAGCCTGATGATAGAACTCCGCCTTGCCCTTCCAGTTGGCTTGCCACAGCCGCAACTGCCTCCATGGATGTAACTTCCTCCGGTGAAAGTCCGTAATCACCAAGAGCAAAGATATCGTAACTATCCATAACGAAAAATGCAAAATCAAAACTAACACTATTATTACTTTCATCTTAGCATAGCAAGTACTAACAATAAAAGTATGCAAAAAATAGAATTATACCTCTTTTGCTAACTTGCTGTTGAAAATTGAATTTTCCAAAATTTGGCAATTTTTTTCAATTTTGCCAAATTATCTCACAACGAATTTGAATTTACACACCAGAATTTCAAAGAGAGATTGGGGAATAGATGCGTACTGAATGGGGGGGGGGTTATGGTGGCTATTTATAGAAAAGATTTCGGTATTTTTTGATTTTTTTCTATTTTTAAAGAGCAAAACGGTCAAAAAAAAGGGGCAAAAAACGCCAACGGTCGGATTTTAATCAAGTTGTGCCGTGCCAGGCACGGCCCACGAGCCTGCTTGCCCAGCACCCCTGTCCCGCCTCCTCTTTTTCCACCGCCCGGCTGTCCAGTGCCCATTACGGCACTATCGCATTGCCACTGCCGAGTGCGGCTTGGGGCACGGCCACACGAAAGGGCGACGCCACACGCTCAGACGCAGACGCACGCCGCTTCCACACTGCCTGCCGCCCTCTCCGCCTTCCCCTCCATGCCAAGATCGCTTCTCCCCACCTTCTTCCTCTGCGTCGGCACTGCCCAGCTCTCCTCCCTTTCTCCCCTCCGCTCCGGTCACTGACTCAGCCCCACCCTCCTCTTCCTCTCCTCCTCCCAGTTACCTCCCGACCTTGTCCTCCCTCCACGCCGACAGCCGAAGCCACCCGCCCCGTCCTCCTTTTCCTCCTCTCCCCCTCCTCCTTCCTCCGCGCCAGCCCTTCTTTCTCCGTGTTGGCGCTACCCCACCCTCCTGTCCTCCTGGACCGGCTCACTGGCTGCCTCCCTCCGCACGCGTGCCACGTGGGCCATACTAGGCTCATGTCGTGCCTGTCACGGCTCGACATTGTTCGTGCCGTGCCGAGGTGGCGGCCCAGGCTATCATGTCATGCCAGCCTAGCCTATGAACAGTGCAAGCCATGATGTGCCTAGGCCGGGCTAACAGTGTCGTGCCTCGGGCTGGCCTGGTAGGCACAACCCATCTAGCCAGCTCTACTCAACAGCAAGTACATACTTGTGTACTCGTGTATACTACTACTACCCTTTTTTTGGTCAAGAACATGAAATACTACTACTACCGAGAGAGAGGGGGAGGGTAGGTTGACTACAACTGTTTGTGCAGTACAATCATCTTTTGAGTCTGTGGGTTTACAATTTGGGAGCGACTAGCACACGGACATCCCATCGTACGTTTCCCCACCGTTAGATCTAACTTGGATGGATTTTGACCATTTGATTTGGCACAACAGAGAAGCTCGCCTCTACTCGATCCCCGGCCACCGCTATCTCACTGGAGCTCCAGCTTGCCAGAGGATGAGGTTGTGGTGGATGGTCGTTGTTCGATGGCGGTGACACCGGGAGTAGGCTGTGGAAGTGGCCATGCCACCTTGCTCCTGCGGCCGTCGTATCGCCGTGATACCCTATCCTTGTCGATCTAGAGAGAGAGAGAGATGGGCAGGATAAGCATGTCTACGATGGCAGCTGGCTGCAACCTCCGAAGACTAGCAACCCACCACAGGGGGAGGAGCTAGGATGTTAGAATGGGGATTGGGAGGCATATGATTGGCAGGTGAAATGGATGAGGGTGAGTTTGTCCATGATCGAGACCCAGGGTCCCCTATCGAGCTTACCGGGAAATTAATCTGAGAGCACAATCTAAACAAAGACCTTTATTGTTGTGGACACAATGAATGTTTGTATAAGAATATGATGGGAATGAGAATGTTGAGAGCGCAATAACAACGTTAAGAGTTATGAATGTATTCAGAACTTATGTTATAGAATACGTGGGCTCCCCCTTTATAGTTATTGAAGGGGTGACAATTAATGCTGCTAAATGCGCCTTATATCTTCATGCGTGTTCATCTGTTGAGTCTTTAACTGTCACGTCTCTTAGCCAACTGTCGCAAGTTGCTAGATGTGTCAATAACCCCTCTTACGTTAGTCACGTGGAAAACTGCCATGTCTTCTGACCAGTTTACTTGTCAGGGTTGGCCCAAACAGTATAGCTGGTCATGTAGTGTCTATAACTGGTTGTCTCATGACTCAAACTAGTCCGCGACCAATTTGACCGTAATAAAAGGGATTGAAGTTCCTTTTAACATTGGGCGTAGGTTCATAACCGTTATAAAGTGGTCCTCTAATATGTGGGTCTGCTTTTACAGAGACCCTGACTTTGACCGAAAATGTTGACATGGTTAAGAATCCTCGTCAGAGACAATTAATTTGATCTGATGCAACAAAAAAAATCCCAAAAGCGCAACAACTAGTTCCTATGCTTGCAATAAATCTTTGCTCCGATGCAACAAACACACAAAATTAACAAACAAAAATGTGCAACAAATTTTACGTATTGGGGCAACAAAAACAAGAACATATTGCAACAAAAATTAAACCATGTTGCAACAAGAAAGAAACCACTGAAACAACTGCAACATTTGATGTCTTGTGTTGTAACATTCGGGAAACAATTGTTGCAACAACTTGACTTAGAGGTGTAAATATTTGATATGAGCATAGAGGAGGAG
Organism: Phyllostachys edulis; assembly: GCA_036346405.1. Classification (NCBI taxonomy): domain Eukaryota; kingdom Viridiplantae; phylum Streptophyta; class Magnoliopsida; order Poales; family Poaceae; genus Phyllostachys; species Phyllostachys edulis. Next base: position 39,350,787 of record CM070553.1, read on the forward strand.
GGGGATGAGGTCCTCACCAGCTCCAGCGAACTCCCCCTAGGAGGAAATAGGTCCGGCGAGCTCCACCCACTTCCTAGGAAGTAAAGACCTCCGCGTGAGCACCAGTTACCACAGACAGCCACTCTTGGGCACGAGCAACGACGATCTCGGACCGGTGGCCGGTGGCGGAGGTAGGATGCCAGTGCAAGAATAGGAGCGAAGCAAGGGTGGGTTTGTCTAGCAATGATGCATGACTTCTCCGGTCTGATGGCTTCAGAGGGAGAGGGAGAGATAGAGGGAGAAGCATGTAAGGATTGGATGGTCAGCATCAGTGCTGCGTGGAGAATAAACTAATGGATGTGTTGGTGGAGTGAGCACGTCCGGTCTGAGGTGCCCCTAACGAGTCGGTTCTATCGGACATATGGGTCGTATGATTACCCTTATCATTTTTAGATTAGCTTGGAGTTCTACTTATGTTAGTCCGAGTATAGAGTCCTAATTCAGAGCGTAGTAATGTAGAAACCCCTAGACGAATTACTACAGCCTAAGATTTTGGAGTAACAAACCTCGATCCTTCGATTCTCCATGCAGTGCAGTCATTCTCGCTCGGTTCTGCAGTGCAGCATCCACCCATCAGCATCAGTCAAACTGGAACAACAGTGGCAAGCAAAAACTCAGGCTTGCACGGTCGCAATTTTCTGTTCCAGTGTTTCAATTGTTCTCTCTATCTACTTGAGACAATAATGTTTCCTCATCTCATCGCATCCCACAGTAGTAGCATAGTAGTACCACAAGTAGACACCATCTACCAGCAACAGCAAGCAACAAGGACACCAGCATCTCGTAGTGATGAGATAAGAAGAGAACAAGTAGCTAATCCTCCCCGATTATTTCCAGATTTCCAGCTCCTCCGGATTCCCCACCCACCTCGCTGCTTGGCTCTCGCTTTCCCGGCCATAATAATTCAGCCCAATCGATGAGCGATCGCACGCTTTTTTACCTTTGTTGTTTATACTGCTGCTGCTCTGCTAATCTCAGAGTAGTCCTTTCTGCTTTGGCATGTGAGCGCACATTCTCTGGCCACGGTTTAAGATTTCAAATCAAGAATAGCACCAACTTATGGAAATACTAACGCAACAGCAGCAGAAAAGGTGGCTCTTTTTTGTGCTATGCTTGCTTGTCTCGTCTCCTGCTAGCTCCTGTCCTGCTGGATTGGACCAGCGGCGCAGTAGTTGTTCTTTGCCTTTGCTTGTGATTAGCAATGTTTTGGCTTTCACCGTTGCAGGAACGTACATGTTACGGCCAAGAACGGACTTACATTGCGTGTCACTGAATTGATTCTACCGAACAGAGCACTGGCAAGTTAGGATTATTACTGACGGATCGATGCTACCCTTGCAGTATTAATTCCATTCTATTGTACTAAGAAACCAAATTGAATTGGAAATAGGAGGCATCGGAGGGAGTGTTCTGCCTCGTACAGGAGCACACTGACACGCCGGCATCCGCTCTCAGGCGGTCACCCGTCATCGTGCGGGCGAAAACGGCGTGCGGTAGCCATGCGCCCATGCCCATCCATGCACTTCACTGTTATTTTGCAAGATAAGAACGCCGGCCTGTGCATGCCATCCATTATTGCAGTCGGAATTCAGAATTCTTATCCCTACTGGCCGTCTACTGTCTGCGATCGAATTAAGCAAACTCGATCGATCGCCTCTGTCACTAGCTGCAGAATATATGCACCCCTTTCCATCAAAAAGCAGAGGTGTGTGGGTGAGACAGAGTCGAGAGAGGTCGTCTTATCTCACTACCAAGCCAGCTAGTGCCATGGGTTGGTGACGAGGTTTTCCTTTGGATCGCGTGGGTCGTTCACGCCACGTCAAATCGCAGCATGTACTCTGATGCTGACAACCCGACTCTTGACAAGCTACGCAACAGTAGAATTTCAGGGATTCTTTTTGTTTTTGTTTTTGGTTAATTTGTCTCCCTTTTGACTGCCTGCCTGGCTCCGTACGCACGCGCCTGTCGGCCTTAATTACCAACACTCGCGGCTGAACTCGCGATTCTCGAGGTTAATTACATGCTTAATATATTCAAGAGCGACCGGTAAGACCATATCTAATGTTGTATTTTAGCCGATTTAAATAAGAAGAAAGAAAGCATTAAGTCGATTTAATACATTGAAGGGGTCGATTCTAACAAAAAAAAAATGCATAAAACCGAACTCTATTTAGGAATCGATTCGAAGCATTAAACAACTCATATGAGCATTAAACAACTACATGGAAGAGAGTGCGTTTGAGAGAGAATATTATTATTTTGTGATTTTTTTAATGTAATGTGGGTCCCCGTTATTAGTAGGAATTGATTCAATATATTGGAGAAAAACAAGCTTAGTTCCTAGAATACTTATATGACATGATTTTGAATCGACGCTGGTTCAATACACTAAAGATGCTCTAAATAGTGCTACTACCAGTACAATGAGATGCACCATCAATTATATTGCGGCAAGAAAAGATTACAGCGCTTGGGGGGGGGGGCAATAGCTAGGAACCGCGGGACGGGTTATGCGTCCAGCACGTGCAACAGAAGAGGCCAATAGAAAGAATATTACTTACTGCAGTGCACCACTAATTTACTGGAGCTTTGACGAGTGAAACTGCGCGAGTACGACCGCACGAGCTATTGGCCAGGGGCGAGAGTTTTTGCCTGAGTTTGGGCTGTTTTGACGATGAAATAATAAATTTGGCTTTTTTTCCCAGTGAGATAGCAAAATTAACACCGTGAATGGCTAACCAGGTGACGTGTCGTCTGTAGTGTGACCAGAGCACACTTCAGGTGGCAGCGCGGCAGCGGATCGTCTTCTGTGGTGTTTTTGCATGGTAGTAGTGCTATTTTTTGCTATTTCGTTTATATAGGTATAAATTTTGCTATTTTATTTTAAAAAGATGCTAAATGACCTAAAAACGCGGTGAAATCGATGCCTCTGGACTGCACGGCCAGCGTCGGGTCCAGCCATATAGCTTCTTCCTTCGTTATCCTGTGTGGATCGTGCTTTCTATGTCTGGTCCGATTCATGCACGGGACTGAGGTCCCTTCCAACTAATGATGGATACAGATTCCTATTTCTCCCGATCGATCGGCACGTAATTAACGGGGCCCTTCTTTTTTTCTTCCTATGTCGGTCTCTGGCCCTAGTGATTCTGTGCAGTGATGTTGTGGGGAATGAAGGTTCATCTGGATACGCTGTCGTTGAATTGTCTACGGTACTATGTACCCATTTCGACGGAGGACACAATCAAGTGGATTTACCAATAGTGAAGTATGAATGGAAGAGATCCATGTATGGGCATGCAATGGATTGTCGTGAGCCGTTCAATCAGATTGAGAGAGGGAACAGATCATCGCCCATTCGGCCATGAGAAACTACATGTGCCAGCGCCTGAAGATAATACAGGAATAAATTTATTTGTGTCCGTGTGTTATTACAGATAAAAAATGACGATTCTGCTATACATCTGTCGAACGTTATTTCCAGTGATTTCAGTCGTTTTTTCGGCCATGTGATTGACTTTGAGACCCGTGTTTTGTTGTGCGGGTCCGCCGTTCTACTTGGGTTTTCTCCGAACAGCTTGCTGCACCATGACGCTGAATAGGCTCAAGCGCTTCACGTCCGGCTTGGTGTCCGGTTTGACGTCCGCGAAACGTCTGGTTCAGTATTTTTTTGAATATTTTTTGGGAAACGCGTTTGGGCGTCTGCCTCGCTTCATTGCTGTCTGAGACCGCATCACATGCGGAGAGATCAGAGAGCTGTGCTTGGTTCCGTGTTGGTGTGACTGGGGGGAGAGGCAATTTCGGAGCGAGCGGAGCACTCGAAACTTTTCGATCTGAGCAGAGAACTCGATACGCAGTAGAGAGATAAGAGAGGTGAAGGCGATTTTGGGGAAAGACTGGCGGAGACGATTCTGCATCAGCATTTGAGCCAATTTTTCGTCGTCTTCTTCATCGGTGTCGGGCTCGGCATTTGAGCCTTTGAGGTGTGGCTTTTTTGCTCAAATTTTTTGGGCTTCCTTTCATGTATTTGCAGTGCTGTGAAATTGCTTCTATCTGGATGAGATCTAAGTGATTTGTGGAATCACATTCTATTTGGGGTGTTTCAATTTGTACTTGATTTGTTATAGGGTTTTAGTAACGTGGAAGTATCTTAGCATTGTTGGTTTTGATCCTATGACTCAAAATCTGATTGATATGAAAAAATAGTCAAAAGATGCATAGACACTCCAAAAAAATAATGTTACCTAGCATGTGCTATCACATTATCACAGGAATTGGCTTGCGCACCAAGCTTCGGCTCCGCCGCAGTGCCTGGTCGAGCTGTCTTGGTCGGCGTTGTGCTTCCACCACTGGGCTTGGCTTAGGGCATGCACAATGGTATAGACAGGCTACTGTCTATAGCAACTCTCCATGTCACCTGTAGACAAAGACTAAAGACAAATTTCATACAATGATGTACAGACAATTCTTTGTCCTTTTAGTTGTCTTTATAGAACACACAATCTTTTAATGTTTTTCTTGTTTCTTGTGCTATAGTCGGCTACAAGATTGTAGGCATCATCTCTCTCTCTTTTTTCTCTTTCATCTATATCAGTAAAAATTCTACGTGACAATGACTATAGACGGCTGACATAAGCCCATTATAAATACTCTTACATTACGCCGTCAGCTTTGCTGCCGTGGTTCGCGTTGCGCCTTCACTACACATCCAGCTTGCATCGATCGGCGTTGCCGCGTCGCATCACCCGTAGCCAAATTAGACCATGACCTAGCGATAGCAAGGTCTACTGCAACCTCGTTTGTGGTGACCGGAAAACTGAGTGAACGAGGAAGGGGACGCTCGAGCTTAAAGGATGACCCACTAACAACAGCTGCCTCCAACCACGTGCACCAAATCCTGGAATCGACGAGGCGTCTCTCCAACAGCTACAACCGCCACCCTTCGGCACCATGTAAGGCTTAGACGAACAATATTAGGGCATATATAATGGTACAGACAATAAGTGTCTATATCAGTCATCCATGTCATCTATAAATAGTACTAAAGACGGCTCATATAATAAGTTGTCTATATGAGATCCCACATTCCTTTAGTTTTTGCTTGGAAAAAATATTTGTTATAGACAACAACTCATACAATGGTGTTTTGTGTTGTCTATAAGGGTTTTATAGACTGTCTGTTACATACTAGACGGCTTCATTCTCTCTCCTTATTCTCTCTCATCCATATCATTAAAAATTTTACGTGACAAAGATTATAGACTGCTGATGTCACTCACTGTACATGCCCTTATAGGGCAGATCTCATTGTAACACATCTGTGCTCACTGTTCTTAACGATCATTGAGCACCCCTTGTAACACGTTCTAAGCAATAAAGACATTACGTCTCTTTTTGCGCAGTCTGGTTCGACATCGTCGACAAATATTGTAGCAGATTTCTCTTTTTTGAAGAGTTTTTAACCGCTCATCGTAATATATAATATATTATATTATGTAATAGATTTGATTCCTCTTGATACTTCCTTTCAAATGGAAAACTTATAAGAAGCCCTGACTACTACCCCCCGGCGCCCCTGTCGCCTCTGTTCTCGACACTGCGACAGCATACATACTAGTATGAGCCATCCCTTTTCATCACAGCTGAGGACCGTCCGTATTATTCGTTCACTGCATTGCAGATGTTCCTTTGGCTAGTTGTGGGAATGAGGAAGCTCCAAAATTCTTTTCGGTGGTTCTAATCAAACGAAAAAAATAATTGCACAAATCCTAAATGCACATGTGGCCAGTGAAGGCAACCTAAGCAATGCACTGTCCAATTTTTCACCTTTTAAGAGAGCATATAGAAGCACCACATTCGGAACGAAATTGTCATACGAACGCGCGTTTCTCATTTACGTAATTACAAACACAGCCGATAAGGCCATAATTGACTTGGAAATATACTATTTTGGCTCCCCTCTCCATTTTCAGTTAACATGATGGATCTCAAACAGTGAAAATTAGCAGCAGCAGTAGCACACCGGCAGTATGCAGGCAACAATAACATAAGAACATGTAACTTTTTCCAATTTTCTTTCTCTTTTCTCGCTGTAGTGTGATAATTAATTTGATTAATTAACTAATTAATTAAAGTACGTAGGCGTCATCTGTTCATGCACGTACGATCTGTGTATGCATGCGAGCGACGGTCGCAGATCACTAGGTTGTGGCGAACGGTTTATAGACCTTGAGATCGGATATTACTCCGGCGACGGAGCCGGCGGCGGAGGCGACGGTGACAATGAGGCACCCGAGGCTGAGCAGCTGCAGGCACACCCACCGTGTGCTCCACTTGGGTATCCTCTTCTGCACGATGTACATCTCCACCGGGAAGTAGACGGTGAGCGGCCAGAAGCCCAGCGCGCCGAGGAACGCGACGACGTCGTTGAAGAAGGGCAGCAGCATCGACACCACCGTCATCGCCACCACGAACGCCGTCCGCCACGTGAGCCGGAAGAGGTTCAGCTTGTAGTACCGGCCGCCGCCGCAGGAGGAGAGCGGGACCTCGATGTCCCTGGTGATGTACCGCGACTTGGGCCACCTCTGCTGCGCCCACTTCTCCACGAAGGCGAATAGCGGCTGGCAGTACACCTGGTAGGCGCCGACGAGGTGGATCACGATGGCGGCGTTGGCGACGTCGAGGAGCCAGAAAGGTTCGTAGAAGCCGAAGCCGGTGAGCAGGTTCCCCGGGGCGTTGTCGCCGAAGGCGGCGTAGCCCATGCAGCCGCAGAGCATGTAGAAGAGCGTGGTGACGGCGACGCTGACGACGGTGGCGCGGCGCATGACCTTGGCCTCGGACGGCGGCGGCGCCCTGATGGTGTCCTGAATCTCGATGAGGATGAGGGAGTATGAGTAGGCGAATGCGATGTCCCCGAACGCCTGCAGTCTGCGCCACACCTTCTCCATGGGCGTCACGGCGCCGATGCTGATGCCGGTGAGGCTGCCATTGACGCCTTTGTTGGCGACCACCTGGACTACGCCGAGGCCGAGGCCGATGGTGGAGTAGGTGAAGGACATGAAGGCGGCGAGGATGGACAGCCATGAGATCTGGTCGAAGTCCGGGATCTGCGAGAAGAAGATCTCCGCCACGCCGAAGATGATCATGTATGGCGCGCTCGAGATGTTGCACGGGTTGCCGTGCCCCTTCTCGTGGAAGCAGTCGGCCCTCTTGATCGCACTGTAATAGTGTCGCATCGCCGCCCAAGTTAAGCTTATTTTTGATATTTTGTTTCCTTTTTTTTTTAATAAAATCAAGTTAAGCTTATCACCAAGTAACACATATTTCACACGATTTTCGCGAGCTGGCTACTCACAGCATGCTAATGGAGGCGGCAATGGTGTAGCCGATGGCGACGCCGACGATGTTGGCGTACTGCAGGAAGCCGCAGATCTGGACCTTGATGCCACCTGCTCGATGAAACGACAAGCAGCAAAACAGAGTGAGTGAGCTCTGCATGCATGCAGCCGCGAACACGAGCGAGAGAGATCGTTGCATAATGTGCATGCACGGACGTACTTAGGTTGGCGTTGACGGCGTCCATGTAGGTGTAGTTGCGCTTGCCGGTGGTCTCGTCGCCGGAGCGGTAGCAGTCGGCGAGGAGCTCGGAGGTGTAGTAGGTGACGACGGAGAAGAGCAGCATGACGGCCGGGCCGGCCACCCAGCCCAGCTGCGCGATGGCCCACCCCAGCGACAGCACCCCAGAGCCGATCACCGCCGTGATGATGTGCGCGCTCGCCGTCCACATCGTCCCTGCAATACCAACCAATTAAACGACCAACTTAATTTACGACGCCGCGTACAACAAACACAATCACAAATTCACAATGGCATGCCGTACGCAGGCAGCTCTAGCTCCTTACCGGTGCGCTTGAGGCGGCCGTCGTCGTCGTAGCACTTGGAAACCGCCGTGTGGCCGAGCTCCACGGAGGACACCTCCATGGCCGCCGCGTTCGGGTAGTACTGCTGCTTGGCCACACCGTTCTCCCCCATTTCTGCACTAGTCACAACACTTCAGCAGTGAGATTACAGCTCTAGAGCACAGCACACAGCTCGATATCGTAGCGGCGGTAGAAGTAGCTGTTGTTCTAGCTCTAGCACCTAGCACCGCGACTACTTACGTAGCAATATATAGCTATCGACGAGGGGGCAAGCTAGCTAGCGAGGTGGTGAGTGATCGAGACACGGAAATGACGGAATTGGCCGGGGGCGAAAAGACTTGGCGTGGAATTCAAAGGCGCGCGCGCGACGACTCGGCCTGCCAATACAACTATACAAGCGCGCGCTTTGCTCAGTAGGCTACCACTACTCCACTAGCGATGGATCGAGGTTGGCGAGTGGCTAGCTGCAGTGTGAGGAAGACGGGAGTGGGGGCGGCAATTTATAGCCGCCTGCGGCCTGCCTGGCCCTGGAAGGTGGGTGGGTGGGCGGGTGGGTTGGGCTGGGCTGCGGGGTGGAAGGGAATACTACGCCCATTGGTTTTCGCATTTGTTCTCGGCTATCTTCAGGACGAAATCGATGTTAAAGGCATAATAATGCATGTCCTGTGCCGTGTCCTCGCTAAGTAGCTATGCAGGCTTCTCTTGTGCGAAGACTACGCCACGTCGACTAGCCCACTTGGTCATATCGCATATGCGCGTGTACACACGGTCGATCGATAGCATGCTTAATTTGTCGTTTATCGACATGGCTATTGGATTTGCGCCAAGATTGGTGTGTTGTCTTTTCTGATTGCATTGTGATATCTCCGGAACTTGATTGATTTATGTGGCTGTGGGCATGGACTATATATGGAGAGAGGCTAGCCAAGCAATTCTGGAGAAAAAAACTATTTTTATTAAATATATACTTTAGTAAAATGGAGTTTTACAGTGCAGTGATCCAGCACAAACTGATGCTCCACACATATATTGCTATTTTAGAAACCAACTTCCAAAACTGAAGACCAATGTTTTCTCAATAGTGGTACCACACAAGACATCAATGGCGCAAAACAAAACGTGATTGAATATATTAGTGGTTGAATATAATAATTGGACAGACCCAGGTTGTCTCAAGGCACATGTCAGCATGCCTCTCTCTCTCTCTACGAAGAGTATGTACGATGGGCTTATGTCAGCCATCTGTAACCATTGTCACGTAGGATTTTTGCTGATGTGGATGAAAGAGAATGAAAAAAGAGAAAGATGCTGTCTAGTCGATTATAGCACAAGAAACAAGAAAAGTATTAAAAGATTGTGTGTTCTATAAAGACAACAAAAAAGACAGCAGCCGTCTATACCATTGTATGAGCTGTCTACAAGTGACATGGATAGTTGTTATAGACAGCAGCTGTCTATACCATTGTACATACTCTAAACCTATCCATAGCGTTTGGCCAAACCGATGTTAGAAGCCTTTTAGAGCATCTCCAATGTATTGAATTAAGGTAGGTTCAAAACTATGCCATGTAAGCAGGTTCAAAAGCAAGTGCATCTTACTCCATTGTATTGAATCGAATCTAACTTGTAGGCAGACCCACTGCAAAATAAAATAATCACTCGCCAGTCGCCACCAACTTTCCCCTTCCCAACTTATCCCTTTGTTTCTCCATCAATTTCACCGCTCAATCCTCTCCACTGCCGGTTCTCCATCCCGGAGCCCGGCGCCTCCTCCGTGAGGCTCCCCTCCTGTAACGCCTCCCCCCGTCCCCACTCTGGCACTCCATGCCAATCGCCTCTCATCGCCGCACCTCTCGATCCGATCGACGCGCTCCGCCCGCCAAGACGCCCCATCATCCGGCAGCCTTCTGCCTCAGCGCTAGTCGCAAAGACAAGCGCCTCTCGACCGCCAGGTGGGTGTGCGGAGTTGCCGGCGATGGCGCAGTTCGGAGGAAGCTTCATGCGGCGCTTGAAGGAAGGTGGGCGACCTCGTGCTCGCCAAGATGAAGGGCTTCCCGGCGTGGCCGGCCGTGGTGAGTGGTGCTGGCCGCTTGTTCTCTCTGATCTGGGGCTTCAGCAGGTGGGAGATCTGGAGGCGACGATGAGCACCGGCGGCGACCCCTCCGTGCGTCCTGCAGCGACCCCAACGATGGTAGTGACGACCCTTGGTGCACATCTGCCATGTGGCGATTTGTTTAATGTTTCGAATCGATGCTTGATTTGGGTTCGGTTCCAAAAATATTTTGGTTGGAATCGATAGCTCCAACGGATTGAATCGGTATTGAATCGATGCTTAACCTTTTTGAACCGGCTAAAATGCAACATTGTGGATGCTCTTAGCACCCATCGGCGCCGGTGCCAGCCGCTGCATGTGGACTGGCTACCGACCAAAATACTGGCATCGGTCCATGTAATTGCATCGATACTAGCTAAAAAAATGTATAGGCCCATTTGCAAGTGAAACGAGAGTGAGGAAGAGAGTGTGGTGTAAGAAAAACATTGATATTTTATTTAGTTATGAGTGCTATCTTAGAGAGAGAAGGAGGTGCTAAATGCTGCAACTAAAAAGTAAATTTAGCATATGACCATGAGGTGACAAATCTGGCATCAGCTACACCGTGAATGGGGCCTAAGCTAGCATACATTTGGACTCGCATTGGTCAATGAAAACAGCATGCCTACCAACTTACACACACGACCCTGCTGCAGTACTGCTTCACCTGCATGTGCCCCAACGCAAGATCACCACAGATCACAGGGGTACATGCAATGCCCACTCGATCACTAACGCAAGTCCGGGCCATCAAAGCCTTGTAAGAAGATGCATCACACCCAAGATAGGATAAGATTGCAACAGTGCACTACTAAGCACATGCCATGCCATGCATACATATCTAGCTTTTGATGCATGCATTATACATTTACTTTTGCAGAAAGTCTCCTCTTCTTGACACTCTCCTCTCCTGTTGCAGAGATGCAGAAGAGAAGAATACGGGTATAATGTATGTATGATGATTGATGGGGTTAAACTTGGTGTGGTGTGTTATGTATGCACACCGGCTGGGGTTTTATAGGGGTGCTGCCTTCAGGGTGTGTACATGCACGCATGTATGATACTATATCATTGAAGGGAAGAGGTCCTTGGGTGTTTGTACCCCACGGGTTTTCGACCATCCTTTTGCTTCCATGGAGAATATGTTCGGTGTTCCTTTCGGCCGTGAGATTAAATAAGTTGAGTGCCCACTAGCCACCAGGGATCATATCACGATCTTGGTTCCGGCTGGATCAATATTCCCCTTGCATCGCAGGAAAAGGCAGGACTTTGTGGTGTTTAGGGGTGTAAGTGGCAGCGGTTGGCCCGCGGGCCCGCTTATCCCACTTGCAAAAAAACAATCATGTGGCTGTTCTGAGAAAATTGCAACAACTAAGTGGCTTAAGTGGACCGAAATGTTATAACCCACGAAGAGACCCGCATTCCGCACAGCACGACTCGCTTAGTCGCTCACTCACCCACATAGCCACTGAACCAGGCCTCCTCGGCCCGCTACTGCTTCCTGTCTTGACTGTTCTAGTGTTCTTGCTTCCAACCATCTTCTTGTTTCCAGCAATCATGTCGCCTTCTTCCTCCTCCTCATCTGCTTCGGATGCGGTCCCTTTCGAGAAGCTGAGGGCGGTGCTCAAAGCTCTGGCGGGGTCCTGCACCGAGGGCAGGCGCCACCGTCCGAGGAGCATCGGCAGTATCAATCATCGCTTGATTCACGTGAATTGAATTCCCTAGCTATTCCTTTTGGATCTCACTCGATTAAGGCCTCTTCTTGGAGGAGGCCCCGTTGGTTCGTTCCGCAATTTCGATGGGCGTTGACCTTTCTCTTGTTTCGCAGTTCGAGCTCAGAACCTCGACCCTTTCCTCATGCTCGATGAATTCTCATGTGCTTTTAACTCACTTCCCTTAAAATTGCAATATTTGGATACCCAAGTGATCAAATTTTCATTTCGATTGTAACAATTCTTCTTTTCTTTTACCAGTTTCCAAGCCCGCTGGATTTCCTGATCATACCCACAGAGGTTGGTTGGTTGCTTCTTCCCCCAATTAAATCTTCAGATTGCGCAATGACTAGTTTGCATCTAGCAAATTATGCAGAGGCAACAGCACTGGCGGGCAACCGCCAAACCCACCAACATGAATGCATCGTTCAATCGCGGGTTGGCGGCGGCCACATATACTTAGCAGCCAGTGCGGGGTGGGTGTGGGCTGTCCGCAGCCTGCCCCACTTACACCCCTAGTGGTGTTGCTTTTGCCATTTTTGCTACGTTGAAATGTGGCTCCTAGGGGCAAGTAAAGAGTGATATGTGAGGATTGGAATGGTGAAAGCCCAGTGTATTTATGCTATCATAACATATTGCGGTTCAAAATTCGCTAATAGCCCGACACCCATGGGACAGGGTGTACATGCGGAAAAAAGTGACTTCAATACTTCATGGGCAGCAGGGCAGGAGGAACTTGCGGGCCACCTTAGGGCATGTACAATGGTATAGACAGCTATTGTCTATAACAACTCTCCATGTCATCTATAGATAACACTAAAGACAGCTCATACAATAGGTTGTGGTGATACAGTCAGCTACAGTATTGTAGACAACACATAATTTTTTAATGCTTTTCTTGGTCACATATAATCAAAACAATAAATACACTAAATAAATTGCATAGAAATAATAATAACAAAGTTAAACATGCTTCAAATGCTCAAAATGATTCAAAATTTGAATTCCTAAGGCCCTTTTCTGCTGAAAATGATTTTTTAGTGAATTCTGCAATTTTCAGGGGTTAAATTGTGAAATTTTAGTTCAGAGAAAAAATTTCGTATAATTTCAGAAAAATCGAGGGCCTTTTGCAAAATTTTCTTTTCTTTCGGTCGGGCCCTTCTTTCTTTTCGGCCTGTTATTGAATGGGTCGGCCCGGTCCAATTCATTAGCCAGCCTGCCCTACCCGCATCAAAATTGGGAGCTAGGGTTTCCCTAGCTCTTGTGCTTGGTGGCTGCGGCGAGCAAAAGGCGCTGGCGTGCGGCCGGCGAGTGGTGCACGGTCATCAGGGGTGGCAGGCGAGGCCGGCGGCGCGGGGATGGCTCGAGGCTGACGGCATGTATGCGCCCCATGCGGGAGGCTGACAAGTGGCCGTGTGGGGCCGAGCGGTGGTGCCGTCATGCGGCGCGAAGCCCATGTAGTGGCCTTGCGGGGCCGAAGAGCTGCAGCGCGGGGCGCGTGTAGCGCGCGGCACGATGGCGTGGTTCGATGGTCGGCGCATGCTTCACGCCGATACGGGTGGCCGGCGGTGGCGGACCGTCGGCAGGTCGGCGTGGCTGGATGGCTCCGAGTTGGTTCGGCCGTCGGTGTGGAGCGCCCGTGCATGTGGTGGCCGTGCGGGGCTGGCGTCTAGTTTGGCAGTGCCGGATTTATGCCAGTACGGTTTTGGGTGGCGACGCGGCTCCAGGCCGGCAACGCGGTGGCCGTGCAGGACCACCAAGGGGTGTGGCACGACTTCACTTTTGCGGGAGGTGTGGCCGGAGGTGACGTCGGCCATACGGGGCTGGCATTCTTGCTCACCGGCGCCATGCGGGGTGGCAGCGGCCTTTCGATAGTGCGGCGTTCAGACCAGTGGGAGGGCGCGTGCGGGCGCATGCGTGAGGGGCTGGTGGTGCTCGCGGCATCGACTCGGTTCTAGGCCGATGGCAGTGCAGAGCGGCGCGGCCGTGCAACAGACCGGCGGTGGTGCGGCCGTACGGGGTTGCGTCACCGTTTTTTCTTCTTTTGCTGTTCATGTATCAATCTACAGTTCACTGTTCATTATTCATGCATCGATCTACAGCGCAATCATCATCCTCTCTTTCATACGATCTACCGATCAGCTTGGCTGGCGATTTCAAGTCAGCTCGCGGTAGATTAGAGTTGATTTGGTCCGTAGAAAATAATCTAGAAAGCAACAATTATGAAATTAAAAGCGATCTAGAAGATACGATTCAATCTACGAGTATCGTGATACGACAGTTATCTTTCGATCCGAGTAGAGTAGGCCTAGAGGTAGGCTGAAGTTGATTGTGCTGATAACGTATTGAGGAACCGTCGAAGACGAGTCTAGTCCGAACGATCACCTCGTAGACAAGCGTAGAATCACTTAGAACCAGTGGCGGAACCAGGAATTTGGGAGGCCCGGTGAGAATTTCTTTGTCTTTGGCTCGGTGGCTCGGCCTGCGTCCGAGTCTTAACCCGCCCAGCTGCGCCCGCCACAGCCCACGCCGTCTCTCGACCTCATCATCCTCACGGCCAAGACCGCAATCTTAGCCTCGCGCCACGCCTCAGCCCCCGCCCGCTTCGCAGCCCTTGAACCGCGCCTCAGCCCCTGCGCCGCGCCTCAATGTACATATACTTGCACATGCATGGCTTTATCTTTGAGACAAGTGTATGTCTACTGGCAGGATCAACCAGGTAGCACATCCTCCTCGACCTCACGACGCGCCTTGTGGGTCGCAGCCCTTGCGCCACGCCAGAGCCCTCGCTCACATGGCCAGGCCAGAGTTCCCTCATACCTATCATGCGGTGGTCGCACGGTGGAGTGTGGAGCCGTGGAGGGGACAACCGGACTGGTGATCGGCTCCAGTATTTGCTTGGTCCAGTAGAGCATCGTTTAAAATTTACGAGATAACACGCAAGACCCTGACGATGTGATCGATATATTGCGACTAAATTGCTCGTATATATACTAAAAGCAGAGATACAGATCCATGCTATACTGGAAAATGCTCAGATAAGTTACTTGGCCACCTGGGGGGTAGAGGGTGGGTTCCGCCTGTGAGACCCTGGGCAACCGCCCCAGCTTGCCCCGGGGTGGTTCCGCCAATGGTTAGAACAATGCAAAAACACAAATACAGAATAGTCGATTGAACACAAAGATATATGGTGTTTCTTGCTTCTCTTTATTCCTTCATCTAGCGATCATCCTTTTACAATGACTAGTATCCCTATTTATAGGCTACAGCCACTGCTAAGTTTTTAGATAGAGCGTCCATCTATAGACCTGCTGCTGACCGAGCCCATAGTTTTTCAACGGTTATTACGTATAGGAGATCGGGATTGAAATAGCCCCACGTAGCATTGTAAATCGGTAACTCGTACTATCATATGAAATTAATGGACTAAGATCCTGACAACCTTTATCCCCTGTAGTCCAAAGCTAAGATGTTCTTGTCTTGGAAGTGTTGGAGTGAGCTTAGAATATTTGAATTCATTCAACTCTGAGTGATGCATGCAGCTTCGATATGATGTTTGTTTTGGAAGGTATATATGTACGCAAGCATGCACGCAAACAGGAGCTAGAATCTTGACGACCTAAGCTTTATTGCATCAACATGAATTTTCAGACGCCCATCAGCAGCTTTTAGCACTAAACAACAATATGATATTCACAGAAAAGTGACGACAAAAGCTTTCTAAAGTTTCCTTTTGTAACTACAATGCCTACATCACCATAGCTTACAGACAACATTAATCATGGTACTATATAGTACAAAACACAACTCCCTTCTTTATCGCCTTTTGAGGTTTGTCGTGGGAGCGCCCCGGCCCGAACGGCCGGAGGACTCCCGATGTGTTAGCCACATCTTCGGAGAAGCTTTAGAGCAGGAACGAAGCCCACCGGAGGTGCCGGTCACATCTTTGAGGAGGCTTCGGAGCAAGAACGAAGAGGACTCCTGGAGGTGGCAGCCACACCTTCAAGGAAGCTTTGGAGCAGGAACGAAGCCCATCGAAGGACTCACAAAGGTGGCAGCCACACCTTCGAGGAGGCTTTCGGAACAGGAGCGAAGCCTACCGGTGGACTCCCCGAAGATAGCAGGCATGCCTTCGGAGAGGACCCAGAGCGGGCGCGAAGGCCATTGGAGGGTCACCGAGCACTGTAGGTCCAGGAGCTGAGATTCTCTGAGGCCACCGCGAGGGCGCCGAAGGGGTGTCCGGGGCTCCTCAGGCCGAGTACCCTCCGAGTGAGCCAATGGCTCGAAGAACATCGGTGGACAGTCGATCGCCCTGTGGACCAGGGACTGTGGAAGTCCATCAGAGGTCAAGGCTACACATAGGGGGAGGAAAAACCCTTGCACCCCCTATAGTCGTAGGGTCTTTTTAGGGGTATACCTGTAATCTCATACACCATGTCGGAAGGCTATAAATAGCCACCTCACCCCATGTACATAGATGTGCATAGAAACGAAAACTGTTGGATGTTTTGATGTTTTCAATTTGAACTCGAACATGTTGCGAATCGATGTGAGGAGCTATCTAGTGGTTTGTGGTTGTGTAGCGAACTCGAACATGTTATTGTCGAATCTATACATGACATGGTTTATGGATGTGGTACATGTCAGTTTGTGTTGTATTGTTTGTTATGAGAAATGAATGTATGATTGTTTGATAATCTATGAATGGATAGATATGAAATGCTTGCTACATGTGAAAAATTAGGTTGTACATCTAGGTCCCCGTGCTAATTCCCGAGTGTTTATTTTTGTCCAACACTCGAGAACATAAACAATGTGTAGTTTCAATTACTGGTACACATGGTACATATTCTCGAGTGTTAGGCACTCGGGAACATATTTCGTTACACATTTTATCTCCCGAGTGTCTCTTGTTTCCCGAGTGTAAAGGTGAGCACACGGGAAATATAGGTCTCCCGAGTGTTTATTCCTAAAACACTCGGGAAATAGAAATTTACCCGACTAATCTATCCCGAGTGTTTCCGACACTCAGGAACTAGGCGGACTTTGGAGTGTTATACAGTCACTTTGGTTGGCTCAGATTCCATTCGATTAATATTAATCCCTCTATTTGACCCGCCAAAAATTAGAGAGGAGAGAGAGAAGAAAAGTAGTGGTAAGAACACAACATTCCTTCATGATAAGAAGGATCATAGTTAATGAGAATTAAAACCTCTATGTATTATTTTAATACATGATAAAAGACCATACATCTTCATGGTCGTAACCCCTAAGGCTAACGACCTCACTGGTCGTAAGGATTCCAGAGGTTACAAATGGGTACCCTGGTCGGACAAGGTCCCGTGCCTAGTCTCCGACCAGGTAACTACTTGAAAAAACTACGAACTGGTATCTTAACCGTGTGATGAATGGAGCACGTGCTGTATATTCCAAACCACGCGATGTTATATAAACCTAAGACACTAACAACAACTACCATATGGTTAAGTGTCTCACAGACATTTAACCGTAAAGCAGTTGACACATTATCAACTGACGCCTCGCCCCGACCAGTCACGACGCTTCACCAGGGACGCCTTCTCTAGGAGTAACTGCCACCTCTTCGAAAGTTATTTAAGGGTGAAGCGTAGAAGACAAAAGGGCGGATCTAGAAGACAAGCAAGATAGCAACATCAGATTAGAGCAACACAATCAGCCTTAGATTCGTGCTTTAAGTCTGATTGATTAGCATAGCAGGTGTGAGATTCAGTGTAATTAGGATTAGTCCCCATTCGGGTTGTAAAGCACCCCCTGTAGATCCAGTTCATATCAATAAAGAGCAGTCCCATTATCTCCTAGTAAATATCGCGTCATTTTTCTTTTTTTATTTCATAAGATCGGCGACAGTTGGCGCCGTCCGTGGGGAAGAAGACGCAAGCTTCCTGAAGAAACTCTCCGCTCATCAAATCCTCGCTCATTCCTCATAATTGGTCATGCGACTATGGCATGAGTTTGGGACGAGGAGAATTGGTTCAACCTGGTGGACTACTCCAATCTTGACATGGAGGGATGCATCTGTGCCATGCAAGAAAACGGCATGCCATCTGTTGGCGCAAAAATATGACGCGGAGCACCAACACGCAATTTGATGAATATCAGTAAGATTGAACCCAAGCGACGTTAGGATTCAACCTGGCCAAGAAACCACAATGCACAACACCTAGGCAGAGCTAGTCGTGGTGTTGAGACGGCGACGGTGTCTTGACAAGGTCCTTGAACCTGGCCAGGAAAAGCAGAAAAGATCGAAAAGAAGACAGGACTACAGGGAAGCTACGGTAGAAAAAATAGTAAATGCAAATTGTATTGATCGATTGGTGATGATTTCAATAGGCCATGACCTTCTTCTATTTAAAGGGTGGTAGGTCTTAGCCATAAGAGATCAGGACCCCTAAAACCAAACAAGATTTTACAAATATGATTTCGGTTACCATCTGATCTCTAGACTTTCTATAACTGATAAATCTTTCCTATTCAAACACGTAAGTTTCCTTGAGGAAGTCTTCATGGAAGGTCTTGAGGCCTTCGCCGAAAGTCCTGATGAAGCCGCGCGGGATCTCCGGAAGAGGTCTTGAACGGCCCTGATGAAACCGCGTAGCACTCCGAAGGAGGTCCTGAGTGGCCCTGATGAAGGCGCATGGCGCTCTTGAGGAGGTCCCTGGCGGCCCTCGATGAAGCGGCAGAAGGCGCTCTGGAGCTCTCTGGCAGCCTCGATGAAGCCACATGAGCGCCCTTGAGGAAGT
This sequence comes from Phyllostachys edulis, assembly GCA_036346405.1. Taxonomy (NCBI): domain Eukaryota; kingdom Viridiplantae; phylum Streptophyta; class Magnoliopsida; order Poales; family Poaceae; genus Phyllostachys; species Phyllostachys edulis. Next base: position 39,369,325 of record CM070553.1, read on the forward strand.
CCTAGGCGACCCTGATGAAGCCACGTAGCGCTCCTAAAGTGGTATTGAGCGGCCCTAATGAAGGCGCGCGAACGCTCCTGAGGAGGTCCTGAGCGGCCCTAATGAAGCCGCGTAACACTCTGGAGGAGGTCCTGAGCAGCCCTAATGAAGCCGCGTAGCGCTCCTGAGGAGGTCCTGAGCATCGCTAATGAAGGCGCACGAGCGCTCCTGAGGAGGTCCTGAGCGGCCCTGATGAAGCCACGTGAGTGCTCTCGGGGAGATCTTGGGCGGTCCTGAGGAAGCTACGTGAGTATTCTCGGGGAGGTCTTGTGTAGCCCTGATGAAGCCACGCGAGCGCCCTTGAGGAGGTCCTGGACGGCTCTAATGAAGGCGCGCGAGTGTTCCTAGGGAGGTCTTGGGTGGTCCTGATGAAGCCACGTTAGCGCCCTTGGAGAGGTCCTAAGCGGCTCTGATGAAGGCGCGTGAGTGTTCCTAGGGAGGTCTTGAGCGGCTCTAATGAAGCCACATGAGTGCTCCTAGGGAGGTCCTGGCCACGCTTTTCCTTGTCCTTACAGCCTTCTGCTTTGCAACGACCACCCCTTGGATGTTTTGCAAGGATCACCCTTTTGAGCCAAGACCTCCTGTTTTGCGAAGACCATCCTTTTGGCCATTTTGCAAAGACCACCCTCCAGGTCCTCTTAGGAGGTCTTTGTGGATGTTTTCCAAGACCACTCAGGATGTCCTCTAGGATCTCCTAGGAGGTCTTTGAAGAAGCTGTCCAGGACCTCTCAGGAGGTTTTTGAGGAGGTCATCCAGGACCTCTTAGGCTGTTCACCGAGGGACTGTAGTGAGGAGGTCTTCTGAGGTAATGTAGCTCCAAGTTTTGTTCACTGAGGTACTGTAGCGAGGTGGTCTTCGATCAGAGCGAGGTGGTCTCCCAAGATCAGAGCAAGGAGGTCTTCCAAGATCAGAGAAAGGTGGTCTACCAAGATCTTGTAGCAAGGAGGTGGTCTTTACAAAAGGGACGTTTTCTCAGGAATACCTGGTGGTCTTTGTAGAAGTTATCCAGGACCACCCAGGATGTCTTCTAGGACTTCCAAGGAGGTCTTTGAAGAGGTCATCCAGGACCTCTCGGGCAGATTTTGAAGCCAGGACCTCACAGGAGGTCTTTGAAGAGGTAGTCCAGGATCTCTCAGGAGATCTTTGAAGTCATTCTGCCTTCCGATTCAAAACCGAATATTAGTTGAATCAGCGGTAGCTTTAAGTTCTTACCGTTGGACCAATCAGCACTGCAATGACCACTATAGATGCCAAATCTTGCCATCAACATCATCGTCCTCCTCCGCCGGTTCGCACGTCACCGACGTTAGCGAAATCGACCGGATGGATGAGGATCCACCACTATGACAAGTGGCGCTTTCAGTCATTCCGACCCGCTCGGAATGTCCAGAGACCGCTCCAAGCCCGGTCCTTCCGACCGGCAAAAAAGGTGACGAAAATTCAGCACCGCAACTCGAGAATCTCTATACTCTCGATGAAATCATGGCTGAAAGGTACTCACCTACGGCTTCTGGCGATTCCAGGAGCCAACCGACATCTGGTAACGGTGTCGATGAAACCTCTACTCGTCGTAGGCCAAGTGGGGATGATAAGACTCAGCATACGATCTGTAGTCCGCAGGATCAGGCTGAGCCCACCAAGAAGACCTCAGGAGGTGCTCATCTCCAACCACTCTCCGTCGTGGAAACTCCTAGTTTAAGCATTGGAAGGCTCTCCATTAGTTACGATGGAAGCTCGTCGGAAGATCACTGCTAGAGACACGAGGTCAATGTGATCGGAGATACAAATCAAGATGCCTTTCACGGTTCTACACACTCTGCCACGCCATCACGTGCTGGTAGAAATGCTACAGGCCATCAAGCACCAACTTTCGGAGGCAACAGAACTGATTGACGTCCATTAGTTAACTCGCCTGGCTCTGCCCCACCAAGAGTAGCTGATCGGACGGAACAAACTAGGAGGTCGGGGGAAGGTTCAGATCTTCGAACACCTACTACTAGTATGAATCCCCTGAGACCTTTGGTAACGGTACGAAACCTGCAAAGTGTTCAAGATATGTTGAATAATTCTAACCCTGCTCTAGTAGAGACCCCAGGTTTTGTACAACTCGTAGGCCAAGTATCAGAGATTCTTCAGCAGGCCATGCAACAAATGGAAGCATACCGGGAACAGAGAGCTTCACAAAGTCAAAACATGACTTCATCTCAGCGTTCCTCCCTCAGTAGAGGGCAACATGGTCGAATTGGAGTACAATCGATACCAAGGCCTCCTCGGCGATTCCGACCAAGGAGTCATGAGGGGAGAAGGCTATTTCAAGCAGCCACTCTCTCACCACGTCGAGAAGAACAACTGCTTGGACCAGACGATCTCTGACATTGTCTAAATCAAGCAGGCGGTTGAAGGCATCATACTAATATCTACGACCGGATCGGTACACCGGAGCTCCAATGTTCCAATCTTAGGAACCGATCTCCGACCGATTACAATCTGGCACCTTTCCAAAGAAGACGCCATGAATCGATCACAGGTTATCGAGCCTTCTCTGTTGGGCTCCAAGCTGTGCGTTGGCCAAACAGGTTCCGGCCGGTCAACCTGGACAAGTTCAATGGGACTCAGAACCCATTGGAATTTCTCCAAATATATACCACCGCCATTAGAGCTGCTGGTGGTGATGAAAATGTAATGGCTAACTATCTACCTACAGTATTCGAAGGGTCTGCCCAGTCATGGTTACTTAACCTACCAGTCGGATCAATCTACACTTGGGAGCAACTTTGCGACCTTCTGATTGCAAATTTCCAAGGCACGTACGACCGCCCTAGAAAGGAGGATGATCTCCACTGAATCCGGCAAGGCTCTGATGAGACTCTCTGTCAATACATCAAGAGATTTAGCCAGGTTCATAATTCCATACATGTAACATCCCCAAATTAATAAATGATAATTAGTACGCATCTCATTAACATGCACATTGTTTTTGAATCTTTTGCATCATTTATTGTACTTGGGTTTTTATTTCAAATGTATAAAAATGAGGAGAATTTAAAACTTTTGAACATGCATTGGTTTTTTTGGAGCAATTGCATAATTTGTTGTTTTTGAAAATTTTGAAATCAAAGAAAACATACGCTTCAAATGTAAATTCCAAAAGAAAACAAGAATAAAAATTTATGAACATCATCTAGAAATAATTTATTCAAATAATATAATAATTATCTTGAATAAATATAAATTTTCCCAAATTTTTGGGAATAGTTTTAACCTTCAGAAAATTCAAACTCAAATCAATAACCTTTTCCAAGTTTGAATTTAAACTAAGAAAATAAGTCTTAAAAAGTGGGGTTTAAGATTTTATTTGAGTACTACGATGTCCCAGGAACCTCCCTAAAAAATTTTAGAATTTTATCCCTAATTTTAAAGCCCTAGTCAACCTGCAGCTTTTTGGTGAAGGTGATTTTCGATTTCTAACCCTTGCACTGTTGATCCGATCCGGACCACCCGTGCCAGACTCCGGTTCAAGCCACACACCGACCGCACCACTCTTCTCGGCTGGACCAACTAGCCGCACTCACCCCACCTTGTGCCTCTGCCACCCCAGCCCCACATGTCAGGCTCGTCTTCTCCACGGCGCTGCCAGGCTCAGGGCTTGAGCTCCACGCGGTGCCCGCACTCTGATGCACCTCTGTTATCACCGTAAACCACCGCCCTCCTTGGCCTATCCTTGAGCACCGCCTGCCGACGCCGCCTTTTCCTCCGTCCTCTTCCTTGCTCAAAACCGGCTCAACCCCCTCTCTCAACCCACTTCTCCTCTCGATGGCCGAGGAGAGGGAAGCTCATTTGAGCGTTTCTCTCAGGTAAAATCCCCACCGACTTGTCCTCCAGCACCTACTTCCCTTGCTGTCTCCATTTTTGCTAACCCTAGCTCCTCTTTCTTCTTGTAGCTCCCGGAACGCCACCGTGTCCTCATCGACTCCAGAGCGCGCACCGAAAGCCACTGCCAAGTCAATCTTCGTGTCTGGTGAGCCCCTTGTCCCCGTTTGCGCGTCACCTTGCATGCTTTAGCCTGCTAAACATTTCCCCTCGGTTGATTTGGCCATACATACACAGGAGCCCGAGGATTTTGAAGTTTTCCTTTTGTCGGCCGAAAACCCTATTCTCGGTCATTTGCCGATTCAGGTTAGCCATTCTTCAATTGGTTGCGGTGACACCTTCTCATACACCCTCTGGTGCTAGTCTAACCCCTCAATCCCTTTCTTTTTTCCCCAGGCTCCCCCTCCTCATGAGTCCTACTACACCGCCATTCTTCTCGCCGCTAGACCTTCCCCGAGCTCCTCGGCCTCTCCTATACCCCGTAAGGTTCTATGGACCTCGTAGATACTCATGCATGTCTCAATTCATTCCATGCATCGCCATTTCGCTTTAGCCTCATATGCCGTCGTGCCGCCTGCGCTCTCGCCGTCGCGCCATCGCCACAGTCCACCTCCGCCAAGCTCATCGCCCTTAGGACCGGCGAGTGCATGGGAGTCCATTTCGCCTCTATACGCGCCGCCAGGACCTCGGCACGGCGAGCCGTAAAGCAACTCATGGTAGCCCAGAGCATGTGGCGCATTCCGACCGTTCCTGTAGCTCGTCATTAAGAGTTAAGCCGCGGTGATTAGCATTTAATCGACGGTCTCTGTCGGCAAATCATTCATTAGCTGTTGATTACTTGCGTTTTGTTTCTATGACTTGCGGGCCCTGCGCTTTAAGTACTTAGTGATCCCAACCGTGGACCCATAGACCGAGTGCGTGGACCTTCGGTCCATGCACTATTCGGTGAACCAAGAGTATGACAGGTGGACCCCACCTGTCAATAGAAATTTAAATCGAAAGTAAAAAATGAAAAATGACACTATTCATTAGGCCCCGCTTGTCTTCCCTTGTGGCTAGCTCTCGGCTGGGTAAGAAAAGTCTTAAATGCTTATATAAAATCCGAAATGCTTATTTGGGAACTGAAAATTGGTTAAACTTCAAAATTGCATAACTAATTCATCTTAACTCCAAAAACAGTGAAACCAATTTTGATAATTTTGATTTTAAGTGAACTTTATTTTAAAATAGGTTTCAACCTTGTCAATGTCTCAAAAAATATTGTTTGTGGAAAGTGATCCAAAAATAAATTATTTTTACACTATAAATTGCTGTTAAACTTTAAAAATTCATAACTAAATCATAAAAACACCAAAATTTATGATTCAAATTTTGTTAGCTTCCTTTTTAAACTTACTTTAATATAAAAATGTTTTGGACCATGTTACTATTCCAGATTTCACTTTTGGCAAAATTGCTGTAGGATTAGTATTATTGTTGCACTAAAAATTGTTTTAAATTCAAAAATGCATAAGTATTTCTCTGTAACTCCAAATTGAGTGAAATCAATTTTGTTGGATTCCTCTGTTACTGTACTTTAATGTAGAATAGGTTTTGAGCTTGTTACTATCTCTAAAAATCTGATTCTACATATGACATGTGCACTACTTTCATGACTTTGAAAAATTATAGGAAATTCATCTTGGCTCCAAATCAGGTGAATCAAATTCCATTGTTCATCTCATCTGGTGCTTTATCTACCATAAAAATTTCAAGTACACCATCTCTCTGGAAATGTTTACCAAAACAATTAATTCGGATGAACAGTAACAGATAGCAATTTTATTGGATTTTCTTGAAACCTGATTTTCAAACTGCTATAACTTTTGCATAGAACATCCAAATCAATTGATTTTTATTGCTAAATTCATGTAAAATCATTCTCTACCATATGTGAAAATTTCATGATTTTTGGATGAATTTGAAATTTTGGGTATTTCAGTGTTGTCCTTTCTTATTTGTTTTTTTTGATTCTTTCGATAGGTTCCAACGATTATATTGATCGCGAGAGTGATCCTCTGCAGCAAGTCGAATATCTCCAGTAAGGCAAGCAACCCCCCCCCCCTTTGATCATATTTATCCTATTACTTTCGTTACAAAATATCTTGTTTGCAACTTGTATGTATGCATGCTCTACTTGAATGATTATTTTTCGTTAGAGGTAGTTATTCCTAGTAGATGCATGAGCTGTAGCAAATGTTATCCCTTGCCACTGAACTTAGGTTAATAATTCCGCTGGTGAATTAGAGTCCAGTGGATGATATATGGTCTACCTATGTTTATGCGATGTCATGCTTAGCAATGCTTAGGACGGTAGAATGGGGATCATCGGCTCGGCGATGATCATTACATCATCACTTTAAATTACTTGGGTCAGGATACCCATGCATATATTGTATTTGAGAAACTAAAATTGAAAATAAAATGTTTTAGACTTGGGCACATTGGTTTGATGGTGTGGTTATCGGGTGTGTGCTTGGTGCCCAAGTCAACAAGGACCGAATATCTTGTGTCACACTATCCAAGCATTTTTGCGTGCAACCACATGAGGGGGATATGGGACCTCTCTTGACTTAGTACCTTGGGAGGTGTTAATTAATGAGTCGCCGGTGGTGGATGTAGGAGAAAAATGTTCTGTTATCAATTGTTGTTTGGGCATGTGCGGGGTGGGTTCTGGTTTTAAGTTCCCACACCCGGAGGAGCATCGACAGTGGTTATAAATGATCGATGCCTCCGACACAACGTGTGGGTCCCCCGGGTCCCTGGAGGATTAACCCCTATACGTGCGACTCTTAATTAACTCATTTCCTTGGAAAACGTCTCGTAGGACTTAGCCGTGTCGGCATACCAAAGGAAGTGTGCTAATAGCTTGGCGAAAAGGCGGTCTGACATGTGGGTAAAGTTGTACACCCCTGTAGGGTATAAACTATTCGAATAGCCTCGTCCTAGGTTATGGACACACTTGGTTAGGTTTTGCAAGAGTTAGATTATAACATTTTCGATAAAACTTGAAATCGGGTGGTACGAATGGGTAATTCATGCTATGTTGTGGTGGCTGTTGGGAAGTCACCTCCAGGATGTTATTTATGTTTATAAATGTTGTCTCGTTGTTATTTAATCAAATAAAAACAGATTTGTCAAACTGCCTTCAATCTATTACTCTATTGCAAAGAAAAAATTGCTTTATGCTGAAAACTGCTTAGTGTAGTAGCCTTCCTTTGACACAAGAATGCATCTATATATTATTTTGCTTGTAAGTCTTGTGAGTACAACTTTGTACTCAGCTGGATTGATTTAATTGTTGCAGAGGAGGTTGATCCCCAAGGGATCGACTATTGTGAGACTGACTTCGTGCAGGACGACTAGCTTGGCGGCCTGGTCGGTTGCCTTGTGGGTAAGGGCAAACCGGTTGGCTTTTGTTTATTGCCATCTTATGGCCTTTGTTTCCGCTGCGACTTTAGTTATTTACCTTGTCAATTGGCTAGTCGGCCCTACTTTTGTAATATGATATGAACTTGTATGTCCTTGTGATGCAAACTTGTAGACTTGATATTGTAATGACTTGTGTATGGAATGGATGCTTAATTTTTGTATGGGGTATGTGTACTGCAATTCTGGGAAGTACATATACACCGAGAGTCGGGATATTTGATTTGTAATGCTAGGACCAATTTGATGGTTAAGTATTACAAGTTAAATACCCCGGGTTCTCACAAAAGTTGGTATCAGAGCCATGCTGACCATAGAAACACCTAGCTTGGTCGTCCTTAGGATATTTTGAAAAACCTAGTTTCAAAATGACAATTGGTTTATGAAAACTTAAGTAAGTTCTCAGATTTTACTCCTTACCTATCTTAGATTGCTCATCTCACCTTATTCTTGTTTAAGTTTTGAAAAGTTGTTTCCTCTCATCTTCCTTCAAAAGATAGTTATTACCGTTTAAGTTCGGTTTTGGGGAACCAATGAGTGTTGTAAATTTAAAGTGTTGGCTGTTCATTGGTGAAGATTGGAAGCTTTTGAAGTTGGAAAACTCAGCTCGGAGCACGGTTACAAAATCTGGACAGCAAGCGCAAGTTTTGAACAACAAGCATTTAGTTCGTCATTAGGGCTGAAAATGTGAGGATAATTCAACTAAAACTCATGGGAATTGAGTGGGTAAGATGTGATATTAGTTGGCTAGTGCCTAATACACCCTTAGATGGTTTTTACCATGATCTTTAGATGCGATAAGACTTGAGTTGTGTTTTGAAATTTTTCTTCTCAATTGATTGCTCGTTCATTCAATACGAGTTAGTCGTACCGAGAAGTTGAGCTTATGTCTTATGAATTTTGCTTTGGATCTTATGTCCTTGTCCAGACTTTTGGAGTTCATTTCTTGTTATTCGCTTTCTTTTCGTTTATTTCCAATTGGTTTTTGCGTTTTGAAGCTTAAAATCTCTAATGTAAATTAAGAACCTTACCCTTGTTATTTTTCCCCTACCTTGTGCTTTTCCCTCTCACCTCTTTAATGGAAGTCGCTGGTTGATTAAATGATTGATAGTGGAATCGGTAAAGAGAAGGATATGATTGAATAACTGCTATTTTATCTTTAATTGAATCTTTGATGTTAGGTTGATATGGGTGGTTTTACATTGTTATAGTGATGTTTGATAATCAATAAATTGGGTTATTACTCTTGGTCCCTGATTATGATCTTAGAAGAGTTGATTAGATCGTTGAACCTTGAGATGTTAACCGTTGTAGGATCTTCTATAGATTATAGTAGGCGTTACCATAGAAATTTGCGATATGAGTATCTATGGAACTATTGTATGGAGGTATAAGCTCGTCTGCGGGTGATGTTGGATCTATATCGGAAGAATATGTAGGTCTAACTCATGGAACACATGAAGTAGGTTGAATTAATAATTTTGTGGATTCACTTGGGGATTTAAATTTTGATATGACTTAGTCAACCAGTCAATAAGGTTGTTAGTCAGATTTTGGTCTAATGTGATAGAGTTGAAATTGAAACTGTGATGATAATGTAAATTTTGTTGGATACTTATGTTGATAAATTGAAATTTGTGGAGTTATAATTGGGTATATAACCAGATCGTAATACTTCTGGAGATGAAGAATGATTGGGTGATTGAATAATCGTGTAGTATGTGACTATGAGGATTGAATACGAATTTATCTTTGTGGGAATAGTTGACCAAAGGATGGTATAATGGGATCAATAAGGGATGATAAATTATGATGGTAGGATTTAGATGATACTTGGGGATCAGTAGGTTTTTGGAAGACATCGAGTTAATATTTTTTAATTGGACTAAAATAATTATTGTGGATAACTTAATCTAGATGAGGTTAGTAATTTAGATTATTTAGATTATAATTGGATTACAAATTCACCTTGGATGGATAATCTTTTTGATGATTTAATGCACTAGGATGGAGTTGACGGTGAATAAAGGGGATATATTTTTAACCTAGGATAATTGTGGTGACAAGTACAATGTCAGTTTCATAGCCGACAAGTACATCAGCTGGCACAAGCTTTGCAAACTATTTCTCTTTCTTGGCCTTTTGCAACCTGGGGACTGGGCATTCTGGGACCTTTCCCAAGAGCACCCGGGGGCTTCAAATTCCTTTTCGTCATGATTGACACGTTTACAAAATGGATTGAAGCCGAGCCTGTTGTTAAAACAACAACTGAGGCCGCTAAGAGATTTCTGACAAAAAATGTGATTACGATTTGGTGTACCCGATCGTATAATCACAGACAACGATGCCAGATTCTCAGCGGTCAATTCCAAGAATTCTCGATTTAACTTGGTATCAAGGTTCATTTTGTTTGATTGCTTATCCACGAGCAATGGAGCGGTTAGTGAGCCAATGGTATCATTATGCAGGGGATCAAACGCCGAGTGTTCGACCAGTTAATGAAACGGTCAGGAGCTTGGGTTCAAGAAGCGCATACGTATTACGGGTCGTTAGAACCCACGACCGATCGTCGCGACCGGTGAAACGTCATTCTTCTTAGTTTATGGTCTTTGAAGCCATGCTTCCTCCGAACTAAAACTTGGCTCTGCTTTCGGCCGATTGTTTCAACGAGCGATCGAGAATGAGCAACGACTTCGAAGACATCAATTTCCTTGAGGAACGAAGAAACCAAGCCCTGGTACGATCAACGGTCTATCAACAGGCCATGCGAAGGTACCATAGTAGTAAGGTGCAACCTCGCTGTAGGTGATCTGGTTCTCAGAAAAATTCAAAACCAAGCAAATCGCAACAAACTTTCTTCCAAGTGGGAAGATCCTTACACTGTGATCGAAGTCACCCGACCAGGTTCTGTACGACTAGCAATGTCTGATGGGCAAGTTTTGTCTAATTCTTGGAACATTGATCAATTGTGTAAGTTCTATGTTTAATTATTTTTTACATTCTTTTAATTCTTTTCATTTTAAATAAAGATTAGTCATTCCTTCATTTATTTTGACGAGCAATATTGTTTATATGTCTGTAACTACACTCTGGTCATATACAGTTGTTATTTATACTGGTCGGAGAAGATAACCTTCTCTCCGACATCCTTTACAAGGATCTTTGTTACTCTTTGACAACGACTTCTAAGCCATACGCTGTATGGGTCTTAGTAGTGATCATTCCCTGAATGATTCCCACGCGCGACCACACTCTTTTCTCAAAGAAACATACGAGTAACAAGAGCATAATAAACAATAACTTCATGTAGTAATTCCTATGCTTAAGACCATGAAGACTATGTTTCATCTTTTCAAAATTCTGTTCTACTCTTGTTTGGCTACTGGTCGGGACACGGAAAGCCTCCTAGTCGAAGTCTCTCCTTTTTCGCACGTGGTCCTGCCCACTGAAAGGAGCTTCCTAGTGACGGTTCTTTTCCTACAATCCTCGCTGCCAGTCGGACTAGAGTCTGAATATGTTTCGTGAAGTATGTTTCTTGTCTTTAGTTTTTAGCAATTTTTTCGACCAGTTTTAGATACTATATATAAATAAGCTTGCTTATCATTCATTGCATACATCTTTGTATATTTTCTCTTTTTATCATCACAAGTCTTTTGTCCGACCATATACTGCTTTGTTTGGTGTTTTGATTATTACAAAACAGATCTACAATTAGTCGAAGTCATACACAGGTTCTGACCAAATTGATTTCCTAGTATTACTACGATCGGTTTTACCATATAATCAGCATATGCCTTCACAACAAATAGAATGAGTAAGACTTCAAGATCTCGTTTCCTTGGCTTACTGATTATATAGTAAAGTTCTTCTACTATAAATCAGTTGGGAGCTAGGGAATATATGGGTATTTTAAAAGTCAAAAGGATAAACAAAAGACTTGCTGATGGCAAAAAGGTAGGTTTTATACATTTCATAATTCTTATATTACAATGTCCTACTCTTGAATATCTCCAGACTAATTGCTGCTTGATGGAGATCCAATTTCTGTTTCCTCTGCAACTTTGTTTCCAAGAGGTTTCATTTCCTTGAGAAACTTGTTTGCATCTTTAGGCAAACAGTTGAAGTCTTCTTCAACAGCTTGAAGATTGATAGAAGGGTCGGAAGCTTTCAGTTTTGCCAACAAAAAACCAACTCCATTGGCTACGCCTTCTTTCATAGCCTGGGTATAGTTCTCTCGAGTAGTTTTGAGCAGACCCTTGAGATCTTCTAGAAGTTGGCCCAAGTAGGCCATTTTCTCTGTTGGATATCTTAAGGGAGGCGGATTTGATCCTGATCCCATATCAAAGATCATCTTGTTTAGTGCATGGATCTTTTCATCAAGACTTTGCACAAGAGTCGCCTCCTTATCCTGTTCAAATTCTAGAGCCTTCTTTGCTCTATTCAACGCTTGAGTTTGCTCCATACAAGTAAAACAAGTAGTAAGTAAAAATGATTAAGGGATGTTAATAAGTCAAGTCTACGACCAAACCACCTTCAATCATCTTTTCAAGAGTTTCATGTCTGGTCGTCGCCTCTGCGATCGATCGGTCCTTAGCCTGATTTTCTTCTTCAAGCTGGGTTATTTTGGCTTTATCAGCCACGACCTCTTCTTTTATTTTCTCCAAATCTATCGAATATGATAAGGGAGAATAATTAAACAAAAGAAGAATAAAGCATTGAAGAAAAAGAAAGGTTAAGGAGAAAGTTCTTACTTTCAATTGAAGTTTTTCTCTCGTGTCCTTTATTCATTGGGTCATCCTCGACTACTGACAAAATTCTCGACCATGTGCTACATAAATCGCATTTTTTCTTTAAGTTTCCTATAAACTTATTAATAAAAGCTATGAAACTGGTCGTAGATACTTACTCGGATTGCCACATCATTATAATCGACAAAAATGATATCAGGACCTATCTTGATTTGATGGTCCAATATTCTTCCCCATGCCTCGTCAAGCTCCTTATCCTCGATAAATCAGGGGCAAAAAGGGAACTTGTTAGGTTGAGAAGGATTACCAACAGGGGTCGGGACCTGTTGAGGGCCTTTAGGGGCAGCTACCTCCGTTGAGCGAATTAGGATCACCAATGGATCCTGAACGACCGCCAGCACCGACACTTGCTCGGGGGCTTCCTCGATTATGTTATCCTCAGGAACTTTGTCCTGAGAAGTGCTTTGGATGAGGACTTCCACGGGTGCCTCGTCCTCAGGAACATTCTGGTCAAAAACGACCGGAACGCCAGAAGATTTGTAGAAAATAAAGAAAGGAAACTCAAAACTCCAAATCATCAAAAACTATTAAAGGTATGCACTCATACGACCTTTTCATTTGTACATACCTAGTTGATTTTTTGGTTTTTACTTTGAAATGCGGTAGAGCAAATTCTGTACCACTAGCCTTCCTTTTCTTCTCAACCAATTTCACCGACTCTGGGCTGGTAGGGTTGGTTATTCCCCGCACATCCTCCAACATGAGGTCGGAAGCAAAATCCTCGACCAACTGATCGAGGGTAGCATCCCTGACCATTGGGTCGGAGGGTGTGGTTTCATCAACCTCCAGGTCAGTTGTCTTAGTAACAACTATTAGGTCATGAACGACCACTCTGGAGTCTACGACTTCCGCAGCTCTGTTCTACGGACCTTCAGTTTTTTCAACCTAAGTCAAAAAAACAAGTTTGGTTAGGTGATGGAAATTTCTATCTAAGTATTTATCTTCTTTCAAATGCTCTATTCCCTCGAGAGAATCATCTTCTTCCAATGCCTTTGGGCAGGAATCGGTCGGAACCGCGGTAGGATTACGATCCTCACCGAATTGTATGACTTTTAGTCTGACCGCCTACAAAATTAGAGCAAGATCAATAAACTGATCGGAGGATATGTATATATGATAAAGTTGTCGACGATCGAATCGCCGATCTTACGAAAATAAACGAGGAAAATGACGTGGAATATCCTGGAATGGAATGGGGGTCGCTCTTTATTGATATGAACTGGATTTACAAGATGTGGCTAAGTACTACCTGAATTACCTTGAATGGAGGAATGTTAATCGGGCAATCGGACTTAGAATATGAGTCTAAGGTGATTATCTAGCTTCTAATTCCACCACTTAGGCTTCGTGCATATCTTTGCCTTGGCCTTGTTTTGTGTGTCGCCTATCGTCTCCTTCTTGTCTCTTGTGCTTCACCTTTAAATAACTTCCAAGAGGTGGCGCACTCTGGAGAAGACGTCCTGGTGAAGCGTTACGATCGGTCGGAGCGGTAGAAAGTTAGCAATGTGCTAACTTCCTTGCGATTGCTTGTGAAAAGCTTAACCGTAGGGTGGTTAATAGTCGGTGTCTCGGGGTTGTACCATCGCATGGTTTGGAGCGATATAACACGTGTTCCATTCATCATACGATAAGAAATACCGATTCGATAATTTTACGGCGGTTATCTGGTGAGGATTAGGCACAAAGCCTCATCCGAGGCCGAGGTACCCATTAAGTAACCTTCGGAATACTAACGACCGGGGAGGTCGTCGGTCTTAGGGGTTACGACTATGAAAACGTATGGTCTTTTATTATATATTAAAATAATACATAGATGTTTTAATCCTCGTCGGCTAGCCCCGAACTTTAAATGAACTGGTCGTGTATATACCTTTTCCGATGAAATCGTATCGGCGAACCCATTTAATGTCGTGGTATCTGAAAGTGGTCTGTGTTCACTTTAAAGTTGAGAACTTGCCTTGGGAAGCGAAGAGTTCCTCTGTCGTTTGAACAAAAAGAAGCTTTTTGTCGGTTGGACTTTTGTAGAAATCCTTGAAAGTATCGGAAGGTTATAAGATCTCCTCTCATTGGGCTCTTAGAATTTTTATGCTTCCGAATCCCTTCGATCCTTTAGCTTCTCGCCAAGAAATCCTCCGAGTCTTTTCTGTTCTTCCGACCACAAAGTCTCCAACTTTTGCTACTCATTCTTGAGGATTTTCGCCATGTCGGAGCAGATTACAAAGTGGTTGCCTTCGGAATTGGGCAAGAAAAAACTCGAGGCCTTGAAGAAGATGGGAATGCTCCCAGATAGAAATCTGATTAATTGGAGACTGGCGACTGGAGAGCATTTTCCGAGCCGTGAAGATGGCGAAATCCCTGTTTTCTTGCCTACATCGAATGTGGGCTGAGACTACCGGTACACAAATTCCTCCTCCGCGTTCTTGAACATTACGGGGTGGAATTGATGAATTTGGCCCCAAATTCGATCGCAAATATTAGTATTTTCGCATATTTGTGCGAGGCATACCAGGGAATACAACCGAACTTGAAGCTCTTTAGTTATTTCTACCGCATGGTGATGGGAAAATCTGCGGCAAAATCGAGGCGCTCTGGGGAATGCACATTGCGTCTTCATGACGGAAGGCCGATGAGTACATCTTCATGTACGCGAAATCTTCGTGGTCGTCATGGAAAAATCTTGGTTTTACATGAGCGGTTACAAAGACGATGGCCTCTACTTGGCGGAACTAGAGCAAGTGAAAACTCCAAGTGGAAGGAAACCAGAAGAAGACGAGGATAGTCAAGAGATGGGCGGATGCCATCTCGACTTAAGTAGTCGAGGGCTTGACTTCGTGGCATGTGGTGAAGGATTTTACCCTTCGCCAGATTAGCCCATTGAAGCTCGGACTCATTCCTGCTCTGGTGCCTTGATCGTGATGAAGCTACCTCGGAAGGTGGTAAGTCTTTGAGATAAATTCGATCGGTATTTTGATTTGATAAATGTATTACCTTAAAATCTGTCTATTCTTCCTTACATTAAAGTTCTTACCCACGGGAAGTTAGAGAACGAGTCGGTGATCTGTCAAGGGGAGCACGGAGAAAAGGTTGAATGCCCCAAGATCTTAGCATAACTCCTATTGAAGGAGACTGGTAAGGCTTAAGGTAATTTATTAAATTCCTTTTACCATGTATATACATATATTCCGACCAGATCTCCAATCGTGCTCTATATTTACAGTCGGTCGGATTGCGAATCATACAATCTGGTGAGGATCAACGTCCCACCTTAGTTCCGACCGAGTCGTGCCCTGAGGCACTTGAAGGAGATGAATCCCTCGAGGTAATAGAACATTTTGGAGTCATATATGTACGAAAATTTTTTTTAGATAAAAGGATTTCTTCACCTAATCAAATTTGTTCTTTGATTTAGGTGGATAAGCCTGAAGGCCCGCAGAATGTAACTGCGGAGGTCAGAGAACTCGAGTGGTCGTGCACGACCTTACGGTTATTCTTGAAACAAGCGATCCGAGATTGAAGAAACCACTCCCTCAGGCCGGATAGTCGGGAATGTGGACCTTGACGAACCGGGTCGAGGACATAGCTTCCGACATCTTGTTGAAGGATGTGAGGTTCAACAAACCTGTTTGGTCGAACCAAACAAAATTGGAAGAGAAGAAAAGGAAGGCTAGCGGCACAGATTTCTCTCTGGCGCGTTTCAGAGTCAAATCCCGGAAATTAACAAGGTATGTACAAATGAAAGTGATCGTATAAGTATGTATCTTTAATAATTCCTTGATGATTTGATATTTTGAACTTCCCATCTTCGGTTTGCATAGGTCTTCTGGTGTTCCGGTCATTTCCACCGTGTTTTTCTGAGGACTGCACTGTGGAAGTTCTCATCAGAGCACTTCTCGGGACAAAGTTCCCGAGGAAGTAGTGGTCGAAGAAGCCCCGGCGGTGACAAGGGCAACGGCTGAGTTGGATCCTTTGGTGATTGAAACCCCTTCTGTGGAGGTAGATGCCTCTGAGAGGTCTCAACAGGTTCCGATCACTGCTGATAACCCTTCCCAACCTAACAAGTTCCCTTTTCGTCCCCGATTCATCGAGGATAAGGAGCTTGATGAGGTGTGGCGAAAAGTATCGGATACTCGGCTCAAGATGCACCTGATTTGATTTTTGCGGTTATAATGACCGGACAATTGGGTAAGTATTCTCGACCGCTTACATAACTCTTTTTACAAAGTTTATAAGGAACTTAAGAAAGAGAATGCTAATTGTGTAGCATTTGGTCGAGAACTTTCTTTGTGATCGGAGGATGACCCAATGAGTTAAGGACTTGGAGCAAAAGCACTCGAGTTGGAAAGTAAGAACTTTTCCTTTTAAACTTCTGTTTCTTCTTCAATACTTTGCTCCTCTACAATTATTCTCCTTATCGCATTCGATAGATCTGGAGAAAATAAAAGAGGAGGTTGTGGTTGAAAAGCCAAGACAAACTTTTCTTGAAGAAGAAATAAAAGCTAAGGACCGATCATTTCTTTGAAGCAAGTTCACTAAGGACCGGTTGATCGTTGAAACAACGACCAAATATGAAACACTTAGCAAAACAAATAAAGGTAATATGTCGTAAACTTGATTTTCCTTCAATGATGCTTGTGTTCATTAAGCGATTTGTTTTTGCGAGCAAACGCAAATGCTAAGCAGAGTAAAAAAACTCGAAATTTGAGCGGGAGATAAGGAGGCGCTCTTGCTCAAAATAATGATGAAAAGATTCATACTTTGAACAAGATGATCTTTGATTTGGGATCGAGGATCAAGCGTGCCTATCTTAAGAGATCCAATAGAAAAATGAACTATTTGGGTCAACTTCTAGGGATCTTAAAGTTACGGTCAAAACTACTCGGACGAATTATGCCTGGCCCTAAAAGCAGTGTTGCAAGTGGAGTTAGTTTTGCTTTGGCAAAACCGAAAGCTTCCGACCCTCCATTGATCTCCAAGCTATTAAAGATGACTTCAATCGCCCACTGAGGAGGCGACCAAGTTCATGGAAGAACTCGGGCCACTCGGAGATATAGTTGTAGAGGAGATGGAGGTCGAATCTCCGACAAGCGATAGTTAGGCGGGAATATTTCTTAGAGTAGGTTCTGCAAGTGTAAAAATATTTGAATATCTATGAAAACTTACCTTTTATGTCATTGACAAAGCTTTTGTTTATCTGTTTGACTTTTTAAAATTCTCGTATATTTCCTAGCCCCGATTTGCTTGATAGTAGAAGAACGTTCTTGTACAAGCGGTGAGCCAAGAAAGAGAATAAAAAGAGGTCATAACCATGTATGTGAGTTTTTGAAGGTATGTTTGGACATGTAAGACAAAATCGATCGTTCTTGATATTAGGAAATCAAATGTGGTCGGGACCAGATGATTTCGACTAGTTATAGATCTTTGTTTGTCATAATGGAAATACCAATCAAAAACACTATATATGGTCGGAAAAAGACTTTGTCAAACTTGACATAAGAAGAAATGCAAATATGTATGCAACAAATTATAAGTGAACTTTGTTTATATCTATTGTCCCATAATCTGGTGGAACTAATGCTAAGACACGAAGGCATCGACACATTTCTTGAAACGTGTTCAAATTACAGATCCGATCGGTAGCGAGGATCGTGAAGAAAAGAACCGTCGCTAGGAAGCTCCTTCCATTAGGCGGGACCACGTCGAAAAAGGAGAGACTTCGACTAGGAGGTTTTCCGTGTCCCACCAATGGCTGACAAGAATAGACCGAATCGTGAAATAATGAAGCATAATCTTCAAAATCGTAAGCATATCATTCATGAGATAGGTAGTTGTGTGGTGCTCGATTACTCATTTTCTTAAAAAAAAAGTGTAGTCGCTAGCGTGGGAATCATTTGAAAAAATGCTCACGACTAGGACCATAGAGTATCGAGATCCTTATAAAGGATATCGGAGAGAAAAATGTCTTCTCCACCGGACTAACAATAATAAGCGACGTAATGTAGGTGTATATATATAAGCAAGGTTGCACTTCTTAATTAATTAATGAATTTAATGAAATTGAAATTGAAAGAAATGAAAGAATGAAAATTAAACATAGAACTTACGCAATTGATCGATGTTCCAAGAATTTGACAAAATTTGCCCATCGACATAGCGAACGTCACGGAACACAGTCAAGTTACTTCGACCACGATGTAAGGACCTTCCCATTTAGGAGAAAGTTTATTGCGATTTGTTTGGCTCTGAATTTTACGAGAACGGTGTCACCTCTGACAAAGAAAGCTGAGGTGCACCTTACGACTATGGTACCTTCGCATGGCTTGTTGGTAGGCTAGCGATCGTACAAGGGCTTGGTTTCGCTCGTTCTTCAAGGAAATCGGCGTCGACGAAGTCGTCGTTCATTCGATCATTTTCGTCAAAACGATCGATTCGGCGAGCCAATTTTGAGTTACGGAGGAAGCATGGCTTCAAAGCACCATAAACAAAAAGAATGGAGTTTCACCGGTCGCACGATGGTCGTGGTTCGAACGGCCCATAACACAGAGGGAAGTTCTTTAACCCAAGCGCCTGACCGTTTGATTAACTGGTCGAATACTCGGCGTTTGATCCCCTGCATAAGGATACCATTAGCCTGCTCAACCGCTCCGTTGCTCTGCGGATGTGCAATAGAAGCAAAATGAATTTTGACACTAAGTTCATCGCAGAACTCCTGGAATTGACTGCTGGAGAACTGGGAACCATTGTCTGTGATGATACGACTGGGTACACCAAATCGCGTGATCACATTTTTCAAGAGAAATCTCTTAGCGGCCTCAGTTGTTATTTTAACAAGCGGCTCGCTTCAATCCATTTTGTAAACGTGTCAATCATGACGAAAAGGAATTGAAGCCCCGGTGCTCTTAGGGAAAGGTCCTGAATGTCTAGTCCCGAAGTTGCAAAAGGCCAAGAAAGAGGAATTGTTTGTAAGGCTTGTGTTGGCTGATGTACTTATCGACTATGAAACTGACATTGTACACACTTCGTCACAAGCTCTTTTGCATCATGAAGGGCAGTTGGCCAGTAATAGCCTTGCCGGAAGGCTTTACCGACCAGGGTTCTGTAGGAATGGTGTGCTCCAGACGCCTTCATGGATTTGGTTAGCAATCTAATTCCATCCGTTTGAGATATGCATCTCATCAACACTCCATGAGATCCTCGTTTATACAAGATACGTTCGATTAGAGTGTATGATTTGGCTTTTCGTGCTATCGATCGGCCTCTACATCATCTTCTGGAATTGTGTCATCTTTGAAGATAATTGTAGATCGATGTCATCCGATCTCTACCGTGATCGTGGCGCGCCAACCGTCAGCGACACATGGAGCATCCATGTTTCCTTGATTAGTTTGTTCAACTTGCAAAGAATCATGTATGTTCTCGGAAGGCTCAACTACCGAGGGTGAATTGAGTTGCTCGAGAAAAACTCCGGGACGGGGCGGTCGACCTCGTGGAGGCCATCCGTGCTAACCGGTGCGCGAAAGTTTTCCTTTCTAGGAATATGTTGGATCCGAAAACCAAAGAAGTGCTTTTCAAGTTTTCGTACTTCCGCCAGATAAGATGACATCTTGGTACTCGAGCATTGATACTCTTTCCCCACTTGATTAAGCTACTAGTTGAGAATCGCCTTTCACTAATGTCTGCGAATCTGGCGAGCTTAACGAGCTGCCGAGTCCCGATAAACCTTCATATTACGCCACATTATTGGTGGCGGGAAAATTCTTGGATGGCGTGCTTGATGTGTTCGCCAAGAGGGATATCAAGACCACTCTAGCCCCGATCCTTGTAACATCAAGGAACCGTCGAATACATTGTCCACTCGTCGTGGTGTTCGTACTCGGGTCCTTGGGTGGGTTCGAGGTTTGTCCATTCGCAATGAATTACGCTATTGCACGGACTTTATTGTTGTTAAGTGAAATAAAATGGAGATCGAACGCCCTAGCTCGACCGCCCATTTGGCTATTCGCCCCGATGATTCCTGTTTCAAGGACTTGACCAAGGGATATCCGGTGGTACGACCACTTTGTGGGCACGAAAGTAGTGCCTTAGCTTCCTTGAAGACATAAGGAGGCCATAGAGCAACTTTTGTACTGTGGGTATCTTTCCTTTGGTCCATGTAAGACTTAAACGCCACGTAATAAAGCGGTCGTTGGATATTATTCCTTTCTACAACCATTACACCGCTAATCGTGCGTGGTGTTCTTTGCCACGTAAATTAGCAATGTTTCTCCGATCTCGGAGAAACTAAGACCGGTACTCGTAAGGTACTTTTGAGTTCCTCAAAGGCATCGTTTGCCTCTTTAGTCCACTCGAAACTCCCATGTTTCCAAGAAGTTTAAAGAAAGGTAATCCTTTTCCCTAATCTTGCTATGAAACGGCTTAACGCCGCCATCTGACCGATTAGTTTTGGACTTCCTTCTTCGTGGTGGAGCGCGATCAGTCGATGGCGCAATTTTTCTTTGGATTAGCTTCAATACCTCTAGCGAAACTAGGAAACCAAGCGGTTTTCAGTGAAACTCGAACACACACTTTTAGGATTTAACTTGAGGTTATGTCTTCTCAAGTTGTTAAAGGTTTCTTGTAAGTCGGGAATGTGGTGCTTGGCGTTGATGGTCTTCTGACGGATCGTCAACATAAGCTTCTAGATTCCGACCGATTTGTGGACTAAAAGTTTTTGCATCAACCTTTGAAAAGTTGCACCAAATTTTTGAGACCAAATGACATCTTAATATAACGATAAGTACCATATGGGGTGATGAAGGAAGTTTTCTCCTCATCTTCTTTACACATACTAATCTGGTGGTACCACGAATCGCATCTAAAAACTTAGTAACTCGCGCCCGAAGTAGAGTCTACTAGTTGATCAATGCGGGGAAGGGAAAGTCGCCCCTCTGACAAGCTTTATTAAGATCTGTAAAGTCGATACACATTCGCCATTTCCCATTATTTTTCCTAACCATTACAGATTAGCAAGCCACCGTGGGTGGTTGACTTCACGAATAAATCCTGCTGGAGAAGCTTGTCAATCTCATTCGGATTGCTTCCTTCCGATCGGGTGCAAAACGTCGTAGTTTACGCTTGATCGGTTTTTATCGGTGGAGAGCAAGCTGTGCTCGATCACCTCGGGGACTCGGGCATATCGGACGCTTGCCAAGCAAACACGTCTTGATTTGCTCGGAGGAAGGAGACGGCGACTCTTCCTATTTAGGGTCGAGTCTTGCCCGACCGTAATCTTGCGGCGGTTGGATCTGGTTGTCTGACCCATGTGACGACTTGACGCCGTCCGAGAAGCGCTTTTGTCGAGTAGTACCTCCTTGATGCAGTCGGATGGTTTGGGCGTCATCTTTGGCTTCGAGTGCTTGACTTGCATGGGAGACGGATTAACCTCTCGGTGGAAGTTCATCAACGATTGCAAAGGATTTCGATCGCATCGTAAGCCATTTTCGATCTCCTCGGTGTGATGACTCCTTGACCCGGCATTTTCAAACTTTGATAACCGTAATGCGTGGCTATCAAGAATTTTGCTAATCTTTGGTCGATCGAGATTCCGTTGTATCTTGATTCAAGTTTACTACATCAAGCGGGATCTTCTCTGTTCGAAATTGTCGGGTTTTCCAAACATCACCGGTAAGGAAACTTGTCCTATCGGTTTAGCGGTAGAACCGGAACTATGCCATGAAAAGCATATTTCACGTGTTTCACCTTTGACATGGGGACTGCATTTCTTCTAAAGCTCCTACAAATAATATATTCAAGGAACTACCCCATCCACTAAGACCCGATTAACCCGACAATTATTAATAGTTGGTTCAACGACGATGGGGAACCTACGGTCGAGTCGATGGGATGGTGCGATCGTCTTTCTTTGAAGAAATGCGGTGTCCGACCACTTGAGTGCTTGATTACGAGTTGGAGATTCGACGAGGTTGACCTCCGCTCCATGGCCTTGAGATGACGTCTGGACTCGTATGAAGAAGATCCTCCAAAAATCATGTTGGTGTGTGTTGGGGATCCCGGTACTCCATCTCCTCGTCGCCATCCTTGTCCTTTTTGGAGCTCGTTTCTCCATGTTCTGTATTCTTTGAAATGGTCCTTTACCCGCATAATAATCCTCCGATTTCTTACGCGAGACACGGCAGTCGCGCAGATCATGCCACTCGTCACGTGAAGTGGACACCACTTCTTATTAAATGCGAAATCCTTCGGTCGGAACTTTTGTTTTGCTTCGACCGGCATAGTCCTTCTTGCCCTTCTGATCTTGTTTGGAGCAGCGAGGACTTCTTTGTCGTCGGTCTGCGGTTCTTTTTCTTCTTGAGAGACTTCTTGTTCTTTTTCTCCTATTTGTCGCACCGGGTGGGGAATCTTGTCTTTCCGATCGATGGCTTCACACCACTCGATTGCTTCTAGCGATGGCATATTTGTCCGCCATATCAAAAAGCTCAGCGGTTGTTCTTGGAGGGTTCATTGCTATGTCCTCCGTAAACCGCCGATTCCTTAGACTGTTTTAAAAGCTTTGAATAACGAGAGGACTCTGCGACTTGGGTATAGAGTTCTGAACTGGTGAACCTCTTGATATATTGGCGTAAAGTCTCATCGATCCTGCCGGATTACGTGGAGATCGTCCTCCTTCGAGGCGGTCGTGCGTACCTCGAAGTTGGCAATCGAAGATCACGAGTTGTTCCCAAGTATATATGGATCCGGCCGGTAAGTTTAACAACCACGGCCAAGGCGGACCCTTGAGCACGGTGGGTAAATAGTTGGCCATTACATTCATCGCCACCAAAGCTGCCTCGATAGCGGTGGTATATATTTGGAGAAATTCAATGGGTTTTGAGTTCCATTGAATTTGTCCAAGTTGGCCGATCGGAACCGGCTGAGGCTAACGCACGACTTGGAGCCCAAAGCAGAAGGCTCGACAACCTGTGATTGATTCATGGCGTCTTCTCAGGAAGGTGCGGGATTATGTCGGCCGGAGACCGATCCCTAAGATGGAACAGCTGGAACTCCGGTGTACGATCCGATCGTGGACATTGATATGATGTCCACGACCGCCCACTTGGTTCAAGCGATGTCGGAGATCGTTAGGTCCTAGTGGTGGTTCTTCTCGGCGCAGATGGGGAGTATCCTCTTGAAATAGCCTTCTCCTCGTGACTCCTTGGTCGAATCGTCGAGGAGGTCTTGGTATCGATCTCTCTGGTATGACCATCTTTGTCCCCTCTTGAGGAGGAGCGTTGGGGCGAAGTCCTAGTCCGACTTCTGAACCCCTCTGTTCTCGATCGCTTCCGTTATTTGCATGGTCTGTTGGAGAATTTGGATACGACCTCGAGTTGTACAAAACTAGGCGTTCTGCTAGAGCGGGATCGGAATTATTTAACATGTTTTGAATCGTCGCAAGTTTTGTCGATTCTATCAAGGTCTCGAATGGTTCATCTTGGTCGTGGGTGTACGCTGTCGAACCTTCCCCGACCTTCGGATTTGTTCGATCTGTCGGTCACTCTGGGTGGGCGATGCGAGCGAGTTAAGCGATTGGCGTCGATTAGTTCCGTTGCCTCCGGAAGTTGGTGCTTGACGGCGGATCATCTCTAACAACACGTGATGGTGTGGTAGAGAGTGTAGGACCGTCAGGCATCTTGATCTTCATCTCCGATCGCGTTGACCTCGTGCTTCGGCAGATTGATCTTCCGATGAGCTTCCATCGTAACTAATGGAGAGCTTGTCGATTATTCGCGAAATTTTCCACGATGGAGATCGGTCGGAGATGAGCACTTCTCGAGGTCTTCTCGGCTGATCCGATGAACCGCCGATCGTATCTTTGAGTGTGATCATCCCCACATGGCCTCGACGACTGGAGGTTTTATCGACACCGCTACCGGTGACGGTTGACTCTGGAATTGCCGTAGCGAAGGAGAGTATCTTTCGACCATGATTTCATCAATGGTATATAGTTTTCGGGTGATGAGGTGAAACTTCTTCACTGTTTTCGGCCGAAAAGTAGGGCTTGGAAGATCTCGGCATTCGGAATCGGTGGAACGGCGGTTCTCTGATTGCGCCACGGTAGTGGCGGCGCATCTTCATCCATCCGTCGACCTCGCTAACGTCGGCGTGCGGCGAGCCGGCGAGGAGGATGAGGAGGATGACTGCCATTTTCTTCCATGGCGCGGATACATCCTTCCATGTCGAGGTTGGCGTAGTCCGCCGTCGAACCGAGTTTTCCTCATCCCAAACTCGGGCATAGTCGCATGAGCGATTGCGAGTTTTTGGGCGAGGATTTTCTTGAGCGAAAAAAAAAATTTCTTGAAACTTCGCCTTCTTCCCCACGGACGGCGCCCGGTTGTCGACGATCGAATCGCCGATCTTACGAAAATAAGCGAGGAAAATGGCGTGGAATATCACGGAATGGAATGGGGTCGCTCTTTATTGATATGAACTGGATTTACAAGATGTGGCTAAGTACTACCCTGAATTACACTGAATGGAGGAATGCTTAATCGGGCAATCAGACTTAGAATATGAGTCTAAGGCTGATTATCTAGCTTCTAATTCCACCGCTTAGGCTTCTGTGCATATCTTTGCCTTGGCCTTGTTTTGTGTGTCGCCTATCGTCTCCCTTCTTGTCTCTGTCGTTGTCTCTTGTGCTTCACCTTTAAATAACTTCCGAAGAGGTGGCAGTTACTCCTGGAGAAGACGTCCCTGGTGAAGCGTTACGACTGGTCGGAACGGTAGAGAAGTTAGCAATGTGCTAACTTCCTTGCGGTTGCTTGTGAAAAGCTTAACAAGAGGGTGGTTAATAGTCGGTGTCTCGGGGTTGTACCATCGCATGGTTTGGAGCATTATAACACGTGTTCCATTCATCATACGATAAGAAATACCGATTCGATAATTTTACGCGGTT
Organism: Phyllostachys edulis; assembly: GCA_036346405.1. Classification (NCBI taxonomy): domain Eukaryota; kingdom Viridiplantae; phylum Streptophyta; class Magnoliopsida; order Poales; family Poaceae; genus Phyllostachys; species Phyllostachys edulis. The sequence continues at coordinate 39,394,435 of CM070553.1, forward strand.
ATCCGGTCGGGATTAGGCACAAAGCCTCATCAGGCAGTGGTACCCATTAAGTAACCTCTCGAATACTAACGACCGGGGAGGTCGTCGGTCTTAGGGATTACGACCATGAAGACGTATGGTCTTTTATTATATATTAAAATAATACATAGATGTTTTAATCCTCGTCAAAAGTATAGTTGATTATCTACCTTAAGTCTTGCCAGTCTTTCTTCAACAGAGACTATCGCCAAGATATTGGGAATCTGACCTTCTCACGAGACTCCGGTAGCAGATCATCTTGATCTGCTCTCTGATTTCCTCAGAAGAAAGGGCTTTAAAAGAAAAAGAGACATAGTAGATTTTAAGGTTTTACGATAATCAAGTAATCAAGTTATACTGGTCGGAGCTTTTCTCAAAGACTTACCATCTCGTGAGTCCGTGATTACTTCATCACGACCAATGGACCAGAGCAGGGATTAAGTCCGGAGCTTCAAAAGACTAATTCGGCGTTTGGTGAAATCTCTCACCACATGCCAGGAAGTCAAGCCCTTGATCTTCATATCTTGAATAGCATCCACACATCTTCCAACCATCCCTGTCTTCTCTACGGTTCCCCTGCATTTGGGATTCTCGTTCGCCCTAAGTCCGGTGAAGTAGATGCCATCATCCCTCGTAACTGTCATGTAAAACCAGTTCTTTTTCTATGACGACCACGAGGACTTCGAGTACGTTTGAGTGTACTCATCGGCCGTCCTGTCGTGAAGGCGCAGCATGCATTCTCCAGGAGCCGCCGTGGATCTCCCTGACATCGCCATCCGATAAAAATACCTGAAGAGCTTCAAGTTTGGTCGCACTCCCAGGTACGCCTCACATAGGTAGGCGAAGATACTAATGTTGGCGATGGAATTCGGAGCCAGATTCACCAACTCCACCCCGTAGTACTCTAGAACGTGGGGGAGGAATTTGTGCACCAGAACCCTCAATCCGCACTCGATGTAGGCGAGGAAAACTGGGATAGCTTTGCGGCTCGGAAAGTGCTCTCCGGCTGCTGACCTCCACTTGATCAGATTCTTGTCCAAGTGTATTCCGATCTTCTCCAGTGCCTCGAGCTTCTTCTCACTCAGATCCGAAGTCATCCACTTTGTAATTTGCTCTGACATGGTGAAATTTCTCAAAGGGATGAGTAGTGGTCGGAGGAGGCTTTGAGGTCGAAAAGGCAATAAGAGGTCAGAAAGGTCTTCTTAGCAAAGAACTGATAGGGATTAAAGGAAGATCTGAAAGCATAAGAGTTCTAAAGCCCATCAATGGGGATTTTATAGCTTCAGATCTTTAACTGCAATTGAGAGTAATCTAAAGTCCAACGGACAAAACATTGTTGTCTAACAGACAGAAAAACTCTTTAGTTCCCAAGGCAAGTTCTCAACTTTAAAGTGAACACAGATCACCTCGTATGTCACGACATTAAATGAGGTCTGCCCGATATGACTTCATCGGAAGAAAGTGTTCAGACGACCTGTTCATTTAAAGTTCAGGGGCTAGGTGACGAGGATTAAAACCTCTATGTATTATTTTAATACATAATAAAATATCATACGTCTTTATGGTCGTAACCCCTAAGGCTAACGACCTCACTAGTCGTAAGGATTCCAGAGGTTACAAATGGGTACCTTGGTCGGACAAGGTCCCGTACCTAGTTTCCGACCAGGTAGCTGCTCGGAAAAACTACGAACTGGTATCTTAACCATGTGATGAATGGAACACGTGTTGTATATTTCAAACCACGCGATGTTATATAGACCTAAGACATTGGCAACAACTATCATACGGTTGAGTGTCTCACAGACATTTAACATAAGCGATTGACACATTGTCAATCGACGCCTCACCAAACCGATCCACGGACGCTTCACCAGGGACGTCTTCTCCAGGAGTAACTGCCACCTCTTCGGAAGTTATTTAAGGGTGAAGCGTAGAAGATAAAAGGGCGGATCTGGAAGACAAGCAAGATAGCAACATCAGATTAGAGCAACACAATCAGCCTTAGATTCGTGCTTTAAGTCAAATTGATTAGCATAGCAGGTGTGAGATTCAGTGTAATTAGGATTAGTCCCCATTCGGGTCGTAAAGCACCCTTGTAAATCCAGTTTATATCAATAAAGAGCAATCTCATTATCTCTCAGGAAATATCGTGTCATTTTTCCCTTTTATTTCGTAAGATCGGCGATTTATCGTTGACAATAGTACCCTTTTCCAAGCCTTAATTTGAACACAAATTTTTTTTAGAGAAATGTGAACACAATTGTTTGTACGTCAGTGGGATTACCTAGCTAGATACAATTACAACCGAGTATGTTCTACATAGTGTAGACCTGAGTATTGTATTGTGATTCGATCAAAGTAAAGGGAATCAAAGATGAATGGATGTCTACGTGGATGAACGTGTGACACTCGATGTTGTCGGCTAATTCCATCCCATGAGTCAGCTTCTATTTATTTTACAAAGGGAAATGAAAGATCAGTGGTTCTGATTGGAATTTGGAAGTCAGTAGTGGCGTGCTAATGGCTAGGGCTAGTAGCATGCAACACGTGCCGACATATACTACTCCTAGTAATAAACTTTCAGACTGATATAGTGTAGGTTTATCTGGAAGAGGGTCCCACGCTCGTGCAACCACGTACGGTCTTCGAAAAGTTTCAGAAAAGTTGCAACAACAAATACTACTGTTTTGGCGTACCTAAATTCCCCATTAGAGCTGCACAACGCATAAAAAACAGCCAAACACAGTTTTAGCAAATTTTCTACTTTTGCCATTGTACGAGATCAGCTGCTAGTCATGCGTCAGATGTTGATGTCACAGACTCACAGTAGCATAACAGAGCTAGAGTCCCCTGCAGCGACGGCCTAACCGTAGAAGGGAAAGGGATCAAGATTCAAGAGAGAAGGTGAACTCGTGTACATCTTGGATCTATGTATCTGAATATGGATTTTGTTGTCAGTATGCACGGTCGATCTGCTGCTGCAACTCGCCGGCTTTTTCCATCCATCTCTACTCCGCTCTGCTCGATCGCCATGTTCAGATGTACATGTACTACACACGTTCACGTCGCAAACGGCAGAACCAAAATCTGAACCAAAGCCATGCATCGATCAGTCGTGGTCGACCTATCGGTGCCTTTTTTTAATGGGATCTAGATAAGAGACCCGCCGGGCAAAGCAAAATTAAGTCTGACCCCTTGTGATTCCTTTGGAACAAAAGGGCAGGTAGATGGATCGTTCATCGTGCGTCGATGGTCCACGATGGCAGATCGAGTGGCGCGGTGACCCACGATCCCGCTACGCATAGCGCCACCTCTGGCAGTAATGTGAAATTAATTGTGATATCCATTTTACGTCCCTTATCATCTTTCGGCAGACTTTTTTTTTTCTCGAGACACCAATCCATAAGGGCATGTACAATGGTATAAACAGTTGATGTCTATATCAACTCTCTATATCACCTTTAGACAACTCATACAATGGTATAGACGGCTGCTGTCTTTATAGTTGTATTTATAGAACACACGATCTTTTAATGTTTTTCTTGTTTCTTGTGCTATAGTCGACTACATGATTGTAGACATCATCTTCCTCTCTCTTCATTCTCTTTCATCCACGTCAGCGAAAATCATACGTGGCAATAACTATAGACGACTGACATAAGCCCATTATACATGCTCTGACCCCATTCTACTACCTCATCGTGACTCAGACATTTGTTTCTAGAGCCACAAACCCACAACACCCCACGTGATAAGTTGCATGTATTTTGTGATACACATGCTAGTAAAGTCTAAAGAGCCGTACAATAAATTAGTGAGTACAATGAAAGCATCTCTTTTTTTTACAGTAATTTGTAATATATACATAAGTAAAAACAGCAGCATATGACCATTGGTATAAAACATGTTATACTGGACGCATTATCACAGATAGTTCCTTTGAAACGTCTATGATATGTAATTATCACAAACAGTTCGACGGTTTTAAAAAATAACCGTTAAAAATAATTGGTATCTGAGCCCCAGGTTCGTGTCCTGCTTGCCACATCCATAGCAGAACTTCGAAAGACAGATTCGCTTCCTTCACATCTCACCCAGTGGTGCAAATAAAATGAGCAACCCCCCACTGCTTGCCACATCCATAGCAGAACTCGAAGCCACACCTGCAAAATTTCACAACCATCATGCAAAAGCCATGCAAATGTAACAAACAGCATCGATAATACTCGCTTGCAGGTTATGTGCAGGCAACCGTCGACTTTCTCCACGAAGATATTGCACTTCGGGCATTTCTTCCACTTCTTCCCCTTGGCCAGCTCCTCCAGCTTCATGTCATCCTCCTTGCCCTTGTCCCCACTCCCGAGCTTCCGGTACGCGGCGCAGTCGGCGTCGACGTGCCACGGCACGCCGCACTGCGCGCAGAAGGACCGACTGCAGCTCGGGCACTCCGATTCTGTGACGTCAGCGCCGTCGCCGTCGTCCACCACCATCATCGCCGAGCAGTCCTTGAAGGGGCAATAGGCCTTCTTGGCACGGAGCACCATGGACTCGCACAGCGCGAAGCCCCACCGCTCGAAGACCACCGGGGGGAACATGTCCTGGCAGAGCGCCGGATCGAGGACGCCGGCGCAGCCCACCTCGGGGCACATGACGTCGGCGATCCTGTCCTGGATCTTGGCGCCGATGTAGCCAGCGAGGCAGGTGGCGCAAAAGGCGTGCGTGCAGCCGCGGCTGGCGTGGAGCGCGTCCGAGAGCGGCACCGCGTCCAAGCAGATCTTGCAGTCGAACGTGCTGGCAGCAGCGTTGGACGACGACGACGAAGAGGCGCCGGCGGAGGAGCACTCACCTGTGACAACAGCGGGCGTCGCGCTGTTGTTGGTGGCAGTGTGACGCGTCGGGAGCGAGGATTGCGCCGTGTTAGCCGCGATGAAGGAGGACATGATCACCTCCTGAAGCTGGAGCTCGGCGGCGTACTTCTCGTCGGATATCGTGAAGAGCTCATCGGCGTCGGCGTCGCTCCGTCCGTGGGCGAGGGCAGAGAAATAGTCGTCGTCGACAAGGCCAGTGAGATTGGCGTTGGAAGACTCGGATGCCATTTCTTCGTGCGAGGGGAGTGTTGGGAATTGGACACTTAAAGAGGAGTTTTCTCAAGCTCACATACCAGACTAATGTTAAATACTAGTCTTTACATAGCCATATAAACCGACTTACATCGGTACCGACTAACAAAAAAATTATTTGATTAATGCTTGTACAGCTCAGCACTAACTAATTGGTCGGTTCCAACTCATCGTCTTCCGTCAGTCGTTGGAGAGATTAAATAGCCACCAGGGAGATTCCACGACCACGACTAAGCGCGCGTGCAGGAAACGCTTTGTTTTTATCAGCGATTAGGCGCGCTCAAAAGCGTGCGTGCAGGAAACGCTTTGTTTTTATCAGCGATTATTATAGAGTACTATAGTGTGTTAAGTATATCATCACCTATTGTAGTTTGTAAAGGTACATATATAGGATTATATCTGAGCGAACTCTAGGTAGCTCAACGTGTTAGAACTTAGGCAACTAAACATATAAGAGGTACGGTGTGTTTGTGAAGCTAGGCGTACACTTATATAGTAGGATTGATGATGTATGGAGCATATGGCGAAAATAACAAAAAAAGGTGTTAATACTTGACCAGTTTGCACTAATATAGTCTTGCCAAAGGTAGAAGCTATAACTACTTAAAAGGAATTGGACACAGATTGTAGTAGCGAATTATAGAGAACACTGATAGAGTATAGTCAAGCAGAATGTACAAGACGTTCATAATATTACAGGACAAACATAGAGCAAATTATATATTTTTAAGATTCGATTACAAAAAAAAAATAGAGGCTGATGCAGCAGAGTATAGGAAAAAAAATGTAGGGTAGGAGCAAAATGTTAGCTATGACATGGTACTATGCTGTGTCGTAGTGATTGATGAAAAACGATTACAGGTCAAATTAGAACGTAAGTCTGTGAAGGGAAAAGGAAACAAAATATACTTCTTTATAGAGTATGGTATAGGTAACAGATCTACAACTAACTGATGCTTCCTGCATCTTGGCATTTTTTTTTTGCCAAGTTGAGAGGTAGGTATATCTTGGGACGGTGCCTCTTGTGTGCTGCAAAATTTTGGCAAGAATGTAAGGAAAGAGCATAGTTAGTTTGAGATAGCTAGGAGAGAATTTTAGAGCATGTACAATAGGCTTATGTCAGTCGTCTATAGTTGTTGTCACGTAGGATTTTTGCTGATGTGGATGAAAGAGAATGAAGAGAGAGAAAGATGCTGTTTACAATCCTGTAGTCGACTGTATCACGAGAAACAAGAAAAGCATTAAAAGATTGTGTGTTCTATAAAGACAACTAAAAGACATCAGCTGTCTGTACCATTGTATGAGCTATCTTTAGTGTTGTCTACAGGTGACATAGAGAGTTGTTATAGACAGCAGCTGTCTGTACCATTGTACATGCCCTTATAACACTAACGAACATGACGATTAATAGGGATAAAAGTAAACAGTAATTCAGATTTGTACCCTTTATGCTATTAAAGAAGGCGGCATATAATGTTTCCGAATGTTGATGCTGCTATATCTATGAATGTTTTCAGATATAAGAGGAAGGTCTATTTACTGCTGTTGATCTCTACGAAAGTGATTTATAACAAAAAAACGTTTGAAAATTTACTGATGAATTTTACAAATTGTGGTGTAAACTATGTACGACCAACTTTGTAGTTACAAGAAGACGATCGTAGTAGCAGGGATTATTGAGCTTACCTATCTTTCGTACAAATCCTGGATGTTGCAATCAAGTTCAAAGAGATATCGTCACGACCATGCATTATTGGTCCAGGGCTCTAGGCAGCAGCCTAAGAGCATCTACAACAATTCATCTCAGCTGTTACTAAAAGCTTGCCACATCAGCATTTAGATGATGCGGAAGAGAGAAGGGGAGAAGAGAAGGTGAAGCTGTTTCTACATGAATAAACTATCAGATTGTTAATACCAAGACATAAGAAACAACCAAATACTCCATTGGAGACTTAGTTGTTACCTAAACACTCATTTTGTGGGTCCCACTGCCTACCAACAATTAAAGTCTTAGATACAAGCTTAAGAAACAATCCATTGGAATGCTTGTTTCTTTTTATTAGATTGAGTACTCTCTCTCCTCTTAGTAACAAGCTAAGAAACAATCTATTGTAGATGCTCTAAATTCATGAGGAAGATGTATACCTCGGCGACATCCCTGCAGTAGAGGTAGGAAGGCACGTTGGAATCGAAACTGCAACCCCTCGGGTTGCTGAGACCCACGGCAAAAATCTCGGGCTTGGAACGATTACTGATTTCGATGTGTCCTGAAAAACGGACCAGATTCAGAAGTTTAGAAATCAATCAATGAGCAAAGCATGTTTGATGCAAACGTAGGCCCTAATGAATCAGTCGGTCAACCTATTGCTTTTCGATTAACAGGGGTGTGGTTGATGTCAAGCCTGACAATTTTGCCCAGAAATGACCTCTTGTCCTGCGAGAAATCAAAGCGGTCTTCTATCTGTCCGCTGTGCCCGCGATGAGGTAGAGGTATCCATCGGTAGGACTGAATAGTATCTGACCTCCATGGTAGTGAGATGCGTAGGGCAGCCCCATAGTGAAGATCCTCCTGACTTTAGATGGACCAGCAGCAGTCATCTCCTAACAGGAAGGAGAGAGAGAAAGAGAGAGAGCAAATTAATTAGCAGTGTTGATCAGACGTGCATCACAATTCACAACTAATTAACTAAACAAGAGCTAATTCTTCTAACTTCGGATCGATGAAAACTAATGGTAGTGTTATACAGTCACTTTGGCTGGCTCAGATTCCATTTGATTAATATTAATCCCTCTATTTGACCCGCCCAAAATCAGAGAGGAGAGAGAGAAGAAAAGCAATGGTAAGAACACAACATTCCTTCATGATAAGAAGGATCATAGTACCCTTTTCCAATAATTAATTTGAACACAAGTTTTTTTTAGAGAAATCTGAACACAATTGTTTGTACGTCAGTGGGATTACCTAGCTAGATACAATTAACAACTGAGTATGTTCTACATAGTGTGGACCTGAGTATTGTATTGTGATTCGATCAAAGTAAACGGAATCAAAGATGAATGGATGTCTACGTGGATGAACGTGTGACACTCGATGTTTGTCGGCTAATTCCATCCCACGAGCCAGCTTCTATTTATTTTACAAGGGGAAATGAAAGATCAGTGGTTCTGATTGGAATTTGGAGGTCAGTAGTGGCGTGCTAATGGGCTAGGACTAGTAGCATGCAACACTTGCCGACATATACTACTAGTGATAAACTTGCAGACTGATATAGTGTAGGTTTATCTGGAAGAGGGTCCCACGCTCGTGCAACCACGTACGGTCTTCGAAAAGTTTCAGAAAAGTTGCAACAACAAATACTACTGTTTTGGCGTACCTAAATTCCCCATTAGAGCTGCACAACGCATAAAAAACAGCCAAACACAGTTTTAGCAAATTTTCTACTTTTGCCATTGTACGAGATCAGCTGCTAGTCATGCGTCAGATGTTGATGTCACAGACTCACAGTAGCATAACAGAGCTAGAGTCCCCTGCAGCGACGGCCTAACCGTAGAAGGGATCAAGATTCAAGAGAGAACGTGAACTCGTGTACATCTTGGATCTATGTATCTGAATATGGATTTTGTTGTCAGTATGCACGATCGATCTGCTGCTGCAACTCGCCGGCTTTTCCATCCATCTCTTCTCCGCTCTGCTCGATCGCCATGTTCAGATGTACATGTACTACACACGTTCACGTCGCAAATGGCAGAACCAAAAGCTGGCGCGCCTGCCGCACGCCGACCGTGCCGGCCGTGGCCACCACCCGCGGGCGTGATGGAAATTGGAAGCTACAGCTAGTGGCGAACGGCTTGGCTCGGCCTGGGCCCCGTGAGGCGTGGACGGTGGATCGCGGCGGCTTTCTGGCCCGGGGAAGAAAAGCAGCGGCTCGAGCTGCCTCTCCGGGATCGCTAGCCTTTGCTGCCGCCGCATGGATCGATCGATCATTCGTGCGTCGATGGTCCACGATGGCAGATCGAGTGGTGCGATGACCTACACCTGCAGTCACCGGTGGATCCAGAACGAAATCGACCGGATGTTACTATACATATTATCGCATGTGTGTAGAGTCACTGTACTTAAACTGTAAGGTGCACACCTATATGTATATGAGTTTTAATAAGACAAAACAATTTTGGACCCGGTGTCCCGCGCACCTCTATAGCTCTATGTGGATCCGCCCCTACCTGCAGTAGACCGATCCAGACTCCAGAAGACAGAGCGCGACGCAGTAGGAGCTAGGAGCCTTTCATTTCGTCGTATCACCAGCCATGCATGCCGAATTGAACTCACCGGCAGCCAACCAAGAGGAGGGCCCAGTATTGCACCGTACACGACGCGTAATTTTACACACACGCGCACGTTTGCTTGTTTGCTTTTCTGTATCAGGCCTTGTTTGACTAGTGGGAAAATCTATCCATGGGAGAAACAATCCAAGTGGGGATTGGGTTGATCCCCCTCCCTCCACCCAATCCCCTCCCACCTTGGATCTAATCCCTTGATTTGTTTGGGCAAATGGTTGGATTAGTAGGGATTGCATATATTAAAAAATCTAAAAGTAAAAAAAGAACATAGAAAATTCCAAAAACAACATCATGCGACTGTTTTCTTGAGTTCAAAATAGTCACATTTTGAACCGTCAGATGGAGATCCAATGCCTCAGATATCACCCCCCCTATACCAATCTCACTTCCCACCCTCTCTCCCTCTCTCTCACCAATCACAGAGCACATCGGACGGCCTCCCACCCTCTCTCCCTCTCTCTCACCAATCTAAAAACGCATCGGACGGCCTAGAAAGTGATTGTTTTCTCTCAAAAAAACACGCGACTGTTTTTTAGCAATTCCCTTAAAAAATTGGAACAATTCAGGAAAATTTCCAAAACCAAACTAGAAAATTCAAAAAATATCAGAAATTTTCACAAACAGTCGAGAAAATTCAAAAAAAATAATAAAAAGTGCAGAAAATTCGAAAAAAAAAAGTGAAGAAAATTCGAGAAAAAAAATCATAAAAATTCAGAACAAAAGGTCTAGAAATTTCAAAATAAAAAAAACACAGATTATAAATTTTGAATACAACCTCTTGAAAATTGGATAACAAATGATGCTATTACAGCCATAACAAGTAACAACCATGATACTAACAGCCATAACAAGTAACAGGAGTTAGCATGCCATTGCAACCAAGACCAATCCCGTATCGTCTCAAGATCAAAGTTTAGCTGATATCATCACAAGATCAAAGTATTTCATATTGCAAATTCTCTTGTACAAAAAAAAGGTAGAAGTCTCATCACTCCTTTCTAGCCCACAAGCTTATCTCTCCAACTCCTGATCATGGTGATGACAAATGTAGCACCAGCTCAACACATTTATGCAAACACAAGCAACCATTAGACGTATGACACTAGCAACTTGCTAATATGGAAATCTAAAGGCAGCTAAATGACAAATCACCATGTTTCTGACCATGTTGCTAAGCCAAACGGCAGATAAATGAACTTAAACCATCTCTTACCATGAGTCCATGCAACTATTAAGTCTTAGACAAGCTTGATATAACTAACACCCAAGCAAGCGAGGCATGCATGACAAATCACAATGTTTCGACCACTAGAGTTCATATCTTTGACAAATAATAAGATGTCATGGGTTCGAGTAGGACTATGCATTGATCCAACCAAAGAGGTAATCATGTGAGCTATCCGATTTGTTCACAATGAAACAACGAGACAAGTCATTATTTGTTCACAGACCGATACATGGTGAAGTCAGTGCGCAATAAGAGGTTAATGGTGGGCAAGACCCACAAGAACAATATGAGCATGATATTTAAGGAGTCAATAGTTTTGTTACTTACCAATGAAAACATAGTACAAGGCACAAGCTCATTGCTCAACAAATCTATAGATCCGAGCAATGGATAAAAAATGACAATAAGCACTAGTAATCTATAGATCCCGCAACAATAAAAATGACAACTTGACTCGCTCCAACATGTAGGCGGCGAAGGTGCAAGATTACAAAGAATCAAGTTTGCCAAAGGTTGAACACAACATGTTGATGGAAGTTCTTTCGAGTGAGAGGATCATTTGCAACTATATCTTTGCTCCACACACACAAAAAAGATATGCTAATATGTTTGGCTAAGTATTATAATGCATATAATGCTAGAAACAAAACTTACCATCACAATTACCACTAATAGATGAAAATGACCTTTGTTGACCTCAAGCTTACAGATCCTGTTAATATATGAAAATAACAATAAGCACAAATGGAAATAAGAAACAACAAACATAGGATGAATTTACGATGTTGCTCTCACTGAACAGATGAATCACACAGCACACAAGACACTGAAAAAAATACATAACCCACATGAGAGCAGAGAGCCTCACATAAAAATGCAAAAGAGCATGCATGAAGGCAGCCCTCCAACTTATTTGGTCAACCTAAGCTCAGGTGACGACCGACGAAAAGAAGTATATATACGAAGTATATCTGATAAGCCAATCGCCGTACGTTGACTACCAGCTGTTTTTTTAGAATAAACAATGCTTGCTAGGTTGCAATAATTAATACATATTAAATGACCATCTTGAAATAATGTAATCAGATTACATACGCACCTCAGCTTCAAGTTTCTCCTCTTCCAAAGCCTTGAAATAATGCAATCAGATTACATATGCACCTCAGCTTCAGTGGGACATATGCACCTTAGCTTCAAGAATTAAGAAAACCATAGTCAGTAAATTTTAATAAACAGGATTGTCTGATTTCATATCTGAAATCTAACTACAGTGTTTGCCATATAAAATCACAGTCTCAAGATAATACAAGCATGATAATAATTCAGAAGATTTCTTCTAAAAAGCAATAATATCCAAGAGATTATATGGCAAAGAAGCAGATGAAGCAAGGATTATACGATGTGAAAGAGAGTACAGAGGAAGAACAATCGAACAATCACTGCCTCCCACTGCGGCTTCCCGATTCCCCACGCCTGGAAGAGGCTCCTCGAGCAACCCTGGCCGAAGTTCTCCTCCCCCTCTCTAACCCCGGCGCAACAGATCTGTGAGATAAAAAATTGAGGCTGGAGGAGGAGGAGATAAGAGAGAACCCTAGAAATCGTAGTAGGAGGAGGAGGGAGAAGAAGAGGAGACTACTGACCGGGATGTTCCTTCGAGGGCGGCGACGGCAGCGGGATCGGATCACCGGAGTCAAGGGGCAAGAGAGGGGGAGGCGGCGTCGTTCAGAGAAGACTCGCCAATCGCAAGCGCGATGGGAGAAGAACCACGTGAGGGAGAGAACCACGCGACGGCGGCGGGATCGGATCACCGGAGTCAAGGGGTGAGAGGGGGGGAGGTGGCGCCGATCGGAGAAGAAGCTCGCCAGTCGCGAGCGCGACGGGAGAAGATGTGAGGGAGAGAACCATGCGACGGCCGAGTGGTTAGAAATTCTCATGGATTGGGTTGGATCGAGCCTGGGTTTTTTCGATCCTGAGTGTGATCCAAGCAGCGCATTCGTAGTGTCCAGGAATTCCATCCCCGTCGGGATTTTTCCCAGTGGATCCCGGTTGATCCCGGGCTTGCCAAACAAGGCCTTAAGGGTTTGTCTGGGAATGATAATCCTGGCCAGGAATCTGTTTAATTCTGGCCCATGGGGCAAATTTCCCCAGGGTAGCTATAAGGTCCGCTTAGATGCCCACGTGATAGGGATTCTCTCTGGCCCGATCCGTGCCGTTTTCACCCCGAAAAAAAATCCTCACCTCCGCACGTCTGCACGCCGGAAAAATTCTTCCCATCGCGTCGCTTCCTCTTGCAAGCGCGCCCCCAATCTCCGTGCTCGCTCCGTTGTGATGCAAGCGCATTGCCTATGCCCACTGCCGGTGAGCGGAACCTCACTGCTACTATGTCATAAAGGAGAGATGTAACATCCCAAAGTTCTATTACCAAAATTAAAATTAATAAAGCTATTATTTTATTGGATTTTCTGATATTTAAAAGAGTTTTCTTGATTTTCCTATATTTTAAATTCAAAGAAAAAAAGAAAAGTTATTGAGTTTTCTAGGTTTATTTGGATTTAAAGTTAAAAAGAAAATTTTAATTAATTTATTGAATTTTTTGGATTTTAAAAGGATTTTTCATATTTTCTAGAAATACAAAAATACTTTTATGTGCAAAAATAAAAGCCAACTTTAAGTTGAAATTAATTTTCTTAAGTTCAAAATAATTCATGGAATTTTTGTGAATGTTTCCAGAATTTTTGAACTTTATTTGCTATTTTCTAAAAGCCCTTTTGAATTATTGCTTTTTTTTGAAAATCAGAAATCATTTTAAACCCCTAAATTCTATCCGGGCCTAAACCCATTTTTCCCTGGGCCACTCTTTTCTTTCTGGCCCATTTCCCGTGCATGGCCTAGCCCGCCCGACTTCCTCTCTCTTTCCCTATCCCTCTCATTGACGCCCGGACCCCACCTGTCAGGCCACCCTTCTCCTTCCTCCCTTTCTTCCACCTCCAGCCACCGCACGCGCCTCCATTGCCGCTCGGTTTGAGCTCCTCAAACGCCGCGAATCCCTCCCCCTTTTCGCGTGCCATCAAGGACATTAAAATCCCTCATCACGCCGCGTCCATTTCGGCCTCCCCCCTATTCATGCGCGTTTACGCTGGAACACGCAACCACCGCCGCGATCTCCACTGGGCAATCTCTCACCTCCGTGCCCCTTTGGCCCTATAAATAGGAGCCCCGGGTGCCCCTCCTCTCCATCATCCATCCATCCGGAGCTCATCGCCCCTCTCCCTTTCCTCTCGCTGTGTGACGTCCCGTGTCATTTGTTGGGTCACGGGGTAGGCTACGATAGCTACAAACAAAAAAAATTCTACCACGCGAACCAGGATGCCAAGCAAGTAGATGATCACAGATCGTTACCAACAGACGCGCAGAGCAGCGGAAGAAGGATTGGAGCAGTCTGGTCCAACGAAGAGCGCGTCGATGAAGCGGTCGTAGTCGATCGTCCAACGTCCAGCAAGTCGATGCAGTGGTCGTAGTCGATCATCCAATGTCCTCACGAGCCGATCGTCTCCTCCAGCAACGTCTACGGTTCCTTGTGAAGATCGCGGATCGTCCTCAAGCGCAACAATCGTAGTAGCGCCTCTACGGTATCCACACGTCCAGGGAAGGAACAACCGAACGCCGGTGTGCCAGCACCAAGTCGCACGGTGGAGCTCTCAAGAAGATGGCGGCTAGGGTTTCGGTGGTGTTTCACACACCTTCCCAACAGCCTCATGCACCTCCTTATATAGTGCTCGTGACGGATCCTATCCGAACACGTTTACGAATCGTATTCGTATTGGTTTGTTCCAACCCGTTAAGTGTGTGACCACAGAGGTTCATGTGTAGTTCGGTTGTGACTCGAAACCGCTTTCGATCACGAGTCGAAGCGGCTCCTAGCGAACATATCGATTCCCGAATACACACAAATTATATCGGACGAACCTTAATGCAATATGATCTACGACTAGATCCTCATCACTTACGACTAGGTCCTATCTTTATACGACCGACCAGATTTGGTCATGACTAGCTCGTAATTGCTTACGACGATTCATTTACCACTCTGTGACTACGTTCGACCGAGCCTCTGACCGGCTTGTATCTCAGATACGACCAATCAGAATCGTTCAAACTAAGCGACCTACTCGTGTATACTCCCTTTGCCTCACGATGTCCGGTCGAACTCCGTGAGATTTTGTGTCATCCATGGACTGCTCAATACTTTCTCGACGAGTGTCGATAACTTTACGTGGTCGAACACTTCGACTACTAGTGGCATGGCCATGCACTTTCTTTATCCGATCACAACAAGGGCCCAGAGACATCTCTCTGTTATGTTAGGAGGGCAAATCCCATATCCGACCGGTCACATTCCTCTCCATGTTTCGTGAGCATACCCAAAGCTACCTTTATAACTACCCGATTCGGTGTAGCGTTTGGCAACCCCTAAGAGTGCTCTTACACATGTAGGAAACCATGTTGATCTCGTGTCTAAGGATTATACATCATCATTGCTTGAGACCAACTAACGACACATAGATTCATAACAATCTCAATAGTGTCTCAATGTGGGTCTTATCCAACATCATGTTCTCTAACATGTGTCCATATTATTGGTTTGATATCTCCATATTTATGACTCGTGAAACATAGTCATCAACCAATACATATGCTAGTCTATTCATATGTGTCCTCACATGTTTACGACCAGGGATCGTGTAAGAATAATTATCGCAGGAATATAGAGTTTCACAACCAAGTCACATACTTGATAATAAATATTAACAATATTATTCTAGGAACAAGATAACACATTATCCAATGTCATGAACATAATGAAATATAATCATCTCTATGATTGCCTCTAGGGCATATTTCCAACATCATTACCCCAAGGGTAATTACACTTAGGCATACGGATTACTATTTGTTTGCTCAGTAGAACACTGCTCCAACGAATAGTAAGCCTTTACCAGAGGTACGCAGCAGAACAATAAGATAGAAATTGTACATCTTTATTTCAGTAATAGCCACGCAAGGCTATGGTTCTTAATACAAGTATTATACAAATACAAAAGGGAGCTTCTCTGCTTCTCTCGCCTGCCCTGAAGTATCGGCCGTCTATTCGTCACACGTGTCAAATATGGCGCCAATCTCACCCTAGTCCTCGTAGTTAGTGCATTCCCCTCTGCGATTGCATTGGTACCTGCAAGCTCCTCATCCTACTCAGGATAACTCCCGGCCGGATTAAGATCTAAGCAAGGGGAGAGATAGCAAGAGTGAGTACTATAGTGTACTCAGCAAGCATTAATAGCTAAAATGCACCTGATGACTCTACCTCAAGTCCTTATCAAAATTCCTACCTCATCTCTTATTTTGAAAATAGTTTTCAAAACTTAGGTTGCAATTTTAATTCTGAAAAGACTACTTGATTACTCGGAGAGAAGATAGACCCCCGGCGGTTCCCGTAGATCCTAATCCAGGAGACTGGCATGAATTAATGATTTTGTATAGCATTGCGCATGCTTGTACCACTTTACCTATAGTTATTCTAAGCTCTAAATGAACCGGGTCCCCTGTATTTCCTTTGATGCGGGTTCGAGTTCAGAATACAGAACGTTTTCTAGGTTACGTGATTAAGTCTCCACCCATTACTTTTAAATCGGTCTTGATTTAATCACGCCATCGACTCGTCATACACCGAAGTTCCGTAATGTTGGTTGGGGCGGCTCTCGTCCGTGCCCAACACTCCACCTTGGGGCGGCTCACTTCCGTGCCCAAACACTCCAATGTGACCCGATGTGGAGATCATAATTGCGTAATAAGGTAGCATTTTCTGCCCACTGAAACAGGAAAATGGTTGGTACTAAATTTACGGTCTCTGACCGAGTAAGAGTTTTGTTGGTCCTTATATTATAACCATCTGTAAAAAGGGGCTCACCTCTTACCTCATCATTATTGTCGTCGTCGCGTTTTCCCTGCCCGGGCCCCCCTTTACCAACCTATTTAGTCTCATTTCTTCCTTTCTTTCATCTCATTTCTTATCTTCCCAATTTTATCTTCATCCCATTTAGTTTTGAGAAAATAGTTTTGATGCGATACATATAAGATAGAGCAATATATGGTTTACATTTAATATAGCTATGTTTATGACCAAGGGAGTAGCTTGCCTTCGTCGAAGAAGAAATGATCGGTCATGATGAACTCGATATCAACTACTCTTGTTGGTTCGTCCGCTGCAATTTACATGACGGTGCGAATAATAAATAAATAGTAAATACTTAGCGTCATGTTGGTGCTACTAGATGTACATTAGTCAAATGATTCTTTTCGATAGTGGATTTTAATTTAATAATATTTTTCGAACCCCCGCTAAGTTAGCACTCCCCAACCATGGTCATTCTGCTAATTACTCACTCTAGGGTCGAAGATGCCTAAGTTCGCGTTTAAACTAACGAGAAATTAAAATACTAATCACTCTCACAATTCATTGAGTCTTCTAAATTTTACTCGGCAAAACTTTGAATTAAATTTTTACTTAAATCAGCACGCGATTATTTAATTTTCTACAAATACTCGGGATCGTTGCAAATAAATTAAATTAGCATGATTAAAATATTCAACCTGCCCGACTATTCACCAACGAGGTATAGGTTTATTATGCACGCACTTTTACTTTTTAATTAACAGAAATAATGATATCCTAACTTATTTTAATAATTACTCAACGGATTGGTTTTAAGACGGTTTAGCTCGACGCGACCTAAATGAGTTCAATCGATTGCATAATTACGCCGTGCTAATCATTTATTTATTTTATTTGCTAACTTCCAATGTTACAACACTAATTACCACAATTTACTAGGGTCTATACAATTTTTCCTAACATTTTCCTATATTTAGATTTCTAAAACCACTTTTCTAACCCAAATCCCCCCTAATTACCTACCTAACCCCCTAATCACTCCCTAATTTCCCCCAACCCGACCGACACTCCCCCTGTCACTCCTTCATTCCACTTCTTCCCCAAAACTTCCTCCTCCTTCCTCCCCAAATCCAACCTCTCCCTTCTCCACGCCTGCTCCTTGCCTCCACGCCTCTGCCTCCTCCTCCTTGAAGTGGTGCCTTGCCACCGCCAAACCCTCGGTCCGCCCCTTTGGGCTCTTGACCGTCGCCATCGCCATCTCTGGCGCCAGGTTTCTCTAGCCCAAAGACCGCCCCTCCTGCTACCACTACGCCCACTGCGCCACATCCTCCTGTCGTTCGGCTCCTGCCACATGCCGGTCCCTTGCGTCGCGGCCACTTTGCTCCTGCGGTTCCCCTGTCTTTGCCACACAAGCACCTCCGGCTCTCGCCCGGCACCTCTTAGCTCCACTCGGCCCAACCTCCTCTCAGTGCGACACAGGGCAGTGCCGCTTATAAGGCCTATCTTGCCCACCACGCGACACGATGGTGCACCCGAGCACGCCCGCCCGCTCTCTCTATACCCCGCACTACTACAAAAGGCTATATCGACGCCTCATCACAGACGGTTGACCAAAATCGCTCAGATAAATACAATTACTGAGCGATTTTGGTTTAGCGACCGCTCGTTATCGGGTGCGCTAAAAACCGCTCGTGAAGAAGTAATATCACGAGCGGTTCAGTATTAGTATCACGAGCGGTTCTTGTTGAATCGCTCGTGATACTTATAAACGGTTTTCAACACGAACCGCTCAGGAATTTCGTGCTCATCACGCATTTCGTCTTTGAAAACCGTTTATGAAGTATCCTGACGGTTCGTAGATAAAAACTGCTCGTGATATATATCTTATCACATACGGTTTGTATTAAAAACCGTCTGTAACTTGGAATTTTCCTTATTTTCTGATTTTCCTTATACAGTCACTTTGGTTGGCTCAGATTCCATTCGATTAATATTAATCCCTCTATTTGACCCGCCAAAAATCAGAGGAGGAGAGAGAGAGAGAGAAGCAATGGTAAGAACACAACATTCCTTCATGATAAGAAGGATCATAGTACCCTTTTCCGAGCCTTAATTTGAACACAATTTTTTTTAGAGAAATCTGAACACAATTGTTTGTACGTCAGTGGGATTACCTAGCTAGATACAATTAACAACTGAGTATGTTCTACATAGTGTAAACCTGAGTTTTGTATTTTGATTCGATCAAAGTAAAGGGAATCAAAGATGAATGGATGTCCACGTGGATGAACGTGTGACACTCGATGTTGTCGACTAATTCCATCCCACGAGCCGACTTCTATTTATTTTACAAAGGAAATGAAAGATCGATGGTTCCGATTGGAATTTGAAGTCGATAGTGCCGCCTCACCACGGAGAACGCAGATTTGCCGAGAGTCTTGCTTTGCCGAAAGTGCCAAAAATCGGGACTCGTGAAGCCACTCTTTCTTAGAAATCTTGGCCTACCGGCACTCTCGGCAAAGTCTAACACTCGACAAGAGTGGCTTTGCCGAGTGCCTCAGAGTGCCCAACTTTCGGCAAAGGGCTAAGACACTCGGCAAAGTTTCTTTGCCGAAAGTGCAACACTCGAGAAAGAGTGGCACTCGGCAAAAAATGGCCCTTGACGGTAGAGCCCGCCACGTCAATTTTTGCCGAGTGTTTTTTTTGGCACTCGGCAAAGAAAGTCTTTGCCGAGTGCTTTTTTTTGGCACTCGGCAAAGAAAGTCTTTGCCGAGTGCTTTTTTTTTGGCACTCGGCAAAGAAGGATTTACCGAGTGCAGGGAATTGGCAAATTTTTTTTTTGGTTTTTTTTGACCCATTTTTTTTGTGAGGCCTTCCCACATTATTTAAAACTCCATGTTCAAATTTGGGACAATTTTGACTTTTTTTGCTATATTTCGTTAGTTTTTTTGTTTCGTTGAATTTTATGGAATATTTCAAATTTGAACTGCAGGTGCATGAAATAATCGAATTTGGTCGTTCAAAAAATGATATTCATGATATTTGGTGTATGTTGAGGCCGTATCCAGGAACTCACATGAAATTTCGAGCATCTTGTTGGCGTAACATGACGAGGTACCATGAGAAAAGTGTATTTAAATTATATAAAATCGAGCGAAGTCGAAAATGACGAAACTTGTCGGGCGTCGTGTTATCGCATGTAGAGTCTATGGTAAAAATTGAGAAGGTTTAGAGCAAGTTGCGACGTCGGATGCCTAAAACCTGAGACATCTCCATGTTATCGAATATAGAGTCATGTGAAGATGTCCGGTTTTAGGCATCCGACGCCGGTCAAACCTTCTCAAATTTTTACCATAAACTTATCTAACACGACAACAAGTTTCTATTTTCGACTTCGCTCGATTTTATATAATTTAAATACACTTTTCAAAATTGTCGCCAAAAGATGCTCGAACATGGAGTTTACTAAACATAACCAAATATCATGAATATCATTTTTGAATGAAAATAATTCCATGCAAAAAATTTGAAAAAAAAAAAAAAACAAAAAACTAACGAAATATAGGAAAAAGTCAAAATTGTCCCAAATTTGAACATGGCAAAAGAAAATCTTTGCCGAGTGTTTTTTGGCACTTTCGGCAAAGAAAGTCTTTGCCGAGTGCTTTTGGCACTCTTCGCAAGAAAGGATTCTACCGAAGGATCTTACCGAATTGGCAAAATTTGTGAACAATGTTAGAACCACCATTTCGATGAACAAATGATCAAACAACCAAAATAAACTTTGTAGATCTTGAGAAGTTATAGAATTTTGTAGTTGGCAACTTTTTCATTTGAATTCGTTTTGTTAAGGAAAACTGCGTTTGAATTTGAAAAATTTAAAATTCGAATTTTTCAAACGACCTCGGATGGAAAAACAACCAAAATAAAAATTGTAGATCTCGAAAAGTTATGAAACTTTTTAGTTAATAACTTTTTGATTTGAAATCATCTTTTCATGCAAAACTACGTTTGAATTTCTTAAATTTGAAATTCAAATTTTGTAAACGACCTCGGATGGAGAAACTCCCTAAATGAAAATTGTAGATCTCGAAAAGTTATGAAACTTTGTAGTTGACAACTTTTTGATTTGAATTCGTTTAGGGCCTCAAACAAGCAATTTACACTCGGTTTTGTATAATATTTTGGGAACCGAAAGGGAATATAGACACAAGTGACGGTGTGGTGCAGTGGTAGAGGGGGTTACGCACGAGGGAGAGGTCGCGGGTTCGAATCCCGCCGGCCGCGTAGCACGCGAATTTTGTGCGAAAAATGCCGCGACTTGCGACGGCGACGCGGAGACGGGCGGGCGCTAGCCGGTGGGGGCCTCCCCCGATTTAAAAAAAAAATTTGCTATTTTTTTTGGGTTTTTTTCGGTTCGAATTTTAGAGATGGCTTTGCCGAGTGCAATGACCATTGCACTCGGCAAAGAAAATTTAAAAATAAAAATAAAAACACGCTTCCGGTACGCGGCGCAGTCGAAGTCGGCGTGCCACGGCACGCCGCACTGCGCGCAGAAGGGCCGCCTGCAGCTCGGGCACACCGATTCTGTGACGTCGGCGCCGTCGCCGTCGTCCACCACCATCATCGCCGAGCACTTCTTAAATGGGCAGTAGGCCTTCTTGGCAGGGAGCACCATGGACTCGCACAGCGCGAAGCCCCACCGCTCGAAGACCTTCGGGGGGAACCTGTCCTGGCAGAGCGCCGGGTCGAGGACGCCGGCGCAGTCCACCGCGGGACACTTGAGGTCGGCGATACTGCCCTCGATGTTGGCGTCGACGTAGCTGGCGAGGCAGGTGGCGCAAAAGGCGTGCTTGCAGCCGCGGCTGGCGTGGAGCTTGTCCGAGAGCGGCACCTTGTCGAAGCAGATCTCGCATTCGAACGTGCTGGCAGCAGCGTTGGACGACGACGACGACGAAGAGGCGCCGGCGGAGGAGCACTCACCTGTGACAACAACGGGCGTCGCGCTGCTGTTGGTGGCAGTGTGACGCGTTGGGAGCGAGGATTGCGCCGTGTCAGCCGCGACGAAGGAGGACACGATCACCTCCTGAAGCTGGAGCACGCTGGCGTACTCCTCGTCGGATATCGGGAGGAGCTCGTCGGCGTCGGCGTCGCTCCGTCCGTGGGCGAGGGCAGACAAATAGTCATCGTCGACAAAGCCAGTGAGATTGGCGTTGGAAGACTCGGATGCCATTTCTTCGTGCGAGGGGAGTGTTGGGAATTGGACGCTCAAAGAGGTGTTATGCACGCATGTATGGTACTATATCATTGAACGGAAGAGGTCCTTGGGTGTTTGTACCCCACGGGTTTTCGACCATCCTTTTGTTTCCATGGGGAATATGTTCGGTGTTCCTCTCGGCCGTGAGATTAAATATGTTGAGTGCCCACTAGGGATCATATCACGATCGTGGTGTTGCTTTTGCCATTTTTGCTACGTTGAAATGTGGCTACGCCACGTCGACTCGCCCACTTGGTCATATTGCATATGTGCATCTACACACTACGGTTGATCGATAGCATGCTTAATTTGTCGTTTACCGACACGGTTTTGCTATTTATAAGATGCCTGGGTTATAGAAGTCCTGGTCGATTTTTGTGGCTATTGGATTTACGTCAAGATTGGTGTGTTGTCTTGTTTGATTACATTGTGATAACTTCGGAACTTGATTGATTTATGTGGCTGTGGGCATGGACTATATATGGAGGGAGGCTAGCCAAACAATTCTGGAGAAAAAACTATTTTTATTAAATATATACTTTAGTAAAATGAAGTTTTACAGTGCAGTGATCCAGCACAAACTGATGCTCCACACATATATTGCTATTTTAGAAACCAACTTCCAAAACTGAAGACCAATGTTTTCTCAATAGAGTGGTACCACACAAGACATCAATGGCGCAAAACAAAACGTGATTGAATATAATAGTTGTTGAATATAATAATTGGACAGACCCAGGTTGTCTCAAGGCACATGTCAACATGCCTATCTCTACTCTCCAATGGTGTATTTATTGTCGTTTCTTAGCTATGTCACGTCAATAAAATCTTATGTGGAGGATAGAGGGGAAGGAGAGAGAGCACATGTCGTCTCTT